>OX377610.1:73588122-74268122 GCA_947397855.1 Thelaira solivaga
AGTTATGGCTGTTTTTGCCACAAAGGTGTTTATCGATTTCTATAAAGTACGACTCATTTTGCTTGGAACTCATGAGGCTTCATGATAATATATAAAAAAAGGCCGATTTTTTCTTACTTTATTTTAAATAATTTTTGGAAAATTAAAAAAATTTCTAAATATTTTATTGCATCACAAAAAACACTAAACCTCGCGTTTAGCTTACGTTTTTTCCCTAGAATATGAAGTGGAAAAAGCCCGTTTGTAAGTAAACAATTGACACACGCAATTTACAAAATCAATGTAAATTTTTATGAAAAAAGAATCAATTTTCTTTTCAGTTTTGGTTGAAATAAAAAGAAAACATATTTAATTGGAATTGTGCAACATTTTATTTTCTCTTAAACTCTCAGTTTGTGTAAAATTCAAAATTAAGCGTTTAGCGTCTTGCAGAACACCTATTTTGCGATTTCAAATTGTAATCGTCAAAATCAAGCGTTTTGCGTTTTTTAATACATGGGTGGATGTACTCGTATATCTCTGAAAATAGTAAGCGAACTTAAAAACGATGAAGGTACGAGTTTAAGGAAATTTTATCAGGGAATTTCGAATTTTCTTTGTAATCAAGTACAGCAAGCTGTTTTCATGTCATCGCTGGATTTTAGGAAATATCTCAGAAATGAGTGCACTCCAAAATACATTTACAGTTTTTATGCTAAACCAAGTACATATTTTTATTTTATTCAAGAGATTTAAATGTGAAAAAATTATGTGAGTGTAATGCAGTTTCACTTACAAATCGCTAGTTGTAAGTAAGGGCGTGTTAAATAACGTTACATAATTTCTGGGTCTTGCAATGGATACGGTAAATGGCACCTTAATTAAAAGAAATTTAGGTTTCATAAAATTTGATTTAAAAAATGTTTATTTACTGGTTTTTACCTTAAAACTTGGTTCATCAAAGCAGGGAAACAGACGTCTTGCATTGTTAGGTCGCATGTATGTTGCCAGGTAACTCTTCTTGTTGGTCTCATTGGCACTGGTGTAGACTCCCTTAAAAAGACCTTCAGCTGTTTCCCATACATAACCTTCAAATTCCATTTTTAACTCACAGTGAGGGCACTCATTCACTTTATCTTTTAAGTAAACAACAAAAATTGTCTGTTTGGGCATTCTGTCACCACGCAGAACCGGTATATCTTCAGTTTGTGGGGCAGTATCTCTAAAAGGCATCATAAAACAATTAATATTAATATTTTTTAAAAAGAATTATTAATTCTGTTCTAGGCATTCTAAAAAAATTATCTTTTAAATGAAAAAACTTACCAAAAGGCTGTATAAATGAATTGATTTCGTTTCTCTAAAAGGGGGTTACACTTTTTTATCTTTTTTTAAAAAAAAAGCTAAAATTTTTAGGCCAGCCTTTAGAAAGAAAAGCAAAATAGGGCAAAAAGTACATTGCCCTTTTTGCAGAAACGAATTCATCATGAGCGAAAATCACCCCAAATTACAAAATATGACCAGGACCACACACGGCAAGTCTAGTTGGGTAATTCTTCTTCAATTCTCTTTAAAAAAATACACAAAATTTTTTGTTTCGGCAATTTTAGAATTCTTATTCAGTCATTCATTCAGCCTTCAAGCTAACTGTCTTCTTTTTTTACATCAAAAGGGAATTGCCGAGTACGAGCAAATTTGTACCCCTTTCCATTCCTTTTTCCTCTCTCTCTCCTACAAAATCAAGAATCGCTAACTAAAATTGCTGTGTGTGGTCCTGGTCTATACTAGAAGGGCAACAATTTTAGTTAATTAAATTAAAAAAGAACAAAAATCTAAACAAATGAAAAGCATAAGTATAAATGAATAACGCTTCAACGCCATAACAGAAACGTTTTAAAAATTTTGCTTTCGTTTCTTATTTTTTTTTTATGTCTCCATTTTATGACTTAATTATTAAGGGGTATAACTTGCCCAGAGTTGAAAGCAATTTTTGTTACTTTAATGGATTTTTCATTAATTTGTAAACCAAAATCTGCATGTAAAGAAATCTTTCTAGTCGGTACACTCCAACTCAAGTTCATTTTTATGCTTCCCGTAAACGTATTTGCCATAATGTTTGGCCGTAAATCGATTTCATAATCCATTGGTAAGACATCCTTGGAAAGGCGCACATTTTGTATAAGCAGATGGGAAGCTGATACATCGATACTTCGTTTTGTTTTTAACTAAAATCAAAATTATAAGAAGATTTATTAGGCAGTCATAAACAAAAGTATGTGCTGAAACTACTTGTCGTTCATTTACTTCTTCTTCATTGGCAATTTTCTAACACTCATTTTATGCTGAACAGAAGAGCGTTAAAAAATATAAAAAAAATTAAACACATATTTTGAGTTATGACACTATTGAAGTAAATGAGCGATATGTATGTATGTGCTAAAGAGCTTTTGCAAAACATTTTGAAAGTCACACAGCACTATAAACAAATATTATGTTTGAACTGTTGTATTTGGAAGTGGTATAAGTCCACTTTTTAAAAAAAAATTGTTTAGCGTTAATTCCAGTAGAATGGTAAATATGTATATCTTGCCAAAATTAGCGCTCTTTTTATAATAAAAAGTGTTTGTAAGCCATTCAAGCTATGCTTGGGCAAGGCTCTAGAGTAAACAAAATTACATTTATAAACTTACACCGAAAGCACTTCTAAACCGAAGTAATAATAATAAAAATAGTATCAGGGCGCTGCTGGTCTTCATTGTAATCTGCAAGCATGAAAAAGATTAATGTGCTGTTTCCATAACACCGGCGACTACAAGCGATTGCTTTTCATAAAAAAATTCTTTGTTATGGAAGCATCACAGAAAATCAATTAATTAATACATTTTAATTAAAATAAATTAAATTCAGCTGTGCCGAGTCTTATACTCGTATAACCTTCACTGTGCTAGCAAAATATTAATATTTTTCACTTTCCGCATGCTTCTATAATATCAAAACCAGACAAAAAATTAAATGAGTGAAGATGCCGCATTAAATATGTTTTAACGTACCCCATTACGCTATTCAGTATTTATGACATATTTATCAAATACGCCTTATGTTTTAGTAGTAGTTGAGCGGAGATCATCAATATTTGTAATCTACCAACCAAATATTCAGATTGTACTTTGGATATTTAAAATTTTTTTTTTAAATTTTCATATACCGCAGTGCTATTGCTGTGAGGTATTTTAGCAACATCCGGAAGAACCCTAAATTATTTCGGGATGGGACACACATTATTTTAAAGGGGAGATCGTCTACATTTATAATCTACCACATAAATACTCAGAAATTAATTTGGATAATTTAAAAATTTTTTTTGAAATTTTTGCTCTGAAGGGTTTTGGCAAACTTCTGTTTTGCATTATAAAATAAAAACTACGAATTTTTCTGAAAATGTTAAAATAATTCCAGAAAGTTTAGAACCTAAAGATTAAATTTTTTTTTTAATTTTGGTAATTTTCCTGAACAAAATCGGGAATGGTACCTCGTCAAAATGAGAAATGATATAAGTCCCTCAGAAGAAGAGTACTGGGGTAAGAGGGAATTTAAAATTTTTTTTTTTTAAATAATGAAAAGTTTTTTCTGAGTACTTGGGCAATAGATTACAAATCTAAACGAGCTCTTGTTTAAAATGATATACATCCCATCTCGTAATCTTCTATGGTTCGTTCGGAAGTTACTTTGGATTATTTTGAAATTTCCTTATACCCCAGTGCTGTTGGTCTAAGTGATTTTAGCAACTTGCCGACAAACCATTAAGGATTGTGAGCTGAGACACATATCATTTTAATAAGGAGACTGTCTAGATTTGTAATCTACCGCCAAAATACTCAGAAATTACTTTAAACTATTTTTAATTTTTTTTTTTGAATTTTCCATACACCCCAGTACTGTTGTTCTCAAAGATTTTGGCAGTTACCGTTTTGAATCCTAAAATAAAAACTAAGAATTTTCCCAAAAATTTTAAAACACTTCCAAAAAGTTTAGAGCCTACAGATGAAACTCCTTTTTGAATTTGGTAATTTTCCTGGGCAAAAATCAGGAATGGTACCTCCGAAAAGTGGGAAAGAGTACTGGGGTAGGAGGGAATTTCAAAAAAAAATTTTAAATAATACTTGGGCGATAGATTACAAATCTAGACGAGCTCTTGTTTACAATGATATGTGTCCTAGCCCGTGATATTCTTTGGCTCGTTTGCAATCTCTTAGAGAAATCAACGTATTTATGCACATTTGTACTCGTATCTATGTATGTACTTATATGTCTCCTAAACATATTTATAAATATGTCAGATATTGAAAAGATATTTACAAATACTAAAAAACATAAACATAATCTTCACTCACTTTAAAAAAATTATTTAACTGGAACACTTAAAGTAAAATTTATGAAAAACTTATATGAAAAATTTCGATAACGTTAACTTTAAAGTCTACGTTAATTTTTTGGGATAAGGAGGTTAATCTTGAGGTCGTATTAAATATAAAAATTTGTTTATTTATTATTGGAGAGAAATATGGGCACTTTTTTTAAATTCAGTTTTTTTTTTTAATTTTTATTTAATTTAATTTCTTATTTTTTTTATATTAAAAACTCCCAAATAAAATTAATAATGATTAGAAAGCTATAAAAATATTAAGTCAGTCTGGTAATTAAGAGATTTATTTATTTAATTTTAGAAATCAATTTTAATATAAATTTTTTTTAAAGCGCACAGCTTACTATGATCATCGGATGCTAGGGAAACATTCAGTTTTAGAGGTTAGTACACTACCCACCAATCTAGGGGGCACCCCACCTAAAGGCTTAGGCTGTTATTCAAAGAGACTAATAACGACTTCAAGTATAAATTTGTATGAAAAATTTGTCATAATATCGATTTCAAGTCTACTTTAATTTTCTTTGAATACAAGCATTAATTTTCAGTCACTGAACAAACTATTATTTATTTAATATTTTTTAAATCTTAATTTTTTTTTTAATAAAAATTTTTAGTTAAAGTTGTGGATTAAGGATCTTAGTTTTTTTTTAAATAAAAGGCTTTTAATTTAAAAATTTTGTGCTTGAAATTTATTTTTTATTCTTAATTAATTTAAAGATTTATGTTTTTGTTTAACCAAAACAACAATTTAATTTAATTTAATTAGTAAATAATGCATACATACTTTGTGGAACACACAGGTATAACACAGGATATTTTTTTAAATATTTGTTTTCACTTTTTCTCTAATTTTTTTTTATATTTTTTAATCCTTTTTTTTAAGTATTCATATTTGTAGCAATAAAATTTAAAATATAAAATTCTTACTTTAAATTCAGGTTCTAGGTACCGCTTTGAATAAAAGCTCTTTAACAACTAGATTAAAATGATTCGTTTTTTTTGTAAATTAAATTATTTATATCTAAGACGTAAATAGGTAGTAGGGTGATCCAGTATTCAAGATTCGAAAAAAAATCAGTTTAGGATTATTTTAAGAAATAAAAATTTTAATTAAAATTGGTAAAGGACATTTACAGACATACGTATGTATACAGTGGAATTTCTCTTTAGAAAAGTACAATTGAAATCAGTTTGACTTGTCCCTTAAAAAATATTTTATTTCCAAAGTAAGTAACGCTTACAATTAATTAATTTAAATAAAAAACAAAAATTCATCAGTACACGCAAAGAAAAAAGATGGTTGAATATGGTCACTGCAAACATAGTTTGTTCTTCACAAAAATATTATAATTAATTTAAAGCATCTTAACATTATTATGATCAAGATAAACATGTTTCTAGTTATTTTTAACCATAATATAATTACCGTCATAGCTCAACCATATCATAGTCATATTATTTTTAATAAAATTTTAACTGAAACCATAAATATGTTTATAGTAAATATAATAATGAGAAAACGTGGTTGGAAGAAAATTGTTTTCTAATTTGTTTCTTCCGCAACCATATAAATAAAGTGAGTATAAAGCAAAAACTTAATCTTTTAAACTCAACAAAGCTGGCTGAAGTGGTTGAGTGGCGAGTTAATGTTTCTTAACTAAATATTCCAAAGTTCGAATCCTGGTAGAGTTAAATAAAATAAAAAAATAAATAAATTCAAGCCCGCTGTATTATACAGGGTGGCCCAAATAAGACCAGCTGATGTGAAATACAAATAACTTTTTTATTTTTTCTTTTTGCAAATTATAACTGAACTCTTGGAAATTTAAAATGAATACGTACTGTCCACAACAACGCATTAAAATTATCGATTTTTCTTATTCTTCTCAACGATCAATTGTTCTGACGCAGCAAAATTATCGCCATTTTTTTTAACGTAAGTTCAGCGCCCACATCTACCATGATTACAAGTTTAATTCGCCGTTTTGAGGAACTGGGTTCAGTTGTCGATCGTCCAGAAAGAGGTGTTTATCGAAATATTCGTACTGAAGACAACGTGGAAGCTGTGCAGCAGAGTGTTGCAAATGATCCATCTGTCTCAACTCGTCGCCTTTCCGGCCAATTGGGTATACCCAGAACAACATTACAGAGAATTTTAAAGCTGGATCTTAAGATGTATCCATACAAAGTTCAAATTGTGCAACAGATTCTACCAACAACGACTACAATACGCTCACTAGGTCTCATTTGGGCCACCCGTTATAATAAATAAATATAAATTTATAGAAACGAAAAAGTCAATGGAAGACAAAAAAATTTTATAATAATTTTATTAAATTATTCGATCTTACAAATTTATTATTATTTAATATTAATCAAGTCTAAGATCTTAAAAAATTGTTTTTATTTAAATTTTCCGATATTTCGACTTTCTCTTGAAGGTCTTCTTCAGGGAAATTTATTTTTATAATAAAATAAAATATGTAATAATTTCTATTTGGAATTTAAAAGTTTAACAAAATATTAATCTTTATTTGTGCTTAATTCCAGAAATTGTGTTGGTTTTTAAATTTATTCTTTTACTCATGATATTATCATGAGTTATTTATTCAGTACAATAAGTACTGAAGGGGATAGCATATCTATATGGACCATTTCATCAGACGCTACTCCGAATCCTCAGTAGGTTACTCCCAACGTTTCTTGCAAACATTAGAACCTTTATATTGTAAAAGCAATTGACTAAATAAGAATTATTAATCAAAAGTCACAAAAAGATTCAAATATTCAAACAAAAAACTCAGTAAGCATTGAACTGAATAAACAAACAAATTTCCCAACCAACATTTTTAATATTGAAAACTATATTCTATTTTTATTCTTCTCTTCTCTTTTATATGTCAAAATTATTAAATTTGAAAAAAAAACAATTTTTTAAGATCTTAAGCTTGATTAATATTAAATAATAATAAATTTATAAGATCGAATAATTATTACAAAACTTATGAGCGCAAATAACATCAACAAAAAAATTTTATTTAGACAAAAAATTTATATTAAATTTTTTTTTTAATATTTATTATATATAAAATATGTATGTATTTAAAAAAATAATAAAAAATAAAAAAAAAAATTTTTTTGGCATTAACGTTCTGAAAATGTAGCTTAAGAAAGTTTGTGATTCCGTTTGTAATTTGCACACCTGGATCCTTATTAATAGCAGAGTTGATTTGGCGATGTCCTCCTGTCTATCTGATTGTGGTTGTTTAAAATCATCATCATAATTAATTAAAATTTTCTACTAATTAATTTTTTATTTTTTAATAAAAACAACAAGTTTTCTTTTTCAAACGACAGCTCGGTTTATAATTATTTATTTTTATAACAATATTTCTTTAATAATTTACAAGGACTCATCCTTAAAATATGCGCATATTTTTATATATAAAAATGACTTTAAAGCATTTAAATTTTCATATTGTGAATTGCACTATTATTTTTATTTTTTTTTTTTTATATTTTTAGCAACCTCTATTGCAAGCTGACAACTATTTATTTATTTATTTATTTATTTATAATTTAATTTAATTGGTGTTTGTGTTTGTGTGAGTATAGAAATGAGAGATAAATAAATTCATTGACTTGATTATTGTGCTTTGTCATTTTCAATTTGATTATTGGTGTGGTGTGTTTATGCTTTTTACACTCAATTTAGGTAAATATCGGGTAATTCCACAAGAACTTTCTATTTAACCGTCGGCAACTAAGTAAAGGAGATATGATAACGGACAGTTGACGATTAGGCCAGTGCCAAATCGTTCTTTTTAGTGAGCGGTCGTTTGGCCATTGTTGTTCCAGGATAGAAAAAACCGAACGATAAAAAATATTTTTTTATTATTTATTAATTCTCTTAAATTATAACCCCCAAATTCATAATAAATATTATGTGCTTAATAAGGGATTATTTGACAAATACGCATAGAAGTCTGTCAAATAAGCCCTTAATAAGCACATAATATTTTTTATGAATTTGGGGGTAAATATAAAAACAAATTTAAATTATTTATTAAAAATTTCCGAAAGATATATATTAAAACATAGGACCATAATCATAGTCACTAAAAAGTAGGCTTTTATTATGAGCTGACTTTTATTCATAAGGATCATGGTGTAAGAAAAGCAAGTGACACTGAAGCACCAGCTGATTGAAGCTCATTCTGTCAAAATTTAAGAGATATCAATGTGATAAAGAAACAAATTTTTTGTTTCACTCTAACACACTTCTTGATATCAACCACCGGAAACAGTTTTTGATAGGAGGAGCCTCAAAAGCAATAACAAAATGTGTTATTTTTGTAGTTACCTGGTTTTATTGTAGCATGATAAGGATTTTATGAATTTAAAATTGTTTTTAAAAGGATACCCACTTTAGTGTGACTATGATTATGGGCTAATATTGCCAAATTCTTTTTATAATGAAGGCATAATGGAACCACACATCTTTTTTTAAAACGTAAGAATGAACAAACAAACGAAAGACCGTAAGACCGAAAAAGATTTAATAAAAGGAGCGGATCATTTCTTTCAATTGAGTGATTCTGTCAATTTGATTCGTTCAGTCGTGACCGACACAGCTTTATTGACGATACTTTTGTCCAAATTTGCCTTAAGACCAGGACTCCAATTCTTGATTTTGTAGGAGAGAGAGGAAAGAGGAATGGAAAGGGGTACAAGCTTGCTTGTACTTGGCAATTTGCTTTTATTCTCTTTTCGTATCTTTTATAAAGATTTTACATCTTGAAGGCTGAATGAATGACTGAATACGAATAATAAAATTGCCGAAACAAAAAAATTGTGTGTGGACAAAACGACAATTTTAAAAGAGAATTTAGGAAGAATTGTCCAACTAAACTTGCCGGGTGTGGTCCTGGTCTAAAGTAAATTCGCTGAAACAAGCGATCTGGGGGGTTATTATATATTTCGATTCGAATCGAAATGGCTTTCGAAAGGAATTTTCAATTCGAAAGAAAAAGCAGACCTTTCGAAAATCCAGCAGAGTTGTTGAGGTTAATTTTAAAAATATTAATTTTTTTCGTTTATTGGTTAGTTTTATTTGACCTTTTTCTTTTAAATAATATGGCTATTTTGTTAAGCTTGAGGTCTTATTTTTCAAAAATTTATTTTTGTAGCTTCTTCAGGATATAATAATAAATATTTTTTTCGTTTATTTTTCAAATTGACAATTCTCTTCGTAAGCCTTTTCCATCCGAATCGTCTAAAATGTTTATATAAAAAGTAGTTACTTAAATCTTAAGGAAACAGCACATAAATTCAATTATAAAGGGTGTCCCAGTAAGTGTAAACTTTTTCAAATAAAAATAAAAATATTTATTTTTTTAAAGATTTGTGATTTTTTTATTGGATTGTAAAGAAGACATGTGCCGATTAAATATAAAATAAAATATGACTACCGGGACATTTCAGTAAGAGTGCACTTTTTAAATTTAGTGTAATTTTTATTTATTTCAATTATTAAAAATTTCCAATTTAGGAAAGAACGTACTGATGGAGTACAGTGAACTCAATGCCAATTATTAAAAAAAATTCATCTTCTCTAATTAATGAATGGCTTGGTGACTGTAGAAAGCTCGCATACAATTCATGAGAAATAAATATCCCCTCCACGAGTAAGTGTCTGGAGCAGATTTTGGTCAGGCTTTACTTTTTTGAAGATGAGGGCGAAATTGACAATGACTGTTCTTGTGGCCATATGTGGTTTCATTAAGAAAGCACCACCTGACATACAGCAGCACGAAATGAAAAAGTGCCTTCTTACACAAAATATTATAAAAAACCCATAAATTTTCTACTAATTTTTTAAATCACTTTTTAATTTATTTTTTTTTTTTTGGAAATTTGAATAGAATTTTTCTTACTTACTTTTTAATAAATATGTATTACACACATATTGTTTAACGTTTAAAGATATAAATACATACTCGTACACCCAGAGAAAAAATGACACCATCCGTTGTCAAAATGACAACAAACGGTGTCAATAGTGTATCAACCACGTTTGTTGTCACTTTTGACAACGGATGGTGTCATTTTAACAACACATTATTGACAACATAGCGTTGCCGAATTCACAACGAATGCTGTCAAAATGACCACATACGTTGTTGATTTTGCAACGCGATTTTTGGCTCAGTGTACATATTTGATTTTAGACTAGAATAAACTAGAGTAGTAGTAGTAGTAGTAGTAGTAGTAGTAGTAGTAGTAGTGGTAGCAGTAGTAATAGTATCTAGTAGAGTATCTATGTTAACAATGAATAAAACATATAATACACATTAAGTAATTTAACAAGTTACATTTAAACAGTTGTCTCTTTAAGTATGGAAGTTAATTTATTATCCAATGTCATTTGATTAACATCAGGTTCTTCCGAATCTGTTGCAACATCTGAGTTCAGCTTCTCGTATTCTGTACTGGATGCATTACTGTGAATTACAGTCCCCTCAGCAGAGTTTAACGACTGCATTTGAATGTAGCGAGTTTTTGCATGAATACAAGATAAACTGTCTGACTCTGTAGAAACATCTAGTTGGCATTGCTCCTTCCACACTTCTTCGTCTCCTAATAATGTATTTACAATCATTTGTAGTTTATTTGGAATATAGGCTATATATTTATCCATTTCTGAAATACATACGTAACCAGTCAATAATCAGCAGGGATAAATTTTTTTTTTTTTTGATAACTGCAGGCAAAACAACCAAAAAAAAAATAGCTGAAATAAAAAAATTTCTAGCAAATTGCAGTGTACATTCATACACACACACATACATATCTGTGTTTAAGCCGACTTAAGTAAAAATTGACTTGCAAAACGTGTTTCAAATATTCTAAGAATTAGAATGATTATCGGGAACAAGTCACCTGGCCTCTACCGCCAAAATAGACCGATTGTAATAAATATTACTTCCAAGTTACTAATTCTCAGAAATTCTTTGGATGATTTGTCTGTAAGTAGCGAAAACGGGTCCAAATTAAATCATTACAGTGACACAATATGTGTGTTCTGCTGTCATCTTCGTTACATAACCTTATAGAGGTCATTTTAACTTAGCGTCCACTAATTAGAACCATGTATTGAAAACTCGATCTTCGGATATACCTAATCGCCCAAGACATATTCATTTACAAGGTAACTGCGAGAATACAAAAAGAATTATGTGCCTGTAGTAGTGAAAAGAAAAATTAACATACCCAACAAACCAAATCACTTGAGAAAAATATTCAGCCTTATTATGAGTGTCGTTGTCGTAGTCGAATTCACAACGGCCGGCGTTACTACATATCACTGTTTTCGTCACGATAGCGACACTCATAATCAGGCCTATTAAAACAATCATTTAAAAAAAAATATTTTCATTTGCCTTAAGCAAAATTTTAAATTAATTTTATTTATTTCAGGCATATATGTATTTATATTACATAAATAAAAAATAACAATTGCCTTAAGAATTTTTAATATTCTCATGTTGAATTGTAGTTTGATTGGTATATGGTTTGTTGGGTAAAGAAAAAAAAATTATCCAGCGGTAGAATTGCTTTTACTTTGTAAGTAAATATGCCTTGAGATCGCCTATTCAAGGATTAACAATTAAAAATTTATTTTACTACGGATTTTTTTTTAAATTTGGTACATAAGATCACTATATTCCAAGAATGGTCTTCTTATACAATTGGATCGGCCACGCCCACTTTTACTTAGATCAATTGGAAGGTCGCCAATTTGTACCGGCCATGCCAGACCGGGTAAAAACAGCTAGTTGTGAATAAATTTACAAATTATGCAGGGATTTAAATAAAAAAAATGTCTCATTAACAACAAAATTAAGGATTTTGTTTATTTTAAATTTTTAATGCATTTTCTTCATTTTTGACTTATGCTTGTATCTATTCCAAGAAAATTAAAGTAGATTTGAAATCGATATTGTGGCAAATTTGTATGAAAAATTTGTCATAATTTTTACTTGAAGTCGTTATTAGTCATTTTGAATACCAGTCTTATTCAATAATCCCACAACAATTGTTTTATTTGAAAGTCAATCAAGTATGTATATTTGCTTTTGTTTGAAATATATAGATAAATTAATATTACTGCCAGACTGTGGATTGCTGGAGCGACGATTTCGGAAAAATCCCTCTTTCCTCATAGGCAGCACTTGTGTCATTATATCAAAGTTCTCCGTTATATTTCAAAGCTTAATATGTTTTTCAAACAAAACTTTCTTAATAACCCCCAAAACTATAGGAGCGGTAAGAAATTAATTTGAAACATAATAACCCTTAATAGAGCTTACGCCATAAATTTCGTCTTCGTTTTTATTTCAACTTCGCTTGGTATTCTACAACAGTGTTACTATGACAACAAAAAACACATCTCTAGCACTTCATTCTGCTAGTCTATTTTGCTTTGAATTTTTGTGACAAAAGTTGTGCGCTTGTAATTTAAATTTAAATAGAAGTGATGAAGAAAAAAACTATAATCTTTAATTAGAAAGAAAATATAACCGAATTAGTTTCGATATATTGAAGATACCGAATGAAAAATATTTATAGAAACTAAAATCTTTCCAAATAATTAGAATGTGATTTAATAATTGAAAGCTACATTGAGATTTTTAGCCCAGGCATTTCATCAACTCAGCATGTAAAACGACTTTAATTTAGGACTTAAACCCCTTTTCTTATATAACGATAAGTCCCTAGAACTGCACAGAGCATTAAACAAGTAATTTACAGCGATTAGCTCTTACTACAACAAGTATTCAAATTGACAATGAAACCTTATTCACTACAGAAAAATTTCATGTCTTTCTGCAGTTAAAAAAATTTAATTTGAATTAATATTAATTAGAAAGAAACTTGAAATAAAAACTAATTAATGGTGTTAAATTTAAATATTTAAAAAAGGTGATTAAAATTACACAATACTTACCGAAAAAATTTTCCAATTTGTGTTTTTCAGAGATCTCTAGCTTAAGCTTACTTACCCTTATAATGGCCATACGCTTTATGATCAACATACACACATATTTTATAAACAAACAAAAAATAAAAAAAATAAAAAAAAATTAACTTTTCTACCGCTTAATTGTATTTAATATTGAGTGGTGTATTTTTACTTCTTCGTTATTGCTCAGCTACTGCATAAATGCTGTCATAACAAAAATAAATAAAGAAAAAAAAAAAAAAAACGTCCACAACACAAGGTAATTGAGACACCTTTCCATACTGTACATAAATTTTCAAAAAATCCTCTAATCAAAGCTCATGCTAAAAGTCGATACAAACAAATTGGAATTACTAAAAAGAATTTTTAAGCTTTTACACTTTACTAAAACCGTTTATTTATTTCTTCCCTTTCGAATAAATATACACTGGGTTGAGCCATAGCCACTGAGAAGTGTTTCCAAAATACTTTGGAGTGCTGATTTCAAACTTGCACTTTGTGTTCTCAAATTGACTATCATTTCAGAGACATGCTTTTATTTCCTAAAATCAAGAGGTAACATGACATATATGAGATTTACTTGAAAACAACTTGTTGTACTTGATTACAAAGAAAATTCGAAATTCCCTGATAAAATTTCCTTAAACTCGTACCTTCATCGTTTTTAAGTTCGCTTACTAGTTTCAGAGATATACGAGTACATCCACCCATGTGTTGAAGAACGCAAAACGCTTGATTTTGACGATTACAATTTGAAATCGCAAAATAGGAGTTCGCAAGACGCCAAACGCTTAATTTTGAATTTTACACAAACTGAGAGTTTAAGAGAAAATAAAATGTTGCACAATTCCAATTAAATATGTTTTCTTTTTATTTCAACCAAAACTGAAAAGAAAATTGATTCTTTTTTCATAAAAATTTACATTGATTTTGTAAATTGCGTGTGTCAATTGTTTACTTACAAACGGGCTTTTTCCACTTCATATTCTAGGGAAAAAACGTAAGCTAAACGCGAGGTTTAGTGTTTTTTGTGATGCAATAAAATATTTAGAAATTTTTTTAATTTTCCAAAAGTAAGAAAAAATCGGCCTTTTTTTATATATTATCATGAAGCCTCATGAGTTCCAAGCAAAATGAGTCGTACTTTATAGAAATCGATAAACACCTTTGTGGAAAAAACAGCCATAACTTGCCATCAAACACGTCAAGGAAATACTAGCAAACCCAGATGGCAACATTTTGTTCTAACAAAATTTTGTCTTTTACTGTGAATAAAATGGAAATTTCTGAATTGTTTTAAATAAAATATAACTCGTTTTATTTGGAAACTATGAGGCTATATGTTTGAATAAAAAAAATTGTGGATTTGTGTTTCCTTCTATTAAATTAAATAATTTTTTAAAAATTAAATTTTTTTAATTTTGTTCGTCATATCTTTTTCGATATTTTTAAAACTACTGAGCGGATTTAAATACATTATGGGAAAAACTTAAAGTAAATTTTGTTGTGGAATTTCAAATTTTCTTTTTTATAAATAAAATTAAGCGTCACCTCCAAAATCAATTTGTGAATTTGTAAACTTGTGTAATTCTTAGACCTAAAAAAAGTGACGAGGATGCTGCTTATGTTTTGGATCATTTTGAAAAAACACCACCAATGTCAAGCTTTATGTTTGGCTTTGTAATGGCGCAGTTGGAAAAGTTTCAAGCAGATGATAATTTCAAGCCCAGCATATCAATATGGTCAACCCCTGATTTACATTCAGAATTAGAGGTACTTATTAAGCCCATATCAAAGCTTACGATATTGTATAAAGTCAAAAAAAAATTTTTTTATATAAAATTTCGATATTAGTTACTCGACATCGAGTATAGCGATTTGGGCTTTATTTTTTAAATTAAAATAAAATCATTATTAAAAAATTATTAGAAACTTGAAGCAAATTTTGTGGGTGAATTTCGTATTTTCTTCTTTAACAAATACAACCAAACGTTTTCAAGTAATGCTTATATATGTCGCGTCATCTCTTGAATTTAGAAAATAATGGCATGTTTCAAAAATTAAAGTCAATTAAAAAGAAAAACAGAAGTATAGATTTGAAAGGAGCACTCTGAAATACTTTGGAAACAATTTTCAAATTTTCTGGTCCAAAAGTTGACTTTAATTTGTAAATTTGTGCCTACAAACAAAGAAACCTGTGAATTATCTTATTTTCTGTGTAATTTAAAACCGACACCTAACTAAAATTTAAACCTAAAACGTGTCCTTAATACTCCTGTATATTAAACTGCCATTATTTATGGATGTCCAGCAGCTGTATGTCTTTATTTGAAAGTAAAATTGTTTATATAAATTAAAATTAATAATTAATTTAAATAATAAAATAAAAAAAACATAATCAATCTAAGCAATTATATAAAAAAATACATACACATAAATGCATGTACATATAGATATGGTATATATGTATATACAAAAGCTAACATTTAATGAATGTTACAACATTTAGGCAAGCAAAGATTTTTATGTGTGTTTGTTGGCAAATTACCATCAACATTTTCAACATCATTATTCCCAGCAGTGCCACCATCTTTTGTACTTTTTAATTTACAATTTTGAGTGATTGAAGATTTTTTTTTTAAATCTTCTAGTCGAGATTTTAGTTGAACAGGCGATACAACTCCTCTATGTTGCTTTATAATGTTATCACTGCAATTAGGCACTTTTTCAGCAACACTTGAAGCTGGCAAAGCTTGTTGTTGTAAAGTTACTATATCTATAGGAGGACTTTGACTATTACTTGTTGTTGTAGTAGAACTACTTAATTCTGGACAGGGAGAATGTGATTCGGCGCTTTCAGGTGTGTAAGGGTCTAAACGCTTTTCAGTTATATCGAAATACGTGCTAAGATGGTGGGTATCAATGCGATTTACAATAATATTATTAGGGAACATCAGGCGCCTTGATACAAGTTGATATCTTGGTTCTGTTGGCTCTATTTTTATAATATTCAGACATTTAGGACATGTGTTTCCATTAATTGAATCAACGTCAGCGTTCTTTTGAACAGAAATTTGTTGGCACACACACCTGTGAATGTTATCTGAATCTATAATATTAATGCTGACCGGAGACCATTTAGTTGTGTTTGTTTTATTGATATTTCCATCAATTTGACTAGCTGAAGCAGTTGCTAATGTTTCATACACATTTTCTGCATTTTCATTTAAATTCATGACCCTGGATTTAGTGTCAATGTCTGTGGGTTTCAAATATTTATCAAGAAATTTGCATTCAAGAAGTATTTGATTATAGCTTTTACATTTGTACGGACAGAAAGCTGCACAATTTATTATTATGCTGTTTTCTTGTGCATCATTAAATAGTATTGGAGTGAAAGTTTCTGCTGGGATTTGATGTGATGTTGATTTGTTTGATAAAAAACAAGTACAATTGCTATAAGTACCTTGATTTGATTTTAAGCGTAAATTTAAATACACGGGCTAAAGTTACAAAAAAAATAAAAAAATAAAAAAAACATTTAAGTTCCTTTTAGTAAAATGATATGCTTATAAATACAATTACCTTGTGATCCCCCATGCAAAAATCTTCGCCTAATAAACTGTATATGTTGGGGGATTCGGTTTCGTGAATTATTTCTTTTGCCTGAACACTCATTAGAATGCGATCACACCAGGATGGACAACGAGTTGACATAAAATCTGTGGGCATTTCAGGATCTTCTTCGTAAGGATACGATGGTGGAAATTCTATAGGAAACTCTTTTAAAAACTCTTTTAAAGGTTCCAGCTCCAGATCAAATTTTTTCAACTAAAATTTACACCAAAACATAAAAATTTTTTATTTGTTTTTGTTTTTGCTTTAAAATACCATTCAAATTTACCCAAGGTTCTTTAAATTTTAACTGGTGATCTGCATGGTTGAATTCTTTCTTTCCAATCGTCAAAATATTATCGCCATCTTCATTACGATAATGAACTTTCGTGCAATTGTTTTTCATACTATGAATGCGATGAGCAGTAAGATTTTCAGTCAATTCCTAAAGCATAAAAATTTAAACTTTTTAATTAAAATAAATTATTTAAATATTTAATAACTATTCTTTTATTAAGCATTTGTTCTTTTCATTTCCAAAAAAAAAACAGTTAATATATTCAATTTATTAACACTTTTATGTTATTGTTTTTATAATTAAGAAATACAATTTAAAAATTTAGCAGACTAACTGACTTTTCTTTTCTCTTTCATTTTTAAATTAATTTACGAAATGCAATTTTCAGCAAAATAAAGTAAAAGAAATCTCAATATAACTTATGGAACAGTGCAAGTTAATCTTTGTACAACATTTTATTTTAATCGGTGCTTAATTAGGTCTACCTCCCATATATCCTTTATTATAAAAATTTAATAAAAGTCACAATTATAGTCAGAACAAAACGAACGTTTAATAAAGTTGATACAATTAATCAGTGAAGCTTTGTACAACATTTTATTTTAATTTTATAAAATCTAAAATGAAAGTCACCATAAAACTAAAGCATATTAAAATTTATCAGGGAGACTTTGTATAAAGTTTTATTTAATCGCTGCTGAAATTTACCTACTTCCCATATATCCTTTATTATAAAAGTTTAATAAAATCCAAAATTATGATCAGAATAAAGTGAAGGCTTGTTAAAATTTGTGAACTTTCTCGGTAAAGCTTTGTGCAAAACTTTTATTTTAATCGCTGCAGGAATATGTCTACGTCCCTTATATCCTTTATTTTAAAAATTTAAAAAAATCCAAAATTATAATCAGAATAAAATGAAGGCTTGTTAAAGTTGGTAAAATTTGTCGGCAAAGCTTTCTACAAAGTTTTATTTTAATCGCTGCTGAAATTTGCCTACTTCCCATATATCCTTTATTTTAAAAATTTAAAAAAATATGCAATAGTAATCAGAATTAAACGAAAATTCGTTATAACTTGTAATACAAGCTATTTATACTTTGTGCAAGATGTGGTTACATTTTAAACAAGGATATTTCTACCTCCTATATATCCATTATTTTAAAAATTTAATTTTAATTGTAATTATAAATAAAATGTAAAAACAATTTCTGATTATTTGTGAAATTAGGTTTTATAGTTTTGTCCTTGCAAGGATACGCCTACTTTCTATACAACAGGTAAGCACACAAAATTTAAGAAATACTAATGATTTTGTAATAACAACGTACAATTAAAACTAATCAGTTACATTCGCTTCCATTATAAAACAAAAATCTGTTGTTGGCATAGATATTTATTGTGTAAAATGAAAGCGAGCAATAAAGTTGGAGATTGGTGAATAGGCAATAGAAGTGTAAAAATATAAAGCTTAAAGCTACACATAAATTTGTCGACTGGCAATAATATTTTTAATATTTTTTACGATTTTATATTCATTATTTCTTATCAAATTAATTTAACGTTTTTATTTATTTCGTTTTACATACCTTAATTACACCCTCTGTATTGCATCTAAAATTAAAATCACCAAAAACAAAGAGAGGTGCCAGTCCGTTCTTATCGTCTAGATGAAATCTAAACGTAATTAAAATATAGTAGAACTTGATTTACTATAAATTGCAATTATCCTTTTGACAATGAGCTTACCTTTCTAGTGTGTGTACTAAAGCTCTTCTTCTTGTTTTACAATAAACTGATGGAGATTCTGTACAAGCTGCTAAATTGGATGCATCATGAAAGAGATGTATATTGACTAGATCAAATGCAGTATTATTAAGTCCCCAGCGCGTTCTCATAAAACCTTTTCTGGACCATTTGCACTAACATTAGTTAATAAATTAGTGATTATTATTAGTGGTATTAGTAGTAGAATCAAATTTGAAAAAGCATGTCAACGAAGTCGGACAATACTTAATGAAAAATTATGTTAAATTTAACATTTAAAATTACCTCTGGGAAAAAGTGTTGTGGAAATTTTGATTTTTCTTTAATTGGCACATTTTCTATATTTCCAGAATATACGTTTTTGCCTTCTGCCGATTCCCAATTATGAGTGACAAAATTCCATATTTTCACATTTTTTAAACTGTTATGCACGAAATAGAGGTTCCCCAGTGCCTAAATGAAAATGTGATAATAAAACTAAAGTGAATTCATAGTAAATATTTTAAAAATTATGAAGAAAATATTTATCATCATGAACCTTTATTGTACAGCTAGAAAAATATTACTCTCCATAACATTTTACATAAAAACTAAAAATTTCACTGTTTAATTTATTTGCTTTGCTGAATTATGCTTACGCTGCAACTACATTTCATTTTTTTAATTAATAAATAACAAAGTGAAAGTTTAGTAAGTCAAGTGCTGGACTTCGTGTATATAATGAATAGCGAATAACTAAAATAATCTTCGCTCATGGTGGAATGGCATAAAAATTAATTTGATTTTGTGATGTTACTTTATAAATAAAGTCGCCTTGCTTTCGCCTATCAAGTTCAACATTAATTTTTTGTGTGGACTACAAATCAGTAACTACATTGAATAAACTGCCAGTATTAACTGTGAATATCGTCTTTTTCTAGGCAACGGCGAGAACTAAGACACAACTAAGAGCAGGATGTTATCGAACAGACAAATAATTTTTGCTTATTACAAGTAAATTTTGAACGAAAAATTAATGAGAAGCTAAATATTATCTGGCTATTAACTTTTATCACCAGACTTACCCATTTGGTTGTTGTATGCGCTATTTGTTAACATTTTTGGGTTGTTGTAAATGCTATTTAAGCAGTGGTATATCAAGGCATATTTATAAATATCAATATGCCTTGATTTTTATCTTATTGGAAAGTTGTACTAATGAAAATAAGTTATCGGTCGCTATAACTAAAGTCAACTATCAGAAAACTTATTTTTATGTTGTAATAACGGCTATAAATATGATGTCAAGAGGACAAATTGTCTATGGAAATAAAATGTTCGGTATGACGATAAGGAAAAGGGATTTGTTGTGATAACTGGCGGTTAAATGTGTCGTCTCAGTAACAATTCGGTAAAGGTAATACTACCAATTACATAAATTAAATAATTAAAAATTTGTTTTTGTTTTATCGTTTATTAAAGCCACAAACAAAATTGTGACAAAAAATCTTAATAAAATAGGAACAAAATAAAACACACACAAATGTAAATATTTGAAACCAAAAATTAAACTGTTAGAAATATTTTTTTTAAAACCTTCAATTAGGGCCCATAACCTGTTACAACAAAATATACAACGCTTTTTTAAGTCTATTGCAAGGATTATAATAGACTACAAAAATCTAAATTATAGGTATAAAGTGTACATAAGTAAGTTTGCAGAGTTATTACTACATATATTCGCCCAGAAATTCCAAGCGAAATGAAATAGTGCTTTCAATGGTTACTGCGGTCAACGTTTTATGTTAATACGTACTAAATTTAAACTAATTTCTTTCTGTTAAACAAATTATAAATTAATATAATATTTTTCAACCTCAAGGCCTTTTGTTATGTTAATTTTAAAACATACAACCTTTTGTAGGTCTTCTTCAGCTAACTAATTTATGTATTTCATATACAAATTTTAGTCAAAATTTAAAAATTTTTTAATAAAAACTATGCCTACAATAATTTTTAGGGATAAATAAAAATAAATATGCATGGATAAATATACTAAAAAAGACCTTTAGCTTTAAAAATATTTATTAATAATAAATTATAAGTTTGCTGCGAATATTTACCGTAAAGTGTTCTGCTGAATTGAAATCTTCATCCATGTAAATTCGTATTAGTTCAAAATTTAACATTTGGGGAGCCTCACACAAGCTTTTTATAAATTCTTGAACATATTCCATCGATTTTTCATAAGTCTTTCCCCCCACTTCCTGTAAATGCAATGCTAAAAATTTTGGTTGTACTTCTTCTACTTTTTTGAAGAAAACCAATAACCAAGGACGGAGAAGATGAGAGGGCTGCAGCAAAAAATAATCGATAAATATCATTTATAAAAATTATATGAATACAAATGTAGGTACATACATCCTCAAATAAGCTTCCAACATTAGCTGTCATAAGGAGAACATCAACATCATCACAGACATCAAGCGTCGATGTCGTCAAATCCATTGCTCTAAGAAACTATTTAATTTATTATTAAAAGATTCCGAATAATAAATAAAGTTAAGGAATGTTTATTTCTCAACATATACACACGCACATATTTTCCAACACCGTATCCGCAAAATTGTTAACATGAAAAGTAGTGGAATGACGGATATCCACATCGCTTATCGACCGTTAAGTACAAAGCAGCCTAATGTATCTACTAAAAACATTAATTTAATTAAAGAAGTTAAGCAGTTGTAATGCTACCTTTCAGTTGTAATTCAGAGTTTATTATTATTAAATAAAAGTAGCACAAATGAATAAATCAAACTCTGGTAGCATATGTGTATGTTTATATTAATTTTTTTATCACATTTCTTGAAAGGTGGTTAAAACAAGTTGGCGTTAAACTGACATTTCAGTGTTCTTTCTTGCCCGTTTCTATCAAAAGTTTGTTTTTAACTTTAGAAATATATAATATTTGTTAGAATAAAAAGAAAAGCTTTGCATCCACAATGGTGGGTTTCAACCACACCAGTTGCTAAAGCTTTATTTAAGAATTGTAAACAAACTTTTCATCCTTTATATTGAAGTAAAGTTTAAATCATAGTGTAATTATATATGGTTTAAATGTCATTTATATACGAAGGTAAAGCCATTGAATTGAATATGTATAAATTTAATCCTCTACCGCAACAATTACAAAATAGCTGGCATCACTGCAGCCACATCATCTTTTTTGTCACTTTGTCTTATTGTGACCAATATCATTTTTGTCAAAAATAATTTGTCTAATATTTTAATATTATTATTAACGAAATCAAGAGATTTTCTTCGTCTCACACAATTGTATTTTATTTGCTCGAGGAAAACGAATAATATGAAGTCGAAAGTAATTTGTTTCGTGTTAATTTTTGCTTTAATGAAAAATGTGAACAGTGTCATGTTTCATTTGACACCTAACACCCAAAAATGTCTTAAGGAAGATATACAAGCCAACCAGTTGGTTATGGGCGAATATGAGGTGTCTGATGTGCCTGGTCAAGTAATAGATTATATTGTAAGTATTTTGAGCATATTTAGGTGTGTTTGCACATACTTTATGTATGTATATAATTCGTAGGCTCGTGATACAAAAGGCCACATACTTAGCCAAAAAGAACACATTACAAGAGGAAAATTTAGTTTCATGTCTGAAGTTTATGATACATATGAAATCTGCTTTATATCGAAAGTGCCACCACGTAAGTAGTTAGTATATATTCACACAAGCCGCAAGTAAAAATGCTAAAAGAAAATCGTTTACTCCGGTCCCAGGCCGGCTATGACAAATCCTTGGAAATTGCTATTATCAAGAATTTAAATTCTTTAACAATTTATAAAAATAATTCAGTACAATTTTAAAGTCGAACTATATGTATGTATGCCTAAAAATTTATTCAAATTCTATGTACAGATCAACGAGGTATAGCTAATGAGGTATCACTTGTTACCAAAAAGGGTGTTGAAGCCAAGATCTATGAAGGTGTAAGTATTAAAATCTCTACCCATCTATTATTGTTATTAATACTAATTATACGTTTAAAATTTTTAGATTGCTGAAGCCTCAAAAATTAAGCCTTTAGAAGTCGACTTGAAACGCTTAGAAGATTTATCAGACTCTATTGTAAGAGATTTTGCCTTAATGCGTAAGAGGGAAGAGGAAATGAGAGATACCAACGGTAAATTGGATTAATAATAATACAAAATAGTAAAACCTAAATTTCAAACTATCCCATTGTGTATTTTCAGAAAAAACAAACAGTCGTGTATTATTCTTCAGTATTTTTAGTATGTGTTGCCTTCTTGGGTTGGCCACATGGCAAGTGCTCTACCTGCGAAGATATTTTAAAGCCAAAAAACTAATTGAATAAGGTTATAATAAAAAAGAAATAAACATATTCTCTAAATTTCATCGCAAAATTTTTAGCCCATTTTGAGAGTTAATACAAATATTTTAATCGTATTTCCATCAGTCACATACATAAAGTATTTTGCTTATATTTTGAAATGTGAATTCTATTGGCAAAAATATAAAACTTGTTAATAGTAAAACAAAATCTATATGTGCACTATATTTCTAATCAAGTATGATCAATTAAATTATACTTGGCTTATTCACAATAAAAAGTTGGCCGAAAGCTAGCACATCTGCTGTTCTAGCGAGGAGGTAGTTAGAACGAGTAGCCAAGAAGCTGATTAATATTTAAATTTATATGACGTAGTGGCAGTTATAAAATAAATATTAAAATAATTTCTATAAAAAAGTTCATATAGAAACATTTAGGTATATTTTTTTAACATTTTCCTTAAAGGAAAGGCTCTAATTGTAATAGACTTATATTGATATTTGTAATTAAAACAAATTAAATTAATAATGAATTTTTTGAGAAATTTAACTAAAGTCCTTATTCAGGATGTTTAGTTGACTGTAGTTTAAATAACTTTAACTATTCCATAGAGTTAACTAAAATACAACATTAAACATAAATATTTATTTTGATGGCTCTGGCAGCCCTATAAAGGAAACAATCTGGTAGTCTATTGCATGTTTTTACCAAGCCAAAACAAAGTTACAAACATGGTGTAATTGCACCATATTCACAAAGTTTTTGGAAATACTAAAAAAAGCACTGACACGGGAGCAAGTACGACGAACATTAATATTTTATCACTTTGTGGAGTAAGTAGTTGCTTGTGTTTGCGAGGAGGTTTCTACTGTGTCGTGAAACATAATATGAAGTTGCAAGTATGTAGAAAGGCATGGCTCTTGATTTTAGTTTTGAAATGGAATGCAAACAATTTTGGTAACTAAGCAAATATTGCAAACATAAAACATACTTATAAAAATGTTGGATTTCCACGATTTTGAAAGCCTTATTTTATATTATGGGCGGTCAGAATATTTTCATACTATGCAAAAAACTGCCTTGGATGGACTAGCACGTTATCCATCACGCATAGTATTTAGATTATACAACGGCATTGCTCTTGTACTAGGAAATCGAGTACAAGAAGGCATACGTGAGTTGCACCCCTTAAAGGCTGATACAGATTTGGGTATGGCAGCAGTTACGGCGTTATTATATGCACACAAAAATTGTATTTCTGTTGATCGTAATGCTATTGCTGCGCTGGAGCAAAGTTTAAAAGATGATTATAATAAGGGAAGTGCTAGTGCTTTTTATTATGCAGCAGCATTCCTTTTTTTGGCAAGAAAATACGAGCAGGCTTTTGAGTATTCTAAAAGATCACTGCAAATTGACAGTCAACATGAAAATGGTATAATAATGAAAGCGTGGACAGAAATGCTTCAAGCTGATGGTGTTGCTAGTGGAAATATTCTGAAAACTCTAGAGCAAGTATTGAATACTAGTAAAAAGAGTATAGATGCAACTTTAGCTTTGGTGCAATGTTATCAATTAAGAGGTGAATTTGAAAGCTCAATTAATAATTTGAACATACTTTCTATGCGATATCCAGAACTTAATATTCCATTGATTGAAAAAATGAACACGTATTTCGCTGGTTTGTACTGGGAACACGCCTATGAAACCGCCATCCGTATAATTAATTTAGAGCCTACAAATATTCCGGCACTACAAGTAAAAGCTCTTATATTGATAATGCGTGAGGGTAATATAAAGGGTGGTATTTCAACCCTGCAACAATTATTAGTAGCTACAGAACGTATTGAGTCTGGCAATCTAAAAATGCTTTTAAGAATATGCCAGTTGTTCACTAGGATATGTTCCCGTAATGCTGAATTATTGTCTTTAACATTGCGCTTTATTGATAAACTTATACAAGCTAGTCCATCAGATGTGGAATTTATCGTTGAGTTAGGAAACGAACGATTACTCTTGGGAAACGTTAAAGAGTCAGCGATATGTTTTCGCTCAGCAATTAAAATAGAAAATAATAACTTTGAAGCCCTTTGTGGTCTGACTCTATGCCATTTGTTAGAGCACGGACATATAGAACAGACGCAACAACAAATTGAAATTTTAAACCAACTGTGCCCTGGAGAAAATGAAGCGTGTCTTTGGTTTCTGCGAGCAAAAGCTTTGTCGAAAAGTGAACAAGCCATTGCATTTTTAATTAAAGCCACGGACGTTCATATGCAAAAGTTGAATGGACATACATTTGGACCTAATTACGCTCGTATATTGGACCCAGATTTTCTAATACAGATAACTTCAGAATTCTTGCATCACTCACCAGTTCAAATTTACATTACGCAAAAGCTTAACATTTCTCAAAATACTTTGCACATCACTTTGAAACATTGTATAACGATTTTAGACAACATTCTTAAGTTTTTCCCTTCGCACATTCAAGCAAAATTTTTGCGGGCCAATGTACATTTGTTATGTGGAGAAGTGGCTACGGCCGCAACAATTTTGCAAAAAATTCTCAGTGATATAGATGTCACTTATACGGATGCATATCTTCTCTTGGCCCAGATACAAGTGCAGCAGCAACAGTATTCTAAAGCACTGCAGTCTCTTGAGCTAGCACTTTCGTACAATTTTGCTGTTCGAGAAAACCCTAGATATTATTTGCTCTTAGGCATTGGACAACGCCATCAACAGAAGTATGCGGAAGCACAAAAAAGTTTTGTTTCGGCTATGAATTTGATGGAAAAGGACACATTACATTCGCCTAGTAAGCGAATTACAATATTTAATAATTTTACTGTTGCAGACAAGGTAACATTATATTTGGAATTGATTGGCACATACAAGGACATTGGCGACAGTCAGTGTGTGTATGAGAGTGAACGCCTACTGCAAACTGCAATGGAACAATTCAAAGAAACATCAGAGGAAGGTAGACTGGTAATAGCTCAAGCTGATTTTATGCTACAAACGGCTAATGTCAACGAAGCCATTGACCTTCTGTCGTCAATAAAACCAGGCCAATCGTATTATATTCAGGTATGTTGGAGATTGTCTTTAATATGCATGTATAATAAGTTGACGCTTTGGAACTTTTTACTTACATTAAAATTATTAAAGGCTAAAACTCATTTGGCTAATATACATTTACAATATCGGAAGGATCGCACAGCTTTCGCAAAATGTTTCAAAGAGTTGGTAGAAGTTTGTCCAGAATCTGAAAGTTTTTTAATGTTGGGTGAAGCTTATATGTCAATACAAGGTAAATAAATAAAAAAAGTGTTTATGAATGCAAACAGGCATTTACGCGACACCAAGCTTTTTATAATTTTAATATAAAATTTGTATAACGTGTATAAAAAAAATGAGCGAAAACCTGAAGAAAATAATAAATTTGCAATTCATATACATACGAAGATCTGATATACATACATAAATATTTACAGAACCAGACTTGGCTGTAGAGGGCTATAAGAATGCGTTGGCATTAAACCCACATGACTCATATTTGGCCAGTAAATTAGGACGTGCTTACATTAAAACACATCAATATGCAAAAGCTGTACAATTCTATCAGGATGCATTAAAAAGCGGAAATCATTCCAATTTAAATTTAAATTTGGCTGAAATTTTTATAAAAATGAGACAATTTAAAAGCGCAGAGGAAGCACTTGCCGAAAATGAGGATCAGACGCAAATGTAAGTATAGATAATTGATTTTATGATGTGGTGGTATTATGGTTCATATACATTCTTTTATATACGACACAAAAAAAAAACCGAGCAATTTAGCTACAATTACCTTTTTCAATCTATTAATAGAGAACTACTAGATATGGATGCATTGCAGTTGAGAACCAAACGACTATTATTGTTGGCTCGTGTTCATGAAAAAGCTGGAAATAATACAACTGCTCTACAAGTTTTGAAAGAAGCTAAAGAAAATCAATACAGGATAATACAACAAATATCGATTGATCAACCAGGAAGTCTTGAAGATCAGAACAAAATAATGTCTAAGTAAGTATATATTATATGGCTTTTTATTATATTTGCTGATACATTATTAAGAACTCACCTAATCATTTGACCATTTTCGACCAGAGATTTTTTTTTATATCTGAGAAAATTTGGAAAATTTTCTACTTGAAGTAGTTTAATTTTAGAATTCGCTAACATTAAATAAACTACACTTTAATTATATATTTAATCCGCACGGAGTTTAACTGAGTATTATTTGTATATGTATTTTGGAAAGCAAAATATTTTACAGAAGAATATTGTGCATAAAATTTTTAAGTAGCATTTATTGAATTTTTGGCGGATTCATTTAGCGCAACCTTGTAATATAATTGGCCTTGTTCATATGCAGCTTTAAATTTCCAAACAAATTAAGATAATTCGTGCTGCAGAAAGCTATCAGCAAAAAAAAAATGCTCCGGACAAGTAGTTCGTTTTGAACCTATATGGTATATATTTTGTCATTTATTTGTAAAAAATCATAGGGTAAATTGATATTGTTGAACTGGAGGAATTGTCGGCTGTAAAATTATAATCCTTTACGATATTTTTCAGCCACTGTGAAATCGGTCATTCCTTTGCCAGAGACGCCACAAGTTCCAATCCCAACTCTACCTTGAACATTTTCTGGAGAGGCAAATATGCTTTTTACAACCATTCCATGTTTTTTAGAATTTTTTGATGTAAAATTAAGCCACTTATTCTTATCTTGTTCTCGCTCTTCTTCCAATTCTTTGAATCGTTGTAGTTTCTTTTGTTTTCGCTTTTTTAGATATTCTTTTTGATTAGGTCGATGTCGTTTGTTTGAAGGGAATACTTCACTGCGGGTAGTGCGCTCTCTTAATTCTTTCAGTGTAGTGGTGGAACGATTCTGGTATGCTTCAAAAATAACACTAACTTCACCGTCATCAGTTAATCCTTCTATAGTGGCATCGTAATATTGTCCATCCTCTGTCCATTTTGCTTGACATTTATCACCAATTTCCCACGTTTTACCAGGTGAAATAAGTTTTTCAGCTTCTAAAAGGGCAGCCTCAATTTCATCATAGGATGCTGATAGCTTTGAAGTGGAAGGCTCAATATAAGCTGATTGTTTTTGTTCTTCCAATTGTGTTTTAATAAGATCTCGAGTAAGTTCAATAACTTCTTCCAAGTCTTTCTTTAATTTAAGTAATTCATCATTTCCCGGATCTGTTAATAAGGCAGCTTCCACCTATGAAAATAAATTATTAATATAAGCTGAGCAATAAATACATTAATTGGTTCTTTACCTGCTGCAATTGCAATTTGTAATTCTGTAAATCGTCGGCCATTAGCTTTTTACAAAATATATGATATCAAACGCTTTGTAATATTTTTTTACTTTTGCTATGGACATAATCAAATATCCAAAGTTGCTATAAAGTTGTCGGCGGTAGAAAACAAATTTTAGACGGCAGCATTTAAAAGTTGACTGCGTTTCAACTGTTTCAATTGAGACTAAAACTCGCTGCCAGATGCAACTAATCGTTTGCGGGGAGTGAGTGTCTACACTAAATTGAGTTTAATTTTATATATACTTTTCACCATAGCTTATTCGAATTGCATAGTCTGTATATTACTCTAAAGGTTAAAAAAAACTAGGGGGCGCATTTCACTACATAAATTTAAAATTCAATTATAAACGCTTGTAGGAATTTGTACGTCATATAATAAATTTTTGTCTGTGAAAAATGTTTGTTAGTTAGTATCTATATGTATTTATTTATTAAAATATTTCTTTTAATTTTTACTTTTAGAATTTGTTTACTTATGGCACAACATACAATAAATTTAAGAAATAATGATCAAGCATTAACATGCTTTAAGGAATGTCTGCAATATACTCCGAATAATATAGAAGTGCTGACACTGCTTGGCCGTCTTTACATGCAGATGAATTCAGTGGAATTGTGCCGAGATATATGTTTGCAAATTTTCCAAATTGACAACAATAATAAGGCAGCATCCGTAATGATGGCTGATTTGTCATTTCGAAAAGTAAGCTAGTTTAACTTAGTACATACTAAGTATAGTTTGATAATTTTTTTCTTTTCTTTTTTAGATGGATTCTGAAAATGCAGCTTATCATTTTTCTCAGTTATTACTGGCTCAACCTTGCTATTGGACAGCACTGGCACGTTTAATTGAGGTAATGCGACGCTCTGGTTCGTTATCAGATGTTACCCCATTTCTACAACGTGCGGAGCAAAGTACGATAAACAAAAATCAAATTCCAGGACTTAACTATTGCAAAGGACTATACGAATGGTATAACGGTAATCCAAATTGTGCACTAAGATACTTTAATGCAGCTCGAAAAGATTTGGAGTGGGGTCCGCAGGCCATATTCAATATGATTGAAATTTGTATAAATCCTGAAGGCGACATTCCAAATGGTAATGATGTTGTAGATAACAACGAAAGCTATGATTTCAATGATGCACTACGTACTGCTGAAAGATTACTTACAGAGTTACGTCCCCGACAAGGTGGACTAAATAACGAAGTACTTAATTACAGAATGTTACAAAACTTTTTGAAACTAGCTTCAAAGCAAAAGTTTCAAATCGAATCTGCTCTGCAGGATTTCACGGAGTTGGCAGCTTGTCAAGAATTTGAAAATTCTTTTGGACCAATTTTGGGCATGGCAACTAGTCTTGTTCAATTGAAACAAACACAAAGAGCTAAAATTCACTTAAAACGTTTAGCTAAAGCTACTTGGAATATTGAAGAAGCTGAATATTTGGAACGAGGTTGGCTGTTATTAAGCGACATTTATATTAATGCCAATAAGTGGGATGTTGCAGTAGGTTTACTTGAAAAAGTTTTCGAACACAATAAGTCATGTGTAAAAGGCTACGAACTCGCTGGATATATAGAAGAAAAATCCCAAAATTATAGCGATGCTGCTAAAAACTACAACTGTGCATGGAACTATTGTGGACGATCGAAACCACAAATTGGATATAAACTCGCATACAATTATATGAAAATAAAAAAATTTGCAGATGCAATCAAAGTTTGTCAACAAGTACTAAAATTACACCCAGAATACACTATTATACGAAAAGATGTTATGGAAAAATGTCGCAATAATTTGAGGCCTTAAATAGAACCACACAAAATGTTAATATATAGTTTATGCATAAATAATACGTACAGAAATAATAAATAAAAAGAAAATTGGTTGATTTATTTTTGGCCAGATTCAATTTTAGTTTGTATTTTGATGATTTTTTTTCCTCAAGCTATTAGGCCTACATTTCCTTACGAAAATAAAACACAATTTTTATTTCATATTGTCCCAATATGCTTGAGGAAAAAAATCATCAAAATAAAAAGAAAATTGTTTTTTCTTGCACGAAAAAATTCTCTAAGAGAAGGAATTTGAAGCAAACAAATTTAATATTTATGAAAAGAAAACTGCAATTAAAAAAATAGTTTGAAATAAAAAATGGGCGCTTCTTCATTTATGGCTTACGACTTAACTTAAAAAAACATTTTCAGTTGCATTAATATTGACTTTTTTTTTTTTTTTTTTGCTTTAAAAAAAAATTCTTTTGCATAATTTTTTTTTAAATTGTACACATACTGGTATATTGTATTTATGAACATTTTTTATATAATTCAATTATTTATAAATCTAAATACATAATTTGAGTTGCTGATACAGCCCCACAAAAGCTGAGAAAACTTGCTGTACTCACGACAGCAGCAGTTGTTCCAGATACTGATACTATCGTTCCCATACATATAGACAATATAAATTGAGCCAAAAATACCATACTACTGACAATGGCTATATCTGTTCCCAGTCCACGTACTGATGACCCTAGTTTTGTTGTGCCATCACCATCAATTTCAAACTAAAAATAAAAAAATTTCCTTTTTTTTTTAAACATAATTGAAATTAGTTAATTAAAGCTTTTTAACTAATTAATTTTAATTAATAATAATAATCATTTTATTTTCAAATTATTTATTTGATTTTTTTCAATCTTAAAATACATTAACTACACGAGTATACAAATTCAAGGCAACCAGACCTCTATTTCCTTTATTCAAATTGGCTCTGGTGTCTGAGATATACCGTTATATCCATCCTAAATTCAAGACATATGGGACATTTACTTAAAAGTTTGTTATATTTGATTATAAAGAAAATCCGAAACTGTGCAACAAAATATCCTCTGAGTTTTAAAACTATCGTAGAAATTGTTTTCTATGCAAAATTTAGAAATTTTTAGTTTTTAAAAAATTGTTTAAAATAAAACAAAATTAAAATAGGTGTTTTTCATAACCATATAAACTTATATGTTTCAAACAAAATAAACAAATCGATAACAAATTTTGATTTTATTTGCAATTAATTGATGCTGCCCAGTAGACTTGTGCTCCGTAGCTCAAAAATGAAAAAGGAATAGTTCATTCATTTACACTGCAGTCACACGATCAAGTTTTTTTTCAATTCTCTTTCAAGAAATTTACATATACTGCTTGTCAAAATTCATAAAAATTGAAAGCTGTGACGTAGGCTGCACGTAATTTCAAAGCAAGTTTTTCAACAAGATGTTTTTTTTTAACCTCTTCCACCGACAGTTTTGTTTCGGCGGCAATAGAGTTATATGCCTTAATTTTTAAATTATTCCGTCTATATGCAGGAATATTTATGTTCCACAGAACTTCATGCCTTCTGTATATCTCTATGAACTGCAAAACGTCGTTATATTTGTTTAATTTGTTCACAAACATATTTAAAACAAAAACAAAACAATACTGGCGGCAGAATAAGAATTCAAATTTGGAATAAAAAAACTGCAGTCAGCTGTTTTCTTGACTGTAATTTGAAACACTCAATTGAACGAAAAATTGAAAGCAAACTCTCAGCAAATTTTAAAAGTGTGAGTGTATTGGTAAAAAAATGAGAGAAATTTTAAAAATTGAACGAAAACTTGATCGTGTGACCCCCAAGTTAAGTTTAGTTCGTTCGTTCATTTAAAATGATCAGCAAGCAAATGAACTATAGGAATTCAAAACACGGACTAGTTCGTTCAATTCAAATAAGTGAATAGTACAATATGTATAGTTCGTTCGTGTACTACCCAAGACTACTGCCCAGGAATGGAAGAAAGACAAAATTACTTCTTGCGCATGATTTCTCGTTAGATAACGTAGATTATCTTCTATTTGAAGAAAAAAAAAATACATTTCTCTCTCTCTCTCCCTCATTTAGCTGAGAAGGAACCTATCGCGTGACATCACTTTTGTTACATGCACAGAAAATTTAAATTTTCAATACGGGATGGCGTAATCTTGTATTCTATCATTTTTATTGCCACCTAGTTTAGTGTGAAAGAAATTTCCAAATGCGTACAGCAGTATCACAACTCTAAATACAAATCGTCTAAGAAACATTAGCGAACGCATATGGCAACATTTGCTTTTAACAAAATAGTGTCTTTTTACTATATGATAGATTGACTTTATTTGGAATAAAATCAAAAGTTGAGAATCGATTTTAATGAAATATGGCTGGTTTTACTGGAAACTCATGGGTGTATATGCTGGAATAAAATAAATGGCGGATTTTTGTTTCCTGCTATTTTAAATCATTTTTAAAAAAAGAAAATTTCTTTATTTTGGAATAAAACGTATTTTTTCGATATATCTTTTTTAATATTTTTAAAACTACTGAGCAGATTTAAAAACACTGTATCGAAAACTTAAAGCAAATTTTGTTCCGGAATTTCGCATTTTCTTTTTTAACAAATAAAATTAAGGGTTATGTCGTGCACCTCTATAATTAAGGATGCCAAAGCAAGAATAAATTTGAAATCAGCATTTCTAAATACTTTGGAAATAGTTTTCAGTTGCTCTGCTCCAGAAGTTGACCTGAATTTGTTAACTTGTGTAATTATTATTTTCATAGAATTAAGTCTCACTGAATTATTTTTGTACAAGGTGAATATATTTGGTGCATGGAATTGAATTCAATAAAAACTTCTTTTACTTACAATACCCATGGAGTGGTAATGAGCTACTAACAGATACGGCATTGTAAATAATGTTGAATACATCACACCAGCAGCCCAGCTAAAGATAATAACGCTTGCTTTTGCTTGTGTGAGAGCCATCAAAGTCATTCCAGCACAATAAAATAAAAGACCACCAACATAAACATTTTTTGCTCTGAAAATTAACAAAAAAAAAAAAAATCAAAAATTTGGTTTCCAAATATTGACTTTCAAAACAGAATTAAAAAAAAAATCCACGGAAATTTTATAATTTTCAATGGCCGTTATTATGAATAAAAAACCTTTTTTTTTTTACTTACTTAAAACGTTGTATTAATTTTTCTATGACAAGTGAGTAACAAGCACACGACAAAGAATACATTGCCATTCCCCAACAACCGAAACGTACACCTTCCTCATACAAGATTTGTGGTTGTGTGCCTTCAAGAGCTTTAGGGTCTCCATTGAATACAGCTTCACCCACAAAATCCGTAAAATACAAAGAATAACAAACGTGCGCCATCCAACAGAAGAGATTTGTTAAGCAAACCATACGCAAGGAGTGCGGCATATAAACAATTGAAAGTAAATAGTGTGACAGCTTTTCAACAGATTGTTCTGTTGGGATGTTTTCATTGCCATAAGTATTTGGGTATGTTTCTTGCTGCTGTTGGCTGTCATCGGTTGCCGTAAAAGAAGTTTCACCCATTTCATTTCCATAAGCAGTGTTGTTGAAATAATCCGATTGCTCTTGAACATCTTCACAAGTCACATTATTAAACTGCACAAAAAAAAAATATTTAAAAAAGTATTTCACTTTCTCTTTGCTTATATGAACTAATTCTGAAGAATTAGTTGAAATAAATTAAATCCCCAAGTGCTTGATTTAAGCCTCAACATCGCTGTTGATTTTTCCAGTACAAAAACTTGCAGAAAACTTTTTGCGCACAAAATTTTTTTGTAGCCAATTTGGAGACAAAAAGAAAAATATTGTACCGATAAATTTTTTTTTTGTCCCGAACGAGTGAGTGAATTTAGCCTAAGTGTTTAAGTTTTTTTTGTTTGTTCAAAAATCAACAACGATTTTAAGGTTTAACGAAATTTAAAAAACAAATTTTTGTACAAACAAAAATTTTTTCCAGAAAGAATGAGTGAATTCAATTTAAATGTTAAAGTTTTTGTTTTTTGTTAGGAAAATCAACAACGATTTTAAGGCTTAACTAAATAAAAAAAAAATTTTTATGAACTAAATTTTTTCCAGAAAGAGTGAGTGAATTCAATTTAAATGATAAAGTTTTTGTTTTTTGTTAGGAAAATTAATACTGCTTTTAATTTTTAATTATATTTAAAAAAAAATTTTTTTTACGGACAAAAATTTTTTCCGAAGAGAGTTCAACTTAAGTGTTCAAGTTTTTGTTATTTATTGCAAAAATCAGCAACGATTTTAAGGTTGAACGAAATTTAAAAAACAAATTTTTGTACGGACAAAATTTTTCCGGAGAGAGTAAATGAATTCTACATAAGTGTTTAAAGTTTCGATTTTTGTTGGAAAAATTAACAAAGATCTTAAGGCTAAAATTTTTTTTGTACGGGCAAACATTTTTTCCAGACAGAGTGAGTGAATTCATTTAAAAGGTTAAAGTTTTTGATTTTTGTTGGGAAAATCAAAGATTTTAAGGCTTAACTATAACTAAAACAATTTTTTGTACGGATAAAATTTTTCCCAAGAGTAAATGTTTAAAGTTTTTGTTATTTGTTGGAAAAGTTTACATTTAAAAAAATTTTTTTGTACGCACAAAAATTTTTTTCAGAAAGAGTAAGTGAATTGAAGCATTTTTTTTAGTACTTAATTATGTGCATAATTGAATCGATTTAAACACATATGGTCATATGACTTCCAGAAAGCCCTAGTCTAATTGGACTGCAATTAAAAAAGAAAACCTGCATAAACTGAACAAATTTTGAAACATTTTGGCTGAACTTTCATTTTTTTAAGGCTTTTATGAATTCATAAGACTATATGTTTACAATGTTTTACTTACCGGATTCTGATTTAACTCTGAAGGATTGTGTTCATCTGTAGTATCCAATGCGCCATAGTTAGTGACGCCATCTGATTTGTGAGTTTTAGCTGCAGTTAAAGCCCATAGCGGTATTTCTTTAAAACTAGTCACTGTAAATGTCACGCACGTGATAAATATGAATGTTATAATTGTAAATACGGCCTTCACATGACCTCCTAAACGCCGGCCTAGTGATGTGTCATCCCAGTTAATGCCACCCATTGAATAGCCCATGAAGCCTCCCAGGCCAGCCATGATGGTAAATGTTGATAGACCTTTAGCGTGATCATCTACAATGGTAGGGGCGCTGAAAAAGTTTTTATATGTAAATTTTATGTAAAATTAAAACAAACCTGGCACACAAACATCCAGCAGGTAGGCACGTGATGGGCTCTGACAGGCATCTGCATCGAAATCCAACAAGACAGTGCCAAGAACTGTGAAAAATATACCCCATGGATGGGAGGTCTTTTTTATAGAGCCCGGTTCTGTTTTAGAAACTGTTGTACGATGAGGGGAAATATTAAGGTTATTGTGCGTCGTACCATTTAGTGTTAAATTCATGGCAGAGATTTGAATGTGTGGATTTATGTCTCCAAATAAGTAACCCAAATCCTCTCCATTGGGCACAAGCAGTAATCCTTTTATTTATTTTTAATAAAAAAAGACATGTGCACACACATACAAATATATTTACGATAAATATCACAATCACAATAGTAGTTTAATTTGATTTGTATAAAAAAATTACCGATAAACACGCCAATAGACAAGAGAATAATAAATGGCCTTCTGCGTCCCATATTTAATTTGCAACGGTCGCTCATCGAGCCGAGAATGGGTGTTAGAAAAAATCCAACAAGTGGTGATAATGCCCATACCAGCGTCATGTGTTGATGTTCAACGCCAATTTTTAAAAGGGTGGGTGATACAAATGCCGTCTCAGCTGCATACGAAAACTCAATACCCATGACAGCAGCAGACACACGAACTAATTCCATGCGAGATTTATGTCTAAATGTACCATTCAGTATTCCAAGTAGATTATTTTGCAATAAAAAGCATTTGCGTAATAAAAAAAATTTAAAGAAAAAGCAATCACAAGAAAAACAATAAAGTCAAATAAAATTTGCATAGAAAAAATAAAAAAATAAATTTGTTATTTAAGAAAAAGGTTACAGAAAAGAAAAGGAAACGACTGTGAGTCGAAATAAGCGTACATACAAAAAACAACTTCGGTTGTGAGAACTAAATTTGTTTTCAATCAAAAATTCAATTGTGATAATCAAATTTTTTAGCCGCAGTAAACCATAATTCGATACTACAGTTCAAAATTGAATTCTATTAAAAATATTTCTGGCTGTAAGATCGATTTTTTATTGTCGCAATTAAAAAATTCGACTATTATAAGTGAATGTTTGATTGGAAACAAACCGAAGTTGTTTCTCAGTGTAGCCACTGCTATTGGGCAAATAAGTTTATAGTGTGACATGACTTGTATTACAGAAAATTAATTCAAATAATTTTAGTGATTGCAAATGAGTGCAAAAATGCTTCGGTTTGCTCAACACAACAACAAAATGTACAGGGATTGCATTTTTATTTTTTTCACAAATATAAAAATGCAATTAATTATGTGGGTGGCTGATGAAAGCCGCTACCAAAAAAGAAATTGATAACTGTTTTTCTATCTAAGTAATTTGGATTTTTTTCTTTTTGTAGAGTGATACTTAGATTTAATAAAAGTTTAAAACTATGACACTATCGTCCATTTTGGTGAAGATTCTCCGAGTATATAAATCTTTATAAGAATAGTTTTGCAGAGCATGGAACAGTCACCATACTGAGAGAACAACTTTGTTTACAATCAAAAATTCAGTTGTAACCCTAGAAAATTAATCTACCAGCTAAAATATATTTTTAAAATAACTAAATTTTGGTCTATATTATCGAATTTTGGTTACTACAACTAAGAAAATTAATTATTATAACAGAATTTTTGATTTGAAACAAATTTAGTTTGTACAGCCAAAGTTGTTTTTCCATTATTTTGTCCCCACAAAATAATGGGTATTTTTAAATTAATAAATTTACCGTTCTGTTGTGAAAAATAATAAATTTTCGAACAAAAACTAATAAAAACAATTCAAATTAAATGTATTTATTCATTTTGTTAAGGAATTCAAAGTGAAATGCTTAATGATTTTATATCGTAAGGCAGTTAGCTGGTCGGTTTTAAATCACGAGATGTCAAATTATTTTACATTTTTTCGTAATTTGAAATCACTTTGAGAAAAAGTGATTTTCAGATGTGTCAAATTTCCGACAAATCTTTATAATGAACAAACCAACAAACAAAAAATGAATTTTATTTATATGTAATAGTTTCTATTTGAAATTTAAAAGTTTAACAAAATATTAATCTTGGGAGTAACCTACTGAGGATTCAGAGTAGCGTCTGATGAAATGGTCCATATAGGTATGCTATCCCCTTCAGTACTTATTGTACTGAATAAATAACTCATGAGAATATCATGAGTAAAAGAATAAATTTTAAAACAAACACAATTTCTGGAATTAAGCACAAATAAAGATTAATATTTTGTTAAATTTTATTTATATAAATAATTAAGCGATTTCTCTCAATGCTTCCTTGCTATTTTTGAACAAATACGATTTTGTGTTTTAGTGTTATCCCACACCATATGTATGTACGAGTATGTATGTATGTCTGTACACATTATTGTGGATCAACATTTAGCTTTTATTTCTTTTTTTTTATAATAAGTACATTAAGGGTCAACTTTTAAGCTCAGCAATACATGTAGAAGACAAATATTTACAAACATTTACATATTTATTTACAATTAATAGGATTTTTATAATATGTATGAATTAACAACATTTTCTTTATTAAAAGATACAGGTCTGTTACACATTCCGATTGGAATGTCAGCATATACTACATTGGTCACGCCCACATTTCAATAGAGTAAGTCAGATGGGTTTCTTTAAATTAAATTTTTCAATGGATTTCTTAGAGCGTATAAGTTTTATTTAAATGATATTAAATGTTAATCATACGACCGATGTCTTTATTTATAAAAGCAATGCAAACAAACATGTGTAACATTGCAAGTATGCTTGTGCAGCCCTTTATTATTTATATCGCAGGGAGAAATCGAACATTCATTGAAAAATAATAGTAATTTTTTGTTTTAAATTTTTTAGTTTATTATTGTTTTTGATATACGAACCAAGTTCACCATATATTTCTATATAAAAAAAAATTTATTAATAACTAGCGGACCTGGCAAACGTTATTTTGCCTTCAAATTTTATTTACATTGAAAAATTTATTTGTAATAAAAAAAAAATAAACCAAACATATGATAAAAAAATTAGTCAAATCGATCTAGCCTTTCTCCGATTTGAGAAAAATTTTAAAAATCAATTTGAGTTTTCATGAAAATATACAATTTTTGTATACTCGATCTTCTAAGAAGTCATACTCTTAGGGTAAAGACCGGGTAAAAAAAAAGAGGTAGTAGATAAATAAGCTGGATACTGACTGCAGCGCCACCTGCCGGGTGGATTTGTGACGGTAAGTCTTCCAAGGCGTAACACAAAGCATATACACAGAAATTCAATTAAATCGGTGTAGCCGTTCAGGAGGAGATAATGTCAAACACACGTACAGTCGAATTTTATATATTAAGATGATAGGTTATGACATATACAGCATGATAGTAATTCATCAAATATAGACACTGGGTGATAATGCTTAGATGCTTCAAATTAACAATATTATGTTTTGCGGTGACTATATTCAAACACATTTTTTCATATGTTTACTCAGCTTAATACTTTTAAAAGTATTTATTTTCTTCTTTGCCGCAAAATATTTTTTTTACAAATATGTACAATGAAAAATAACCTAAAAGTTTGTATAAATAAAACACAAGCTTGGTATTGTTGCTATTTTTCTGCAAAGAAAAAAGATTTTTGAATATGATCAACGCAAACATAGTTTGTTCTTCACAAAAATATTATTATTAATTTAAAGCATCTAAACATTATTATGATCACGATAAACATGTTTCTAGTTATTTTTAACCATAATATAATTACCGTCATAGCTCAACCATATCATAGTCATATTATTTTTAATAAAATTTTAACTGAAACCATAAATATGTTTATAGTAAACATAATAATGAGAAAACGTGGTTGGAAGAAATTTGTTTTCTAATTTGTTTCTTCCGCAACCATATAAATAAAGTGAGTATAAAACAAAAACTTAATCTTTTAAACTCAACAAAGCTGACTGAAGTGGTTGAGTGGCGAGTTAATGTTTCTTAACTAAATATTCCAAAGTTCGAATCCTGGTAAAGTCAAATAAAATTAAAAAAAAAAAAAAAATTCAAGCCCGCTGTATTATGTAATAAATAAATACAAATTAATAAAAACGAGAAGTGGAATAAAAAAAAAATTATATTGTAATAATTTCTATTTGGAATTTAAAAGTTTAACAAAATATTAATCCAGAAATTGTGTTGGTTTTAAAATTTATTCTTTTACTCATGATATTCTCATGAGTTATTTATTCAGTACAATAAGTACTGAAGCGGGTAGCATATATAAATCCTCAGTACATTACTCCCAACGTTTCTTGCAAACATTAGAACCTTTATATTGTAAAAGCAATTGACTAAATAAGAATTATTTGTCAACAGTTACAAAAAGATTCAAATATTCAAACAAAAAACTCAGTAAGCATTGAACTGAATAAATAAATAAATTTCCCAACCAACATTTTAATATTGAAAACTATATATTCTATTGTTATTCTTCTCTTCTCTTTTACATGAGAATATCATGAGTAAAAGAATAAATTTTAAAACCAACACAATTTCTGGAATTAAGCACAAATAAAGATTAATATTTTGTTAAAAAAAAAGTTATATTAAAAATTATATTAAAAATTCATATTAATTTTTTTTTAATATTTATATAAAATATGTGCTCGTATGTATTTAAAAATATTTAAAAAAAAAATTAAAAAAATCTGCAGTTGAAAGGTAATTTAATATCTTTGATTTATTCATTAGATGCAATCATTAATCTAACCATACTATGTTTCCACCAGAATATGGTTGCCTCAACCATATTTTTTCTTTGCATGTACCGAAGCTGCATACATATTTTATGCGAAAGTGAAAAACCATCTAATTTACAGGGTTTTTAAAATCTGTTTCGGCTTTATTTTGCTTAAGAAAAAATTAGTGGAATTAAAAAAAATTAATTCTAAATATTTTAAATTCATATGAAATACAGAACAGAGACGAATGTATATATGTTTTTGTTTATTACGTGTTTTAGAGAAGAGTAGCTTTCGTTATTGTTTTTTATTATCTATGAAACGAGGAATTAAAATGTGCGGAAATAATAAAAAAATTGGTAAGAAAAAAACTTTGAAAATATTTTAAAAATTTACAATCAAATTCATAAAAAAACATTTTTTTAATAAAAAACAAATTAAACAAATTTCCCTTAAAAAAACTGCTTATCAAACAAAAATGTTTTTCCATAAAATTTTTTTGTGTGCAAACAGCCCATGAATAAAAAGAAAAGAGTATGTGCTGTTTACAGGAAACGAACAATCGAATAAGCTAAAAAATTGTTATGGTAAACCCTCAATTTCAAAATATTTTCTAGTGTTTTCTGTACAAAAATTTTAAACGTTTGTATTATTCGTTTTCTGTAAACAGCATATACGACAAAAAGTTTATTTATTTTTTTGAACACAAATTTTTTTACCAACGCAATAAATATTAAATATTTTAAATTTAAGGGCCAGCCACTAAAAGCTGTTTTTTTTTTGGTTCCCAATAAAATATTTGAATTCGGAATACAGAACAGCGTCGTTCTTATATTTCTTCACATAAAGTTTGGTTTTTGTTTTTAATTTAAAAGGAAGTATTATAATTTTCCTAGGTAAATACCTGTAAATATGAGAGTAATCCTGATCGGCACTAGCATTACCCTTCAATTGATCAGTAGCTGTTGTTTTGGCTAATTCTACTATATTGCTGGGGTTTTGTTCACGGAAATTGGATACACTTTCTTTGATATTATCACGCCATTGATGAATTCGACCAGTGAAGCCTTGATATTCATGCAGTTTTTCCATATTGTTTGTGTTTCTTTATTTTAATTTAATTTAACAAAATATTAATTTAAATTTTTTTCTTATTTTATTTAATTTTTATTGAATTTTTTTTTTATTTACACAGTACAATTATGCTCACAAGCAAAACTGTGTATGCACTTGGCTGTTAATTAAATTAGTTACTTTTGCCATTAGCAAAACAGCCTTGAAATTAGTTTTCTAATGTCACACAACTTTTGAAAACTTTACTGACGTTTCTTAGAAAATTTTTTTTTTTTTAAATATTGAAGTTCAAAATAAAGTCGAGTCAAAAATTAAAGATTTGAAGACTTCGTTAAAAAATATTTTTTTTTTTAATTTTTTTAAAAGACTGTGAATGTGAAACACTCTGCACTTGACTTGACTTCTCAGTGCTTGATTTTAACTGATGCAAAATTTCTTTAAACAAGCAGAAAGAAAGTAACAGCGCTGTAGTGACATGCGCACTACGCGTGCCACAGTGTAACCCTTAGAAATTAAAAAAATAAATTCAACAAAAGTCTTTTCAAAAGCAACGATTTTAACGAAAAGTCATTATTTTTAAAGCTTCACTGTGTGTTGTTTTAAAGCTTTTTCTTTCTTACTGTAGCTAAATAAAACAACAGAATATCAACTAGTCTTGGGTAGTACACGAACGAACTTATTTGAACTGAACGAACTAGTCTGTGTTTTGAATTCCTATAGTTCATTTGCTTGCTTTACATTTTAAATGCACGACCTATAAATGAACGAACAAACTAAGCTTAAACGAAAACACAGACGAGCGACCGAAAGTTGCCAACTATTTTCTTTTACAAAAATGGTATTTAAAACAAATAAACTGAAAAAGAGAAAATGTATTATGCGTGCTAAAAAAAACTCAATCTTTCTTGGATCCTCAATTATTAAAAGATTGATCTATATTGTTTTATTAAAAATTGGGCGTGGCAGGTTCAAAAATATAAAGATGATTGTCAAAAAATTTCAGAAAAATCAGTTAGAAAATAAATAATTGTTTAGCGAACAAGCAAACAAACAAACAGAAAATTAATTTTATTTATACAGAAAAGCTCTTTTTATTTATGCATAAAAATTAGAACAAGTATCTTTCCTGGGACAAGTGATTTAGTATACCCACATAGCGGTATACACACGCTATATTATTATTAAATTATAAATTAAATTAAATTTAATATTTAAATAATTAAATAAAACGTTTAGTCTAGAGCATCAGACCCAGTATTGGGTAATAACCAACATAGAAATCCACTCACTGAAATTAAATTATACAAATAAATTTAATTAACATGCAATCACATAAATAATTTTTTTTTTGTTAAAAAACAGCCTACCAAAAAGCATTGCTGAAAACAAAATAATAGGAACAATGCAGTTAAGGTCAATTAAAAACCCGAATATAAGATTTCCAATTAAGGCACCAAAACGGCCAAAAGTCATAGACATTGCAGCCGCCATAACTCTAAAATGAGCAAATAAATTTTAGTAAAAAAGAAATTAATTTTAAGAAAAATATTTTGCTTACCTTAAATTGGTGGGAAATAGATCTACCATTACACAATACACAGTGCTTATACTTAGTGATGTAAGCGCTTCGAAAATGCACGAAAGTATTAAATTTTCCAGAGAAGTTCTAACGAAATATAAACCTATTGTTATTACACCTGCCGCTGTTAAGCTAACCACTGGCAACAAAACAAGAAAAAGTTTTTTAAATTAAATATTTGAAAAAAAAAGAGTTTTTGAATTTTTAATTTAATTTACCTAAAAAGAATTTAATACCACAGCGATGTACACAGAGCGGTAGCAAAAAACTGGTTGGTATGCAAGCCAAACCAATGATAATTGTGTGCAAGAATACATTTTCGTCTACAGCAGAATCGCATGCTACAAAAGTTCTAAAATGCACAGCCATAAAAATATAAAAATTAATTAATCAATTTAATACTATTTTATAGCCATCTGTAAGTAAGGAGGGTGTATAAGAGTATAACTTTATGACTCCGTTTGCAATTTCTATACCGTAAATGGGGCCCTCTATAAAGTATATATATTCTGGATCCTTATAAATAGAGGAGTTGATTTAGCGATGTCCGTCTGTGTGTTTGTCCGTCAAGTCGTTGAAATCAACTTTCTGAAGTCCATAGGAAACATACTGAAAAGTATAGCACACCCATCTGTCAGTTGTTGCTGTTAGATTCTTGCTATTGAAACTCAGTTGGGTCGGTCCATAAATATCTGAGCTATAAGCCAAAAACCACGACTACTTGTATTTCTGACCATTTTTAAGTGGGGTTTTTTGTGCGTATTATCTAATTATGAAACGGACAAAAAACAGGGTATGCAGTTTTATCAAAAATGACAGTTATAATATTTTAGCAAAAAATGAGAACAATCGGTGCAAAAATGACCGATATTTCGGATTTTCATAAATTTTTTTTTTTTGATTTTTTACGGAAATTTTTAAGCACACACAAACACGAAAGAGAATTTTTTCGATTTTTGTCGTTAATATACTTAAAAATATTTAATGCCTTTAATAATCAAAATATATTTAAAAATACTAAAAAACGTAAGGGGTTACGTTGAAACATATTTAATTCGGCATATTTATTTTCACTCACTTAATTTTTTGTATGTTTTTAATATTATAGAAAAATGTGGAAAATGTAAAGTATTAATAATTTGCTAACACAGGGAAAGGCACAGCCGAATTTAACTTGTTTCCTAGTGACATATTGCAAGCTCCACTCCCCCCGCCCCTTAAAATAATAAATATTCTTAATGCTCTATATCAACACAATTAATAATTATTTACTTACGAGTTTGATACAACTATTGAGGAAACATCACAGACGGACGCTGTTACGCCAGGATTTAATTTTTCATAGTCATCATACCTTTGAAATAGTTCAGGAAACCAAACCATTAGTGTGTAGTAGCTGTAATTATTAAAAAAAATTTAATTTTATTATCAAATCTCGCTTTATGATCTCCAATAGTTATTGTTAAAGTGAGCTTTAAGTTTTTTTATTTTTTACAATTTAGGGCCATTATTACAACTAAACGATAACTAAAAGTAGGATGTTATCGAACAGATAAATGGTTTTTGGTTATTACAAACATACTTTAAGTAAAAAGTGTCTGATAAGCTAAAGATAGCTTTGTGAACGTGAACTTCAAGCATTTAAAGTTGCCATACTTTCGATTTTAGATATGGCAACCTCAACAGCTATAGAAATTGAATAAATTTTTTTTTATTAATACATAAAAATAAAGCAATAAAATTATACAATAAAATAACAAATGAGCACTTGTATTTGTATATGTAATAATTACTATTTGGAATTTAAAAGTTTAACAAAATATTAATCTTTATTTGTGCTTAATTCCAGAAAATTGTGTTGGTTTTAAAATTTATTCTTTTACTCATGACATAGGGTTTTTCTACTTATTTTTTATAATTTTTTGTTTTTGTTTTTCATATACTCTTTAATTACATTTAGTAATACCCACCTGGCATTCAAATGTAAAAGAGAAGAGAAGAATAAAAATAGAATATATAGTTTTCAATATTAAAATGTTGGTTGGGAAATTTATTTATTTATTCAGTTCAATGCTTACTGAGTTTTTTGTTTGAATATTTGAATCTTTTTGTAACTGTTGACAAATAGTTCTTATTTAGTCAATTGCTTTTACAATATAAAGGTTCTAATGTTTGCAAGAAACTGAGGATTCAGAGTAGCGTCTGATGAAATGGTCCATATAGGTATGCTATCCCCTTCAGTACTTATTGTACTGAATAAATAACTCATGAGAATATCATGAGTAAAAGAATAAATTTTAAAACCAACACAATTTTCTGGAATTAAGCACAAATAAAGATTAATATTTTGATAAAATAACAAATATTAAAATAAAATTTTATAAGTATTGAATTTCTTAAATATTTTAAAAAGAATTGTTAAAAAAAATATAAGCCGTTGCCATTATGTAAATATATACAACAACGAAAAGTAGTCGGTATTCACAGCAGTGGCGCCACATAACGAATATTATAATAATTATCTTATTGAGTTCTTGGTCACTTTGTCATTTCCTTTAACCAAAGTTAATTAAAATTATAGAGATAATTATTACAATATTTGTAGTGTGACATCACTGCTGCGAGTATCGATTACTTTTGTTGTTATAAATTCATAGTGGCAACGGCATGAATTTTTTTTTTAATTATTTTTAAAATAACCCAAAAATACGATACTTTTAAAATTGTATTTCAATATTAGTTATGTTATTGCTTTATTGTATTTTTTTATTTTTGTGTATTATTCTAATTTAAAAAACTGCGACATCTAAGGATGCACATAAAGAAAAAATATGGTTGAGGCAACCATATTCTGGTGGAAACATAGTATGGTTAGATTTATGATTGCATCTAACCATATATATTTTTAAAAAAAAGATATTAAAAATACGTTTCAACTGCAGGTTCAGGCCCCAGTCAGGGCTAAAAATTTTTTTTTTATATAAATATTAAAAAAAAATTTTTTTAATATAAATTTTTTGTATAAATAACATTTTTTTATTCCATTGACTTTTCGTTTCTATTAATTTGTTTTTATTTATTACATAATACAGCGGGTTTGAACTCATTTTTTTGACTCTACCTGGATTCGAACTTTGGAATATTTAGAATAATTAGTTAAGAAGCATTAACTCGCCATTCAACCACTTCAGCATGAAGCTCAGTGGAGTTTGAACGATTAAGTTTTTGTTTTATACTCACTTTATTAATATGATTGCGGAAGAGACAAAATATAATAGAAAACAATTTACATTCAACCATATTTTCTCATTACTATGTTTACTATAAACATATTTATGGTTTCAGTTAAAATTTTATTAAAAATAATATGACTATGATATGGTTGAGCTATGACGGTAATTATATTATGGTTAAAAATAACTAGAAACATGTTTATCGTCCTCATAATAATGTTTAGATGCTTCAAATTAATAATAATATTTTTGTGCAGAACAAACTATGTTTGCAGTGATCATATTCATCTTTTTCTTTGCGTGTGTTGAAACTGCTTTAAATGCTTAAAATAGACATTAAAAGTTAAAGGCAACACAATGCTTTCGTTAAGTCCTACTTGTAATAACATTTGTTGGAAGCATCTTGGCGTTAGTTATGGCTTAAAAAAAGCAAGGACAATAAATCGTCTCACTAGCTATAGATTTAAGGGCCTGTTTAGTTAAAGGGGAACGAAAACTTCGTTCGCATAATTGTCTTGAAAACCAAAACAAATTTTCATGTATTGCTTTTGTTTTCAATACAATTAAGCGAACGACGCTGTTGTTCACATTTAGCTGAACAGGCTTTAAATTTTTTATTCAAAATATCTTGAAAATTTCGTTACACGTTGCTCTTTCTATTGAATGAGACGATTTGGCCTCAAGGCATTTTGTTTGTAATTTTAAAAAATTGCTTACCTGGTTGTAAGACAAAATTGAATTGCACATGTTAAAGATGTATTTCTTAAATAAGGTTTTTTGCAGAGTGTTTTCGTTTGTGACCAAATTTCTGCCAGTAATAATTTTAATTCAGCTGGTTTGCTGAGTCTCAAATTTCTAACGCTTATCTCACTAGTCTTTTCCGACATTTTATTCGGCGCAATGAGACTCTTGCACTGAAAAGTTAAATTTAAATAATCAATTAAAATTAAAAGTTAACTTCATTCATGCTAAATAGCCTTCACCAGAGAAGCTAAATTTCTTTTATTCTCAGTGAAGGTTACCACAAGAATAATATTAGAAACAATTATATTCTCTTACTGGATATTCTTCTGGTTTTTTACCAGTATTTTTAACAAACATATAAACAAGAATTTTTAGCGCCTTCTCTGTTTCACCATGTTCTAGCAAAAATTTTGGACTTTCCGGAAAAGCAAATAGCCACAAACCTAGTAACAAACTATCATATAATTGATTGCTTTATTAGTTTAATTAATTATTTTATTGTTTTAATGATTTTTGCATATATTTACATACTTACCTAGGAATTGTACAAATTGTAACAAAGAGATTCCAACTGTGATAAAAGAAAACGCCTGATTCAATATGTACAATAAGAGGAATGACTTGCCAGGCGATTCCTGCCATAAAAAAAACAATAAGATAAATAATAGTAGCAACAGTACTAAAGGATATAATAATATTACAAAAAAAAATAATAATAATAATAATAATAATAGTAAAACAACGAGTAAAAACACACAACTAAAAAATATAAAATTTTTTAATCCTCAATAATGGCACTTATTACAAGTGTCGTTGAAAGCAGTGATATAAGCCAGCGCCAACCCTAAATTTTTTTATTAGCTTGTCGCAAATTCGACTAAAACTGGGTATACATATATGATTTGTGTGTGCGATTTTTGATTTGTTGGATGTGTATGGAGTTGCTAGCGAACATATCAGAATGAGTTTGAAAAATTTGTTGGATGTTAATGGGCTTTTAAGCGAACATTAGTTAGTGTGGTACGAGACGTGAGTGTGTGTATGATGGACAATTTTTAGTAGAATTTATTGAAATTTAAAAAAAAAACGTTTTTGTTTATCAAAAAAAAAAAGTGACACAACTGCAAATCAAAAGGGTTAGTTATTTTTTTTTCCTTTTTTTCGTATTGAGTACACAAAAAAAAAAATAAATAACCAAAAAAGAAATTGCGTCGTTCGCTTCGCAATTCATGTTTCCTCGTCGGCATTTTTGTAATTCTGATTTGTTTGATGTTAGGTGGTTGGTATTTTCTCAACAAATCAATGTGAAGAAATTACATGTTTGTAAGTATGTATGTAGCTTCAGAAAATGACACTCGTAGTGTGGCTGAATATTTTTTGAGAAAGATATTCGAGGAATCGATTAAACGATGTTTAAACAAAAGTCTCTAAAATATTTACAAAAACAATTCAGTACACCGAATTGTTCAAAGTTGCTACTTAAATTCTACAAAAGGCTGAGCCGTGAGCTCACAATTGAGAAAAAAAAATGTGATACCTATGCAGGTTTGAAAATTATAAAAAGCAAAATATTTAAATTCCCTTGCTTAAATGCCCACTTTAATCGCAGCGTGCATTGCAAACAAATCCCATCACAATAACTAATCTTATTATTTTTGGCAACTCTGTTAAAATTTAGTTCTCTTAAAGTGATCACTAAAATCGGTTGTCGTAAATTTCTTCCGTCTGTAAGTGCATTAAAAAGTGTAATAAAGTCTTTAATTGTAGTAAAAGTAATAAAATATTAGTTTTTTAATATAATTAAATGAAAAAATTAGTGAAAACAACAATAAAAAGTATAATAATTAAATATTTTAATAAAAGCAATTTTGTGGTATACATACCCAAAATGAAAAGAAATTAGCAAAAATTGTGTATTTTGTTATTGTATTCTTGAGCCTTCGTTTTTTGTTTACCTTTTGTGTGTGGCCGCATTGTCTCACGAATAGAGAAGAAATGTGCGTGCGGGTGTGTAAATGTGGGAGCATGTAAATGAATTGTTGTTGCTTTAGAAAAATAAAATAGTCAAACACAACAATAAAATCATAATATAGTTAGTAAAGCAGAGCAAACAATTACAATTGTGTTTGTAATTACATACATGCATGTGCAAAAGCAGTAAGAAGTAAGAATTTAGTGTGAATCAGTGTTGCCTAATATTAAAATATTTTAGAAGAAAACGGTTATCGGTTCGCCTGTAAGCGAGTTAATTTCAAAATAAAGTAAAAACGTTCATCAACATCTGTTAAAGGTGAGTCCATTAGATTTATGTATTTATAAGGATTTACAATTTATTAAATATTTATTTACGTGGGTGTATTAAAAAACTAAAACCATACCTGTCTACTGATATTTTAATACATTTATGAATATATTAGTTTATATATGAAATATTATATGAAATGTTTATAATATTATATAATTTAGAAGCAGAATGTTTCTTGAGAATAGAAAACACCATTAAATAATTAGAATAATTATTATTTCACAATAAAATTTAAAGTGTGTACAGGTTAAAAAAAAACATTCGAAAAGATTGACGCACTCAAACGCAAACCCTTAAATATCTCGAAACATGAAAAATAGGACAAATAAATATAACAGTTCATATAATTCTTTTAGTATAAATTTTTTAATTTGAAGCATGTAAATATAGAAATAACTATAACTATTAATTAGGTCAGTTTTTTTTAGAGAACTACAACTTTAAAAGCCCGAAAAATTTTTCTCATAAAATTATTTCGATTCTAGCCAACGGCATTGTTTTCAGTGCCATCTCATTAATTGTGAAATATATTGCCCCACCATTCCTGATTATTCTCTTTTTTAATGATATTTATAAAACCAACTTTTTACCGGGGAAAAAAGTTTTAATTTTTTTTCTAAAAACATGGCAATTATTACTTTATATTATAATTTTGTACTTACCAGGTAAAATAATTATGCCACAAGTCCAAAACAGTTCCATCCAACACAAAATCTTTTCACGATATTTTGTTGGTTGAAATTCTCCTAAATATGGAAACACAATACCCATGGCGCCAGCTACGCTGTAAAAAACACATTATAATACTTATTTAGTTTTTATACAATTATTATTAATTAGCTGCCCTAAAGCCGCAAAGCATCTCTTGTATGTGAAACTAGTTTAATATTTTAAACTTACTTGAATCCGTTGAAGAATCGTATGCCCAAGAATATCATGTAATACGGTGCTATTGATGACAATAGACCGCTTAGTCCATCTGATAACAAAGCTGCAATGAGCACGATTTTTCTACCCTTTGTATCAGCCAAACATCCCCAAAAGTATGAACCAAACAACATACCAAGCATTGGCGATGCTGACAGCCAGCCTTTATCTTGGGATGACATTTCAAAATCACATGTTGCCGATGGCAGTACAAACGATAGAATTGTGACACCAATGGCTGTATTTAAATAAATAAGGCCACATATTGTCAGCAAAAGCAAATGAAACCTTCCAAAGCCAGTTAGAAGTAAAGCATTTTCATAATCACTAGATAAATTTTCCAGAAAATCGAGACCTAATTATTAGCAAAAATAGAACAAACAAAAATTAATAAAAAAAAATATTGGTGGTTATTAAATATGGATGAGTGAGTAAAGAGAGTTTAAATAAAATAATTTTTAATGTAAACAAAATTAAAAAAGTTATGGATTTTAGGAAATAAATTGAGTATTAAAAGAGCTGAGCTGAAGCTACTATGGGGGTTGACAGGTGGTGGATAGACAAAATGCCTAGAGATATGTAGATAAACTGCGAATAGCCCATAAACAGTCCCCAACCATGATTGGCAAAGAGGAAGGATTACGCAAGAAGGTCTTTATTGCAAATAATCGCTTTAAGACAAGACAAGCAGACATTGTCTTCAATTATGTGTCATCAACATGGTCAGGCCGGTGGCCTGCTGGCAAATCCAGTGCTAGGATCGAATGCTTTAGCCTATGCTTTAAGTTATAATTTACAATAAAAAAAAATACAAAACTCTGACCACTGATTGTGTTAGAGTAAACGTACACCTGTAGAGTCTTTCCGAAAGTTTGCAACTGGCCCTATTATTATGTTAGCTTGAAGCCTTCCCTCTTTTTTTAACCTTTCATGAATGTGAATTTTTAATTTATTAAAAAATTCAGCTTTGATCAGATACTTTTAAGTAGTAGAATTTCACGAGTCTTTCATTTAATTTTTTTAAATAGGAGACAAAAAAGTCCCCTTAATTCAAGGATTAGAGGTTAAAATATTCCGCAAAAGTATTTCTTCTAATGTTTTACATAGACTCATAAACAAGTAAAAATTTGAAATTAAGTTTAAGGGTTAAAGCTTAGATATTTATTTCAGGTTGGGGGCAAAAATGTTTCGCAAAACTGGATTTCAAGAGGTTGTTTGTATGAGAGAATTTTTTAAATATAAACAAAACTGGAAATTCCATTCAAGTAAATTGACATCATTGATTGCTAGGAATTCTTATAAAGTGCTATAATAAAAATTGTAACTTGGCCAATTCTGTTAAATCCTTATTTCAAGCTAATTTTTGATATATAAAATTTTAAGCGGGTAGATATATACCCCGCCCCCATTACCTATTAAATGGTGTTCCTAAGCAAAAGCACGAAATCTTAATTCGGAATTGAAAAAATAATTTTGCTGCTAATTTATCTTCTATGCTAAGACTATATGGCGTGTTTTTGTATACCCTGTTTTAGAAAGGAGAAGGTGAAATTTATAAAAATATAATTTTTGTATAGAAGCCTTCTTGAGGGGAAGAGTTAGATGGATAGATAAAATCCATCTTATATTTTAATTTTAGCCTTCTAAGGGCAACACCACACCTCTTACGACATGTCAAGCTTTATGTAAATTTGTTCACTTTTTGCTATAAAATATAATTGCAATGGGAAGCTATTTTCTTCCTCTCTAATCCTTTCATTTATTCTCATTAGGGTTAGTGCAAGGTGAATCTATACAAGGTGATTGCATACCGAAAACCATAACAAAGAAAAACAAAATTTTTTTCAAACTGCCAAAAACAAAACAAAGTGTTCGCTTATTAATTTTTTTTTTTTTCAAATTATCAAAAAAAATTAAAGCAAACTTTTTTTTTTGTTTTTTTTTTATTTTTATACACAAGAAGTGAAAAGTGTATATTTAAAATTGTCATTAGGTGTGTAATTTCTACATCGCACATGAGACATCCTAAAAAGGATCTTTATAAATAGCGGAGTCGATTAAGCGATGTACGTCTGTCCATGTGGATGTTGAAATAAACTTTCTGAAGCCCCTAAAAAGAGCTACAGAAAAGTTTAGTATATCAATTTGTTGGAAGTTCCTGTCTTTAATTTGCTATTGATATTCAGCCCAATCGGTTGATAAATGGCTGAGCTATGAGCTTTGAAGTGCAACTACTCTTATTTTTTACCGTTTTTCTGAGCCCGTTTTTTGCGTATTTTGTCTAAAACACCAGACAAACAAAAAATCGTAGATTTGTTAGAAATGACCGTAGTAATAAGTGTGGAAAATGTGAGAGCAATCGGTCCACAATTGGTTGAGACAAATCAAAAATACAACCGAAATTTTAGATTTTCATTGATTTTTTCCTTTTTTATGGAAATTTTTAAGCTGTGCATGCCTATAATGATGTGCACACAAATACATAACAGGCAGTCAGTCTAATAAAGGGTGTCACAACAAGAATTCAAGATTTAAATAAAATACAGATATTTAAAAAAAAAATTGTGAAACTTTATTATATCGTAAAGTAGAATGAGGTTATGTATGGAACAACATATCGGGCAGATGGCCGCCGCGGTTTTGCTGGCACACACGCGATCTTTTAATGAAATTTTCAATGACCGTTTTGCATAAATGCTGCGGTATTTCAGTAATGCAGCGTCCAATTTCCTCTTTTAAGGCTTGAGTCGTCGTCGGCTTAGCGTAAACCATCGACTTCAAAAAACCCCAAAGAAAAAAGTCTAATGGTGTTAAATCGCACGATCTAGGCGGCCAATTCTTGTCTCCAAAACGCGAAATAACACGACAGGGAAATGACTGATGCAGCAATTGAATTGTTTCTCTGGCTGTTAGAATTAATGAACAAATTGGTACTAAATTTTTGTTATTATTTGAAAGTTTATTTGACCTTTTTTTTGGAAACGTCTAGCTTATTAAGCTTTATTTTTTTAATTGATATTTCGCTACAATAATAAATCAATACATTTTTATAATAAACTCGCCGTTTTAATTATATAATTTAATATGAATTGAAGGGGTACATAGGACTCGGCACAGCCGAATTTAACTTGTTATTTATTGGATCACCATCCTGGTGATTCTCAAAACGTGATTTTTTTAAAGACACTAACTTTTATGATTCAACTTTAAACAAATTTTGACAATTTGGAATATATCAAGGATTTGTGTAACGCAAAAATGATAGATATGCGAGATTACACCAGGCGCACGATTTCCCGTTAGATGACGTAGATTGTCCACTGTTTGAAGAAAAAATAATACATTTCTCTCTCTCTGTCTCTCTCTCTCTCTTACTTAGCTGTAAATTATTAGCCAATAAGAACACATCGCTTGAGTTCATTTGTGCTACACATGCTCAGAAAATTTAAACTTATATGCGGGTTGGCGTAATAGTGTATTGGTGTAATGACATCAAAATTCGTTTACTATATTATGTATGTGTAAATAATTTGTTTTGTAAAAAAAGAAAAAGAATGTCAAAAAGCACTTACTCATCCTGTATTTTTAGATGAATCGACGCATATTCTCCTCCAATGAGATGAAAGTTTTATTTGACTCCGTAGGGACAATATAAAATTTATTGGCATGTAAATTAACTGTCTTTTATATTTAAAATCAATTATTTTGTTAATGTACTTTGAAAAAAAATTTTTAACCAAACTGAATTTATTTAGTAAGATTTTCAAAGTGCCAAGTTAATATGTTTTAACGTAACCCGTTACGTTTTTTAGTGTTTATAAATATCTTTATCAAATACGTTTTACGTCATTAAATATTTCTAAATATGTTTTTAGTATTTATGGAATATTTATAAATATGTTTAGGAGAAGTATAAGTGCATGGGTACAAATACTTATAAATACGTCGACTTCTAAAGAAGATTACGGGATAGGACACATATCATTCTAAAGGAGAGATCATCTAGATTTGTAATCTCCCGCCCAAATACTAAGAAGTTACTTTGGACTATTTTTTAAAATATTTTAAATTTCCATATACCCCAGTACTGGTGTTCTCAAGGATTTTGGCAGTTTCCCTTTTGAATTATAAAATAAAAACTATGAATTTTTCCGAAAATGTTAAAACACTTCCAGAAAGTTTAGAAACTACAGATTAAACTCCTTTTTAATTTTGATAGTTTTCCTGGATAAAATCGGGAATGGTACCTCGGCAAATTGGGGAATGGTAGAAATCCCTCAGAAGAACAGGGTATGAGGGAATTTAAAAATTTTTTTAAAAATAGTCCAAAGTAACTTCTGAGTATTTGGGTGGTGGATTACAAATCTGGATGACCTTCCCTTTAAAATGATATGTGTCCCATCTCGCAATCTTCTTGAAGTACACTTTTTATTTAAAGTCTATTTGTAATAACAAAAAACCATTTATCTGTTCGATAACATCCTACTTTTAGTTATTGTGTTTTTTTTATAATAATGGCCCTTAGAGTTTTTATTAACAAATATATGTATGTAATAAAGCAATATTAAAATTCTTTAGTGAATATGGCTGTAAACTTTTTGTATTAATTTTCGTGGCATTTTGCTAGACGTTTAACACTTGTGTTACAGGAACAGCAAATTAAAAACATTAATTAAACTGAAGAAGAATGAAACTTATTTGATCATTTTATTTTAAAGCATCATGTGCTAAGGCAGGGTAGCTGAAAATGGCAGCTTAAAATTTTTTTCATGATCCCAAAAACTGGTTGACATGCTTTTCTTAATGTCAATTGTTATGCTAGTAAACAATTAGATTGGACGTCATCAAGTAATAATTATTAATAAACAAATAAGTAGTGAGACAAATGCTAAATAAACAAATACGAAATTAAGGTAACAAGAAGGAAAAAATTCATTTACACATTAATTTCGTTGCAGCTGCCAAAATCAAAAACAAGAAGAAAAAAAAAAAAGAAATCGTCACTCAAAAGATTTTTATTTTTTATTTTGTATTTCAGCAATTTTTAGTCAAACAAATTGAAGATCGCGTTCAAGTTTAATGTCGTCTGATGAATAAATCTAGATACATACATTCAACGGATGACAATATTTTTTTCATTTATGCATGTATTTGTGAATGAATATTATTTTATATATTTGTTTTTGTTACAATGCCAAAATTACGAAATTTCATCATAAAATCATCGATCATAATTTACAAAAACCAAAAAAAAAAAAAAAATCAATGTTGCATACTTTAAATTGCGTAACGGTTGGTTCCATATAACAGTCAATATTTATTTTAATTTTAATTTCAACACTTATTTAACTAATTACGACGAGTATTTAGTATTTTTTCACTATTTTTTTTATTCCTTTCCTGGGCATTTCACACTGAATTATTATTTTTCATCACTAAATTTCTCCTTCAAAAATTCAATTTAATAGTTGATTAAAAAAAAAAAACAAAATTTGCGAATTGTAAATAAACGCAACACAGGTAAATCAAGTTAATTGACACTTTTTTTTAACTTTACACGATGGTTACGTATGTATGTACATATATATGTATACCTATGCCTGTGTGTATGTAGCTCACGAAAATTGACCGTTATGACAAAAATTTTGACGAAAACTAAAATGGGTTTTTTCACTAAAACGGAAATGTACTCTTGGTAGAATTTGTTTTTATAACAAAACACTAGCAACTACTAGTGCAGCGCATATGATGCAAATATAAATATAAATGCAGTGAAATGTAGTACGTATGTGTGTAAATAACGTTGCTTAATTGCAAAATGGTTATATCTCAAAAATATTTAATTTTGTTTAATATAAACAAAACATTTTTTTTTTAATTTTATATGGCACTAACTGACCCGACAAACGTTGTTTTATTTTTATTGAAAAATAATTAAAAGAGAAGAAAGATATAAGTTAGGTTATGCCGAATATACAATAAAAAAATTAGCTAAATAAGTTCAGTGGTTCTCCGTTTTGAGATAAATTTAAAAAGTGGGCGTGGCAAATTTTTCCTTTCATTAAAATACAAGTTGTGTTGTGCCGAACATAATTAGACATATCGGTGTGGAAGTTCTCCGACTTGAGAAAAATTAAAAAAGTTTGCGTGGTCTATTTTAATTTTTATAAAAATTTAAGTTGGGTTTTCACTAAAATATAAAATTTTTTTTATATTGAATCTTCTTACTCTAAGAAATCGTACTCATAGAGTAAAGGACCGAGCGATACCGGGTAAAAACAGACAGTGGATAAATATCTGGCTTATTTATCAACTGCAGCTCTATCTGCCGGGCGGTTTTGTGACGCTAAACCTTTCAAGCCGTAACACAAAGGCATACACAGAAATTCAATTAAATCGGTCCAATAGTTTAGGAGGAGTACAATGTCAAACACACCTACAGTCGAGTTTTATATTTTAGGATTAAAAAATTCATAAAATGACTTGATTATTATTTTTTTAGGAAAAAAATGGCAGAGTGCCAGATGCCTTTGTGATACCTTTAGAAAAGGAAATTATAAAATCTATCTCTATCTATATATATAAGGAATTAAAAGAAGACAACATAAAAATATTTTTGCTTAAAGGTTTAAATAAATTGAAACGCTTAGCAAAAATTCTCATGCCCATATAAAATTATGGAGCTACGCTGATCAATTGGAAAATGCAATTTTGACAGCACATTTTGTAGTGAAGTTGGCTGCAAAACAATTGTTTTTTCTTTGTTTTGTTATACTTGGCCAGTAATGATATTTCTGAAAGTTGTTTTTTTTTTTTTTTTGTTTTTAGTGGCACCGCCAACGTCTCATTTAGGGAAGAGGTTTTAGTATAAAAAAAAGGACGCTAGAAAACGCTCAGCCTGCTGCTTCAGTTTAGTTTCAACTGTTATTTTAAAAATGTCTTTTTTAAGTTGCAATGAAGCAGCGTTATGTCTGCAACTGTAGTACGATCTGTGGTTTTCTGTATTAATAAAACAAATCAATTTTTGTTAATGATGCCAAATTATTTTTTATTACAAAAAGAGAGGCTCTAATTTTTTTTTTTTTAGCCTAGACAATATGGCTGTCATATCACAAATAAACATGGCTTTGGGCCAGAGGGCCTTTGTTTATTTTTTAATTGGCTCTAATTTCCTAGATAAACAGTTATTTTCTTAATTAAAGAGGCTGTTATATTATATATAAAAGTGGCATAAGTCCACTTTAAAAAAATGAGTCAGTGGTAATTCTAGTTAGATGGCATCTCTATCTTACTAAACTTACCTTTAACCCATAATTTTTTTTTTTATTTTTTTTTTGAAGTGTCTTATACCTCTTTCAAATATAACATGTGAGATTTACTTACAAATTATTTGCTACAATTTTTTTTAAAGAAAATCCGAAATTCCGCCTTAAAATATCCTTTAACACGGGCTTTATAAGGCAAGAATTGAGATTTGCATTGGATTTTGCTTAAAAATCATACAGGGGCTTTATACTATAATACAAGATTATCTTTGAAATTTAACAGCTGTTTTTGTTATTTCTTTATTCGTATGCAAAATCGCAGCCCTGACACAATGAAAAGTATAAACGTTTAGAAAATTTTCTAAATATGGTGAGAGGCATACGATTAGCAAATTTCTATCAGCTGTTGCTGTTTTCACTTTGTTTTCACATTATTATACTTTTTCATTTGATTTCAATTTTTAACAAGTCGTTTTACAGTGTAAAAGCCCCTTAAGTTGTTAATAGAGAAGCTGTGAAGAGAAAAAAAATATGGAAAATTTAAAAATATTTAATTTTCAAAAAATTATTTAAAATAAAGTCAGTTTAAAATCCGCCGTTTTTCTAGATAATCATATAACCTAATTAGTTTAAAATAAAACGAGCTTTATTTTATTAAAATCGATAGACAACTTTTGGACTTATTTCCAATTAAGTGAAGCTACTTCATCATTAAAAAATTGTTATATGTATATAGCCGTATCACAGTTGCAATCAAACACGGCAAACTATTCCTACATTCAGTGGATTATTCCCAACATTTCTCTTAAAAAAAAGTTGGTACACTTTAACAACACTAAAACACAATGGTAACATTTTTAGCTTTGCTGAAAAGCTTTAATTTAAGACATATCACCTTATTATTGCAGAAAACAACAAATACAGAAACACACATGCATACATATTACATGTCTACATATCGTGATATGTTTTAAAAAAAGCCCTAAGTTGCATATATAAAAATTTTACAGAAGAACTCAAAAAAAAAAAAACTAGAATATAAACAAGTTAAATTCGACGGTGTCGAGTATTTTATACCCTTCACTGTATTAGTACTGCAGCGAAACATCGATATAGAAATAAATTTTTATAATACGACTTCAAGCTCAATAAAATAGCCGTTTCCTTACAAAAAAAGGTCAAATCAACTTACAACTAAAAATTATATAAAAATAAAAAAGAAATAAATAATATTGAGATAAATTCGAATACATATTCTTTATTAATTCTAAATTAATTTCAGTTGAAGAAACTAAAATTAAGAAGTTCATTTTTAAAATCAATAAAATGTCTGCCGGCACTCAATTTTTAAATTAATAAAAAAATAAATTCTAAGAAAGATATTCAATAGAAATGCACAAAAGTATAATTTAATTTAATTTCTCAAACATATTTAATTTCAATAAAGAACTTGAAATTAACGACAAAACTCAAAAGATTCTTTTTCATTAAGATGTCTGTATGCGTAAAAGAAACACTTTTCTATAAGATCGACTGCCTGGTTGCGTGATTGTGTGCACAAACATTACGCACTTGTACAGCTTAAAAATTTCCGTTAACAAACAAACAAAAATTTCGACTGTATTTGTGATATTTTTCGGCCATTTGCAGACCAATCGTTCTGATTTTTTACACAGACTTATGACTATCATTTCTGATAAAACTGCATACCACGATTTTCTGTTCGTTTTGTATTTTAGACAAAATACACAAAAAAACCACTCATAGCTCCGCCATTTCTTAAACGATTCGGCTGAATTTCAATAGCAACTGAAAGACAAAAACAACTGACAGATTGGTATGCTAAATATTTCTTTACGTTGCCTAGGGACTTCCGAAAGTTGATTGCAACGGCTACACAGACAGATATCACTTATTCACTCCGCTTTTTTTAAGAATCCAGAATATATATGCTTTATAGGGTGTTCCCAGTACGGTGTAGAAATTACACAAACAGAATCACAAACTTTTACCCTTCTTACGTAATAATGAATAGTCGCTGCTGAAAACAATCTATTTTATTTTGGCAGCAACATTTCTTATGCTCTCAGTTTGAAACACAAATGCACTCAACAATATGGCCACACTTTTATTAAATTGCATTCATTTTGTAAACAAACCCAAAGAAAATTAAAAGAATATTTGAGAATGAAATTAAAATAATAATTTTGTAAATAAAATGACTGATATTGTTGAAACACTAATTGAAAAGCATAATTACAGTCGAAATTGTACAAAAAAGACTTGTAGATATGTTGGTGAAGTTTCAATTCTGGGCCTGTTTTCTCTGAGAGTCATTTTTACTTGAAGTTGCGGACGTGTTCCATTTCAGTATATACAAATTTACCCAACTTTTTAATTAAATTTTTTTTAATTTAAGCTTCTACTTCCCTTATTGGAACGGTCTGTGACACTAAACCGAACCTAATCTTCAGTTTTCAGAACGTATGCTACATCAAAAAAGTTCAATTTAAATCTTTTGGCATTTAAGGCTTTTTTGCAACCATATGCATATATGTATTGTTCATGCTCGTGCTCACGTAGGTAGCTATTTTTTTTTTGTACGAGTATGTGCATAAGCAGAGTTGGCTATCGAGAGAAATGTGTTTGGTTAATGGTAGATAATGGACTTAGCATAATGCTGTTATTGAATTTGCTTGTGTTGGTTTTGATTGAATGTTAATGTGAATAACAAACAAGAGTGGCATTCTGTATTCGTTTGTGCCGCAGTTTATATACCCTGCAGCATATCATATTTAATTTTTAATTCTATCAGTCAACGACTATAATTAATTTATAATGTTTTAAGTACTTATTCATATACCGAAATGAATGGAATTTATTGAATACTTTTGGGACCTTAAACTACGTTTATACGGCAGCTATTTGCAAATAAAAGTAATTCCCAAATAGGTAACTCACTGTTTATATGTGACAGTTTTATTTAAATAAAAACGTTTAGAGTTGTGTTCTCTAACTTGGGGGTCACACGATCAAGTTTTCATTCAATTTTTAAAATTTCTCTCATTTTTTTACCAATACACTCACACTTTTAAAATTTGCTGAGAGTTTGCTTTAAATTTTTCGTTCAATTGAGTGTTTCAAATTACAGTCAAGAAAACAGCTGACTGCAGTTTTTTTATTCCAAATTTGAATTCTTATTCTGCCGCCAGTATTGTTTTGTTTTTTTTTTTTAATATGTTTGTGAACAAATTAAACAAATATAACGACGTTTTGCAGTTCATAGAGATATACAGAAGGCATGAAGTTCTGTGGAATATGAATATTCCTGCATATAGACGTAATAATTTAAAAATTAAGGCATATAACTCTATTGCCGCCGAAACAAAACTGTCGGTGGAAGAGGTTAAAAAAACATCTTGTTGAAAAACTTGCTTTGAAATTGCGTGCAGCCTACGTCACAGCTTTCAATTTTGGTGAATTTTGACAAGCAGTATATGTAAATTTCTTGAAAGAGAATTGTAAAAAAACTTGATCGTGTGACTGCAGTGTAACGCTCAATTATCACACCTAAATGAAAGCGTTGAGTGGTTTGGAAAATCCAATTTTGACAGTGCGTTTTGTAGTGAAGTTGCCTGCAAAACAATTGTTTATTTTTTACTATTTTTTTATTGTTGATCAATAATGACTTTTTAGCTAGTTTTTTTAATCTAGCGTTTTTAACTCTAGTATTGTTTGTCTTATTAAACAAAATGTGATTAACATTACTGATTATTTACCATACCTTTACACATGAAAGTACAGTCTTGCAACTTGTTTGTACGTATTATCGTCGAAAATGTCAAAGAAACACAAGACTGTCTTGCAAGTTGCACGAGTGTTTACACATGAAAGTAAAAGCTCATTAAAATGGCTATTTTATTAAGCTTGAGGTCTTATTTAATAAATTTACTAGCTGACGCGGCAAAAGTTGTTTTGCCTTCAAATTTTATTTTTATTGCAAAATATTATAATTAAAAAGAGAAGTAAAATATATTAGCTAAATAAGTTCAGTTGTTTTCCGATTTGAGAAAAACTTTAAAAGTGGGCGTTTTAAAATTTTCTTTTTATTAAAATATAAGTTGGGTTATGCTGAAGATATAATTAGTCATATCGGTGTGGAAGTTCTCCGATTTGAGAAAAATTTGAAAAGTGGACGTGTTCAGTTTTAATATTCATAAAAATTTAAGTTGGGTTTTCTCTAAAATATAAAATTTTTGTATATTGGATCTTCTTACTCTAAGAATTCGTACTCATAGAGTAAAGGACCGTGCTAGACAGGTAAAAACACAGAGTAGATAAATAATCCAGATACCAACTGCAGCGCTAAGCCTTCCAAGGAGTAGCACAAAGGCATACACAGAAATTCAATCAAATCGGTCCAGCCGTTTAAGAGGCACGTACAGGCGATTTTTATATATTAAGATTTTTATATCGATATTTCGCTCCAACTTGTGTAGCTTCTTCGTTATTATATCCTGAAGAAGCTACGCAAGTTAAAGCGAAATATCGATATAAAAATAAATTTATAAAATAAGACTTCAAGCTTAATAAAATAGCCATTTTAATTTAACTGAAAAAGATCAACTAAACTAGCAAAAGTTCACTTCAAAAATGACTTTGAAGACAAAAGTTCATGCAAAAATTGTAACACTTCTTTTTAATCATTTTGCTTGATTTATGATTTAGAGTTACCCAGTTAATCACAAGTCGGCATTAACAATATTTCTTACTTTTACACATTTTAAATGTGTTGCTGTATCATTGTGTTCTTTTACTAACGCAAATTGAATAAAAGTCATACTCGTTAACACTGTTTCTCATTTGTTAATTTGCTTTCTGCAAGTGTCAAAAATTTACTGGCAAGAGAATTTCGTTGCTAGTTCAGCTGCAATTGCGAAAATTGTGAGTCTGTTAGTGAAAAAGTGTGAATGTATTGAGTTTTTTGCACTTGCACTTGCATAAATAAATAATTGTCGCTAAAAAACGCTACGTTTGTCGCTTTTTTTTTTTTTTTTTAAAGAGGACTTATACCACTTTCAATAATAACAGCTTATTTTTGTTCTTTGAAATTTCAGTTATCAATAATGTTCGTTGTCGTGCACCTTGCTATAAAAATTGTGTGCCTATCGTTATCATCATCTCAAAATTTTGTATAAAAACTACTCAACAAAATTGAGTGCTTTCCATAAGACAAATTTTCTAAAAGGCTTGATCGCTCATTATTTAATTTTCCACAACAGCGAAAAATAAATTAAAAAGAAAAGTTTGTAAAGTGTAAGTGACTTGGGTATTATTTTTATGGTGAAAAATAATGATTTTCACAATACGAATGACTAAGGCCAAACAATTAGGCAAAAAAAACAAGCAAACAACAACAACAGAATTGGCAAAATCTTACCATAATAACAGGCTGCCACAAATACATACAAACTTGACGTTAATTAATGTGCTGTTTCTGTAATACAAACGATCAACTCGTCTAGAAATCTTAAAACAAATTTAGTGTTTTTGTGTTGACATTATCTTGACCTTTACAGCAATTAGAAGCTGTTAAATTCTTTCAGGGTGCTTACGCATACTCAAGAATGGTAGAAATGCAAGATTAAGCCATGCGTTAGACGAAGTAGATTGTCCACTGTTTGAAGAAAAACTATAACACAATTCTCTCTCTCTCCCTTTTATTTAGCTGTAAATTATTAGCCAGTAGGAACCTATCACGTGACGTTATTTGTGCTACATGAGCAGAAAATTTCAATTTTATATGCGGGATGGCGTAATCTTGTATTTCTATCACTTTTAATGCCACCTAGTTTAGTGTGAAAGAAATTTCTAAATGTGTACAACTCTAATAAAATAGTGTCTTTAACTAAAGGGTGTCCGAACAAGAACGCTAGATTTAAATTTGGCGCCATTCGAAGAGTCATTGTTTAACATTTGAACAATTGTTATTGTTTGCTAGTAGAAGGTACGAGGTTAGTAAAAAATGACCATGGACAGCGAAGGGAGTTCGTTAATTGGGTTTTGGAGAGAAAACATGAAAATGCTGATTTTGCCGATAAAATCATCTTCAGTGACGAGGCCCATTTCCATCTTGATGGCTTCGTCAATAGGCAGTATTGTCGCATTTGGGGTGAGGAAAATTCTCGAGTGATTCACGAGAAGCAAATGCATCCTCAACGTGTCACTGTGTGGTGTGGTTTTTAGGCTGGAGGAATCATTGGACCTTTTTTTTTATGAAAATGAGGCAGGTCAAGCGCAAACAGTCAATGGTGTTCGGTATCGTGAAATGATAACCAGTTTTTTCTTGCTTAGAATTGAAGAAATGAATGCGGAGGGCTTGTGGTTTCAACAAGACGGCGCCACATGTCATACAGCCAGAAAAACAATTCAATTGCTGCATCAGTCATTTATTTAAAATTTAAGTCTTGCGTTCTTGTTGGGACACCCTTTATATGATAGATTGACTTTATTTCGAATAAAATCAAAAGTTGAGCATCGATTTTAATAAAATATGGCTGGTTTTACTGGAAACTCATGGGACTATATGTTTGAATAAAATAAATGGCAGATTTTTGTTTCCTGCTGTTTTAAATTATTTTTTGAAAATAGAAAATTTCTTTATTTTGGAATAAAACGTATTTTTTCAGTATAACAAACACTAAATTACAAAAACAACCTTTCGTATGTGTCAAATAAAAATCAGGAAATTCAATGCAGATTCGGTCATATAATCACTCGCACTCTATGTAAATATTTTGAGTAGAAAAACAATGGCACTCACAGAATGTAAATAAATTTTGACAGCTATGCAGACAAAACGATGGAGAGCAACAAATAGCTGCTTTATTTGCTTTGCCGTGTTAATTCTGCCATGGACAAACGCACTAAAGGCTGCCGTATTTTTGTACTAAAATTATATTGACTCCATTACTTGTTTCAATATGCCAATTTTAAGTTAGAATAATTTGTACTAATTGTAATTTGATTGGTTGATTTTTCTGGATTTTTCTTTACCAACGCATAGTAAACAGTTAACACTAGTCTCGTGCAGTATATTTTGTATTTGATTTTAAAATTCCTGAGGCCGCATTTTATATCAAATAAGTTCTATTAAAATATGCAAAAAGAATGGAATTTCAATGTGACATATCATGTTGATTTAATTAATTAAAAAACAGAAAAACGTAAAATCATATTCAATTTTGAAATTCATAAACACATTTAATTTTTTAACTGAAACAGAATCTTAATTAATATTTGCGTACTAGAAAAAAAATCTTTTTCAACGCGAAATATCAAACAAAAATAATTAAAAACTTGAACAAAAAAATAATAAAATAAAACTTAAACTTAAATAAAAGTTTATTAATAAAAATTTTGCTTATAGATTTTTCTGTGTAGTTGCAAAAAAACTTCTTTATTAAGGTCTTCTTGAACAATTGAATTCGAAATTACTGTATTTCGAAAGTGAGTGAAGATAAATATGCCGAGTTAAATATGTTTTTTTAATGTAACCCATTACGTTTTTTAATAGTTGTGTTTATGACATATTTATAAATACGTTTAGGAGAAATATAAGTGCATGGGTACAAAGTGGGCTAAGTGGGTAATGGTAAAAATCTCTCAAAGCAACAGCACTGGGGTATATGGAAATTTAAAAATTTGTTTCAAAAATAGTCCAAAGCAACTTCTGAGTATTTGGGTGGTAGATTACAAATCTAGAGGGCCTCCCCTTTAGAATGATATGTGTCCTATCCGGTAATCTTCTTAAGAAGTCAACATAATTATGCGTATTTGTACCCATGCACTTATATTTCTCCTAAACATATTTATAAATATGTCATTAATACTAAAAAGATATTTAGAAATACTAGAAAACGTAACGGGTTACGTTAAAACATATTTAATTCGGCATATTTATCTTCACTCACTTGTATTTCGAGGCCCAATTATGGCATTCGATATCGATCAAAATTTCAATATAATTTGAACGTCTCGATATTGAATGCGATAACGTTGACCCTGGGAAAACGAAAACTTTAGAAAAAAAAAATATAAATGTTCATCAATTTTTTCTTTTTTCTTTTTTTTTTGGCTACATACAACAACAATCTAAAATAAAATTTTTTTTTAAATGAAATCAACACTATTATGAAGGACTTGTGTTCATCATTAGGAAATTAGGAGGTTGAATATTATTTGTAGAATTTATAATTATGTTTGTGGTGCTATCAATGCATGGGCCGTTATTTAAAAAATAATTCCTGGCTATGGTTAGAGTTCTGGGCAACATTAAGTTGTTTGGTATACAAAAGGCCGATGCATAGTGTGGAGAAGGTACTGCTGATGTGGTTGTACCATGTGGCAGCACTGCATTTCCGTTAGGCTGTACACCCAAATTGAAAGTATTTGCCAAGTTTGTTATGTAAAAGCCATTTTTGTATGCCTCTTGGCGTTGTGCCACTTTTAAACGGGAAGCCAATTGTTTTTTCCATTTGGTACGTCGATTCTGAAACCAAGTTTTGATTTGCACTTCTGTCAAATTTAATGTTTTTGAAAGTTCCATACGTTTGCTGACACTCAAATATTTGTCTTGCTTAAACTCATTTTCCAGTCTTTCGAGCAGCTTTGCACTGTAGGCCTGACGTGGCTTACGATCTTTTCCTTGTTTGCGAAATTGTTTGGCTGCAATAAAAAAAAAACAACTGTTTGTATGTAAACCAAAATACATAATGAATCTGTATTCTTAAAATAAATCTAACGTAAAAAATAGGTACCTTGCAATTCCATTAAATTGTGGGTGAAATGAGTTCCCATTAAGGTATTTGTTGGTATGCCGATGTAGTTATTATAAAGTCCATTATAATTTACGAACGGATGAAAATGTTTCATAGTTTTATCGCAAGCTGGTATTGAAGTACGTTCATGACTAACAAGATTTTCAAAATCCATTGATACTAAAAAGAAAATATAATTTCAAAGAAAATATTTTTGTTTAAAGGAAACCTAACACTCTATAATGGCAGGTGAAAACTGTTTTCAAAGTATTTTGTAGTGCTGACTTGAAATCTGTCCTTGTTGTTTTTGAGGGCATATACGAGGTATGATCAAAAAATAACCGTTATTTTCAATTTTCGTGAGGTACGTATGTTAGATTTTCGCATTTTTTTATGTTTTTATATTGGTACACATGTATGTTGACAAAATCAGCCATTTTGGATTGTCAGTTTGTTTTTGACAGATAAAAAGGTTAGTCGTGTTTTGGTGTGCTCTTCGATTTTTTACTATTGAAAAAGTTGATCAAAGAAACTGTATTAAGTTTTGCGTAAAAAATGAAATTAAATGTGCCAGGACATTTGAAATGTTGAGCAGAACACAAGTTCAATTGTGGTATAAACGGTTTAAGGAAGGCCGAGAAGATGTCAATGAGGATGCTCGTCAACCGATGAAAACATTGAAGCAGTGAAGAAAATGATTTTGGATAATCGTCGAATCACTATTAGAGAGGTTGCTAATGATGTTGGCATATCGTTCGGCTCATGCCAAGCAATTTTTACGGATGTTTTAGGCATGAAACCTGAGGCAGCGAAGATTGTTCCAAAATTGCTGAATTTTGACCAAAAAATCTTCGCTTGTTCGTAATTTTTTGGCCAAAAACAACACCGTAATCATGCCTCAGCCACAGTATTCACCAGATTTGGCCCCCTGAGACTTTTTCCTGTTCCCTAAACTGAAGACACCGATGAAAGGAAAGCGTTTTGCTACGATTGCAGAGATAAAAGAAAAATCGAAACAGGAGCTGTTGGCGATACCAAAAAGCACGTTTCAGAAGTGTTTCGAGGATTGGAAAAAACGCTGGCATAAATGTATTATATCTGAGGGGGAATACATTGAAGGGGCCAAGATAGTTATTGATGAATAAATAAATACTTTTTGAAAAAATTGAAAATAACGGTTATTTTTTGATCATCCCTCGTACATAGTAGAACCCAAGAATGATAGAAATACAAGATTACGCCATTCCGCACATAACATTGAAATTGTGCTGTGCATGTAGCTCAAATGACAAATAGTGGACAATCTACGTCATCTAACAGGAAATCACGTCATCTAACAGGAAATCTATCATTCTTGAGTAGAACCTAAAAAAATTCAGCTGCGGATTACAAAGAGATAGTAGATATGTGCGTATTCTCCCTACAAAGAACCACCTTTATTCCATTTAGCGTCATCAACGTCGAAGCAACATCACTTTTTATCGTCATCGACATTAATTCAATTAAAAACTATTTCCTGAATGAAATACAATAAAAAAATTTAACAAGCAAAAAAATTTTCCTCCAATCGTTACCCAAACTACCGACGATAAAATCATCATCAACACACGGCAATATTGATGGCAAATTTTCCAACATAATAACAAATTAATGTCGACCCTGAGAGAATTTTGTTCATTAATATAATGAAAAACTTCATTATTAATTACAAGTTTTCATTGGACTAATGAAATATTTCATAGAATCAATGAAATGTTGTCATAAGCCTAATGAAAACACCAAATGTAATAACGGAATACTCATACACTGAAAGAATTTTGTGCATTTATCTAATTTAAAAAAAAATATTATTTTTCAAACAATGATCACGTTTCATTAGACTAATGAACGATTTCATTAATTAATTCTTGTTATAAAATATTTCAAGTGTAAAGAATTGTTGTAATTAGGTTAAAAGTAATGAATTATTCTTTCAGTGCACTGATTATGTATTTTATTTTATTTGTTTTTGCGTAGCTACTCAATCCGTTGATTCTAAAAAAATTCAACTCCACCACAATTTTAAAATTTTATAAATAATTTTCGAAAACCTATATTTTTAATATTAAAAATACAAAAAAAAAATTTCAACAAATTTACTCCCAAGAACTAACTAACGCCTTTGTAAGGGCATGGGGGAATTGAAATGGTGGACTATCTAGCTAAAAAGGGCACGAATACCCTTTTCAGAGGGAATGAATGGCAACTGCACTCATGTTCTACTACGCAAGGAGGAGAAATAAGGTCTACTAGCCTGCTGGAGAGCCAAAGTAATCATGCGGCATAATGTATCCTACAATAATCAACAGATTCACAAGAAGCCTCAGCTGATTATTAGATTGATGTGTAGCGTGCTAAGCTATCAATCTGGGGTTCGAAGGTTCGATTCCTGCGAGGACCCTGGGAGCCGATGGTCAAAGCTAACAAATTTAATCTTAGAATTAATTTCTAATATTAAACTACAATAAAAATAAAATATAGTTTTTAAAATTATCCTCAAAATTGTTAATAAAGGGTGGTTAAATTTTAAGGGCCGATGTTGAATGTGAATCACACCTAAAGGTCAAATTTTTTCTGCATTTCATTTGACATTTCTCAATTGAACCATGGAAAGATACACAATTTGAACCATGGAAAGATACACAATCGAGCAACGCGTTAAAGTTATTCAGGCTTATTATAAAAATGGGCGTTCAAATCAAAATGCATATCGTGCACTTCGTGATTTTTTCGGTCAATTTAATCGGCACATTTTCACCTCAGTGGATTCGTCAATAAACAGAATTGCCTCATTTGGGCAAATGATAATCCAAAAGTGATTGTCGAAAAACCAATGCACCCACAAAAAGTGACTGTTTGGTGCGGTTTATGTCCTGAATTGGATTATATGGATGTGGAATATATGTGGTTTTAACAGGACGGTGCCACTTGCCACACAGCTAACGAAACAATGGCTCTTTTGCGCTACAAATTCAATGGCCGTGTTATCTCACGTGGTAGCGATGTCAACTGGCCGCCAAGATCATGTGATTTGACACCGTTGGACTTCTTTCTTTCGCGGTGTTTGAAAGAAAAGGTGTACATCGATAAGCCAGCAACAATTCAAGAGCTAAAGGATGAGATAGTTCGTCACATTAACGGCATAGAACCTCAATTATGCCTCAGCGTCATCGAAAACTTGGTAAATCGGATGGAGGTATGCTGCCGAGATCGGCGGCCATTTGGCTGATATTTTATTCCATACATAATTGAACCATACCATATTATCATAATAAAAATAAATGACAATAATTTCCTAAATAATTTGTGTTTTATTCAAAATCAACATCGGCCCTTAAAATTTAACCACCCTTTACTCGGCTGGATTTTAGAATATCCTTCATATTAGATTTTTTTTCGAAAGCCTTTTCGATTCGAATCGAACTACATAATAACCTTCCTAGTTTTTGTTGGGAATTTAGCTTGACAAAAGATCTTAAACATGGTGAAATTATATGCATCCTGAAAAGGCAAATTTGTTTTTTACCAAACTGTTAAAATTGTTTAATAATTTTTTTTTTAACTTTTTAATGTTCTTTTTTATTTATATATATAAATGATGTAGTACCTGTGTAAGTTATAATTAATTAATTGTAAATGGAAATCAATTTTGACAATTCATGTTAAAACAGCTGCGGGGCGAATTGCCTATTGCACACACCTGTATAATTTCACCATGATCTTAAAGGTCTCGTTGCAATTATAGCCCATGATGATAATAATGATAGCACCCTTGTACATAATTGATTGTAATTACAGTACTTACCTGGGTCTGGTAGTGATTTTGTCATAACTGGCGATTTTGTAATTAACGTTGTAGGATTTTTATTATTTACGGCCGAATCGGATTTATGTAATTTTTTTGATCGTTCTAATAAATTGTCTATACGAAAGGCTTCACACTTGTAAGACGTTTTTGAATTGAAAATATTGGTATTGGAATGTGGACTTCGATAAATATTGTTAGTACTTGGTGTTTCACTAGTAACCCCTTCGCAATTTAAAATTGAATTACAAAATGTTTTTAATTTATCTTCTTCTACAGGAGGTGCTGAATTATGGCAACTCATTTTTATTTTTTTGTTTTTATTTTTTATTTTTGTGCACATAAACCACGGGAATATAAACTTTTATTAATTGAACTAAACTTAAACACGCATTAAATACCACTGAATCACTTAAACTTATAAAAGTTTTTATTTTTTATGCTCAATTGAATTGAAAAATATATTCTAGCAGACTCCACCCAAAATGATTTGCCATTTAAATAACAGTTAATTTCTTAATAACGTTTACACCACTAACATTTATACGCATTACATGCGAGTAAGAGAGATGGTAATGCACATACTGTTGATGGTAGATTTCAACCAATTGAAATGAGTTATGAATGAGCATAAAATAATTTCTCTTGTTCGGTTTTTTATGCACAAGCACAAAAAATAAATAGCGTTGCCACTGATAATTTTTAAATAAAACTAAAATTTCCATCAAAAATTACCAAAATCGTTTGAAAAAAAAAACAAATTTTAGAAAGTGTGTACATGAATTTTGGGGAATTTTGTAAGATTGCAAGCTGTACTGTAATAACATCAAACATATATTTATATGTTGCTGATGATGCAGGCTCGATGGAATTGTATATGTCGAGATTAGCTAGCTAAAGTAAAGTTGTTAAAAAGTAGACATCGGCTTACTTTATTTTTTGAAACACACCTTTTTCAAAATTTGTTCTGATTTTCTTTTCTGAATTTAAAATTTGTCTTAAGATTATATAATAAAAAAAATAATAAAAATGTTTTTTTTTTTTATTATTTAATATTAATCGAGCTTAAGATCTCAAAAAATTGTTTTTATTTAAATTTTCCAATATTTAGACTTTCTTTTGAAAGTCTTCATCATTGAAATTTATTTTTATAATATTAAATAATAATAAATTTTATTTTTATTTCTCATAAATGCATTAGTTCATATTTTATATTTTTAAGTGCATGTTTTATGCTCATATTTTCATATTTTAAATGCCTAAAATTTATTTCCCTGTTTATTAATATTCTAATTACTATAACAATTTACCGCTATTCATAATAACCCTTCCAGTAAAATTTTTTTTAATGAAATTAAAAAATTTGCAATTATTCATTCCGTTGCTGCAGTATCATCGGTACTGGCATATTATGGATTCCACAGTATAAATAAATTTCTATATTTTGCTTACGCTTGAATTTTTCCCCCGGAAAGCAAAGTTAAAAACAAAAAATATAAGCTAAAATACAAAATTTCTCAAAAATAAAATCCATTTTGACTTAATTTGTTTTATTTTTAGAAAATAATTACGTTTTATTTATTGAAAATTAGTTTTCTTTTGTTTATTTAAAATTCATTTTCGATGTTAAAAAATGCAATTTTTTTCTATCACCAACAGCAGAAATATTAACACAATTCATTCACAATAGACTACTTTTTAATTCACAATTAAAGAAAATAATTTAGAATAACAAGATATCGAATGATATTTGTTTCCGTGAGGAATCAATTATACGATCCAATATTGTATCAGTTTGTTAGTAGGCTTTACGCCCATGTTCTGGAAAACGCGCGTTTTCAAAACGAAAAGTGTTTTGTAAAACGCCAAAGCATGTTCTGGAAAACGCGCGTTTTGTTTACATTTTTTTCATAGAATGTTAATGAGAAAACGCCAGTTTATAAGTAAATTTTTTAAAATCGTATTTTTTATGGAAAAATGCCAATTTTCTTTTCAATTTTGGTTGATATAAAAAGAAAACATATTTAATTTGTGAATTGTGCAACATTTTATTTTCTCTTTAACTCTTTGTTTGTGCAAAAATCATTACTTCGCTTCAGTAAATGCTTGCGATTTGAAAACGCCAAAATTAAGCGTTTTTCGTTTTGGAGAACACCTATTTTGCGATTTCAAGTCGTAATCGCCAAAGTTAAGCGTTTTGCGTTTTTCAGAACATGGGTGTAAGCGGTGTGAACTTATTAGCCCAATCACTTGTTTGCGCATGCCATGCTGTTGTTGTGTACGCATCTTAGGTAGCCATTGGAGTTAAGTTATTTAAATCAAAATAATGTACACGTAGAGCTTGCTTTCATTTTTCTACAATTGTCACTGTATTACAGCTATTCAAAAATCTTTTTTAAGTTTCAGACGTCTGTTGGTAAGCTTATTCTTCTCAAGTTATTTACTTTTGTCGCTAAATCATTGGTTCTAGAAGTACTACATATTCCGCTTCAGTATTCGACTAATATAAATAAAAATACAGCCAAATTTATCAACGCAAAAATCTTTTACTGAGGATTGCTATATGTCTGTATGTGTATGTACACATATATACATATATTTACATATAAATTATACTTATAAATTTATATGTTTATCCACATGTCTTCACGAGTATAATGCACTATTTAAGATGCTCATTTGTTATTCGAAAATAATTATTTTTAATGTGAATGTAAATGCGTGACTCTAACAGCTAAGAAATAACAAAAAAGGTGTTAAAAAGGTAAAAGATACAAAATATTCCTAAATAAATGTATGTACTCGTATGTATATACAGCATAGATGGAAAATTCACTACTTTAGTACATACCGTTGACACTTTTAGTTATTTTTATTCTTACCTTTCTTTCAATAATATTTTTCTTTTTAGTTATAGAGCAAAAAAGCAAATAGCTCAACTAGAGTGCTGGAGTGAATTATTTTTTTTATAAATTTTTATTGTGATATGTGACTTTTAAAAAAGTCTTGAGCAGCTCGTAAAATACTTTTTTTTTCGTTTTAAACAATTCACAAAATTTAATTTTCCATTCCTGGTATTTATGCAAACAAAATATATCTGTAGTCAAACATACAGGAAAACATATGCTGTAAACATTATTTTAATGTCTCAATTATGTCAGTCAATATTGACTAATGACATTAACAAGCAAGACATCATCAGTGTTGCCATTTAGTGGTTGTAAGCTAAATAGAAAATTTTTTTTTTATTTTAATACAAAACAAGACTTAAGCATCGAAAATAAAAATAAAATTTTCATTTTAAAGCGATTATTAAGAAAGTCATGGCAACTCTTACGTCAATTTTTTTTGTAATTTTTTAAAGCAGTTAACTGTTTACTTTACCGTGATGTTTTTATTTTTTATTAATTTTGTTTACATATTAAGAAGAATGATTTTGTGGAACTATAAAATGAACAACGAAATTACAAAATTTATTTATATAAAATAAAAAATACACACACACACACATAGCTAATACTTATTTCCAATTAAGGAATATTTTCAATATGTTAATCACATACTTAGCGCTGAAATAGGTAAATACTACACTTAGACGGTATAGGTATAGCAGTCAAAATCTAGTTAGTTATAAGGTCTATAAAATCCTAAAGTTAACTATATATATAAAGGGTGTTTTTTATAGACGTATAGAACTTTAAGCTGGCATTTGTTCAAGATGGCGACCGATTTAACAGCTGTCAAGTGATTTATTCTCAGTTTGGCTTGGCAATTCATCATGAATAGACTCACGCCTGAACAACGCTTCTGGTTGAATGGCTACGTCAACAAACAAAACTGTCGCATTTGGAGTGAAGCTAATACTCAAGTGTATGTCGAAACACCGTTACATCCTGAAAAACTGACTGTTTGGTGCGCTGTATGAGCTGGTGGAATCATTGGTCCGTACTTCTTCAAAAACGATGATGGCCAGAACGTTACAGTCAATGGTGATCGGTATAGTGCCATGATTACTAACTTTTTCATTCCTGAATTGAACAACCATGATGACCAGGAGCTGCGGTTCCAACAAGACGGCGCAACATGTCACACAGCTCGTGCCACAATAGATTTTTTGAAAGACACGTTTGGTGACCGCCTAATTTCACGTTTTGGACCTTTGAATTGGCCTCCAAGATCTTGTGATTTAACACCACTAGACTACTTTCTGTGGGGCTTTGTAAAGTCATTGGTCTATGCGGATAAGCCACAAACGCTTGACCATTTGGAAAACAACATTCGCCGTGTTATTGCCGATATACGGCCACAAATGTTGGAAAAAGTCATCGAAAATTGGACGTCCAGATTGGACTACATCCTAGCCAGCCGTGGGGGTCATATGCCAGAAATCATATTTAAAATGTAATGCCACAAGATTATCTTTCGGATAAATAAAATTCATGTCAATTGAATAATCCATCGTTGTTTTATTGCAATTTAAAATTCTATACGTCTATAAAAAAAACTCCCTTTATTAAGGGGCCTAAAGTAACTTTCTATTAGATTTTTTAATAAATCTTTGTTTTAAATACGTAAGTTTAACAACAAAATAAATACAAAGACGCAAAAAAAAAAATATGGTTGAATATGGTCACCGCAAACATAGTTTGTTCTCCGCAATTATCATGACGCGGTCAGCATGCAACCGTATTTTTTCTTTATATTTCTTATTGTTTATTTTGCTAAACTATGGTTAGATTGTTGACCAGCAGCTACTTTTTGTTTGGTGGTGATTGTTGTTGTTGTTACAGGTATTGCAGATATCCTAAATAATTGTTGTATTGGGTTGTTTAGAAAATAATTTCGTTTTTTTTTCCCGACAAAAGACTTAATTGTATTTTTAAAACTCAACTTCATACTTCAGCTGCATGTTGAGAGCTAATTTAGCAAGGCTTGTATGCGAAAACGTTCACTTAAATCCACTCAGCATTTTCGTCATATTTTACTTTTTCACTATGCACTCAAAAAAAAAAAAAGTATGGTTGAGGAACCATATTCTGGTGGAAACATAGTATGGTTAGATTTATTATTCCATCTAACCACATATATTTTTATATCAAATGAACTGCCACTCAACTGCAAATTTCCATTTTCAAGTCCCGGTCAGGTCTGAAAAAAAATTTTTTTTTTATATTTTATATAAAAAATTTTTTTTTTATTTTTCAAGTAAATTTTTACATAATTCTGTGTATACTTTTTTTTTAAATAAATTTTTTAAATTTTTTATTTAATGTTTTTATTTTTTGGAATCAAAAAAATTTTTTTTTATATTTTATATAAAATTTTCATAAAACATTTAAGAGAACATTTTTTATCTAGATTTTATAATACCTTTTGATTTAAAAAATTTTTAAGTAAAAATTTTTTTTTACTATATACCATAAAAAAAAATTTTTTTATTTTTTAAATACATTTTATATACTTTTTTTTAATTTTAATTTAAAAAATTTTTAAGTAACAACAAAAAATTTTTTAAATACATTTTATATAATTTTTTTTTTAATTTTGATTTAAAATAATTTTAAGTAAAAAATATTTGTTTTATTATTTGGAAGCAAAAAAAATTTTTTTTATATAAAATTTTCTTAGAAATTTTTAAAGTAAATTTTTTATATACATTTTATATACTTTTTTTTAAATTTTGTTTTAAAAATTTTTTTTTTATTATTTTGAATCAAAAAAATTTTTTTTTATACTTTATTCAAAATTTTCAAAAAAAATTTGTTAAGTAAATTTTTTACAAACATTTTAAATACTTTTAAAAAAAAAAATTTTGATTTAAAAAATTTTGAAATGAAAATTTTTTATTTATTATTTGAAATCAAAAAAAAAATTTTATTTATAAATAAATATTTTTTAAGCTTTTAGGTCTTTTTATATATTTTTATTTATTATTAAATTAGTTTCCAATATTTCGACACGCCTTCGTGTGTCTTTCTCAAGGAAAATAATTTTATGAATTTTTATATACATTTTTTTCTTTAAAAATTTTATTTTGTTTAAAAAAAAATTTATTATTTTTTATATATATTTTATCTACTTTTTTTTTATTTTTTTATTGCATTGACTTTTTGTTTGAATTTTGAATTTTTTTTTTTCCAATTTTATTTGGCTACCTGAATTCGAAATGGGGCATAGCCAGTTCAGGAACATTAATTTGTGACTCAACAACTTCAGCCACTTGAGCTTGAACAATTAAGTTTTTAGTGTGTCTTTTGATGATTTTTTTCTCTCAAGCTATTAGATCTACATATCCTTGAGAGAAAAAAATCATCAAAAGACAAACTAAAATTGAATCTGGCCAAAAATAAATCAACCAAGATTAAGATTTTATTTTGTATGATTGAAGCTGATAAAGGATGCACAGCGTGATATCGTTAAGAGCTTAAGTTTTTCGAATTCAACTGTGTATGACCGTTTGAAAGAAAATTGTTAAAGAAAAAATTTTTCCGAACAACCCAATACACATATTTAACTCTGTCAGCAAACAAATTGTGCCGTTTTCTGAAATTGAAGAACTAGCATCCCCTTGTTTTCTGAAGAAATTGAAAAAGATATTTTCACATTTACGCCAAATAATTAATTACCGCCCAAATCTTTAAATTAAATTGTTGGTTTATACAAAAAAAAAAAAAAAAAAAAAAAAAAAAAAAACATGAATCGGAAATTGTGCACGTGATACAAGATGTGCGTGACACCATCGCGTGAGAAAACCAAGTGTTAAATTTCAAGTATCTTTATAAAAGCAGTCATTCTATGATACAACAATATTTGAATGTAAGGGAAACCAGTAAATAATCCATAAACATACAGACACATGTATGGATGTGTACTCGTATCTACTTGCAATACATTCATACAAGATTAAAGGGGGTTAACAGCATTTTAAGTTGTACTCGTAACTTTTATTGCAATTATTTGATTTATTATTCAGCAAGATGTGCGCGTCACTTTCCGTCTTCAATATTAAGATTTTATTTCAATTATACTTCACCAGAGTATATGGAAAAACCACTTATGTCTCATAAAGTTGATTTAGAGGACTAAAATTTTAGAAGCAATTAAAGTTTTTCTAGTACTTACGTATTAACGCCACCGCGTAATACAGAGAAAAAAATAAGTGGGGTTAATCAAACTTTTGCAAGCGAAGCCGTTGTTTGCCATTCCATAACATCAAAACACTTTAAAAGTCCAAAAAACTTTATTTAAAAGCGCAGTATTTTTTTTTTTAATTTTGCTACGGTGTCGTCCATACGTAGGTACCGGTTGTACTACACGTAAAGGAAAAATATGGTTGAATGCGGTCACCACAAACATAGTTTGTTTTCCGCAAAAATATTGTTTGTTAACTTGAAGCATCCAAACATATTATGATCATGATAAACATGTGTGACATAGTTTTTGTATAGTGATAAATAACTCATTTTATTTAGAGCAGAACTGGAATTCATTCATAAATCAAATCATATACTGTGACAAAAATCAAACACGAGGTTTATGTAATTCAATTAGAATTCTTGGAAAGTAGATTTCTATGAGAAACACAAAAAAAAAATTATTTTGTGAGCAGAAATTTAAAATTTTTGTTTTTCCCTTTCTTCACACCTGATGAGCATTAAGTGCTGCACCAGCAGCTAGAGTTAATAAATATTTGCAAAATACTATTTAAAGAATATTTTATGGTTTACTGAATTCAAAATGCAACGCTCAGAGCTTTCATTTAGTTGTTTGCAAGTCTCAAGCCAGTTCTATTTTGTCACTGCCACAGCACGTTTAACAAATAATGCTGATCGCAAGCAAACTTTACAACAACATTATTAAGAACTTGTCAATATTATTGTTATTATTTAATATTGATGAAATATATGGACGCCATCAAACTAAACTTTTGTCGAAAATGGTTGATTTTAGTGCGGACGATATTTTGAATGCGGATTTATTACCAGCAAAAATTGTTACTGATCAAGTAGGTCGCCTTTTAAATGACGTTTACACTAACCCGGATAATGTGTCGGCATATATAACAGAGTGGACTTGCATAAATTCGACGGACTTGGTTACAGCTGTACAATTCATGCGATATCATAGGTAAAAATTGTGGCGGGAAGTCGGCGATTTTATTCAAAAAATCATAACTAAGGCGAATTCATTTTCTTTTAAAGCAAATTTTTTTTTTTTTCTGAAATTATTTCTGAATCGTATTTCCAAAAACGTTGCTGCAATGGACTGATTTGTCCGTTTCAAATTGTAAATTTAAATAAATTTTGACAACAGTTGTTGAGCGAATTCGTCTTATTTTTAAGCATTCATATTTTTAAATAAATTTTTATATCCCTCATTTACTCCAATACAGTCATAAGTCAAAAAACATGACTTTACAGGAGAGCCGTTTAAAGTTTGCACTTTTAAGGGCAAATGTTTTAGCCGGTCTTGTCCGGTTTGGTCCTTAGAGAGCTTGTATACCAATTTAAAATAAAATCCGCTTTCCAAGATAACTTTAAGCTTTAAAAACCTCATCCAAATACATGCAGTTATTCAAAGTCCTTCTTATATATTTATCCAGCTGCACGGGTACCAGCTCAAAATTAACCGTTCAAAGAAACTGCCACAATATTGGGATTCGACAAAATGTTAATCTTTTTAGTTCAACATTACGAATCTATTTAATACACCAGCATTACTAGCAGAAGCGCCAACTAAAATGCCAAATAAAATATTTCAAAGCATAATTTCAGGCTTAAATAAATTATAGTGGTGAGTGAAAATCTTTGAAAGGTGGCTGTAAAAATGGGCATGGCTGGTCCAAAAGTATATGATGGCTTTCCCCCAAGTATGTCTCAAATTTCAGACAAATTCGTAGATAAATAGAAAATTAAGAAAAGAAAAGAATACAAAGCGAGATATTGAAAAAAAAACTGTTCTTATTTTTGAGTTATGCCACTGTTGCAGTAAATGAGTAAATGCAGTAAATTCAAATACATTTTTTCTTAGACGTATGATAAATCAATATTTGCTTTCGGGTTATTTGTCAAAAGAAATCATGGGGGCTACACAAAAAGCACTTAATTTTTCCGAAACTATGAAAAAACGCTCGGGAAAAGCTAAAACTGACAATTCTAATGCAAATCTTATTACATCAAATGCCAAATTACTTGAAGATGAAGGTTCATCTCAATATTTAACATGGTTAAACAGGTATGTACGAAGAGAACAAGGAAAAGAAACTAGTGTTGTCAATAAAAAAAAAAAATTCTCTACATTAAGGCCGAACAAAATCAAAATTATTCAAATCGTACAAGCTGTTTTTGAGTTTTTCAAAGTCTATTTTTATATATCTAGTAGCTGAATTAATACATGAACTGTTATTTTTGAAAAGGGTATAAGTCCAAAAAAAAATAAGTTGGCAATAATTTCAGTCATTACTAAAAAAAAGTGGACTTATGCCATTTTAAAAAATGAGCAGCTCAAATTATTACTTATAATGTGATTTCTAAAAATTAGGATGCAGACCTTCAATGATATTCAAAAACAATTACTGGACAAAAAGCACCAACACAACCACAATCTGGTAGAAAAGTATCCGTTAAATCATCCCCAAACGCTAGGTATGAATTTAAATCCAGCATATGGAGAAGCTGATATCGATAATGAAATGGACTATTTAGAGGACGCAGACATTACTGGATATGCTTATACGAATAGTCCAACTGATCTAACAGTGGTAAGTGGCACACACTTCTACAAACGTATTTAAATTAAGGCCGTAATAAATTTAAAATTTAACTAAAATTGATAACGACAAAAATTCTTATATGAGGTTTCTACAGCCCAAAGCAATTTTGTATGAAAACCACTAAAAATCAAAACTTTTACAGGCATTCCCAGAGAAGGTGAAAAACTGTCTGCTTACTCTCAGCTACGGCAGTAACAGCCTGGTGGCGCATGTGCCAATCACAGCCACCAGTCGGGAAATATTCTTCCTATTACTGCTCAACAGCTGAGCAAGGCATTTACCATCATGCTTTGACTATAATAACCGTGTAATCTTGACCCCGCAAAAATGCCACTTCTGCTGCTACTACACTGAGCCAAAAATCGCCTTGGAATATCAACAACGTATGTGGTCATTTTGACACCATCTCGTTGTCAATTTATTTTGTAAAAAACGGTTGATTGTCAACTTAAAAAAAAGCAACAAATTTACTTTTTGACAACGCATGTTATGAAATGTCCAACCCAGGGAAATAACTCACTCCCTGGGAGTTTCTTTTTCCACAAAACTAAAATTCTCCTATTCTGAACAGTCTGAGAAGGGAGAGAGTATTTCATATATTCGTGAGCAACTCCCTTGCAATTTTTTGGGGAAATTATACCCAAAATTTGTTATCACATTCTCGCTGTAATGATCATTCCTAATTGCTACTTTTTTTCCCAATCAAAAATTTCTATCATTCTTGGTACACTCTGGTGCCTTAGCTGCATGCATATATATGTGTGCGGAGGGTAAAACGATCTTTAAAAACCATGTAGTGGGTAGGAACCCGAAGAACCGGATGAATCTGTAGTTGTGTATTTCATGGTTAGGTCCACTTTACATAAATTAGATCTTTTCCAAAAGAAGTTGTGGACTGAAATTGTGTTTTTTTATTTCCCAATTTTAGCCAATTAGTTTGCACAAAACCCACCACAATCGAATGATGGAAGGAAAATCTGGCAACTTAAACAAGCAGCCAATAAGAAAAGGTGGTAAGTTTTTACTGAAGGGCTGCACAATCCTACTTGAAAGCCACACATCACTACAAACATGTAAAATATTTTTTAATAAAAAGTGCTTGGAAGCCTTTTCAAGCATACTCGTGCAGCCCATTAGTTTTTACTATAAAAAAAATGTTTTTTTCCAATTTTTCCAATCCCAGTAATGACGAAAAAATAGAAAATTTATTTTTGTTTGCAATTTAAATAAATGAAATAAATTTTTTATGTGTTACACTGAAAGAAAAATATATTATTTTTCAATCAATGACAATATTTCATTAAGTGAATGAATATTTCATTGGTTTAATGAAATGTGTTATTTGATTAATGAGCAAAATTATTGAAGTGTATAAAAACAAGCAACTAAAAACCCTGTACCAGGGTAAACAAATGCAAACAAAAACCTATTTTTATATATTAAAATTCGTAAACACAATGGGCCATAATCATAGCTTTTATTAAGAGCTGCCTTTTGTTCACAAGAATTATCATGCCAATTATGAATTTTGGTTTTTAAGAGAAAATTTCCTAAATCAGATAACTTGCCATGTTAGGAAAGGGAAAGGTGAAAAAACTCCTGGGGAATTTTTATTCATAATTGGGTTGTATATGAACTTAAAGTCGTTTTTAAAAAGATACCGACTTTAGTGTGACTATGGTTATGGCCCAATTTTATTTAAAAAAAAAAAATTTGATTTGCTGAACTAAATTGATTTCTATACAATAACAAGACCCAGCAACTCTAACCGTTAATTCTGAAGAAAGACAAAAAGAGAGAGCAAATCTATAGGTTTACACTAGGCATATTCATTTAAGTGGCTGCCACACGATCAATCATTTAACGTCAATCATGAAGGTGTGTGCATGATTTTTAAAGATGACCCAGCAACTCTAACCGTTAATTCTGAAGAAAGACAAAAAGAGAGAGCAAATCTATAGGTTTACACTAGGCATATTCATTTAAGTGGCTGCCACACGATCAATCATTCAACGTCAATCATGAAGGTGTGTGCATGATTTTTAAAGATGGCCGTCACACGTATACGTTGTACGAGTATGTGAATTTGACGAAAATCAAAACTAGTATGATTTTTTTTGGCAAAATTTGTTGATCTTCTTTAATCATCATATTTTTTGCGTAAAGTTCAGTGCACATCGCGGAAATTTTTTTCATAAATTTTTTAGTCCTTCATCCAAATTGTTTTTTTTTTTATTGTTATTGCTAGTACCAATGAATGATTGATCGTCTAGCACCCCTAGTACATCTGTGAGCTTCTATTTCTTTTAGGTATTCACCAGAATGAATGCTTTGTTGTATAGAAAATATTTACTTACTCATTTAACAGGTTACGATGATGTATACGATGATTATTCTGCTTCGCATAACTCAGCGCACAACCATGATGAAACGGTTACAACTAGACAACCGAGAGAAATTGGCATAAAAGGCATCACTGATGTTGCTCTAACTGCCCTGGCATTTTTATCATTTGGAATGTTTGTACTGCAAGTGCTAATGTGCATAACTATGGTATTTAATGACGTTTACAGTTAAATTAAAATGTCTATTTTATTAAGCTTGAGGTCTTATTTTATAAATTTGTTTTTATATCGATATTTCGCTCCAACTTGTGTAGCGTCTTCAGGCTATAATAATGAAGAAACTACGAAAGTTGAAGCGAAATATCGATATAAAAATAAATTTATAAAATAAGACCTCAAGCTTAATAAAATAGACATTTTAATTAAAAATAAAAAGGTCTAATAAATTAACAAATAAATAGTTTAGGGTTAAATTTAAAATTAAAAAAAAAAATTTTTTTTTCATACATAAAAGAGCAAAGATGACTCAAGTGATATGGTAATGCTTCCAATGGAAGGAACTGATGTGGGCGATTTACCTGGTGGCGATAATACCGAAGAGATAAGACGAAAACGGCGTTCAGTTCCTTTTATACAATTGGAAAATATTGAAATGGTATTTTATAGGACTAAAATTTATTAAATTCCTTTCAAATGAGCTTTGCAACGACATTTTCAGTTTTAAATCACAATAACGTAACAGATGTTTGATTTATTCACGCATGAACACAAATTTTTTTAAATTTTATAGCCTGTTCAGCGCTGTCACAAGAAAACCTAAGCGAACGAAAGCAAATCAATTAAAATTTGTTTTTGTTTTCAATACAAATGTTCTCTTTGGTTTTCTTGTGACATCGCTGAACAGTCCTTTAATTTTTTTTTATTTAATTTTCACTCAAGCATGAGAATTAAAAAAAAAATATTTTCTTTTCTTTCAACTGCTTTTTAATACAAAATTAAATAAAAAAAAAAATATGTTACATTTTACAGATGGACCACTTAGCCAAGAGAGCATTATTTTCATTAAATGCAGCAACATCTAGGCCATCAGACGGAGAAAGTTGTCATCGTTACTACTTGTGTGAAAATAACAAATTTTCTAAACGCTTGGATAATTTAAAAAAGCTTTGGATTCCAACATGGAGGTACATACAGTCGACTCTTGATAAATTGAAACCCGTGAATTTGAAAACTGTCGCTACATTGAACTGTTTCTCAAAATTCTTCCAAGTAAGATAGAAATACAAGATTATGCCATTCCGCACATGAAATTCAAATTGTCTGCCCATGTAGCACAAATGACGTCACGTCATGTGTCCCTATTAGATAAACTAGCTGACCCGGCAAACGTTGTTTTGCTTAAAATTTTTGTATATTCGGTCTTCTTACTCTAAGAAATTGTACTCATAGAGGAAAATATCGTGCAAGACCAGGGTAAAAACAGGTAATAGATAAATAAGCTCCACCTGATGGGTGGATTTGTGACGCAAAACCTTCCACGACATAGACAGAAATTCAATTAACCCGGTCCAGCCATTTAGGAGGAAGTCAATGTAAAACACACGTACAGCAGAATTTTATATATTAAGATAAGAGAGAGAGAGAGAGAGAGAGAGAGAGAGAGAGAAATGTGTATTATTTTTTATTTAAACAGTGGACAGTCTACCTCATCTAACGGGATATCATGAGCATGGCGTAATCTTTTATTTCTATCATTCTTGATTTTCTTCCCTCCCTAATTTGAAATTATTTTAATGGCAACCCTCTATATTTTGAATTATTTTAAGAAAAAAAAGCAAAACAGCTAGTTTTTTATGAGCAAGTTCGGCTTCTAATTACACGGTTTTGAACCCCAGCAAGTAAAAACTGTTGGAAAAGTAATTTGGACCGCTGATTTCAAAACTGTTTTTTTAATTGGCTTTTATTTCCAAGATATGACAAACATGAAATTTATTTTAAAATATTTTTTTATATTTGATTACAAAGAAAATCTGAAATTATGCAGCAAAATTTCTTTTAAGTCGCACCTCCATTGTTTTTACGTTTTTCTCAGTAATTTTAAAAATAGCACAGAAACAAAAAAAATATTTTTATGCAAAATTTTTTATAAAAAAAATTATTTAAAATAAAAGAAGAGAAAACTCCCACGTGTTTTTCAACAGTTATATAGCCTCATAAGCAGCGTTGCCATTTTAGCCTTTTTTAAGCTAGATTTAGCCTTTTTTTCTCGCATTTACCCTTTGAAATTTATGATTTAGCCTCTAGCTTTTTTCCTAGCCTTTTTTTCATTTTCGCAATAGTTTTTTGCGGATAGCGCGAAAATTTTGTTTATAAATTTTTCAAAAAAAAAAAAAAAAAAGCAAAAGAAATCAAATCGATATATCGAAAACTTAGCAAGTTATGACCAAAAAGGTAATCAGTTCTACTAAAAAGGGGCCGGAAAGAGGCAGTAGTAGAACTGGTTACCTTTTTGGTCATAACTTGCTAAGTTTTGAAGATATCGACTTGATTTCTTTTGTGTTAAATAGGTAAACGTATTCGCTTTAATTCGAAATTTTTTTTTGCGGACCAAAAAGCAAAGCATACTTAAAACGACCTTATTTTCTTTAGTTTTTGTCATGGTATGTTCTCTTCTTGATTTTTGTCATAAAAATCACAATTATTATTTTGAATTTTAAGCTGTAGTTTTTTAACTTTTTCCTAGCTTATTTTTTTTTTGTGAGTGGTTTAGCTTTTTCTAGCCTTTTTTTTAAGTAAATTTAGCTTATTTTTTTCTAGCTCCTGGCAATACTGCTCATAAGTTTCAAACAAGACGAGACATATTTTATTAAAATCGATGCACAAATTTTAATTTTATTTAAATTAACTGCTGCTACTTCACTCTGAAAAAAAAAATTATCCTTCAGGAGTATCAGACTTGCAATCAAAATCGGCAAAGAAACTCTATTGAACGCATATGGCAACATTTCGTTCTAAGAAGAAAAAAAAGCCCATTTGAAATAAACGATACACTACCGGACACTAGAACAAAGCACAGTTTCTAGAGTCCTTTTTACAGTAGACCAAAAAGTTCTGTGCAAAAATGACGCAACAGAACAAGACTTTTGACATTGAATTTTTTTTATAGTTCTAACAGTACTTGGATTTTTGACGATAGTAGAAACTCATGTCACTGAATTATTTGTCTTGATATGCGATAGAACAGTGCTTGACAGTATTTGAAATCAGGGATGATGCTTGAAAGCTGTTTCACCCCAAAAGAATTTTATTTTTTTATTTTTCCACCTTAACCGATTTTGATGAAATAAATAAGATAAATTTTCATACTCTAGAAATAATTCATATGGCAAAACAACGTTTGCCGGGTCAGCATTTTTCCATTTGTTAAAGCGACTTAAGGGAAATTTTGTTGCAGAATTTCGAATTTTCTTTTTTAAAAAAGATAGTTTTCAAAAAACCAAGTGCAGATTTGAAATCAGCTCTTTAAAATACTATCAGTTGCTCTGTTCTAAAAGGAGACTTATGTGCGATCAACTCGTCTAAAAATTTGTATGAAAAACACCCAATATTTTGAGTAATTTTCATAGGAAAAACTTTAAATTTAATATTTAATTTTAATACTTTATTTATTGTTTTTTTTTGTTTTAGCTTAAATTTTAATTAATTTCATTTTCTTCATTTATTTATAGTCTTGGAATAAGTTGGCTGATGATGCAATACCACAAGTTTAGTAAAAGCTCTGTGCTGACAAATGACAATGGAGGCCTGAGTAGTTTAAAAGCTGTTGCCATTGGACTTAGTAGAGGCAACTGTTCCATATATTATGTAAACAAGTGTAAAAGGATTTTTTAATTAAAAGGACACACACAACAAAAAATATATGCCGAAATGAAATATTAAGCACATATTTCTGTAGCTGTTAAATCAGCTATAATTAAAACAAAAATATTTCCAAGCACACAAATTTTTCAATTTTTCACAAATTAAAGAATTTCTTTTTTTAAATATCAATTGTATTATTCTTGTGGAAGTAAGTATTGCAATTTCTAGCATCTAACCAAGACTTCGAGGGCGTAGTCTTCAAAATTAGTTGCAGTGTGAAAAAAGTAAAACTCCTCCTCTGTATAATTTTTTAAGCGTTTGAGCGATTAGAGAGAACGATAGGTCTTTTCACAGTCTAACACCTAATAAAAGTTTCATTTAAAAATATTAATTAAATATTAAGCATTATGTTGCGTGTTCAGTTTGATTTCCTTTTTAGTTTTTTCCTTATAACTTTTGAATGGGTTAAGATATTTTAATAAAACTTTCACCATGTGGCAGAGTGGAAAATGAGCTACCTTTCAGTTAAAAAATTTTTTTGAATCGGTCTAACGCTAAGAAAGTTATAAACGTTTTTCTTATTAAAACGCTTTTTAGCTTAAGTGGATGTGGCATGTGGCAACATAAGTAGCATGTGGCAGATAGCCAATTTTCCACTCTAACACATGGTGAAAGTTTCATTAAAAAATATAGATCCATTAAAAAGTTATAGCGAACAACGAAATTTAATGCCAAATCCACCTGCCGCCTTGTTTGAAAATTAAATTGAAGAAACTTGAGCGAAAAAAGTGAAACACCAGGCTAACAGAACCAGCAGTAGGTGGATTTTTAGGAATTAATTGCAGTTTTTTTGTTACAACTTTTGAAGAGATCAATATTTTTGCATGAGACTTGCACCATGTTGTAGGGCAAGAAATGGGCTATTTGCTACATACCACTTATGTTGCCACATGCCACACCTAAGTTGCATAAAAAGTGTTTTAATTGAAAAAACGCTTATAACTTTTTAAGCGTTTGAGCAATTTCAAAAAAACGTTCGGGGGAGCTATAGCCCAATTTCCGCCCTAGCATCTAGTGAAAGTTTCATTTAAAAATATTAATCCGTTCAAAAGTTGTAGCAAAAAAGGTAAAATTAAGCTAAATTACCATGTTGCAAGTTAGCATTCATCTAATTTTTGGTTTTATATATATAACTTTTGAATGGGTTGAGATATCTTCATAAAACTTTCAACATGTGGCAGAGTGGGATATGGGCTACATTTTTTTGAATTCGCTCAAACGCTAAGAAAGTTATAAGCGTTTTTCTAATTAAAACGCTTTTTAACTAAAGTGGATGTGGCATGTGGCAGCATAATTTTCATGGGGCAGATAGCCAATTTCCCACTCTACCACATGGTGCAAGTTTCATTAAAAAATATTTATCCATTCAAAAATTGTGGGGAAAACACAAAATTCTATTCAAAATGTAACTGTCGCTCTGTCCAAAAATTGCATTTAAAAAACTTGAACGAAAAAGTGAAACACCAGGCCAACAGAACCAGCAGTAGTTGGATTTTCGGGAATTAATTTCTGTTTTTTTGTTATAACTTTTGAACGGATAAACATTTTCGCTTAAGACTTGCACCATGTTATAGAGCAAGAAATGTGCTATTTGCCACATACCACTTATGTTGCCACATGCCACACCTAAGTTGCATAAAAAGTGTTTTAATGGAAAAAACGCTTATAACTTTTAAAGCGTTTGAGGAATTTTGGAAAAATTTTGGGTGGAATAATAGCCTACTTCCCACTCTATCATCTAGTAAAGGATTCATTTGAAAATATTAAACCGTTCAAAAGTTGTAGCAAATTGCATTTATTAGTGATCATGTGGAATTAACAACGCCTAAGAGTATGCCATAAAAATAAGTTGATTTAATAGTAAATTCATGAACCTGTTTAGCTGTCCCCACAATCTTGACTACGTATTGATAAACACATAAAAAACATGTTTTGCTTTTACCCCGGCAACCCTGTATCAGGATATTAATTTTAAAAACCCAATTAATAGTTTATATCTTTTTTGTTATTATAATAATTGTGATGATGATGTCGCTGACAATGTACGATGAATTGTTTAGGCTTGTGTACTATTTAATATTCTAACATGTTATTTCGCAATACATATGTATTTCTATTTAAATTGGATTTATTGTTGATTTTGAAATTATTTTCTTTTTAGTATAAATATCATAAGTTATATTAATTTTGCTTAAACACAATTACTGTTATAGCTATTCGTTATTAGTTAGGTACAATACACACCATCAGAACCATAGTATGTATTAACAATTGGATGTCCCTCGTGGATAAACGAATATTTTTTTTTTGACCTTTTTTATTTTTATTGATGGTGTTTATTATATAGATTATATATAAATTTCATTTTCTTATGATAAATTGTCTACATCTTATTAAATTTTTCCGAATCTGTAATACGGCATATGATGATGACTGGCTAACACACTTTAACACTACATCCAAACTCAACATCGGCTTTAACCCTATTGCTGATTATTTGACTTGATCTGGCCGTTAACAATTGGTGCGAAATACGGATGTGCCATGGCCTCACGGGCTGTAAGTCGTTCAACATGATCATAACGCAGAAGTTTATCGAGAAAGTCAAGGGCTTCTGGCGACACGAGATGCTGGTTATCAGAGTGAACGAAGCGTTCCCATCGTTTGCGAGAGTGTCTCTGCAAGATGTCATGGAATCGGGGATCCAATTCGATATTGTACTTATCGAGATAAGCGTAAAGTTCTTCAGTACCTAGTACTTTAGCAATGCGAACAAGTTGATCGTAGTTATCATGGCCGTGAAAAAATGGCTCTTTGCGGAAGATCATTGAAGCCAGCATGCAGCCCAGTGACCACATATCTAATGAATAGTCATACATCTGGTAATCTACCAGCAGTTCGGGTCCTTTAAAATAGCGAGAGGCAACACGGACATTGTACTCCTGTCCAGGGTGGTAGAATTCAGCTAAACCCCAATCGATGAGTCGCAATTTACGATTTTCATGATCAATCATAACATTATGAGGTTTTACGTCGCGATGCATTATGCCCATGCTGTGACAGTAATCGAGTGCTTTCAGCAACTCAAACAGGTAGTAACGAATTTCATAATCTGTGAGTGTTTGATACAATTGTTTAAAGTCTGTATTGTTGACATGTTCAAAGATAAGGGCTGGAGTGCGTGAAACAGGATCTTTCACCACAGCCAACAATGTAATAATATTGGTGCCTCCTCTCAAATTTTCCAAAATTTTAATTTCACGCTTAATTTTCTTCTTCTTTACAGGTTTTAGTATCTTTACAACACACTTTTCGTTGTTAGTAATATTTATAGCTTCAAACACCTCAGAGTATTTACCACGTCCCAACTTGCGCACCAATTGATAGTCGTCCTGATTAGCCCAATCGACAACATAATTTTCATAATCCCAATACTCGTCAGGTTTATGCGAATTCACATCCGTATAAACTCGAGCAGCACTCGGTAAGGTCATTTTCGCAGTATTTAATTCTATAAATTGATCAGTTTTATCCTTTTGCGATGAAGTAGAAAAATTTGGGCGCTGTTGAACAAGGGATCTGTAAGTAATAAATGCATAAACATTTTTTAAACCGCTAAAATAATATTAAAGAATAAATTTTTTGGTAAAAGATGTGCAGGCTACAATGCACTTCATCTTGACATTAGCAACAATTATGTCTTATCTCATCTCAAACTCTAGTAAATAAAATGTTACTTTTAATTTAGATTTTTTGTATCTATACAACCAAGTTTAAGTAAATTAAGACATAATTATTGCTAATACATGGGTGGGGATTTATAATGCTTTTCGTAATTCTGAACAAAAACTAAATAAAAGGGCCAAATTACGGCAATTGATCGAAATTTCAATCGATATGAAATGCGGTAATTTGGTTTCGGTTTTGTTTTAATACAAGCTGAAATTCGAACTTAAGAATACAGCCTTCATTTGGGTTTTTGAAATTGTTTTTTGAACATTTTTTTCCAGTATTGTATTTTCTGCAATCTAAAATAATTTAATTTTGTAATAAATTTAACAGTTTATGGATTATTGTTTTTAGGTTATTTTTCAAATTAATTCATCATTTAACATGATTGTTTCTATGCGGGAGCATAATTCACGAAACCTTTTTAAAAATTTATTAAGAAATTTTTTGAAAAATACGTGATTTGAATTAAAGGCTCAAATGCCTAAAATCAAATTTAATTTGCTTTTTTTTTTAAGAAACTTGGATAACCAGATGCCTTCCACTAAATTGCAATATTATAAATTATTTCCACAAAATATTTCACGAACTTTTCGGCACGATCACAGTTTTTTATTAAGCATTTTGAAGTACCTATTAAGTGCAGCTAGATTCTCAAAATATTTTGGTTTTTTTTAGAATTGCATTTCCCAATACCTTACGACTCTCTTTTGTAGTACAGCTAATAAATTTTAGACCTACGTCCAATACGCTTCACCCACCACACAGCGTGCTAGCACAAAAACAAATATACACACATACATATACATTCAGGCAAAACCTGCCGTATGTAATAATGTTTGTAAATGCGTAAATTGCATATAAAAATATTGACCAACCAACCTTATGCCCAATAATTTTGTATTAACTTTATATCCTTCTTGTGCCCACTGAGTTTTAAGGGATCTGGATGCTGATACTAAGTTATTTTTTCCCTTGCACTGCGAGTAAGAGCAGTTTACCAACTCTATTACTGATGAAAATGTTCTTCCAACTTTGATACGAGCAATTTTTTTTAATTTCTGCAGTGTAAACAATCAGCAGGCAAAAATCAAATGGTTGGATGCTCGTCTGTAATAACGATTAACCTTTTTAAGCATAACGCGTATAGTAGACGAATTGTTGAACCACTTCAAATTTATCGGCAGTAAAGAATTAAATTAGTCATGTATCTGCTAATTTATCCACAAGAACTGACAAAAGATAGCTTCTAAAAAGAACATTAAATTAGTTATAAAATAACACTAATGAAACAAATTACAATATCCATTCAACTTTTCAGTGTAACATTTACTTATTTTATGAATATTTTCAGTAGCCGCACCAATTTTTTTACCAAAATGAAAAAATAAAAGAGAAAAGACAATTTAACTTCCTGCACTCGTTTCGCATATAATACGAAGAACAAGTATATATATATTTTATATTTTTACTCATTTACAAATACAACGAAATGACAGAGTCAGCCTATCAAGACAGTTAAAAAGAGACCGCTAACTGTTTTTTTTTGTTATCATACCTTTCATAAGCCAAAAAAGTGAGATAAAAATAATGTAAACTATGTTGATTCAAGCGTTGCCAGCACAATATTTTTAGCATACACAGGTAAATAGCTCAAACTCGCACAGGCCACCCTTAGCAGCTGTTTTTCTTTACAATATTTTTCATATTATGTATGGCGAATTTCACAAACAAAAGGTATAATTTCAACACACATTATGGGTGTGTGTATAGTGTAATTATATCAAGTAAACTCACCATACATTTTGTTAATCTAAAATGTATAAGCAAATGTCAAAATCAACTCACACAAAGAAAAACATGTGTGTGTAAAGAAAAAAATAAACACAAAGAAAAATTAAACAAATTTCGTAAACACACAAAGAAAAATAAAAAAATAAATAGTTAAAATAGATCGAACAAAAAACACGTGTAAGCTTGAGTCCACTTGATATAATTACACTATGTTTGCGTGTATGCATGTGTGTTTAAGCATATTGTACTGAACAATTCGTAACTATTGTTTTTATTTAGAATTTTTTTATTAAAGTTGTGAATTTAATTGTAGACAGCGATGGCATATTATTTTTTTACAGCATATTGAAAAATAATTAATAAGAGAAGAAAAATATAAGTTGGGCTATGCCGAACATTAATAAATTAGACATATCGGTTTAGAAGTTCTCCGATTTGAGAAAAATTTAAAAAGTCGGCGCGGTCTACTTTAATATTCATAAAAATGTAAGTTGGGTTTTCACTAAAATATAAAATTTTTGTATATTGGATCTACTTACTCTAAGAAATCGAACTCATAGAGTAAAGGACCGCGCGAGACCGGATCAATACAGGAAGTAGGTAAATAAGCTAGATAACAACTGCAGCACTATCTGACTTTAAGCCTTCCACAGCGTAACCTAAAGGCATACACATAAATTCAGTTAAATCGATTTTTTTTTTAATAAATTTATTTGGTACAATTAACTAATTATATTTTAAATATTTTTGCTTACTAAATTGTGTATATTTTCTTAGATTTTAATTTATTTTTACAGTAAAATTAAAAAATAAAATATACGTTTAAATATGGTCACCGGAAACATAGTTTGTTCTCCCCAAACCCGCAGTTTTTGAACTTAAGTTTCCTTAGAAACCAAGAACTCATTTCGCATGCCTTTAAGCTGCTGTTGCTTTATTTTTCCATTATTTTTTTTCTAATTATATTTATTTAAAATTTTTATTAACTCTTTTTTTTAGCAAGTCCCATTAAATAATTTAAAATTTGTACCTCTAGTTTTAGTGATTCTAAAAAATTATGCCGCTGGTATGACGTATGACATTTAACAGCTGAGTTTTATAAATAATGGGAAACATGCGCAATGGGCAGTCCTGTTTTAATTATTCCTGAGCACACAATGTTTGTGATATCAGTTTATTGAGAAATTTTGCAGTAAACGGTAGCTAACGGATGACTGTTTCGATAACAGCAACCAATTTTTTATAAATCTAATGGACTGTTATATAAATATGTGCAGAGATTGAAAAATATAGAAATTTAAAAATACATACAAATGTATGTATGTATGTATGCACATGTAATTACATACTCTATCAAACTTCAATACTGTGCATGAATGCCTCAAAAAGTTAAAAAATAAAAATAATTAAAAAGAAAAATACACAAAAATTATCTTCAGAGATAAAATGGTCCATGTACCTATTCACATACACACACACACACATAGGTACATATGGAAATAGTAAATGGAAAATTAAACTTACAGCATCCTTTGTAAAGAAAACTTCTTTCGTATATTAATTAGGCACAAATGTTGATAACAATTTTTATTCAAATAGTTCTTGTTGTTATTTATGTAAATGTGTTAACTCAAAATTATTTTTTTAAAGGGCGTATTGTGTAGGTTGGCTAAATTATTATTAAATTTTCGTTGTTGGTATGTATTACAACCAATAAAAATGCATACAGAAATATTTACACAACGAAAGGCAGGAAGTAAGAACTCTGTACCACAAACTGATAATTACCCTTACCGCGAATAACAAATGAAGTTATTTTTTAGTGAAATTTTTATTCCCTTATAAGTAAAAATTAGTTTCCTGAATTCACCTTGAAATTTTTAAGATTATCAATACCTACTCACTAAATGAAAAATTAATAAAAATTAAAAAATTCAATAACAATTCATGCGATATCACCGTTTGTTTCAGGGAAATCAAAAATTTAAGCAATTTTCTAAACCGTTTACCTTTTTTGACATTTGACAAGTTTTTCAAGTTGGCTAAGCCCACATCTCCTGTGGGTTTTCCGGCATTATTCACTAGTTCTGTAAAATATCTATAAAACTTAGCCGCCAACACTTCTTTATAAATGGAATTGGCCTATTCATTTATTTTTTTTTTTTTAAGAATTGTGTTACTGCATTTTTTGCAATGTTTTTGACTGCAGCATCATTTTTACAAACCTCATTATCGAATTAAAACATCAATCTGGATGCACCACTTTGTATTGGGTTCCTCAAGAAAATAAAGAGAACAAACTAAGGCGAAATAGATAAAAGAAACTCTATATCAAATCACTTTCACATCTAAGCGGGATTTAGTAAATATAATTAATATTTCAAACGAAATTTGCTCAAGCCCTAGAGGGTCCTAAAGTAAGACGGGTTTTGTTTTATTAGGTATTTATTATAAATACATATTTTGGCGCATTTGCAAGATCTAATTCTATTTTTAATCTAGATTTTCCAAGGCAAGAACGTTTGAAATTCTTATTTTATTTATACACACGTAGTAGCCATACATTTTTATTCTGCAGTTTTAGTTTAATTTAACATGTGTTTTTTCGCTCCTGACGAGACAACGTTTTTCATCGGAATTTAACAAAATATAAAATATTGAAATAAAATGAAACTAACTACGGGTGAATCCATGAGGGTTTGGTTGTTGTCTGCCCTAATGGTGCATGGAGCTGTTGCTGGAAATCCTGATGCAAAACGTTTATATGACGATCTTCTGAGCAACTACAATAAGCTTGTAAGACCAGTCGTTAACACAACTGATGTTCTTAAAGTAAGCATTAAGTTAAAATTATCTCAACTCATAGACGTGGTAAGTTTCAACAAAATCAACTATAAATGTAATTTTAGCGTTTTTTTTTGTCAATGACATAACACTGGTGACAGAGAAACCTTTACAATTACAAAATTTTATAGTGTGTTCAGACTGAGTGGATTTAACATAAATGGCTAATTTGGACCCGTTTTCGCTACTTAGGACAACAAACGTCACCCAAAGAAGTTTCTGAATTCTTAATGAATACTAGACTCTGGGATGATTTATAACTTGGGAGTAGTGTCACAATAGGTCTATTTTGGCCGCAGTGACCTGGTAACTTGCTCCCTCTTTTTAACATTAAATCCTACTCATAAATCTCTTTTTACACGAATTTGATTTAACACGATTTTTTAGGTTATTTAAAGTTTATAATTCAGAAATAATTTCACAAGATTATTCTGTTGATGGCCTGATATTCCTTTTTCAGAAATTTAATTTATTTTTTATAATATAATTAATGAATTAAAATGTGTAAGCTGAAGTGAAGTCTAACAAGAATTTTTTAATAATTTTTTTGGAACTTACCTATCGTGTAAAACGAGAATTAGGTGTATTTACCATACAAAATGGCTTTGATAAATCCACATTAAATGCTATTTTAGAATTGAATTTAAGTTAGATTTATAAAATACAACACTAAATATGCTTTTATTTACTATTTTGGTTGGCGTCTCTGATAATAATGGTAGCAAAAACATGATCCACTTTATAAAGTAGTGAATGGCATTTTTAACAATTAAAATTAGTAAAATGATCAAGCCAGAAATCAACACTAATATCTATCATTCACCACATTAACCAAATTGATTTTTTATCCAAGCTAAGAAATTTTTCTGCATATGATTGCAGCATTGAATTGAAACAGCCCAGACATAAATCACAGTATCACAGTGATCAGAACACCGTGTTGTAGCCTGACCAAATATTTACACTTAACTTTAAGCGCATTTTTATTATGTGCAACCACCTATTACCGTAGACAGCCAAATACTGTTATAACAAACTAATGTAACAATACTATTTGCTTTATTCCTATTTACACCACATATTTGCGAAAACTACATCCACAATTAAAATACTTTAAATTTGTATTTGTGCTATGTTAGATAAAAGTGATCATGTGAAAAATGAAGTACCAGCGAAAACTCACTAAACCGTAATCTAATAAGTAATAATATGTACAGTGTCACGGAATAATAGCTAAGACGATTTCTGAAGGGTATTAACGACGTTATTAGTGCAAAAATTTGCATATGACAAATATGCTGAACATATTGCAATAGATCGAGATTGTACATTTTTAATCTTCCCAGTATTTATTTTCAAACACTATAATCAATGCTATCAGATGACAAGATCCCATAAAAATTGTACAAGTGCTTGTTTTGTTGTTTAAGGTTACATTTACATACATAATTTTCATTGTTAGAAAAAAAACTTCGAATAAAAGCTTATACGTTTATCTATCCAACCCAAAAGAAATCAGGTCGATTTCTTGAAAACTTAGCAAGTTACGACCAATAAGGTAACCAGTTCTTCTAAAAAGTGGCCGGAAAGAGGCAGTAGTAGAAAAGGTTACCGTTTTGGTCGTAACTTGCTTAGTTTACACGATATCGACTTGATTTTTATTGCGTTGAATAGATAAACGTATTGGCTTTAATTCGAAATTTTATTTTTGTGGATAGTGGGAAAATTATTTTTCGCACTATGCGCAAAAAAAATCACGGCTATTTTGAAAATGAAAAAAAGGCTAGGAAAAAAGCTAAGGGCTAAATTATAAATTTCAAGGCTAAATGCGAGAAAAAAGGTTAAATTGGCAACGCTGCATGTTATTACCAGCCAAAAATAAAAAAAGAAACGGTGGAAAGATTTTGTTTCACACTTTTCTGTAAGATTTCGTTACCAGCTGATCTGTTTTGTTATATGAAAAGCATTGAAAGTCCTTATCAAAAACAAATGTCACGTTGACGGTACGGCAAGATTTGTATAAAATAGAATTTGACTTTCTAAACGTATAATTACAATGTATCAATACAGTATTAATACCAAGTTGATACATTGTGTAGTCACTTTTCTAATACTTTGCATACTGATATTTTGCAACCCTGACATCGTTTAGGGATATTTATATGCATTGTATCATTAATTATAAAGCGAACAATTTCGGAAAAAAACATTTTATTGAAAAATATTTATAGAATTGTGCGAACAAGGAAGCTCCAGCTCTCAAATTGCTATACAAATTTTTAAAAGAAAGAAGGAACGTCTTGTTGTCTTGAAAAAAGAAACACGGTTATCAAAAAGAATACCAAAAACGAAAGGTTTTGTACAAACAATTGATGAAATATCTTATTGCGTTTCTTAATTCGCTTGTTTGTTACCATGAAATTTAAAAATTGTCTGTTTATGTCGTCCCTTGTAAATAGGAAAGTGTCGTCTATGGATTTAATATTTTGTAAAACGCGTTCCCATAGCACAATTGCTTTTCCATATCTAGTCTCACGTTTATTAATAAATTTTTATAGTTATGTGTCAATTTTTTACTGTAATAAAACACTTTAAAGATAAATAAGGGAATATTTAAATATATTAAATTATAAGAAAAACCGCTTACTTATTTTCTTGCGATGCCATTCTACTGCGTGTTGCTTTTATTTTGCATCTACGACCCCGATTATGGTTCACAACACTTAACTATTTTGGTGTTGTGTGTTGTGAAGTGCGATTACAGTTTACAACACTTATCTGTTATGTTGTCTTTTCAGTTGTGCATGTTAATTTTCGGCGATTAACGTTAACAATATGTTGTCTTATGTGTTGTAAAAACGGATAAAAATAGACAACTGGTTATTAGGTGTTGTCTCATTATTGAAATTATTTTTTTTGTTGGTTTAAAAATAAAAATGCAAAACAATTTTTAAATAAATTGTAAGAAATGTATTTTCAGTGGATTTTGTTTGAAGATTTTTATTAATTTTTTTTAAAATTCAACATACAGTTGTCTGAGAAACTGCATTATATCATTGCCTCTACTTCCTTATAACTACCATCGGCAAAAAAAAAAGCAAACACCGGATTGATGGTTTTAAAACATTATTTTGGTTCACCAGCGAAACCATTGTTGTTTATGTGGAACGATTTAAATAAATTTAATTCCAGAAAATGTTTGCTAACATTGTATTTAGCAGTTCAAATGGGTTGGAACTGTTTTGAATTTTTTTTACGAACTCGTGCGATGTCTGTTTTCTGTGTACTCATTATCGAAAAAAATAGAAACACTTTAATCTCAATTTTTGTTTGTTTTATTTAACTTTAACAAAATATATTTATTTTAGTGCACTTCGTTTTTCTTTTTTTTTAATGTTGATTTCTTTCAACTTCCCAGTTTTTTGCATGCACGTTTATATTTTTAAGAAAAAATTTACTAACATTAATATACAACTGAGTGACGTACACGACAACTAAATGTTGTGAACCATAATCGCATGTTCAACTAATGTTGTGTTGTAAGCGAGACAACACAACATTTTTATGCTGTGAACCATAATCGGGGGGTAAATTTTTTTGGAAGTCATGCTTGCTTTTTCTTGCTTATTAAATGCAACAGTGTTGTAAATGGGAACAAAATGAATTGTAAAAATTTTCAGGGTTGCATTTAAGAATACGCTGAAAACATGCGTTTAGGAAGTCAGCCTTGTAAACAAATAGACAAATGTGTAAACAACTGATACGAATATCGGTTTTATTAAACTTTGAAAAAAACAAAACTTTTTCATGACAACAAATGAAACCCACACGCAAAGAAAAAAATATGGTTGAATATAATCACCTCAAACATAGTTTGCTCTTCACAGAAATATTATAATTAATTTAAAGCATCTAAACATTATTATGATCACGATAAACATGTTTCTAGTTATTTTTAACCATAATATAATTACCGTCATAGCTCAACCATATCATAATCATATTATTTTTAATAAAATTTTAACTAAAACCATAAATATGTTTATAGCAAACATAATAATAAGCAAAATATATTTGAAAGTAAATTGTTTTCTATTTTGTCTCTTCCTCAACCATATTAATAAAGTGAGTATAAAACCGAAACTTAATCGTTCAAACTCCACTGAGCTTTATGGCTGAAGTGGTTGAGTGGTGAGTTAATGCTTCTTAACTAAATATTCCAAAGTTCGAATCCTGGTAGAGTCAAATAAAATTAAAAAAAAAAATTAATTCAAGCCCGCTGTGTTATGTAATAAATAAATACAAATTTATTAGTTAGTTTTTATTTGACCTTATTCTTTTTAATTAAAATGGCTATTTTGTTAAGCTTGAGGTCTTATTTTTCAAAAATTTATTTTTATATCGATATTTCGCTCCAATTTTTGTAGCTTCTTCAGAATATAATTATAAATTAATTATAATTAATAATAATTATAATTATATCCTGAAGAAGCTACAAAAATTGGAGCGAAATATCGATATAAAAATAAATTTTTTGAAAAATAAGACCTCAAGCTTAACAAAAGAGCCATTTTAATTAAATACAAATTAATAAAAACGAGAAATAGAATAAAAAAAATTATATTGTAATAATTTCTATTTGGAATTTAAAAGTTTAAAAAAATATTAATCTTTTTTTGTGCTTAATTCTAGAAATTGTGTTGGTTTTAAAATTTATTCTTTTACTCATGATATTCTCATGAGTTATTTATTCAGTACAATAAGTACTGAAGCGGGTAGCATATCTAAATCCTCAGTACATTACTCCCAACGTTTCTTGCAAACATTAGAACCTTTATATTGTAAAATCAATTGACTAAATAAGAATTATTAATCAATAGTTACAAAAAAATTCAAATATTCAAACAAAAAACTCAGTAAGCATTGAACTGAATAAATAAATAAATTTCCCAACCAACATTTTAATATTGAAAACTATATATTCTATTGTTATTCTTCTCTTCTCTTTTACATGAGAATATCATGAGTAAAAGAATAAATTTTAAAACCAACACAATTTCTGGAATTAAGCATAAATAAAGATTAATATTTTGTTAAAAAAAAATTATATTAAAAATTATATTAAAAATTCATATTAATTTTTTTTTTAATATTTATATAAAATATGTACTTGTATGTATTTAAAAATATTTAAAAAAAATAATAAAAAATTAAAAAAAAATCTGCAGTTGAAAGGTAATTTAATATCTTTGATTTAAAAATATATATGGTTAGATGCAATCATTAACTAACCATACTATGTTTATACCAGAATATGGTTGCCTCAATCATATTTTTTCTTTGCGTGCATATTGGTTTTCAAATCCGATAAAAAGCAAAACCGACTTAGATTCTATCACAACCCCGAATAATATAATTTAACTACGAAATAATAATTAATTATTTACCTTATTCCATTCATGTGTTGATCTAATAACTTGCTACTCGTGTAGCTTTATATTCAGCTAATTTGCGAGTGTTATAATAAACTTCAATCCCAGTTTCAATTTTCATTAATTTAGTATTAAACGCCAGATTACCAGTTAACAAGCTAAAATGTTAAATAAAAAAAAATTAATTAAAAAAAAACAACTTTTTTTAATCATTTCAGAATCTTAAAAATCAAATTATGACAACGAATTTATGGGTAGAACAGTCTTGGTATGATTACAAATTAAGATGGGAGCCAAAGGAATACGGTGGTGTACACATGTTACATGTACCTTCAGATCACATATGGAGACCAGATATTGTGCTTTACAATAAGTAAGTATGTATGTATATGTTTGTATTAGATTTCCAAGTCATTTTGAAATTAAATATCTGGATATTAATATTTTTTCTCAAAAAGCAAAAATCATTTACTAAATTATACAGAATTTTAAGGTTATGTGAGAGTATTATACATTTTGCAAATGGCCAAAAATGGGTTTACACTTTATTATTACTCAGTAACAAATTAATGCATTTTGTATAAAAATTTTTGGTGTCAGGCGGGGTGCCAGTTATAGCTATTAAAGAGTATAATGTTTCTCTTTAATGACGCTAATGATTTTTTTTGAAGGAATTTTCCTTCAGGTATTTTTATAAATAAAAACTGTTTGTTTGTAAAGAAGGAATAAATATTTTTTAAGTAAAATAATAAATAAAAAAAAAAACAACAACAATTTACAATTACACAACTCACGCACACACATTCAACTAACTAACTAAACTAAACTAGTAGCTTAGTATTCGCGTTCACGATTCTATAAAAATCGTTAACGTGGCTTTTAATATACTACATATATTGTAATTAAATGTCCAGCGCCGATGGTAACTTTGAGGTGACTCTTGCCACAAAAGCTACAATTTACTCTGAAGGATTAGTTGAATGGAAGCCGCCGGCAATTTATAAATCATCCTGCGAAATAGATGTAGAGTATTTTCCTTTTGACGAACAAACTTGTGTCTTAAAATTTGGAAGTTGGACGTATGATGGGTTCAAGGTAGGTTTAATTTTGTTGTTTAAAAAGAATATAAATAAAAACCCCAGAAAACTATTGTCCTTTTTTCTCAATCTATTTATCTTTCATCGCATTTAAATTAAAAACAAAACAAAAACAAACAAAAACAAATTGTTTTAAGTGCTTATACACGTATTATTAGCTGTAAATTATATATATATATATATTTTTTTTTATTTGTATCGTAAAACTCCTATGAATGCACTCACTCTATCTATAACTATTTAAAGCCATCAGGTTTATTCATTAAGGTCGTGATTCACTATCCTCTGAAAGACAGATATTTTAACGAGTTAAAAACAATGAGAAAACGAACTAATTTCTCACACCATATTTTGCTTCAAATCACTCATTTACTTCAATAGTGTCAAAGTGAAAAAATATATATTTTTTTAAATTAATAAGTTAATTTTTTCTCAACATCTCACTTTATCTATACTAATATTAAAAAAAGGAAAAAAAAAATTTTTTTTGGAGTGGATTATCTAACTCTAATGCTCTTATCCAAAAAAAATTAACGTAGACTTTAAAGTAAAATTTTTTTAAAAAATTATATGAAAAATTTCGTTAACGTTGACATTAAAGTCTACGTTAATTTTTTTGGATAAGGGGGTAAAACTGACGAATGGATTTCGGCTAGTAACATAGGCTACATAACATAACGCTACGCCCACGTTTAAATCAATTATTCAATAATTTAACTATAAAAGTAAATAAAATAAATGGGCCATAATCATAGTCAAAAAAAAGTAGGCTTTTATTAAGACCTGACTTTTGTTTTGTTCATAAGAATTATATGAATTTAAAGTCGTTTTTAAAAACATACCGACTTTCGTGTGACTATGATTATGGCCCATTATATTCTAAGAATATATTCTAGAATCAGCCAAGTTCACTTTTACACGGGTTAAAAACAGCTAATCAAAAACCAGATTATATTTATAAAATCTGCTTAGGGCCATTATTACAACTTACTTATAAGGTCTCCGATAGCTATACAGGCATGTTCTGAAAATCACTTTCTATCAGAATGATTTAAAATCACGAAAAAGGTGTTCTGCTCATTTGACATCTCCTGATTTAAAACCGGACAGCAAACTGTGTTATGTTAACAAATCACTTGCAGCATTTTAAGCATTTTGCTTTGAATTCCCTAACAAAATGATTAAATACAATTAATTTCAATTGTTTTTTTATTAGTTTTTGTTAAAAAAAATTAATTATTTTTCACAACGTAACCGTAAATTTCTACTCTGAATCCTCAGTAGGTTACTCCCAACGTTTCTTGCAAACATAAGAAACTTTGCTTTTACAATATAAAGGTTCTTATGTTTGCAAGAAACGTTGGGAGTAACCTACTGAGGATTCAGAGTAGCGTCTGATAAAATGGTCCATATAGGTATGCTATCCCCTTCAGTACTTATTGTACTGAATAAATAACTCATGAGAATATCATGAGTAAAAGAATAAATTTTAAAACCAACACAATTTCTGGAATTAAGCACAAATAAAGATTAATATTTTGTTGAATAAAATTTTATTTAATAAAGCGGGTTTTTTATGAATTTCAAAGAAATTATCAAAATAATCAAAATTCTACTTGGCCAAATATTTTGAAGTAACTTTTTAAAATATTTAGTACAAAATTCTATTTCATTCTATTGATTATGCAAGATAGTGAATCACGGCCTTTAGATTTATCAAAAAATTATCTATGTATGTGTAACAAATTTTTTTAACAGATCAATTCGATTTATACTTTAAATTATGCTGATAAAAATACACATGTCTTTTTATTTAAGTGTTGAGAGGTTGAATTTATTAAAAAAAAAATTAAATTTTTTTATTTTCTTACGTCTCAGTTTAGCCACCGATAACGCTTTTTATTGAGTTTTATACATCAATATAATGGCTTTACTGCATCTCCTACTATGATCAGAGAAGATAAACTTTGTTAAAGGCTGTTTTATTCCGCATTTTTACTTGTTTTAGTGAGATTAATCAAAGAACTAATTCTCGAGTTATTGCTATTTCTATGGGGTATCTCGAAAGCTACATGTGAGATTAAAAAAGTAATTTATAGCGATTGGAGCCTACTACCATAGGTACTCAAATTGACTGTGAAACCTCAGATATCACAAGAAAAGCCTTCATTTTGTAAGCCTATGTTAACGGTCTTGACGATTATTAATCTTTACCTAATAACCAAGTATGATTTTGGTTTTTAACAATTTTAGATTGAGTTACATACAGTCGACTCTTGATAATTGGAACTCTTTTAAAGTTAACTCTCGGTTATTTGAATTTTGCTGTGGTCCCTTGACTTTCAAATTATCGATAATCGACTGTAAATGTTTTCCAAAAATATACGATATGATTATTTGACCTTCTTATTATTCTGAAAATAAAATTATTTATTTATTTAAGCTTACGGGTGTTTTTAGATTAATATTTGTTTGTATTTTAATTTTTCAATCAGCCATATTACGAGTGTTTGCTGCGCAACCAGATAATAGGCCTGATTATGAGTGTCGTTGTCGTAACGAAAACATTGATATGTGGCAACACCGGCCATATATTTTAAATTAGCTTCTCGTAAATTCGACCACGATATCGGCACTCATAATTAGGCCTAATATTTAACATTTGGCCGGGGTTGCCATCTACCATTGTAATTATGAATGTATTTGTGTTGCTGAATATTTAAAAATGAATTTACTTATTTAGCTGCTGTTGATTAGTTAAAATTAATCAATATATTTCCAACCATAAGGTTCATCTTCAGGATCTTGTATGAAAGAAAACATTAATTTAATTACGTATCTTCTTTATAAATATTTAGACCTTTTACTTCTGCAAGCAGATTTTACACTTAATACAAATGTTGAGATTTTCAAGGGATTTTGCTAGAGCAAAATCAAATGGTATTTGTTAGGATTGTCGAAAAATTGTAGCTAAGATTTTGCTTGGATTTTGTTATATGTTTGTTCGTATGCAGAAAAATACAGCCCTGATACAATGAAATGTGAGAGCCGTATTTTTTGTTATATTGCTTTCACACTATCATACTTTTTTATTTCACTAGATTCCTTGACAAGTCGTTTTAACCAGTATTATAGTGTAAAATTCCCATTAGTAATTATTTATAAATTAAATAAATAAATTTTTTTATGCTTAAAAAAAAATAAATTGACAAAATTAATATAGATTTCACAAAAAAATTAAATAAATAAATTAACAAACGGTGAAAATATTGTTTTTTTAAAACTTTTGTTGTGTGGTGTTTATTATTTATAATAAAACTCAACAAAAAAAAGTTAAAATTATAAAGGAAAAAAATATTTATAGAGAAAAACGAGCGTAGGGCAAATGTCACTGTCAGGAATGCCGATATAACAGCTAACGCAAATGAAATGACTCGTAGCAAAAACAAAGGTAAGAGAGTTTTATTTAAGAGCAAAACCACTTAACATCCGCCACAGTATTATTTGGTGATGATGTGAATAGTTCCAAAATTTTAGCATCTTGCAAAAGCGCCTCTACAATTGAATGGAGAGTAACACTGATGAAGGGCGTAAGAGTAGCATCAACATCTAAAGTGGCCAGGAAAAATAAAAATGACTGTGTTAGTTTTGAATACGATTAGCAATTCTTGATGTGGATTTTAACATTCAATTTTCTAAAGAGAGAGAAATTTTATTCGAGTTAAAAATCAAGCCGATTATCGTAACGAATTTAATATATTAAAAGTAAACAAAAAGAGCTTCTACAGTTACCGAATCAAGAGGATGAAAGCTTTTAAGGTTGTGATCAAAAGAATTAATCCTAATGTGGACCCTCAAGATATGAAACACTGATCCGCAGGCAAAATTTCGTATTGAATTAGAACCTGGCGCAGCTAGTTAAAAAAAAGAGCGAGATAAGAGGATTGTCTAAACTGTTGAGAGAATAACTCCTTGTATTTGATACATATATGTTTCTGACAAAAAAACAAGTGACATTATAGGCAAACGCATGTGACTGTGTTAGAGAAACGGCTCAAGAAAAGAGCTAAGGTGTGTTCATATAACATTAACTATACGTAAAAAAGGTGAAGTGAGTGCAGTTAAATTCGTCTAGTTAAATTTGAAAAAACGTAACTACTTACGTTGCAAAAACGTAACTTCTTACGTTGCAAAAACGTAAGTTCTTACGTTGCAAAAACGTAACTCTTTACGTTTCTTAAAATTTATATGCAGTATAAAGTAGTGCTTCTTCGATGGGAAATTTTATACAGTGTCAACAGCAGAAAAGATGCGGTAACGGACCATACCTCCAATTGAAGAACAGTGTATGGGGGACTTATTGATATTTTTACTTAAAGAAAATTCATTACACTTAAAAATTATTTAAAGATGCCGAAAGAAGGGCTCATTACCTTAAGTTTGAGATATGCCCCATACATACGCCTTTTGTAATGTGGAAACTATACAAAATTTCCCTGCCAATAAGCCGTACTGTATACTGTATGCAAATTTGAAAAAACGTAAAGAGTTACAATTAACCCCCTATTCAGTCTTGGCAGACCTTTAACTTGAAAGCAATTTATGGATACAGACGCAAATAAATCTGAAAAAAGTTCAACTAAACTGGCTTATTGCGCATACGTTAATCCTGGGAATCGATGGCAACAGAATAAAAAAAATACACCGTGATTTACACAAACATTTTAAATCGCTACCGGTTTAACTGGACTGGTTACACGAACCAATTAACTATGTGCCACAAAAGCAGCACTACTCTAAGTTCTAATGTGCAGCTGCAAGTGTTAGCGATATAGGCTACATTCCAGACCGTTACATGAGAGAATAAAATATGTCGTCTGGCAGTGTTTGAATTTAATTTTAATATGTAGTTTTAAGTTATGAATACTAACAATAAGATACAATTAATAGCAAAGATTCAACAAATAAATTTGAAAAAAAAAATATAAAAAGGATCGGCACTCATCTAAGTTGTGACCTTCTATTCTAAGTAAAAGCTAACTTCCAGAGGAGTAAATTAAGAACAATTTTATAAAATTAATAGAATAAAATAGCATAATTTAATTCGGTGATATAATTATACTGCGCGACATGAATTAGTTCTTTATTATTTAGTTAAAACCCAATTATTTCTTCACGTTAACTATTGGTAAGTTATTGAAATGGGCTTAAATATTTTGTTTGTCACGAATTGTGTTATTTAATTTCTGGGAACACGAACAATATAATTTATTGTCAAACGTAATAGTTTCTTCAAGTAAGTTGCTGTTTGTTTTGACAACTCTGGTTTAACCAGTGGGACACGACGTTCAAATATTTAACGACACAATAAAAGTTACCAATAAACGATTTTTCAAGTCGTTGGTTATTTCTAAATACGCAAACAGCTAAATTAAAATATTTTTCAGAGCAACAAACAAATATTTTTGTAACTTTTACTGCTTTCGACAATCTGAAACTTTTTTTCGAAACTAAAAACAAATTAAAGGTTTCAATCATAATTATTACGTTTTTTATTACTTTAGTTTACTCTGCTTGACGTTCGCGGCTCTCTATGGCTTAAATCGGTTAGCTTTTCAGGGATAGGTTCCAACCTTTAAAAACCACATACAGTTACACAATAAAATTTAAAAACAAAAATTAAATCCACCCAATAGTTTTACGACAAGTTGATAATACCCTCCTGTAACTCGCCCTTCTTTGGAGACAAGTCATCCGATACACAATAGTGTCCCCTCTCTTAACTATGATTTTAAATTCTCTATAGCTCTCTCAGAATAATCAATCAACTATATAATAAATATTTAACAAACTGTCGACTAAAAGGGTCGACATGCTATATCATCTTCTATCTGTTTTCCTATTCATTTCCTTTTACTTTTCTACCTCTATTGGCTATCCTTCTTCACTTTCTCTTGAGCAGGTATCACAAAAGACCCAAGTGAGCCCAGCTTCTGTTTTTTTACTTTTTTATTTGGGCGCCCTGTGTAACCTTATCTAACCCAACCTATAAAATACATCAAAATGCAGCTTTTGTAATTAAGTTTGCTAATATACCTTCCGTAACCTAGCCTAACCTAACCTATATCGACAAGTGAAGCGACAAGGATGCCAGAGCAGAATACCACCATGCTCAGCGGCATCCCGGCGTATCGAGGGTATGTTTTTACGTAAAGCGAGGATGATCTGGCTCAGGCTGGATAGCAATCACAGCAGCAATAACAGGCCACTGCAGTTTTAGTTTGCCAAAGTTGTCAAGACGAGGAGGAGGAGGAAACGGCGAAGCATTTTCTCTGCCTATGCCTCTACCCTACCCTGAAGGATCAACGTAAGCTTTACTGTAGAAGTTGGCATACTGTATGGCTCCATTAGTAGTAGCAATTGGTTTAGGTTACGGGCTCGTCTTCTTATTCTTTCCTTTCTATATCTCTCTGCTATCTTTCTTCACTGTGCTCTTAAACAAGTATGACAATGGCACTACATAAGAGGAAGCCAAGTGAGCCCCCTATTCTGTTTTGCTTTTTTGGGCGCCCTGTGCAACCTAACCTAATCCAATCTGTAGAATACATATAAATGCAACTAATGTTCCTCGCAACTTCGTTAATTTTTTCTCTCTTTCATAACTATCTTCTCCTGACAATATCCAGCCGTTCACGCCAAGGTAAACAGGGATTCAATTTTATATACAGATAAAAGATTTCAAAAGGAATAAAAAAATTATTTCTCTTGTTGAGCTGAAAGCCTAAGATGCCATTGCTCCCCCTTATTTTCCTCTTACCTTATAACTTATAATTTAAGAGAATTAATAAATAAATAAATAAATTATTTCTCTTGTGGACTTTATCGATTCTGAAGTGCAGTGAAAAATATAACAACTGAACTAATCATAATTAATTACAACAAATTACATTAAATTGAGCAAATTACTTTTTCCTCTTTCTGTAATTATGTGCTGTTGTTTCCTTAACACTGAGTTCACGATCTTTTTTTGACTAAAAATCGTGAATTTGGGCCTTATTGTTTTAAAAACTAAACAATTTCTATTTTATACTTTGTTTTTTTTTTACTTAAAATTACAAAAACCAAAACAAAAAAATCAAAAAGAATTCTATATTGAAGAAGTTTTGTAAATTTTCATTTTTGCAGTGCTGACGGACATTATGAAGTCACTCTTATGACTAAAGCAACAGTCCATAGTAATGGATTAGTTATATGGCAACCACCTGCCGTCTATAAATCATCATGTTCAATTGATGTTGAGTATTTTCCATATGACGTACAAACGTGTATCTTAAAATTAGGCAGTTGGACATATGATGGTTTTAAGGTGCTCATACTTTTATTTTTATATAAATATAGTTATGCAATTGCTACTACTTACTACTACTACTACTCCTTCTATCAATAAATACTAAAGCAATAAATACCAACATTTAAACAATAAATACAAAATATAAAGTTAATAAGCATAATCTAATAATAAAAAAATTTTATAAAAAATATTTATATATCATACTAAACAAATAAACAGATAAATAGCAGATAATAAATAAGAAAACTAGTCTAATAGAGTCTCTAAATAAAAATATGTGAATGCATTTAAATACACATATAACTAATGTTATATATCAAAGGCTATTATTTTATTGCTCTCTAACTATCTAACAATTATTAGTTTTATTATAAAATATACATCGTCATATATGTAAATGCATAAAAGCCCTAAGATACATTTAAAACAATCTTAATATGAAAGATTAACCAAAATTTTTTGTCAAATTAAACTTCACTTTCTTTCTACTCGTATTAAATGTAGGAGTAAAAAATGTTTAATGTTTTCCGATAAAAGATCCAAATTGTTTTTTTTTTGTAACTTAAACGGGGGATAGACACATCAAATTATGCATTTGTGTGGGTATCAAAAAAATCAAACATGTGACTTCCATTAAAAAAAAACACACACACACACACAAATTTGATGTGAGTATCAGCCACTTCAGGGCTTTTTTGAAATCATATGACGATTTGCAGTCGTCTCTTGATAATTTGAATCTCTCTACATATTCAACCATTTCTCAGGTGCATTTAAAACCACTCAATAAATCGAACAAAGTCCCTGCAATTTGCTCCCCTTTTTCATTTTTCAATTATTTGAATGGCCAACACTCTACAATTTGAATTATTAAAAAATGAAATAACAAGTTACGTTTTGTTTTAATTTAGGTGCACCGTTATATACACAGAGATGCCATCTCAATGTTCTATAATTTGAAGTTTAATTTTTCTATACTCTATAATTTGAATTGGTCATATTGTTTTTGAAAAAAAAAAACAAATGACAAATCCTTGAACTTAATATAACAAATTTTAATTAAAAAAATCACTTAAATTAAGCAACGTTGATGCATTTTTTTTATTAAACTAATAAATTGATTTTATCAATATCGATAATTTTTTTCGTAACTTGAAAAGAATTTTTAGATTGATTAAATGTTAATTGACTCAATTAAATTACATTTTTATGCTTGTAATTAAATAAAATTAAAGTAGACTTTAAATAAATATTTTAACAAATGTGTATCACTTCTATTTGAAGTCGTTATTAGTCATTTGGAATACCAGCCTTAATCGATACTAATACAATTTTTAATTCAATCAAGTTTTTTATATCAATTAAATTTTTAATTAAAAATCAATTACATTTTCAATCAATATTGATAAAAATTTTAATAGAATCAATTACATTTTTACTGAATTTCAATATAATTTTTAATTCAATTAATTTATTTTTAATCAATATTGACACAATTTTTTTTTTAAATCAATTAAATTTTTAATCAATATTGATACAATTATTTTAATTAAATTAATTAAATTTTTATCTAAATAATATTGATACAATTTTTAATTAAATCCATAAATAAATTTATCAATATTGATATAATTATAAAAAGTTTCATAAAATTTTTAATCATTATTGATACAACTTTTAATTAAATCAATTAAATATTTAATTCAACAATTTAAACTTTTAATCAGTTTTAATTCCATCAATTTCAATATAATTTTTAATTTAATCAATTAAACTTTTAATCAATATTGATACAATTTTTTTAAGTCAGTTAAATTTTTAATTTTAATATTGATATAGTTTTTTATTCAATCTATTAAATTTTTAATCAATTTCAAAACAAATTTTAATTCAATCAATTAATTTTTTATATCAATTTGACAAGAAAAATCAATAAAATTGTTAATCAATCTTGTACCAATTTTTTTTAAATCAATTAAATTTGTAATCAATGTTAATAAAAATTTTTAATTAAAATGATTAGATTTTTAATTCAATCAATTTCAATATAATTTTTAATCAATATGGATGCAATTTTTAATTAATTTGTTAATCAATTTTTAATTCAATCAATGAATTTTTATTTTGATTAAACATTAATTGGTTCAATTAAATGCAGCTTAATAATCAATACTGATACTATTTTTAATTACATCAATTAATTTTTTTAAGCAACATGCTCATTTTATTGGTTTATTAAAGAAAATTGTTATATTAATTAAATCTTTAATTGATTCAAAATGGTAATCAATTTGACAGTTTTTTTTATTAAAATTTCAAATGGGCGTATAGTTTTTTTCGGTGTGTGATATGCATTTAGCATACAGTTGTTTTTTGCAAAAAAAAAAACAAATTTAATGTGATAATCGATTATTTAAACTTTTTCTCTGGTCCCGTGAATTACAAATTATCGAGAGTCGACTGTAGCCTAGAATGTATTGAAATATGAGAGTAAAAATGTTGTCAGAAATATAACATTAATGGTGCTTTGTTAGCAATTTCAACTGAATTTTCTCTTAGACCATTTCTAAATATATTTTTCTTCAAATAAAAAAAAACAATAAATAAATAAAAAATAGCTTAGATGACGATAAAGAATTTGTTTTTGTAGATATTTTACAAACGAACTCAAGAGAAATTTTTTGAAGTTTTCATCAGTTTTAAATATTGTAACGGCAATTATAAGAAAATGTTTTTACAAACATGTATGCACTGAATCAGTGCATATAGCAACACTAAACTCTAACTTTACTCTAAAATATGGATTTCAAGAATTTGCTCTCATTGTAAATATCTGCAAAGTTTATATTGTTTTGTATGTATGTATTGTATGTATGTGTATATTTGTTTTGTCTATTATGAATATTAGGATCTGTTGCACATTCAAAGATTTTCATTTTGTACTTTTGCATGTTTGTTGCTATTTTTTTAATTTAATGTTTTGTTTGATGTTTGGTGTTTAAAAATATGTACTTTTATACAGTTATATAGATAAGAAGTTTTTGGAAATAGTAACTCTTTTTCAAAATGTCGGTTTAATAAAAAAAATTTTATTGTTTTGCTTTGGACGTTTTTTATTTATAATAAATAATAGAACATTCATTTCAATACTAAATAGTAGTGGGACCATTCTGAACTCTGATTTCAAACTGATTAGTTCATTCTCAAATACAGAAATTCTATTGGAAATTTTCCAACGCAATATTTAACTTGGCTCTTTTTTTTTTTGTGTAAAGTAGAAGTGGGCAACATTTTAATAAATTGAAAAACGTGTAACTTATTTTTTATGTTATTAATTATAAAGAGAAATATGACATTTATGGCCTGGGCAGGAATCAAACCTGCGACAACCAGATTAACACACTACCAAAAAATCTACAAAGCTCGAAATATTAAGGCCTTGGTAACACTGAGCTGAAGGTTTCCGAATAAGTATGCAGAGTTGCTATTTCTGGTTTTTTTGTTGGTAACCTAGATTGTTTTCTTTTACTTTTAAATGTGTAGTTGTGTACTTTTTCAGTTCTTTTTTTGTTTATTTATTATAATATAAAAAATGTATATGTTTAAATTTCTTTTAGTTACTTTGTTAAAGCAGTCGAAAAATACTATTAAATCGATTGAAGAATTATCTGAATGCAAGTGATGTTATTTTTAACTGCAAACCAATTATAAATTTTATACATGTAATACATACATACACATACATATGAGTATTTAAATAAAAATATATGTACGTAAATTAAATATGTGAGAAATAAATTCTTTAACAAACTAAATTTGTTGTAAATTAATTAAAAAATATATTGTGTTTTTGTTACTATTTTTTTGAAATATTGGTTTTGATATTTTCTTTGTTGTGGCAACACTGTATGTATGCATGCTTTGTTAGACTAGGACCACACACGGCAAGTTTAGTTGGGCAATTTTTCTCAATTCTCTGTATACACAGAAATTTTGTTTCGGCAATTTATTCAGTCATTCATTGAGTCTTCAAGCTGAATTGCCGAGTTCGAGCAAGTTTGTACCCCTTTCCATTCTTCTTTCCTCTCTCTACTACAAAATCAAGAATTGCCCTACTAAAATTGCTGTGTGTGGTTCTAGTCTTATAATTTTATTTTTTGTTTGGTTATTGGTTGTATGTTAAGCTGATGAGAGATGCATAAATTTCAATCATCAAATTGCACATAACGTTTGTCGAAGTCGTGCTTAAAACACAGATATGTGGCAACTATGCCCATATGTTTCATGTTAGAACGCTATCAAATTTCGAATGCAACTTCGACAATCGTAAAAATCTAATTTCTAAGAAAAAGTTAGAAGCTCTAAATGTGGACGTTCCTTAGCAGCTCATCAACATAGAGTTACCCTGCACGTTATATTAACTTCAAAAACATTTATTGTGAAGTTTAGTTATGCTACATTGGATTTTTGAAAATCTTCCCTGATTGAAACATTTTTCTACATATGTACGAGTACGCATGTACATACGAGTACACATATCTTTTTTTGAGATCATTTGTTTACTTTTATTTATTTAGTTTTGTTGTTTGGCAGCTGGTTAGCAACTTGCTAACAAGAGTTTAGAATGTGTATTATGAATTAACTGTGTGCTAATTTCATCAAAAAATAATCTTGAATATTTATTTATGTATGTATGTGTATAATTCAATAAAAAGAGAATGCTTCCTGTTGTTATAAAGTTGTGAAAAAAAATAAAAAATATTTAACATAAAACTGCAATATGAATTATTGCATGTATGTACCTATGTCGTGAGAGTGTATTTATATGTGTAGTATATATATATATATAGTGCTAAGAAAATTAGTTTAAGTTAAATTATTTACATACACTGTGCATTTTGTGCTACATTGACTCAATGTGCAACATTTTCTGGTAGGCCGTTATATATAAAATTTGTACTAAATAATTCTTGTTAGCTTGCTATGTGTTGTTTTTACATTCTTACTCTTTTATTATGTGTTTTCTATATCATTTACACATAAACCAACACACACTAATCCTTGCGCAGGCCTACAAACTAACTTAAATATGATGTTGCTAGTTTATGCACGTATTTACAAACCGAGAATAATTTAGTAGACGCTAGACTAGAAAACAGTGAATCTATAGGAGCTGACCACATTAGAAAATTCGCTCAGCGGCTGTTATATTCCACATTGTCAAATTTTTTTTTACTGTAGTGCATTAAACACATTCGAGACAGCAGACTAGCAATAACTATTTTAGAAGCGGTAGCAGTAATTGTTTAAGAATGTAAGTACATAGCTGTTGGTTATAGAAAGACATTTGATTGTCAAATAAAATGAAATTTTATTTGTTTATTATACGGGCATAACTAAATTGTTCACCGCCGCCGACAAAAATAGAAATTAGCTTAACTTGGCGACAGCTACAACGGTGGTCATGTAGCCATGTAGCCGTGTTGTGAAAATAATAATTTTCATATATCATGTATCCTATTTTTGACAGGTTGTAGTCGGTAGCCTGCTGTCTCGAATTTGTTTAATGCATAAATGTGAAAGCCAAATAAAAGCTATAAAGACAATTTTAAAGTGTTAAAAACAAAAAATAAAACACTATAAAATTTGAACTGACGAATAATGCATTAAAAACGTAGGTTCTAATTTACGAGCGTCTACTGTAATATTAAATTAACATTTAGCTTTTTGGAAAAAAATATTCGCTGTTCTATGTTTACAAGTATTTTGTATTATTAGTATGATCGATTTTTTATATTTGTCCGTAGTCACTTTTAACGTAAGCCTTCAAATCGTCTAGAAAAATTGAATGATAATTTTTCATATAAAACTTTTAGACATATCGATCGCTTGTGTTTTGGAAACATCACATTAATATACTTATTATTAGAGTTAAGTGTAGCTTTTGTATTTCTATTGAGTGTCTTATACTAGGTGTTGTATGTCGTGACATAAAAATATTTTTGGAGGTTCATAACTACTGAATGGAAATATATGTGTATGTAGATATTTTAAATTTCTGACTTACGAAAGAACATTTTTGAAGCTTACAGGAAGAGTGTTCTAAGTCACATTTAAAATACTTGATTTTTTAATGGACGATATCTATCTGCATCTTGCTTGTTGACTATAAAAAACTTACTCTGATGCTGTAAATAAATTTTAACGTACCCATTTCTAAAAAAGGTCAATGGTTTAATCAACTTAATGACACGTAGCAGCTGATACAGCGGTTATTTATGATACAAAGTGTCACCGATCTCACAGGCGTAAACTTAATGAATTTATGTGAGGCGAATGCTTGAGGATAAAGACAGATAAAGTTGGGCTTAAGCTTTCTTGAAATTTTCATGAACTATCTCTGAAAGAATTTGGGATCCATAACAATCTAATGTTGTAATCGTTGCTTGAAAAAGAGGATCATACTGGCAACTAGCAGCTCTTTAAGGAGAAAACTGTTCCAAGAATAAAAATAAAATTTTTTAAACATTGGAAGCCGCCAACTGGACTCAGCTACGCGAAAGGTTTTATCACGTTATTGCAGACCACATTCCAGGCGGCTCCAGAGTGATCTCAGACTTTTAAAGGGATGGTTTATACAACAATGTGGTTTTAGATCAGGCAATGCAAGTTCTGCAGTTTGCATGATGAAACCTAAGAACATGAGCTTTGTGATCGGCAAATTATTTTAAATTTTATCGTTTACATGATTAAACCAAGATACAAAAATATTATTTTAAGCTATTGTGCTTCCACAATAAACGATTTTAATTGATTTTTTGTGGTTGATAACGTAATGCATTCATTAAGTAGCGAAACCGACTTTTTGTTGTTCTATAATATCCTATTGTTTGTTCTATATATAATATTACCGGCGATGACTGAACTACATACACTGAATTGCATATCCTTTTTAGTTGTAGCCTACGTCTCTGTATGTTATTATATTAACAAATAATCTCAATGCCAATAATTTTAATGTTTGTTTTTCAGACTCAAGCTTTGTGAGAAAATGTTTTTTTGAAATATTTTATTAGAAAAAAATAAAAAGCTAAAATAAATTATTTAATTTCAGAAAAAGAAGGTTAAATAAACTGCATCATCTATTAATACCCAAAAATTTCGCTCTAGCTTTCCCCTTTCTAATATCCATGCTGTTAGCACATATCGAACCAACCACACACATACATATAAGTTTATTTTCGTTAATACAACTTTAAGCAAGAATATTTTCATTAATATCAAATTTATGAAAATTGAAGTGGTTTTTGATCATTAAATATCATTTGTCGATCGGGTTTTTTTTTATAGTTTCTATAAATATATTATTGCTAACTTTTTGTCAAAACTGTATACCAAATTTGTTGAGTGCTTAAGACAAGCTATTGAACCGATCGGGCTGAATTTCAAGATCAACCTGACTACAGCGACAACAACTGACAGTTTGATATGCCATACATTTTTTCATATTGTGTAGAGCTTACATCGCTAAACTGAATCCGGGGGGGTTACTCTGTATGGCGATGCGAAAAAAACTGTGCGAAATCGATTCTTTGAAGTGTTTGATTGTCTACTTTTTGGATTTGTTTGGTAGTACCCCGCTCTGTAATGCGTAAGTGATTGTCAGCGTCGTTTTATACATATAAATTTCTTGTGATAAGCAAAGACCAAACGCATAACATATAGCTTTTGCATCGCAATACAGAGTTGCCCCTCCCCCTGCTTTTTGTAAGGATCCATGATGTAATTATACAGGTGTGTGCATCCCGAAAATCATAACAGGCGAATTTATTTTCTACCAAACTGTCAAAATTGTTTAAGAAATTTTTCTTTTAATTCTTTTATGTTCATTTTTATTTATATAAATAATATAATAAAAATAAATAATATGTACTTCATGATTGAAAAATCATCTTTGGAGGTAAGTTAAAATTAATCAATTGTAAATGGAAATCAATTTTGACAAGTTGGGATAAATCAACTGTGGGGCGAATTGTCCAATGCACACACTTGTATAATTACACAATGATAAGGATCCAGAATATAAAGGGTGTTTTTCATAGACGTATAGAACTTTAAGTTGGCATTACTGTTCAAGATGGCGACCGATTTAACAGCTGTCAAGTGATTTATTCTCAGTTTGGTTTGGCAATTCATCATGACTAGACTCACGCTTGCAAATAGTGCAATTTTATTTCGAAAACGAGATTGCCGTTGTTCCCGATTTTCATAAGTGAATTTTGTTTAGCGATGAAGCGGACTTCTGGTTGAATGGCTACGTCAACAAACAAAACTGCCGCATTTGGAGTGAAACTAATCCTCAAGTGTATGTCGAAACACCGTTACATCCAGAAAAACTGACTGTTTGGTGCGCTTTCTGGGCTGGTGGAATCATTGGTCCGTACTTCTTCAAAAACGATGATGGCCAGTCAATGGTGATCGGTATAGAGCCATGATTACTAACTTTTTCATTCCTGAGTTGAACAACCACGATGTCTAGGAGCTGTGGTTCCAACAAGACGGCGCAACATGTGACACAGCTCGTGCCACAATCGATTTATTGAAAGACACGTTTGGTGACCGCCTAATTTCACGTTTTGGACCTGTGAATTGGCCTCCAAGATCTTGTGATTTAACACCTCTAGACTACTTTCTGTAGGGCTATGTAAAGTCATTGGTCTATGCGGATAAGCCACAAACGCTTGACGATTTGGAAGACAACATTCGCCATGTTATTGCTGATATACGGCAACAAATGTTGGAAAAAGTCATCGAAAATTGGACGTCCAGATTGGACTACATCCGAGCCAGCTGTGGCGGTCATATGCCAGAAATCATATTTAAAATGTAATGCCACAAGATTATCTTTCGGATAAATAAAATTCATGTCAATCGAATAATCCATCGTTGTTTTATTGCAATTTAAAGTTCTATACGTCTATAAAAAACACCCTTTACATACATACATACATATATATATATATATATATATATATATATATATATATATATATATATTATAAGTGCAAACATCAATGGAGTAGAAATTACAAGCAAGAGGAAAAGCAGATACTGTTTTTATAGTAAAGCGCCTATTTATTAAAAAAAAATTATTTCTTTTTTAATTTTCTGTGAATATATGTATGTATGTTAAGCTATATACATATTTACATGATTTATGAATTTATTAGTAATTTCCTATGAAAACTTTACATCTTGAACTAAGGCGAATTTATACAAGGTGATCTCACTTTGACAACAAAAATAAAACAACATACAGGACACGAAAGTCATTGTCCTGTCTTGTTGCAAAACAACGTTTGCCGGGTCAGCTAGTTATTGTATATATTATTTGTCATATTATTTGCATTTTGCCCCATATTATGCAAAAAGTAATACAATATTTTCATATAGAATATGCCGCAACTTTCGTACAATAAAAAGTAAACATAACCTATAAGCAAAACAAAGACAGATGTATGTATTTACTAGGTATTTATTTTGCGCTTTTTTATTGTCAACAAAATTTTGTATTAATTTTTCTTTAAATTTTTAGTGTTTCTAATAAAACAGCTATTATATTATGGTTTTACAGGAAAACAATATTGAATAATATTGCCAACACATTACACAGTATATTACACTTCTTTCGGTTGCACAATAAAAATCAGAAGTATTTTGATTTCTGCCAATATATTGTGCCACCTTCGTCATATTCGATATTATTGTACAATACGAAAAATTGTACAAGTATATTGCAAATGCATGGGCCGCTTTAGGAATTTTTTTTTTAATTTTTTTCAACAGCTTATTGTTTTACAATCATACCAAATCAGCCCGAAGAAATTTTCCGGGCTGTGTCGGGCAGGAAAAAGAAGAATATTACTCTCTCAAATTCTCTCACTTTCCTAAATATTGTGTACGGGTACAGATTTGGGTAAGTTTAGCACCCGTACTCTACGGGAACGCAGCTAATATTAATAAAAAAAAAACTTTTTTGACAATACGACAAAAACAGCTGATTTTCGCCTTGTAATGAATTCGCCTTGCCTTGAACAAAGTGGTTTTGTGTTTTATATTATTTAAAAGGCATAGAAATAAAAATAATTATTTAAAAATTTTTCCATAAAAATAAATAGTAAATTTTAAATGTTTTTTTTCTGCACATCATTTCCTTTTTTTTAGTCATGACGTATTGGCAACAAAGGAGCTACACCTAATTTTTATTTAACTCATAGAAAACATATATAAAATATTAAATGCATGCGCATTGCTATTTATCTTTTATTCGTTTTATTATTTTTTTGCTTCAAATTACTGCATAAATTAAAAAACCTAATTATCATTGAAGCATTTACTTTCCAATAACATATAATGATTTATTTTTTTTACTGTTCTCTGTACACATTTTCACCTAAAAAAAAATACTTTACTGATTTAATAAAATGAAATCTGCACTAAAAAAACAAAATCAAATAAGGTTGACCTTAGACATATGGATGAACAACAAGACAGTAATATCGTAGATATGGGCGTTGATCTCTCAGAGTTCTATATGTCTGTCGAGTGGGATATCTTGGAGGTACCAGCAGTTAGGTCAGTAATTTTGAAGATCTCTCTCTCTCTCTCTCTCATTATTAATTTATGAAATTAAATTAAATGAATATTATTTAATATTATTTTATATATTTATTTAATATAATAAATTCTCATAGAAATGAAAAATTCTATACATGTTGCGATGAACCCTACCTTGATATAACATTTAATATAACGATGCGCCGTAAAACTCTGTTTTATACAGTTAACATTATTATACCATGCATGGGTATTTCCTTTCTAACTGTCCTGACATTTTATCTGCCATCAGACAGCGGAGAAAAGGTGAGTTTATCATGCCTTAAAATATTTAATGACATTTAAAAATATGTTTACTTGTTTCTTTAATAGGTTACGTTATCTATTTCAATTCTCATTAGTCTTCACGTTTTCTTTTTATTAGTAGTAGAAATTATACCACCCACATCATTGGTAGTGCCTCTACTGGGCAAATATTTAATATTTGCAATGATATTGGTATCTATAAGGTATGCCCTAAAGCAATAAATTCATTTGTTTATATTCTTTTAAGGAATTACATTATTGCATGCTTTATCAAATTTATAACACGATAGCCTTGCAATACAAGAAATAAACAAATAACACCTGTATTAACAACATATGTTTTCTATTTTCAAGCATATGTGTTACGGTTCTTGTCCTTAATGTACATTTTCGATCACCACAGACACATCGAATGGCACCTTGGGTTAAAAACTTATTCATTGATTTTTTGCCAAAATTTCTTTTTATAAAAAGACCTAAATATAATTTTGAAACGAGGTAAGTGTATATAATATCTAAAAAACTTAATAATTGGTAAACTGTATTTGAATTGCCAATAAATATTACTGATTATTTCATTATCTGTAAGCAAAATTTATATTTAAGTTTAATAAATATGTCATAACGTTCGAAAATTTATTTTTAACAAAATTTTAAATACAAGACATGAGCGTATACATGTATGTAGTACGCAGGCATGCATTTCTTTTTATTTATAATTATGTATTTACTATTTAATACTCATTCCTAAAATCATTTTTTAACTTTAGTCTCATACCAAGTGGACCATTTGGAGGAAGCTGTCAAATACATGGTCCTATTCCACCCTTAACACAATCTGAATCTGATGATATAACTGCAGTTCCCGATTTAGAAATAGGACAATCTGGTATCAAAAGTCCTATATTAGCTAATCCAGCATTTTCGCATTCAAAATGTTTACCAAGGGTTCACCGCAGCTGTTTTTGTGTTCAATTTATTGCAGAGCATACTAGAATGCAGGAGGACTCAACAAAGGTAGCATTCAAAATCTTTTGAAATCAGTTTATGTTTGAACTTTAACTACAAATTTAGTTATTTAAAAATAGCAATTCTATTTCCTTCATCAATGTCATTTTCAAATAATTTATAGTTCTTGTTGTTAATATTACTCTTTTCAACAGGTAAAAGAGGATTGGAAATACGTGGCTATGGTGTTAGATCGGCTATTTTTATGGATATTTACCTTGGCTGTATTAGCTGGAACTGCCGGTATAATTCTTCAAGCACCAACACTTTATGATGACCGAATTCCTATTCCTATTACAGGCATAAACTAAAATAGTTAGTTTATGTTCCAGTATAAAAGGAAATTGATTTTTCTAGAACGTCAGCTGACGACCAGCTTGTCGATGTCAGCCCCCGCAATAACAGTCACATAGGCAACTTAACTAATAATATTATTCAAGTCAGACTAAATTTACAATGACTTCATAATCGCTGATTATGCACATAACAGTAGCAATAGTTAAATTAAAAATTTATAAGAACTCCCAATAAAACCAAGTTATATTATTTAGCAAACGTTTACTTAAAATTGCAAATGTTACGCCTTCACTATAAATGTGGTTCAGGTCAACACAACCTAATGGCAACATAACATAGACTCTTGTGTTGTAAAATTAATTGCAAATCCTTAAATTAATAGGCAAACAAAAAAGTTTCAAATATACAAAACAAGAAACTATAATCTTAGGTGTAGTAAATAAAATGATCTTGCGATGGCAACCAGAAAAACTGAGCTAAATTACATATATTATTTTTTTACTTTATTTTTTTAAACGAAAACATTACAATTTTAAACACAAGTTGTGTTCTTAAGACTTCATAAAATTCATACATCAATTACATACATACGTACATGAAAATGGCACTTACTCAGTTACTGTAATATTTCCAATATACGCGATAGAACTCTTAACTTCTTGTATATTGCTCAGCAATTAGAATAAGTTCAATGTTACCCACCGACCATATGAGAATAGTATGCAAAAATCTAGAGAGCAGAAGATTTCTTTCAGAAATTTTGCAGTTTTTTCCTCTTTATAGAATATTTACACAACCGAAATAAATGAGTGCTACTATCATCATATTTTTTTACAAGCAAAAATAATACATTTCATTATCTTATAAAAAATAATTAAAATTCAAATAAAAATTTTTTTCTTTAAAACACGCACCACATCACTATATATGTATATTGATGACAAAAAAAAAACAATGGCGCGCAAATAGTGTAAGCAAATTTTGACACATAAGCAAAGTACGATATTTCTCAACGGCGAAGTACAAAACTAACGATGAATAACAGTTCAAAACATCGCCGACAAGTATAACAAAACATGATGCTTTGATAATTGTAAACTATTAACAAAAACCTGACCCAACTTTTTTGTTATAAGAATGGATAATACATAATAATAATAATTGTATAGGTGGTATAATGTTCAGTTTATGGTACGGTGAGTACGAGAACGACTTCGTACTTTTAAAAGTCTAAACGGTTCAGAAAATGAACTATAGTGTCGAAATTTATTACTGAATCCGCCTTGAATTCACGTATATTAGCCGATTTAAGCCGACAATAATAGCGGCGACTAGATGCATATAAAAAGTCGACGGCGACTACATTGTACTTCGGCAACGCGAATTTAATAATATAGCTGCAAACGCCGGAAAAGGCGAATTTATTTTTTACCGAACTGTCAAAATTATTTAAGAATTTTTTTAACTTTTTTATGTTTGTTTTTATTTACATAAATAATGTAAAAAAATAAATAATGACAAAATATTAATCTTTATTTGTGCTTAATTCCAGAAATTGTGTTGGTTTTTAAATTTATTCTTTTACTCATGAATATCATAACAAAATATTAATCTTTATTTGTGCTTAATTCCAGAAATTGTGTGATATTCATGAGTAAAAGAATAAACTTAAAAATCAACACAATTTCTGGAATTAAGCACATATAAAGATTAATATTTTGTTAAACTTTTAAATTTCAAATAGAAATTATTACATAAAATAAATAATATTTACTTCGTGATTGAGGAATCATCTTTGGGGGTAAGTTAAAATTAATTAATTGTAAATTGAAATCAATTTTGACAATTGGTGCTAAAACATCTGCGGGGCGAATTGCCTAATGCACACACCTGTATATTTTCAGCATGGCTGCAATGTTGAATTTGTATTACAACAGCTGATGAAGGAATTAACCATGTTAACCATGGTGAAATTATACAGATGCAAGCATCCCGAAAATCATAGCAAAGGCACACACCTGTATAATTTCACCATGGAATTCCTTAATGCGGCCAACTTGAATATATTCGTCTTGATGACTGAATTTTAAATTCATTTATCAGCTGTCCTTTTTTTATTTGTCAAAATTACAAACACAAAAAACTTAAATTTTACAAAAAAAAACAACTACAAGGCGAATTTACTCAGCTTTTATATTCCAAAATATCACAATTTATTTCCATTTATAATTTGAAAATAAAAAAAGATATAAAAAAATTTCAAACAAAAAAAAAATAAAAAGGAAAAAGTTTGCTTTCAAAAATTTTACAGTTTAAAAAAAATAAATTCGCTTTTTAAGACTTTTGAAAAAAAAAATTGATTTTGTAATGGCAGCACTACTGCATAGTGTCAGTTATTTTATAAGTCTGGTGACATTACTTTTAATATACCTAATTTTACGTCGGTGTGTACGGTGACGTCGTTATCAAACGTGAACAAAAAGTAATAACGTGAATTTATTCTGATTTATCATTGAAAGCATGGCTTCTTCAGGTTTGTAAAAAATAAAATAGCAAGCTCCACGGTACTGTTTTCAGCAATTAAACCTCAAAAAATTTGTGATCTTTTATAGTATGACTACGTATAGCATATGTATATTGTGAATTTATTAGTAAATTTGTTGTTTTTGTTCAAGAGGTAAGAGGGTACCGTATTTCCAGACCCAAGAGAGTTGGTGAAATTTGCTGTCAGCAGCCTATCAATGTAAAAAATATTAACAATTACGTGTGACCCAAATCGTGCTATGAATCTTGTTGATGGCAGAAACGATTCGGTTAATCATGCAGGATGATGTGGAAGAGTTATTCTTCTTGATCTATTAAATTGTTCGATTTGATAGATATATAAAAATCATAAAAAATATGAGTTGGATTAGTCAAACACCAAACAAAAATCTTGAAGTCTGAAAATGACTGCCACCCTTTGTCGTTAGACCTTTCCCCTATATAAAAAGAGACGAAACTTTCGTGTGGGAGACAATCGAATAGTATAATAGTCAGTGTCACCACGAATGACAGGAAAGGTATTCGACAGTCGCAGATTGTAGGACTAATATATTTAAAAACACAAAATATGCAATGACTGCTTACGTTGCAGTTTGGGTATATGTATATGGACATTTAGGTGTGTTTGTACATTGTACGCTTAAAATTTGTTTGAAGATGTATTTTAATATAAGGACACATGTGTAACTTAAACGAAAGTAACTGACTTTTTTATTACCGTTGTTAATAATATAATATGTAAATACATATAAGTTACGCAATTCGTTTTATTTTTAGGTAAAAAAGGAAGGAAAACTAAAGGTACCGTTTTATCCTTACAAACATTTTTATCGAACAGTGGCGCTCCTGCAGGAACCACACAAGTTGCGAAAAATATACGAAATGTTGACGGTGATGATAGCGATGATGGTGAAAATGTGCATACAGTAGTTTGCCAACTTCCAACAGCTCCTCGAGCCAATAGAATATTTGATGATAGTTCTGTACCTTACAAAGCGCCATTTATTGCTTATGTTACCAATTTACCGTTTGATGTTAAAGAAGACGACATATATGAATATTTTAGTGCGAATAATGTCAAATCAGTTAGACTACCGCGAGAAGATGGGGATACAGGCAGGGTTCGAGGTTTCGGGTACGTTGAATTTGAAAGCAGAGATGATTTAATACAATCTTTAGGCATGCCAGACCCAACAATTAAAGGGAGAAGAATTAGAATTGATATGTCCAATGAAAATGATCAAAATTCAAGACAACGTGGATCAAAAAGAGGTTTTGATCCACCCGGGAGCAATTCAGAAGGTAGGGATGTAAGCAATTGGAGACGTGACAATAACACAAAAAGGGACTCGTATAGTTTTAATACTGAACGAAACTCAAGAGATCAAAAAAATGATGAAAATAATACTCCTGGCTCATGGAGAATAAAAAATCAAAGTAATTCTACAATATCATCTTCTGTTGAAGAACTTCATAAAAAAGATCAAGATAGACGTCGTGTCGATGGGAGTAATACATTAGAAAGGCCAAGGCTAATGCTCAAACCGCGCACACTACCTCTCCCAGAACTCGAAGTTCCTGTGCAGATTACTTCGGAATCAAAAATAGACAACACTATTTCTATTAAATCAACTGCGGCTACAGCAGAAAAGGTTTTTGGATCAGCGAAACCCGTTGATACTACAGCCAGAGATTTGGAAATAGAAGAACGTTTGGCAGATGTTCGCCGGCAAGATAATTACCGAAAGGAAACTGCAAAGGAAATTACAAATGGTATAGATAAACTGAATCTTAATAAAAATGAAAAAGTTATTAAAATGAATTGGCGACAACAAAATGAAAATGTGGATATTTCAAAGAATCCAGAGAGGAGAACTATAAAAACAGGTAATTTAGATGATATTTATTTGCTTTGCTTTTTGTTTTGAGTTTGATACCAATTTTTTTTTTATTAATTTTCAATTTCAATGCATGTTAAGCCATATAACACCAACAATATTTGCCCTTCGAAAAAACGAAAAAAAAAAAAAAAATTTCAGGAGAGTGCTTTAAAATGTATAAGTACATACCGTCATATGAATTTATAAAAGCCCTAAATTACATTTAAAAAATTTTACACAAGCAAAGATATATTTTAACTTAAGTTTAAGTTTAAGAACGTTATTTTAGGATTTATGTAAATATGCAAATTATATATTTGTCTTATCAATATACGTTTTTTATTTTTTCAGATGCGCGCAGCGTATATGTTAAGGAAAATTGGAAAAAATTTCCAGATAAAACTGAAGGGTAAGTAATTATATGTTCTTGGGTCGAGGCTGCCGACGCCCTGCGGCAATCCTCTCTCGGTCTGCAAAACAACAAATCGAGAGTATATTTTTACATAAGGTACAGTTCTTATGGAGGAACGAACGGATGTCCAATACAGGGAGGATGATTTGGCCCAGGCAGCAGAGATTTACTGATTCCAGAGAGCCCAGTTGAGAAATGTGGTGGCAGCAATAACAGGCCACTACAGTTTTGGTAACCATGCAAGAAAAATGGATTTTCAATAATGACTAGTGTGGAACTTGTTAAGACGAGGAGGACTTCTCTCCTCTGCTTTACTTCGTGGAGCGCTATCTGCAGGGCTTCATAAGAAATAGAAATTGACTTAGGTGACGGACTTGGCTTTTCTTTTCCTACTATCTCTTTATTTCCTTTTACTCCCCTAACCCCTATCTCGACATATCCGTATTGCTATCTTTCTTGATTTTTTTCTTATACAAGTATCACAAATGGACGATCAGAGGACCTGCCTTCTTTATTTCTATTGGGGCACCTTGTGCAACCTAACCTAACCTACATATGTTCTTTATGCCTTACTTTCACGTTCATAATTCGGAATTGTTCCTTTTTTGCATTGTAACAAAAACAATGAGTGTTATAAGATTTCTAAAAGTTAATTATTTCTTAACCAACAATTTTATAAAAATTAATTGGAGAAACAGGTTTTTGCTTGTTCTGAAAAGTTATGTAGACTTCACATGATTTTTTGAACGGTCAAAATTCACAAGAAATCATAGACCTATCTGCATTTTCTTTCTGTTTCAGATGTGACAATGAAAAAGCTAAGGAAGGCAAAGGAAAAGATTCAATTAAAATCAAACGTGAGCCAAAAGTAGGTCGTCAAACTGGTAAAAATGATCTTAATCAAAATGAAGCTGTAAGTAAATGACATTCCTTTATACATATGGGCAAAATCAAAAAAAAAAAAAAAAAAAAAAAAGTTTAGAGTGAAATATATTTTCATATTCTAAGTTCAATGTGTCAAAAACGTTAGCAGTGCGTTTAGGTGCTTTATGTAGTTAAGAAACTATCATTTCGTGGCATGATTTTGGTAACTGAAAAACTGGTTGCTTTTGTAGTTTTCTTTAGTTATATAATAAATATATCTAATAAGCTATGCCAATAACATGTCGCTTTTCTTGATTCTCCCCATATGTATATATATTATGAAAATCAATATTTTTTTAATGTAGATTTTTCTCCAAAAATATATTTTAGGCCGTGTTTACAAATAAATACTCAGGATTAGATCTTTCGGATTGATGTAATATATCTATTTATATCTATATGTATGTATGCATATACATGTATATACATGTACTTTATGTAATGTGTTTATATATGTATATGGATATGTATATATATTAATTATGTAAATGAAAAAAGTTAAATAAAAAGATTTTAATTACATATAAACATATACGTATATGTATATGTATGAGCATGTAAATTTATATACATATATGCTTGTACATACATACATATTTAAATGATAATGGTCGTTAAATATGTGCAAAAAAATTTTAGAAGTTATAAACAGTAACTGCTTGATATTTCTTTTGTAATATGGTGCATATAATTGTGGTGGTTGGACAATGGAGAGACAGATAGAAGTTATTTTTATTTATTTAAGCTCTTTCAAATGTATGTATAGTGTATATGTATTAAATTTACATAATTAAGTTAAATATACCTGAGCTATCACAATTTCTAATAAAGATTTCCTTACAAAAATTTAAGTTAACGTACATAATTTCAATTATGAAGTGCTGTTATGGCTATAACTAAAGTTTAATGTAAGTACTACTGTGGAAACTCGTTTGTGAAGTTTAATTATATTAACTTTAAAATTAAATAATTAAAATTGGCTTTATTGTTGCTATGCTATGAGTAATAGAGGAAGTAAAAGTTCTCTCCACCAGCACAATGCAAGCAAAAACGTTTGTCAGACTAAGCCACTAAAATTTCTCTGTTTTATTGTATCGACTCAATCGCAATGTGACGTGTTCTTAAAAATAGTAGCATAAACGTTATCTTAATGTAAAAATATCTAAGACATCATAGCATTAAATCATGAAAGCATAATATAGAAATAAGAAAAATAAGGTTGCATTAACCGGAAAGTACTTGTGATTTAAATACGTGTTTTCAGTCTCCAATACGCAGGAAATATGCTTTTGCGCTTATTGCAAAAACTGCCTAACTAAAATCGTAATAGAAAACTTTTTGCTCAAAATAAATAAGATCCCGTTTTTTTATGTTGAACAAATTTTTTTTAAACAATTTTTATAGGTGGGTTTTCCAACTGATTCTGTGGGTCATTTTTAATGTATAGTTACCTTATAAATTTAAAAATATGTAATTACTATAAGAGTGACTTACATTGTATTCCTATTTCTCATTTTGCTTAGAAACTGGTCAGAAGTTTTCATTTTTGATTGCAAACAGGTATAAGCAATTGTTTTTCGTAAATTTCACACCACAAATTTCTGCTTTGCTCTTGTTGAATTGTGTGAAACAAATTTTACCTCCGACGCTCTTTTTATAAGTTTGTTTTATAATTAATTTTTTCTTTATATTGTTAGTTTTGTAACACTTATCTTCACGAACACTTTTTATTTCTTTAATTTATATTTTCACATGTCCTTCTACAATTTGCGCAAACTTTGAAATACAAATTTAAATTGTTTTTAACGCTGTAAAAAAAAGGCGTAAATTTTGACAACTATGTAATAACAGCTGAATTCGCTGCGGGCATTTTTTAAATTCGTCTTGCTCAGCGCCCATAAATTATATAAGCAGCTGATATGCGTTGTGCGTCCATAGTTTGTTTTCTTTACATATATATGAGATTTTATCAACCGTTTTTTTTGACGGCGCTTTGAATGTATAAAAATAATTCTGCGGTGGTCGGCTGTCATTTTTATCTGATCGGCTTCGCGCACTGTATACATATATAAAATTAATGCTAATTTAAAATGTGTACAAATTATTTTAGTAACTATAATGGTCTTCAACAAGAACTGGAAAGTGCAAAGGATACATTAATCGTTTTAAATGATAACATTAAGCGAATTATTGGTCGCAGCCCAAAATTTATCAAAGATGCGAGGTAAGATATCCAAAAGATAAGAGAGCACATACATACATACTCGTACTTTTACCATAAGCATGGTCTAAGGGAGAGTTAATATGCTTCAAATTCCTTTTTTATATAATATTTAAACTGCCTTTGGCTTATAATCCGAAATATGCATCTGACTATGTTGTGCGTGGTTAAAAATTGAAGCTTTTATAAGCGAAATACCATTCACACGGTACCCACAACAATTATTAGGAAGAAAAAAATGTTGTGAAGGTAAGAAGAAAACAGTTTCTTAATTTGGAAAATATATGCCCAGCATATTAATAAAGGACACAAAGTAACGTTCAGGCCAAATCCAATCGCCGCGTAAGCTCAAAACCATTCACCAAAGAACCACATAAACATTGGCCATTTGGTACAAAAATTTATTACGGTATTATGTACTACGTATATCTAAAGAACTATTACAGCTAGGATTTTTAAACTTGCATTGATTCTATTAAAAAACGAAGACTTAGTTTATTATAGAACACACATGAAGCTAATGAATATGCAATATTTTTAATAAGTAATTAATTGATATAAAAATATTTATTTTCAGAGCATATGAAGTTAAGCGTTCTGACAATGAGGTATTGGTCAAGAAATTTGAGCAAGACTGCGCTAGTTCAAAGAAGAAAACCAAATCTGTCTTCAAACGTTTATCATCTCCGACCACTCGTATAGATTGTGAATCAAAGCCTAGATTAACTTCCAGGGTTATTAGAGAGTTGCCATCACGGCAAGAAATCGTTGCAGCACAATGTGCTGATTCTGAATCTAGAGCAAGAAATCGTCGTATGTTTGGATCACTTTTGGGTACTTTGCATAAATTTTGTCAAGAAGAATCTCGCCTGAAAATAAAAGAAGAAAAAAAAGCACAAATTGAAAAGAAATTAGAAGAGCAAGAAGTTTTAGAAAAAGAACTACTTAAAAAGGAACGTGAAAATTTATTTCTTGACAGAAAGCGTAAACAAATAGAAATAAAACGATTGGAGTTGAAAATGAGTCGTTTAAAAGATTTTGAAACTTGGAAACATTCAATGACACATTTAAAAAATTTCATTAAAACTAAATCTAGCCCGAGTATATACTATCGACCAAAAGTTTTGTCAAAAAAAACCGAAAAACTATTGGCTGAATGTGCATTTGATATTGATGAAATTATAAATAAAAAGAGAGAAGATCTTAAAGTGAATTTAACAAATTTAGAACAAAATTTTCAATATCCAGATTATGAAACAAATGAAAAAATGTCTACAGATTTATATAAAGAATCCAATGATTTTGAAAGCTCCCCACTCTTAAATAATGCTTTAGCATCCACGATTTGCATTATAAAAGAAAGCAAATGTAATTTTACAAATTAAGTTATTTATACATATAAGTTTTATCTAAACCTCTACATATATTTTAGGTGACTCGGATTTTAAAGAAAATAAAATTCGTAATTCAGGGGAACCGGTATTAAGCAGCAGCGTTGTAGTTATAACTCATTGATGTTAATTTACTAATTAAATTAATTAAAATAATAATAAAAAATAAATTATGTATTTTGCTTTCATATCCTGAACAAAGAGATTTCATTTACGAATTTAAGCAATAAAAATTATTTAGAAATATCCTTTGGATAAACTATAAACTTTTTTTTTTAATACGTTGATTTGATTATTGTAATTTTTTGTTACATATCTTTTTTCTGTCAAACCAAGTCGGTAGATGATATTTAAGGAATATTTTTTTATCTTGATTTTTCTCATACTTTTTTTTAAAGATACAGAATGGAAGACAAATATATAATGGACGATATATTTCTGCAGCATTAGACATATGTAGTATGTACATTAGGGCGGGTCGATTTAAAAATTACACAAATTACAAGGAAAATCGTATTCTAGGGATCAAAATGATAAACTTTGCCGAAGGAACCATTTCTCTAAAATGTATTTTGATGGATCGACTTTTGATCCGAAGGGTCAAATTTTGAAAAATCTCACTTTGACTAACTTTGGAGGGCCGACCCACCTATGCCAGTGGCACACCCCCTGGAACCACTCCTGGGGGGCTCCCCATACAAACATTTTAAAAAATCACCATTTTAAATTTATTTAGTCAGAATGAAATGAAAAAATGAATTTTACTTAGTAATAGAAAAGAAAAAAAAAATTATTGGGTCAAAAATCGGGACATCAAAATACATTGTAGAGGTATGGTTCCTTCGGCAGTTTCTTATTTTGATCTCTAGAATACGATTTTCCTTGTAATTTGAGCGATTTTTTTGTCTCCATACAAATCGACTCGCCCTAATGTACATACATACTTACATTTCCTTCTTGAAAGAAAAATATACTTTTTATACCTACTGAATTTAAAAAAAAAATTAGTCATTCGATCGTTGTTTCATTAATTACAATTCTCCACTTTCACTTATGCCCGTTACGGTTCACAACTTAATCCAGTTGAGTTGCAATTTGAAACAACTTTTTTTTAGGTTTTTGTCAGCGTTGTCACATTGTAAGATTTACCTTTTTCCAAAAATTTTTTCTTCTCAAATTATTATTTTTTTTTTGGAAATTTGTATACCCAACAATAGCTTTTAACTATTTGTTTAAAATAATTTTTATATTTTGTAAAACTTTACTATTTTTCCTTTATTGCAACTTGTTATTGAGTTGTGAACCATAATAGTGGTTGGTTTATCGATACAAGTTTTAATTGTAGTATTTTAAAAAGCAATACACATGTAGGGTGATTTTTAAATTAATAATTCACATTTTTTACTTTTTATTGTGCAAAAAATAAAACATCATTTTTAAAAAATTTGTCCTATTTAAGCATAAACTTAAGACGTTTTCTGAAAAATAAACATTTTTAACTTATGACAATCGTGTAGTTAATATATATGCAAACAAAATTTATATAGTAGGTTATACAAAACAGATTTAATTAATAATGTAAATATAGACACACACACATATGTAAATATATTAAGTTCTTTAAAAATATTTAAAGTTTGGGATTTTCAAACAGCGGCCCTCGGGATATAATTATATCAGAATAAGGAGATGATTGTGATATGCTTAATGCGCGAAACTTTTTCAACACCAGCAGAGAATAAAATCTTTGTGCCGCCTGAAAAGAATTTGATATTAAAACGAATTTGTTTGGACAAAAATATACTTCACGTACCTGCTTCCTTGAATTTTTTACAGTTAACTCGGATAACAACAAACATTCTTGTTTAACCATTCGATTTTTAACAGCATAGAAAAGCTGAGCTGCTCTTTTATTTAGAACACGTTCTTCAAATTGCTCACTTGTTTCATTCTCCATTTGTTCGTCAATATTGGCCTGAAATTAAAAAATTTCAAAAATAATTGTCAGCGATTGCAATTAATATCAAATAAAAAAAAGATATCACAATTTATAAATAAATAAAAATTTATTACATCCACACATAAAAAACGTACCTGCATTTCTATCGTAGGCGAAAAGGAATATTCATTCCAATCTTGTGCCAAGTCACAAGGCTTATTTATATTTGCTGAATTTATAGTACTGTTGTTTTCCGGCATATTTTCGGCTTCATTTAGAATAGATGATATTTGATCAACAGGAAGATTAGGTATTGATTCAATAGTCTCAATTTCAGGATGTCTTGGTGTGATTTGCCCATGATTTAAATTTACAGGAGTAAGACCGCCATGATTAAAATCGTCCACAGCATCTATTCCATGCGATAAATTTCCCGGTGTGAAAGCAAGGTCACCCAGGGATTCCAGATTATCAATATTACTTATATCATTCATGGCAAACAAGGGACCAGGGCAAAGGCTGTCAAATATTTCTGGTGCGGCTGGTTGTACAGATTCGTTTGGAATTGCATTATTAACATTTAAGGAATTATCTGATGTAGCTAGGCTTTCTTGTTCCCGAACTGTTTCAGGAACTGCTAAACTTGGAGTTGTTGTATCTGCATTAGCATCCGTAGATGATAAAACGTTATTATGAAATGCGTCAAATTTCCTTTTACGACCTCTCTTGTTTTGAATTATAGCTGAAGAATCATTATCATTATTAATATGATCTAAAGCTAAAATATCGGCTGGTCCCAAACATGTAAAATCTTCTAATTGAGTGAAATGTGATATAAGATGTCTGTGATAATTAAGAAACAATGCTCTCGCTGGTATTGTTCTAGATGGTAAAGAAAATAATTTTTCGACACCACCAGTCTCTTTCCAATACATTAACCTAAAAAAATATTATGTTATGTATTATAATTGTTTGTTTTTAACGGTTTAAAATAATTCACCACCTCTTCGTTGGAGGAGCTAAGTCCAGTGTTGTTACAATATCTGAGGTATTTGCTAGTTGAGCTTTCATTTCCTCTCCCGAAATGTTTTTTATTTCATCAACAATTAGCTTTCTTTTACGCTTTGTTTTTGTAATACCTTTATATGCTGAAGCATCAACAGGAGCCAAGGCAAAACTTTCATCTTCATTTTGAATTAACGTTGACTGCTCTATATTTTCATTCGTGGTGTTATGCAGGTTTACAGTATTTGGGGCTTCTTTATCAACGTCACCTGGAATAAAAGAAACATAATTGCTAATAACATGTTAGGCGCAATTGATACGTATTACTTGATTAATGAATAATAAAATCCCTAAAATAGCAGTATCACAAATGCTGCCGATTAACAGACAAAACAAAAAATGATTATTGTGCAACAAATAATTCCATCACACTAGTGACTGCAATAATTTTAAATTTTTATTTATTTCAAAAATAATAAATTATTATAACCAAGGCTAAATTATTATTTATGAATTGATTTTCATTAAGAATTAACTTCTTTTGAGTATTTTTCAAGTATACCAAAAGTTTCTTAGCGCAATTATAATAAAAGAAAATAAAAACAGTCTTAAACTTGTTAAAAGTTTTACATTACCTTCTGCTAGATTTAAAGCCGGTGGTTCTTCACAACTTGAATCTGGCGATGGGACTCTAGCGTCGAAGTGATCAGACACATCTTCATCAGATTCTTCGTTCGGGTTGGAAATTGGTTCTGTTACTGGTTGATTTTCAGTATGTAATCGAGGAGGTTCTCCAAACAACTCATCTCCAAATAGTTCAGGTTCTGCAAAAGATCTTTTAAAATTTTTATAATAATACAAAAAAAGTTAACATACGACCAAATTCGTCCCCAAATCCATCGCCATCTAAACGGTTATCGGATACGTCTGGTTCATTAAGACGAATACTCGTTTCATTGCTGGCTCTTATGTTTGAAATTATTTCATCTTCAAACAACTGATCCTAGAAAATATGTTTGATTTTTTATATAAAATACACATAGAATAAAGTGACTTACGTTTAGAGTAGAATCTAAATGTTCGCGAACCATATCTGGTGTTTCATTATCAAATCCCACATCACCAAATCCATCATCGTGTAACGAAAGCGATAAACTGCCATAATCCTCACGCATTGTAATCTCATCGGCTCTTGATTGATTTATGGAAAACTGGGCTTCAATATCTATATCATTTAGCTCAGGTAATGCTGTATCAAAATCGTGAAAAACTTCAGGTAATGTGATTGCATTAACATTCGCTTCTCTGTGTCCTTCAGGCAAGTCAACCATTCCCGGTCGAAAAGCCATCTACAAAATCAAGATATATTCATGTATTACATTTAAATTTTTTGTTTATATTCGATGTAGTAATAAATTGTTTACATTTTCTACTAACAAAATTTCATACAAACAAAAACTCCACCTAGATAGAAGTGCCTCTACCATAAACTTATCTTATTGTTTATGGAGCTTTCTATGTATCATTAGAATATTTCAAACAAGTATGTATGTTCATGAAAAAATAATATAAAATATGTTTTTAAACACAACATAAGTGGAATTAGAAGCAGAGGAAAAGAATCTTGTGTTGCACTTTTGATGCAACTAATAATATTGATATTACCAATATCAATTTATAGGTATATCCAAATAACTACGTATATTTTTTTAGTGTGTATACATACATATATATACAACGATACTATTCAAATCTATAACACAATGCAACTCGTACTGTGCGTAATTTCTTCAGAATGAAATAGTAAGTCAACCATTTTTTCAGAATTACATTTCCTAACAGTTAAGATTTTAGAGTAACTGGATACACATTCTGCCCTTAATTGACCACACGCATACATACATATGCAATAAATACATATCACAATTTTTCTACTCACTTTAATTTTAACAAAAGCTTCATTGCAGTCTGCAAGTAAATATTTTGCCTTACGGGAATATATTCGAACAACCCCAAGCAATAGATGTCCAGATGTACGTAACGCCAGCTTTACTTTAGGCTGCATTATGCCTTCAACAGATTTCTCTATATTTGTTTCAAATACATGAGCCTTCGTAATTTTTTTATCCCAATGCGCTGCAAGCCAAACCCTTGCTAAAGGGCCTTTCTTGGCCAAGATTATATGGGCATAAAACATGTTTTTTTTATTTCCAAATATTCAATAAATAAATTTATTCAAGTCCAGAGAAAACCTAAAAAAATATATAGTGACAAACTACGCACAAACAAAGCGACAAGTCAGATAAAATAGTTGACGGCGGCGACTGTACAAAAATCAATGGGCGTTATAAACTTGTCAAATTAAAATGTTCAAAAGCATTAAAATCTACTCAAAAAATCGCTTATTTTTTGTAAAACACATTAACATGATAAGCAACTATGGCCAGACTTTTAAAAAAATCGCCTTAAAGTATGCGACGTTATATAGATATATATACATATCCAAATTATAAATAACAAATTGATTAAAATAATTTTTACAGTTGAAATACAAAGTAGGGAGAAAATTTAAGAAAATACTACAAATTCTCCCTTTTTCGTTAGTTTCATTAATAGGGTTCAATAAACAAAAAGAAAGGCTGTCAATACGAAACCGCTTATTAAAACCAAAAATTCTCTTGATACAACCAAACACTTTGAAAATTAACGAAAAGACAATCTTACTTAGTTTAGCTTATCAGATACTTTTCGTTAAAGTGTACTCGTAATAATTATTAATAATTTATCTTTTAGATTATTTCTTAAGCCCAAGTTATATTATAACACATTTAATTTGATTTCAAATAAAACTCTTGTCACAATTAGATCATTAGATAAAGTAGAAACACATTAATAAGCGTTTTAGAAATGATAAGTCTATCATTTTATGAAATGTTTTCTAAAATGAAAATTTGGGTCTACTTGTCAAAACGTTTGAACGTATTTCTCTTTCACTCAATACAGTTTGCGTTTACACTATTTTGTTTTTCGCCGTTTTATATAAATTTGTGACATAACAGTTTAATAACTATAGTTTATTTTTGACTATTATTGTGTGTCATAGTAATAAAACTATTGCTATATATGTTTGTGTATATCGTGTTATATCAAGTATCGTATAGTATAGTAATAAAATTATTGTAAAAAGAGTTTCAAAACATGTAGCAAATGTATATCATGTAAAGTTTTGCAAGTTTACAAAGGTGTGAACGGGGAGGGATACCTTTTCGAAATAATCGTCTTCCATATGCTTGCAGGGATATTGTAATAATGGAAAAGTGTGAGTGTATTAAGTTTTTCGAACTTACACTTGAGTGGAGAAACAAGGAGTAAAAGTACGTATAATCTACGCATAACAAAAACCTTTAGTTCGGAACGCGAAAAACTGTAACGAATGTGCTAGGACGGCTTCCTTATAATTGATGTAAATTATTTCATATAAAATTTAAAATTAATTACTTTAATTTAATAATTTCCCTAAATACACTGAACGATGACTATATTTGTGATAGAAAAGTTTTAAATAAATGAGATATGTGTAAGAAAGTTAAAGTGAAAACTTGAGAAAATAACGATACACTTTGATGTTTATGTATCTACATATACAATTACAAGCATACAAACTATGATTTTGTGCAAAAAATCCTTTAAATACAAATTCAAATAATAAAACTAAAACAACAAAAAGAAAATATAATAAAAAGAAATTCTTTAAAAAACAGAAGAAAAAATGTGTATGTGTATGTGTATAAAATAATTTAATAAAAAAAAAAAAAAAAAAATTGAACGACTTATTATACTTATGTGTGGTGTTCGTTTTGAATAGGGAGTGTGCACCTTTATTACACATATTGTAGTTTGTCTTTTTTATATGCACACTTTAAGGACAGAATCCAAAGTAAATGAAACGGACATGGCATTTTTACTGCTTACATTTTCATTTGCTTTGACTATTTTCGATTTTACATGTGGAGTAAAGGATGGTTAGTATTGGCATTAAAAAACATAAACTTCATGTGCTTTATATTTTAAACTTTATTATTGTTTACACATACTTTCCCTCTAATAATTAAATAAATTAACACAATTGAAAAAAGCTACGAATAAGAAACTGGTTGTACGTTTGTAGCAGCATCTTTAATAGATAAATATTTATGTGAGAAAGGTTTCAAAAGTGAATATTTTTGTTGTTAAACTAGTAAAATGCTTGGCTTCTGCTATTTGTTTTTGGTTATTTATGTACATTTCTGAAAATTGTAAGAATTTTACAGTAATAACTGCGTATCTGCACAACTCTTTGGCATTCTCCCGATTGTTGCCACAAGGTTTTCTTTAGCATTTCAGTAGTCGTAACATTTACCCTTTATTGCCAAATGTAATTTGTGTTTCAACGGAAATGCAAAAAAAAAAAAAAATTATGGAAAATCTTGCAAATTGTACGAGTGTTTACACTGTAAAATGCAAGCTTAAGCTTGCTAGCAAAATAATGGAAGGAATATTCTTTTTTCCGGCTTAGCACACATTTTTTATAGCAACATGTCGTTTATTTGCATCAATATCTTACTTTGTACGCTCTAAAATTATAAAAAAGTATTAATATTGCTATTTTATTAAGCTTAAGGTCTTATTTTAAAAATTTATTTTTATATCGATATGTCTCTCCAACTTGCGTAGCTTCCTCAAGATATAATTATAAATTAATCAAATTATTAAAAATTTTATAAATTTAGTTTTAAATAAATATCGATGTTAACAAAAATTTATTAAATAAGACCTCAAGCTTAATAAAATAGCCATATTAATTAAAAAGAAAAAGGTCAAATGAACTAAAAAATATATGAAAAAGTATTTTACATGTTCTTGTTTTCAGAATAAAACATTTAAAAATGTTTTCTTAAAGGTGCCAGTAAAATGCAAACTTGACACAATTGAAGTGAATGAAGTAATAAAATCCATGCAGTTGGTAATATGTTGCATTCCCGCGTTCATCTGGTATTATTACACCGTTTGATTTTGTTTTTTTTAAGACAGTGCTTATTACTCATGTTCATAATTTATTAAATTTTAATTTATCGCAGGAGCACCGGTTTTCATTTTTTTTACATGGACTGTATTATGTCAAGATCTGTTTACTGTTTGTTTGGGTTTTAGACTTGAAAGGGAACTTGTGTAGTTTATATTTAACACGTTCAGTTGTATTACTATTTTGTACCGAAAAATAATAACGACAAATGCGGTTGGAAAATATACTCTGTACACAATTGCCAGAACTTTATAAATAATCGGCTGTATTGTGGCGTCATGGAAGTGGAAGTTAACAAAAACACTCAACATTTTGACTACTTTTTATATAAAATTTCCGGACGACTTGCATTATTAATTAAATTAAAATTAGTATGCTGTTTCTGTAACACAAACGATCAACAATTTTTGGAAATTTTTTTATGAAAAATTCATAAGAAATTTATCTAAAAAATTTGTATGAAAAAAACTCAAAAATATATAAAAATTGAGTACAAATTTGTTGAACGATTGGAAGGTTCGTTTTCTGTAAACAGCACATTAGTGTGTTGCTTACAAAATTTCTAGGCGAGTTGATAGCTTGCGTTTCACATTTATTAAAGTTTTTACGCTTATAAAGCGATGAGTTACACACAACGCTTTTTTATTTTTGTATTAAAGCCTGAATTTTGAACAAAAAACTTTGTTTTTCTAACACATTTCCTACAACAATCACTGAAAATATTTTTTATAATCAGTAAATTTTACTGGTTACTGAAATTGTTTTCGGTAAACAGTAAAAATTTACTGTTAATGAAAATTAATTTGATTATCAGTAAAAATTTACTGGCTACTGAATTTATTATCAGTAAACAGAAAAAACTTATTTTTAATGAAAAGTGATTTACTGGAAAGTGATTTAAAATACTAAAACAAAATGTGTAAATTATCAATTAATATAAAAAATTCCTTAAGAAAATCAAGCAAGAGAAAAAAACTAACTTTTCGGATTTACCAAGATGCTCTCTAGGAATTACATTCCCTTGGCCGTCTGTTTAATAAAGCGGGATTTTTTTTTTTTTTTTGGCAAATTAAATGCCAAAGAGCTGAATATATTCGATACAACAACATCATTAATGTGTTTTCTTCGCTTCATACGCAAATACTCAGTTTCTAGCGAAGTATTCAGTGCTGCTCGGAATTCAAAAATTCAGCATTTCATAACTAGTCTGTGGTCCATGTAAGGATTTTGAAAATTTTGGGTAGGAAATTATTGTTGGAATTAAAAAAAACATAAAAATGTTTATTTAGTAAGAAGAAAAAAATGTACTTCCACATTTTTTTAAATCCGTGCGAAATACAGAACAGGCACGATTGCTAAAAACCTGTAAGACATGATGTAAAATTGCCTTATGCTTTCCTAAAAAGCTAACGTGAGTAACTCATTTTCCATTATTAGAGTTACTACAAGGTTGCAAATATGAGTTGAAGGCCTAAGATGCCATTGCTCCCCCCCCCCTTTTTTTCCCCCTCTTACCTTATCATTTATAATTATAATTTAAAAGAATTAATAAAAAATAAAAAAAATAAGCAAAAATATTGAACTTTTTGCTTGTACGAAATTGAAAATAACAATTATTTTTTGATCATACCTCGTATATTTTCAGTTCCTTCACAAATGGTGGAAGCTTTATATGGAGAGACTATATACTTGCCTTGCAACGTTAGCACTTACGACGGTGATGAAGCAGTATTAATTTTATGGTATCGAGAAGACAAGGGTACTCCTATCTATAGGTAAGTTTATTTAAGAAGAAAGTAGACAAATTTAAAAATTTTATAACGCTCTTTATAAAATTTAATTTTTTTTTCATAAAATATGCAAATTATTGTTTTTTTTATTTTTTTTTTCTTAAATTCTTCAATTTATTTATTTTGTCTAAGAATTTAATTTTTTAAATTATAAAAAAAAAATATTTTAACAACTTTTTTACAGTGTTGATATACGTGAAGGTTATGCGAAAGCTGTTAAGCGTTGGTCAGATGAAACTGTATTCGGAGAGAGAGCTTATTTTATATTTGATAAAGAACCTGGCACACTTTCAATTCAAAGCACAAAATTCACAGATTCCGGTACATACAGATGTAGAGTTGATTTTCTAAAAGCTCAAACTCGTAACAGCAAAATTACTCTTTCAGTGATAGGTAAGCATGTTCATTTGATTAAAATTTTAATAAAATAAATTTCCCATAGAAAATTTTATAATCAAGCTTTAAAAAAATGTTTTGTAATGAATAGCAACTTTAAGTTTTATCTTAAAAGTTAACGGCAAGATAGTGCTGCCGTTAGCTTATCAGAAATATTTGGTTAAAGTCTACTCTTGTTAGCTGTTCGCTAATATCCTGCTTTCCGATATTTCTTATGTGGTTAGTACACACGCTCTCAAGTTCAATGCCAATTTAGTGCAAAAGTACGGCAACCTCTAGTGTGTTTGTGTACAAATGATGCGCAAATGATGCCTATTGGCTAAAGCTAGAGAGAGAGAGAGAGAGAGAGAGATAGAAATAGAGATAGAGGTAGAGATAGAGGTAGAGAAAGAGATAGAGGTAGAGATAGAGATAGAGATAGAGATAGAGATAGAGATAGAGATAGAGATAGAGATAGAGATAGAGATAGAGATAGAGATAGAGATAGAGATATAGATAGAGATAGAGATAGAGATAGAGATAGAGATAGAGATAGAGATAGAGATAGAGATAGAGATAGAGATAGAGATAGAGATAGAGATAGAGATAGAGATAGAGATAGAGATAGAGATAGAGATAGAGATAGAGATAGAGATAGAGATAGAGATAGAGATAGAGATAGAGATAGATAGAGATAGAGATAAAGATAGACATAGAGAGAGATAGAGAAAGAGAAAAAAAAGTATTATATATTTTTTTCTTCAAACAGTAGACAATCTACGTCATCTAACGGGAAATCATACACGTAGCGTAATTTTGTATTTTTATCATTCTTAGTTCGGGCTATTGTTAATTGATGACTTAAAGGAGTAACATGTATCAAAATCATTTTGATTTTTCACGTTGCCAGACTTTAGCATTAAGTCTGTATGAGCTTAATTACGTTTTCTATTCCCAAAAAATATTCTGTCTCTAAATTATGTAATACTAGATGTTTTTGCCCGGTCTCGCCCGGCCTGGCCTTTTATTATGTGAGTAGGTATCCCTAGAAAGCATATGTGCTAATTTTTTTTATAGAAATCCGTTTACAAATAGAATTTTAATTATTAATCAAAATAATACAGCCATTCACCACCAAAGTGGGCTTGGCGAGTTTCTTAACGCGTTAACTTTAGTTCCATAAAATAATGTATCCGTAAATGTGTTATCCCCTACTATTATTTTACACCCTTAAAGGTAACATTAATCAACAGCCTAAAATATAAGTTTTATGCTTCTAGTCTGAAAATGACAATACTTTCATACAACTTTTCATCCCAATTTTTAATCCTTTACAACACTTTTTTCCAATCAAAATGTAGCCTATGTCCTTTCTCAGACTTTAAACTACCTGTGTACTGAATTTCATTTAAATCGGTTCAATAGTTTTGGCTTGAAAGCGAGACAGACTGACAAACAGTATGGAGGTATGGTTTTTAAACAGATTGACTAAAACTACACCAAGTGATGCCTTTTTTATGGTTTCAATAGAACAAAAATAAGTTTTTCATGCAACATTTAACGCTAATGTATATTTAGCGTTTTATATGTTTACTGCTTCTAAAGCGGTTTTCGATTACGTAGACCAACAAAAAAAAAAAAATGCCACCTAAAATAAAATAAAAATAAATTTTTGTTTCAAAAGTGAGCCAATAATATATTTTTATGAAGAATATCTTGACGGAATCTTCTATTTCATATAAATACAAATTAAATAATTTACTTAATTGTATAAAGAACTAGTTGACACAGTTGTAAAAACGGCTAATATCTCACCCTCACTTATAAATTGAGTGCAAAACATGTAACATTTTTACAACATGTTGAGAACAGAACGTGATATTGATTTTAACTATTACATTCGTTTGACAATAGAACGCAAACATTCTTGGATGCAACATTTGCAAAAATGACTTTAAATCAGATATTGAATCGCCTTACTAACGTTAAGAAAAGAAAACTTTTTCTTTGAATTCCAGCATATTAATGGAAATGAAAAATATGTGTATCATTATTTGCTTGCAGGGCCTCCAGAGACGGTAATTATTCGCGACGATTTTGATGTGGAGAGATCAACTGTTGTTGGTCCTTATAGTGAAGGTGATGTTGTTAAATTGAAATGTGAAGCAAGTGGTGGTAAGTACGCAGACTTATTTACAAATCAATTTAACGTTTATTACTGCCTAACAGCAATACTAGTTGGCTCTATAGTATAAGAAACAGCAAAAATATTTTTTTTTTTTTCAATAAATAAGATCCATATAGAAGAGAGGTCACAAGTTATTTGCAGGCTTATACATCCAGAGTAAAACTGACAGCATCCGTTGTCAAAATGATAACAAAAAGGTGTCAATAGTGTATCGACCACGTTTGTGCTCACTTTTCACAACGCATGGTGTCATTTTAACAACACATTATTGATAACATAGCGTTGCAAAATTGATACCATACTGGTGTCGAAATAACACCATACTGGTGCTGAGTCGACACCATTTGGTGTAGAAATGACACCATATTGGTGTCGAATTGATACCGTTTGTTAACAAAATGACAACATGAGTTACCAATTTGACAACGTGCGTTGTCAAAAAAGTAGTCTTATGAAATTTTTTTTATTTTGAAAAGAAGAAGAAGAAGACAATTTTTTTAATACCATATTGAGCAAACACTAACCCTTTTTTCCAAAAAAATTAACGTAGACTTTTAAATAAACTTTATGAAAAATTTCGATAACGTTCACTTTAAAGTCTACGTTAATTTCGGTTTTGAATAAGAGGGTAAGTTATTAATAAAAAAAAAAGAAAAAACAGGTTTTTTGAATTCTGACACTATTGAAGTAAATGAGGGGTACCGGTGTGTATGATTTATTCAATGCACAAAAAATCGTGCATAACATTTGATTAAATCATGTTCCAGGCACGATTAAAAACTGTTTTTTTATGCTGTTCCAAACGATAGTATTTAAACAGCAAAATACAAACATTCAAAAACACAAAAAGGCATAAAATCAACGATCACACATATTTGATTAAGCTAGTGCGTAGTAAAATAGGGCTGGTTTTTTATTTGTTTGTGTGCATTTTATTAAATGCCTGTGTTTGCATTTTGCTTTTTAGCTTCAATCGTGTCGCATAGTGGCGGTATAAGTCCATTTAAAAAAATGGTTTAGCTGTCTAATTTAAAAAAAAGTGGACTTATGCCACTTACAAAATTAACAGCTCATATGTTAGTTATGCTGGGGCCACAAGCACACACATTTAAGACCTAAAATAAACATAATCTTAGCAGTCCAGTCACTATTATTATTTTATTTAAAAAAAAATTAGAGGCTTAGGAACATCAACAAGACTACAACTTTGGCTCTAATTAAGTGCGGTCCAGTAGTATCTAATTGTTCTGCTTTTAAATTATTAATAGAAGCCGTAATTATTATACTTTTGAAATTAACTACTTAATTTATTTGATGATTTTCATTGAAAGAAAAATGTGTCATAAATCCAATGACACATTTTCATTAAAATTGTTTCATTGATTTAATGAAATATTTCATAAACTATGTAATCATAATATATTTAATGTACTAATGAAATTAACTACTCTTATAAATGAATATTTCCTTGAGTTAGTGAAATATTTCACAAGTCTAATGAAACCTGCTATTGGTTGAGTATTAATAAATTTTTCATTGAATTAATGATAAAATTTAGAGGATATATGTACATTCATCTGAACAAAATTCTCTCAGTGTATGTATGAAATTTATTTTGTTGAATTTACAGGAAAACCCACACCTAAAATAAGCTGGTACCGCGATGAAAATATTATTGACAAACATATAAGTTTCTTTCATGGTGAAAGATTTGTGCGCAGCGAAATAACATTAGGACCACTGACTAGGTCAGATCTTAATTCCAGAATTATGTGTAAGGCGAACAATCATCCCCGTGCAACACCAGTGGAATCAGTAGTACAAATTGATATGAATTGTAAGTATAACACTTAACAAAATACTCACTTGTAGGTGGATCCATCGTATAGTTTATGGTTCGTTAAGTTTCCCGTGAACCATTGAAACCTAATAAATCAAAGCGTTCCAGCTCAATCTGAGAAAGTTGTACTTTAAATCAAATTTTGAATAAGAACTGTTTTTTTATAATTTTTTTTAATTCCTAAACACCAGTAGTGCGTTTCAGTAACGTTTATTATGAACATTCGTAACGAAAACACAAGTATAACGATATTTTATGGAATTTGGTATTCAGTAACTTTCCGACAACAAAATTCGGTAAGCTAGAAATCGTTATTTACGATTGCATTGCATTGTTTGTTGCATTTTGCGACATAGTTAACAGAACATCAATAATCATCGCAAATAACGACTTCTATTTTTGTCGAAAAGTTACTAAATATCGAATTCCATAATAAATATATCGTTATGCTTATTTTTTTTTTGGTTCGATGTTCATAATAAAAGTTTGTCAACAGAGTTATTCAGTTTAGCGTGGCAGGCCTTTACATACTCATTACAAAAATTATTTTTTCTAGTTTCACCGCTGAATATAAGGCTGCTGGGAGCGCATGAACCTCTATCTGCTGGACGACGTTATGATCTTTTGTGCCAAAGTTCTGGCTCTCGACCGCCCGCAGTTATAACATGGTGGTTAAATGGTGTGCGTTTAGAGAAAACAACGGAAACGGTAAGTAGACTTTTTAGCATTTCTTAGGCTAGATTTCGTGCTGATATTATTTGTTCTCGATATTTTGTTTTCTATCAATTGAAAGTTGACTAAAATTTTATTTTTATTTTCCTTGCAGACATCAAGTGATGGTAATCAAACAACTAGCACTTTATCTATTACATTTACTAAAAGGGATGCAGGCAAATTGTTGACATGCAAAGCCTACAATCATGCTGTGGCCTCGGAACCATTACAGGATGAATGGAAGCTAGATATTCAGTGTAAGTTTATTTTTTATACCCTTAACCGTAAGTAACTACACCGTACATATATATATTTTGAATCCTTATGAATAGCAGAGTTGAATAAGAGATATCCCTCTGTTTGTTTGTCCGCCAAGTCGTTGAAATCAACTTTCTGCAGTGGCTAGAAGACCTACAGAAGAGTTTAGTATATTAATCTGTTAGTTGTTTCTGTCTTTCAATTGCTATTAAAATTCAGCCGCAGAGCTATGAGTCAAAACCCTCGACTACCTCTAATTTTGATCATTTTTCTGAATGGGATTTTGACGTATTTTGTCTGAAATACAAATCAGCAAAAAAAAAACGGAAACGCAATTTTGTCAGAAATGATAATCAAAGTATCTGTGCAAAAAATGAGAGCAATCGGTTCACAAATGGCGAATAAAAATCAAAAATACAAACGAAATTTTTATTTTCATTTTTAAGCTCTACATGTGTGTAATGTTTGTGCACACAAACCCAAAACCAGTCATTCGACCTTATATGCTATATGTGAATTTTAAATGGCTTGAGTGTAATGGCATTACGATTACAGAATTTTTTGATTTTTACTCTGAAGGGGATATAAGACTCGGTTCAGATGTATTTTATTTTTTTTTTACAATGAAGAAGTTTTTTTTTTTTTTTTAACACAAGCGATTAACTCGTAATAAAAAAATTGCTTGTTCTATTTTATAAAATTTTCTGGACGAGTTGATCGTTTGTGTAATGGAAAGAGCACATAAACTGTGTAAATTTAAAAAAAAAAATTTATTGAGTTGGAATTAACCCAGGAAACTAATTTTTTTTTAATATAAATTTTAAAAAACCAAAACAAAAGCTTGAATTTTATTTTCACAATGACTTTTTGATTTGCTGTAGGTTCAATTTACTTTCGTGAAGGATTTTATATTAATTTCAGTTTCATTATTTTTGATTTTATACCTTCTTTTTTAATTTCAGATGTTCCTGAGGCGATCGTAAGACTGGGAACGTCATTAGATAAAAATTCTATAAGAGAAGGTACAGACGTTTATTTTGATTGCATGATGTTTTCACATCCGCCAGTTTTTCGAATTGAATGGAGACATAACGTAAGTAAAATCGTAATAAATTTTATGAGTGTCCAAGCACTATTTTGATTTTAATGAAATGTTGCAAGAACTGCATAATTATTCAGGGGTTCATGATAGATACAAGTGTATGTTTAAAACGCAAAAGATATAATAATAATATCCCAGGCCCAAGTCACCGCATTGGCTATCGAGCAAGTTCTATTGTAATTTTTAAATATTTTCATACACAAAAAGGCTAGAATTTCAATTCATTTCATGCGATATCGAACGCCCAGTTTACTACAAATAGCTGAACAACTATTGCCGATTTCAAACCTGCATAATACCTAGAAATTTTTAATTTTCAATAAATTATTTAAAATAAACCAAGTTAAAAATTGGCCATTTTTTTCTATATATTTTTAGCCTTAGAAGTTTCAAACAACACGAGCTTTATTTTATTGAAATCCATGCACAACTTTTGATTTTATTTCGAATTACCTGATGTGAAAAAAAAAATTGCCATATGGATACCTCTAAAAACGAAAACCGGCAAAGACACTAGCAAACGCATATGGCAACATTTGGTTATAACAAAATGTGTAGACGCTGTTACTGCTTAATAGATTGACTTACTTAAGTATAAAATCAAAAGTTCTGCTTCGATTTCAATAAAATATGCCTCGTTTTGTTAAAAACCTATAAAGCTATTGCTTGAAAAGAAAAAGCGACATAGTTTTGTCTCCTTCTATTTTAAATAATTGTTTAGAAATTAAAAATTTCGAAATTTTTTATAAAAAAAGGAGTCAATTTATACAAACAATGTAAGCACGACTTAAAGGAAATTTAGGATTTGACAAGTAATGCTTGTAGTATATTTAAAAGAAAATTATATATTTCGAATACTAAAGCAAAAAAAAAAAAAAAAAAAAAAAAGAGAATGAAATACAGATTTGAAATCACTTTAGCATTAGTTTTCAGTTGCTCGGGACCAAAAGTTGACTTGTGTTATTCGTATTATTTGTTTTTCTTTTAGGGAAAACTTCTACCACGAAATATATCTCAGGGAGTGATAGTTAGTAACCATTCGCTTGTACTACAAGGTGTTACAAGATTCACTGCAGGAAATTATTCATGCGTGGGTTACAATGCTGAAGGTGAGGGAAGCAGTGAACCGTTTCCTTTAAATGTTTTATGTAAGTATTTATAAATTTATAACAAATTTTATTTATATTTTATTTGCAACTTAAATATTTTTTTAATATGTAATAAATTCTATTTGGAATTTAAAAGTTTAACAAAATATTAATCTTTATTTGTGCTTATTTCCAGAAATTGTGTTGGTTTTGAAATTATTTTTTTAATATTTAATATTTTAAACACTAAACAAACAAAAAAACCAAAACCAAAACAAGTTAGCGATAGTTAAAGTTAGGAGTTTGTATAACATATAACCTGATTTTTGTTTTACTTTTAATTAAAAGACACCACTAAGCTAAGTGTTAACAATTAACACCATTTCAGTTTGAAAACTTAGTTAAAAACCAGTTTTTCGCCCTACAAAATCCTCACTTTAGTTATCAGTAACTTGTAATAATGGCTCTAAGGGCCATTATTACAACTAAACAATAACTAAAATTAGGATGTTATCCAACAGATAAATGATTTTTGGTTATTACAACAGACTTTAACAAAAAGTCTATGTTAATTTAACAGTAGGATTGTGTTGCCTTTAAATTTTAACATGAACTTTAACTTAAAGTTACCATATTGAATAATTTTTTTTTATTAATACACAAAAAGAAAAGAATAGAATAATACAATATTAAAATAAAATTTTAAAAGTAAAGAATTTCTTAGTTATTTTAAAAATAATTGTCAAAAAAGGTATGCCGTTGCCACTATGTAAATATTTATAGTAAAACTTTATAATATTTATCTTTATGGGAACTTGCAATAAAGGAAAAAAGTTATTGGTCACTTTGTCATTTACTTGAACAAAAGTTAATTATAACTATTTGACGCCTTATAAGAAAATTGTAATAATGGCTTTAAGGGTCATAATTACAACTAAGCAATAACTAACGACAGAATGTTAGCGGACAGATAAATGATTTTTGGTTATTACTAGTAGACTTTAACGAAAAGTCTATGTTAATTTAACAGCAGGATTGTGTTGCCTTTAAATTTTAACATAAACTATAAAAATTTAATGTTGCCATATCTTCGATTATAGATATGGCAACTTCAACAGTAGTTTTTCTTTATATTAATACATAAAAAGAAAACAATACAATAAAAAAAATAAAAGAATAAATATTAAAATAAAATTTTAAAAGTATCGAATTTCTTTAATATTTTAAAAATAATTGTTAAAAAAAAATATGACGTTGCCACTATGTATTTATAAAAATAATCAATATTCAGTGGTGCAACCTTATTTTTTTTAAATTTTTGTCTTATTGTCAAGTTGTTATAAAGGCTCTAAAGAAATATATTGTTCATTTACCGCAATAGTGTCATAATTCAAAAAACATGATTTTACAGGAGCACCATTTTATTACTAATTTTTTTTAGAAAAATTTTATATATATTTTTAAAATATTTTTACTGCATAAAGTGCGAAATATAATAAAAAAATTAATTTATTAACTAAAAATGTAGATTTTTTGAGTTATCTCACTGTTGAAGTATTTGAGCGTTATATATCTAGCATAAAGAGTTCGGAAAATAGTTTGCTACTCCACCCTTAATACGAGTATCTTAATGTGCTATTTTTGTAATGCAATTGTTTAAAGCTACGGTCACTTTCTACAAATATTTATCGAATTAAGCATAAACATTAAGTTTTGGTAAATATTTTTACAATCTAATATGACTTGTATTACATGAAATCATTTCAAATAATAAATATAATAACGTAAGTATGTTGTATTTTAATAAAAAATAAATCTATTTTAAGCCAAAATTTCTTCAAAATATAAAAACGTATATGTAGATGACGTAGCGGTTATGCTTATTTCGACCAATATTTGTTTAATGTGACCGTAGAAAATTTTAATGAATAAAACTCAATTAAAAAAAAATTATTTTCATACTGAATTTCTAGATAATTTTTTTTTTTCAGTAGAGTTGCCTTATTTACATTAATTATTTCTTTTGTTTTCATACTGAATTTCTAGATAATTTTTTTTTTCGGTAGAGTTGCCTTATTTACATTAATTATTTCTTTTGTTTTCAGATTCCCCTACATGTATGCCCAACCAACCGAGAATATATGGTGTGGGTAAACAAGAAGATGCCAAAATTAAATGTACTGTTAATGCCAATCCTGCAGATGTTGATTTTAGTTGGACATTTAATAATTCTGCAGAAACCATCGATGTGGCAACTAATCACATCTCAAAACTTGGTATTTTAATTTTTAGTGCTGTTTTTATAACACAAGCGATCAATTCGTCTAGAGAAAGTGTTTTTCATAAAATTTTTTTAGACGAGTTATAAAACAGCACAATAATTTTTTTTTATACAGAAACCAAAAATAGTAATTGTTAAAGAAAAAATTTTATGTTTATGTAGGTTTATGTTTATGTTTATGTAATTGCGTTTAATTGATCTAAAAATTTTATCTGAAATAAATTGATGTGAAGTTTTTTATTTAACTCGCCTAAAAAATTTGTATGAAAAACGCTTAATATTTTGAGTACGAGTTAATCGCTTGTGTTATAAAAACAGCACATGAGTGTTTTCTATAAAAATTTTCTTAACGAATTGATCGCTTGTGCTATAGATTAAGTAATTAATTAATGTCGATTCTATAATTATTTTTAGGAACAACTTCCATTGTAACGTATACTCCAATAACTGAACTGGATTATGGTACGCTTTTATGTATTGCAACAAACAAAATTGGAAAACAACGAATTCCATGCATTTTCCATATAATTGCAGCAGGTATGAGACAATTTTTTTCAAAATAAATACATTTGAAATATATTTGAACTAATTTGCACTTTCCATAATGCAAACGATCAAGACTTGTATGGAAAACACTAAAATTAACATTGACTTTAAAGTCACTTTTAACGAAATTTTTCATAAAATTTTTTCATAAAGACTACTGTGCGATCAACTCGTCAAAAACATTTATATGAAAAACACTCATTATTTGGAGTACTTTTCATATAAAATTTCCAGACGAGTGGTTTCATTAATTTTCATATGAAATTAGAAAAAGAAAACCTTTTAAAAAACCTTTCAAAAATTCAAAAGAATGCAATAGCGAAACAGCGATAAAGAGGTATGCCTGTAATCAATTTGTTTAAAAATTTTGTTTGATCAAAATTTAATCTTTATTCGTGCTTAATTCCAAATTATGTTGGTTTGCATGATATTGTCTTGGAAAATTTCAAAAAACTGTTTACTTAGCGCAATAAGTACCAAGAGGAAAAGCATATCTTTACAGCGGTTTTATCAGACGCTGCTCTGAATCTTCAGTAGATTAACCCGGAGTCTTGTTAAATTCCTACCCAAACATTTGAATACTTATTTCATTCTACCAATCGGCCAAATGAGAATTTTAGTCAATAAGCAAACAAAAAGTTTCCAAATACTTAAACAAATAATTAAATAATTAAGAATTAAGCACGAATAGAATTTTTAATTCCAAATAATTTAATTCTATATGATCACTTATGTTACAGCTTTTTCGCTTTTCTCTCTTTCTGCCTTTTTTTATTATACGAAAATCTCTGAGTGGGACAATTTTTGCCTAAAACTACAATTTCCCTTAGAAAAAAAAAATTCCCTAAAATAGGGTTGAATATTTTTCCTTGGACCAGGACCACACACAGCAATTTTAGTTGGGCAATTCTTGATTTTGTAGGAGAGAGAGGAAAGAAGAATGGGAAGAGGTAAAAACTTGCTCCTACTCAGCAATTCCCTTTTGCTTTCTCTTCGTATCTTTTATAAAGATGTCACAACAGAATGAATAACTGACTAAAAATGCTAAAATTGCCGAAACAAAAAAAATATTGTGTGTGGATAAAACGACAATTTTAAAAGAGAATTGAGAAAGAATTGCCCAACTAAACTTGCCGTGTGTGGTCATGGTCTTGCTGCTCCTTGCAGCTTAAAAATAAAACTACAAGGCCTTTCTGAAAATAAAATTTTCTTTAGCAAAAACTTTCTCTGGAATAATCATTCATAATAGGGTGGAATGCTTTTCCCTTTTAATCTTTACAGCTTAAAAATAACTAGAGAAAGTTTTAAAAAGGAAAATTGTGAATTAATCGGAAACTTTTGGGCTTTTGCTTTGCTTTTTTCCTTAATACTTACACTTTAATATTTCAGGTCATCCGGATCAAGTCCACAACTGCACGCTGACAAATATATCCATGATCTCGCTGACAGTTACTTGCACTGATGGATTCAATGGCGGCCTACCACAACTTTTTATACTAGAATTAGTTGATGCACAAACAAATGTAAGTACACAAATTACACTTTTAAGAAAAATTTACAGATAAGGCGAATGTTGCACCACGGAAAATTTGATTCACTCTCGAATGGCTTTTAATGAGTTTAAACATTTTTTAGTGAAGGAAATATTGAAAAAAATATTTAAATGAAATTCAAAAAAAGCCATAATCATAAGCTTACTATTTTGAACTATTTTTAATCCACAAAAAAGTAAGCTTTTACTGTCTCTTGTGACTAGGATTGCTGAAATATTAAAAAAAATTTTTTTTTTAGGAATTTAAAGCAAATATTACGTCAACTATTCCACGGTTTACTGTTTCAAACTTGTCACCCGGCGGAGTGTATACCTTATCAGTTTATGCCTTTAATTCGAAAGGCAGATCTGATCCTACTATTTTAAGTGCTGCCATGCTAAAAATGCCTGAAAAGCAGCTGACCTATGAACCAGGTAATTATAAAATTATAAAACAATAGAACACACTAAATAAATACTATGAAAGAGTGAGTATTCTTAAGAAAAACAACACACGAATGCTAACGGTCTTAGTTGAATAATGTGTGGTTTCCATAACACAATCGGTCAACTATTCTAGAAAATTTTTGTGAGAAACTCTCAATTTTTTGAGTCTTTTCACACAAAACTTCTAGACGAGTTGAACTCTTGTGTTATGAAAAGAAAATCATCGCAATTTGAAAAAAAATTAAAACTAAAACAACTTTTTAATTGAGGTTGAATCAAGTGGCGAGTGTCATTCTGGACAAGATAATACTAAACTTATGGACGGTGTTGTCACATATCAATGTTCTTGTCAGATCAACGATACTTATGATCTGAGGCCAAATTATGGCATTCGATATCGATTTATATGCCTCTCGTAATTAGATTAACATCGAATGCCGTAGTTCGTAAGAAGGCTTATGTTTTTATATCACAATATTTTGAGTACTTTTCATATGAAATTTTCAGACCAGTTGAGCGCTTGTCTTATCCAAAAGTTGTTATGGAATAGTTTTGTAAAGAATTTAATAACAAGAGAAATTTGTTTTAATCTTTTTTAAAATAACACAAATTCGCGAAGCATCTTGGCTTGTCATCAGAAAACACCCAGGGTCTAGACAGGAATTGAACCTGCGACCGATTACGTTACCTACTAATCTATGGTCGACATTGGCATAAAACACAGTTTTCCTCTGAACTACGACTCGCAAGAAAAGCTAAAACAATAGACCTGATTATGAATGTCGTTGTCGTGACGAAACCAGTGACAACAGCACTCGTAATAAGCCTGAATACTTTACCGCAGTGAGCTTTAAAAATTAATTATAATAATTGATTGAATTGTTAGGGGACTCTTGAAAGCGCTTTAAAATTAAATGACAAAATAATTAATTTTTTCAATTGTTTTAAAGAATCTTTAACCTTTTTTTTTTAATATTTCCCTTTGAATGTCTGGGTATGCTTCAGCTCTCTTCATTGCTGTTGCATTTGCCTAAAACCTAAGGATCTAGAGGTAGCAGGTTCGATTCCTGCCTAGATCCTGGATGTTTGCCTTTAGAAAAGATTCTACGGGTTGCGAAACACATTAAAGGGGTGCACAAGCATACTTGAAAGCCACACATCACCACAAACATGTGTAATATTTTATAATAAAAATTGCTTGTAAAATATGAACGGCGTTGCCACATATTACTCACATTTGTCCATACAAAAACAATAAAGACCAGATTAGTTAAATGCGAGCGAAATTTTGTGTTTACTTTCAATACAATTATGCGAACAGACCTCTCGTTCGCATTTGGCTGACAATTCGCTAAAATTATGTGGATCCAGGCTTAATATAAAACAGATGACGAGCGTTGCCACAAAGTACTGTTTTTGTTTTAGACTACGACACTCCTAATCAGTCTTAAATTTAGTGATTAAATTACGACACTCGATTGAAATTTCAATACAATTTAAATGGAAATCGAATGTCGTAATTTGGCTGCTTGCCAAATATGCCAAGCGTTTACTAATTGTTTTAAATAAAATTTTTAACCAAAATTCTCTTCTTTTTATTATTATTATTTTTTTTTTTAGGTGACAAGTCCAGAACAGATCTTTTGGTATCACCAATGATTTCGCTAACGGTAGTGTTAACTTTAGCAGTTTTAGTAGCCGGTTTGGCTATTATTTTGGCACTTCGCATTTCATGCAAAAGTTCTAGGAGGCAGCAAAAGGAATTTCCTGCCGAACAAGATTCGCGGAATGTATCACCTGGGCCCAGTGAAAAAAGTTCAGGCAGCAAAGAAATGGAAGGCAATGACGATGATAAAAATCCTGATATCATACCGGAAACTGTGGACTCTGATGAACAAGTGAGCAAATAAAAATTCAGCCCTATTATTAATAATAATTAATTTTTCATAATTATCTTGCAATGCCTGTAATTTAGACTGATTTTATAAGACATAAACAACAAATTTCAACAATTGAGTCCAGCTACAGTCCTACCAGAATGATAACAAGTACACCACCACCGCAACAATATTCTTCAGGTATGACTCTTCACTCAGCTCACAATATGGGTTATTGCACCTTAAGAAATGGTGCGCAATCGTCTTCAATTGGAGGGGCAATGTCAATGGTGTGTATTATACTAAACTAAATGGGCAACTCCACAGAAAAGTCGATGTTCGTCACAAAACGTCACTTCTTTCAATTGATTATTTTTAGGACGCGAGTAGCTTAATTACTTATAGTGTAGATGAAAAAAATTAATTTAATTTAACAGCCAACTTTAAGATTTTAAAATATAAGCAAACAAAAATAGTAGCTTGACATAACGCCAGTGAAATTTTCTGTGGAATGGCCCATATAGTTATGTTTTTGAATGGCTTTCTTGCCATTATTACAAGTTACCGATAGTTAAATTTAAGATTTTTTAAGTTAAATATTGGATAGTGTGTCCTTAATCCCAACTTTAACTAACGAAAGTTGTAATAACGGGCTTTAGGCTTCTTATTACAAGTTACCGATAGTTAAAGTTAGGATAACAATTTGTGTAACAAATAATTAGTTTTTGGCTTTAACTTCAAAACGACCATTGAACGGCAACTTTGAATTTAAAGTCTAAGTAAAAGTTGGTTATGTGACCTCAAAATTCTTAACTTTAGCTATTGGCAACTTGTAATTATGGGCCTTAGAGATTAATAGGATAATAAATTTTGGTGTTTTAATTTAAATTTTCATTTTAGAATGTTACCCCACAAGTATATTCGCGCTCAATAGCACAATGCACTTTTTCTAGACATTCAAATTACAACTTGTGGCCAAATTACAATGCAATATTAACTCGAGTGCAAAATATGCAGCCAATACCAACGACACATCAACAGTCATTAGCGATAGCCTCAAATATGAGTCAAAAACAATTGAACTCAGAATCACTTGATACAGCAGCCGAAAATGTTATTATAACAGCTAATAGAGCATCGAAAAATAATAGTCCGCACAATTTTATACAAGAGAATCCACAAATTCAACGAGCCAGAGTGTGTGCTGGCATAAGTAGTAATAGCGGTACTTATTCTTTGGAATCAGCATGTTTATCCGATGAAGAGGTAACATCACAAACTCCGCTTATGATGAAACGAGAGAGTTCCGTATGACTATAGGATTTTAAAAGGGTTAGTGACACAACCCTCTGAAATTATTTTAAACTAGTTTCAACACTATAATTGCGAAATTGTACACACCGAACCACCAAATTATTTTTTAATTACAACGTCTTCTTTATTATTTTGTTACATATAGCTCAGGTTTATTTAAACGTTTACAAAAAGTATAAAAACTGAAATCATTAAAAATCGACAAGAACAAACATTAATAGGCCTGATGATGAGTGCCATTTTCTAAGACGATAAAAGTAATAAGTGGCAACGCCTTATTGCGACACTCATAATAAGGCTAAATACCTGCATACAGATACGTTTGTTTCATTAATGTCTTGATTAGAGCCCGATTTTGATAAAAATTTTGAGTCCAAATCATCATATACGATATCGAGCAAATTCTGTCGAAATTTTCACATTATTTCATACAAAAAGGCTCAATTTTCGATCGTTTTCTTCTATATCGAATGCAATGATATGGGCTCTGCTTTCCATTTATTGAAAACTTATGGGCCTAAGTTTTACAAACTTTTGTTTAAACAAAAGTATCCTAAATTGCTACCTAAACTAGTACATGATGCTTCATTAAATTTAAAATTTTGATACTGATAATACACGATCATTCTGTTCTGCTCGCTCTTTTTTTTAATAGTTAATGATGCATAAAAACGAATATTAAGTTATTCGAGTAGTTAAATTTATTATTTTTAGTAATTTTTTTTTTAGAAAAAATCAATTTTTTTATAACAAGAAAAACTCAAAAATTAAATACATTAAATTAAATAATGTAAAACATTTAACACGACCCTGTTTTTATGTTAAAAATATTTACTAACAATTATTTTATTAACGAGCTTTAATTAGTTTTATTTGTGATTAAAAAAAAAAAAAAACCTTATTGGGGGGAAAACTAAAGCAGGTTCATATTCAAAATCCCTTAAACTTTTATCCAAAAACAATTATTAGCTTAATAAACGTCTGGCAAGGCTACTCTGTATTTCAATTAAAAAAACAATCACTCGAAGAACTATATTTTGAAAATATTTTCTTTCGCATGAGAATACAGACTAGTCCCCCTGAGAAATCCTACATCAAATTTAATTAATTTAAAATAAGTAACTCCCACTATAAAGTGACATTTTCGTATGAAAATTTTGCTGAAGAAATCAATTTAAAGGGCCATTATTACAACTAGGCAATAAAGCTTCTGGAAGCTATAATTAATTAAAAAAATTAAATTTGAATTTTTTTTCTATTATTAGACACAATTTCTTAATAAAATAATTTAAATTCAAAAGCTAGCAGCTTCTCAGACACTTTTGTTTAAAGTCTTCTCATAATAAACAATCATTTCTCAGTTGTAATAATGGTCTTATGACTCTATGCTCTTTTTAAGGAACTACAGAAAAAGAATAATGACCCTAAAGCCCTATGTTTCTTATAAGAACGACAGGACAGGTCAGAAAAATGTAAATTACATAATATTTATAGTGCGTATTTTATACTAAGCCACTTGTTCCGAATAAAATTTTTGTGAGCACAAAACTTTTTTAAGTAGCCTAAGTGTGTTTTTTACTATGTAAAATATAATTTTTTAAACGAAAAAAAAACTTTTTAATTCGACGAGAAGTGCGTGACTGCAGTCTATGAAACCAAATGTACCAGTTTCTGTGTTTTAATGCTTTAAGTACGCATATTTTAGAGTTGAAGTAGGGTTGAATTCATTCACTTGTTGTGGAAAATATTTTTGTTTGTGCAAACAAATTTATTTTAGCCAAATCATTTTATTCAATATCAAAAGAAAACTATTGAAATTTTAGTCTTTTTTTAAGTTACTAGATATTGAATTTGACGATTTGGCCTCTAAGTTCATCCACTTGTTCCTAACAAAATTATTGACCGAACAAAGTTTTAGTCTGAAAAAAATTTTATCATAACAAAATTTGTGTGCAACCAAAATGTATGTTTTAACTGAATAAGTGTCTGAACAAAATTTGTGTTGTAACAAAACTATTGTCTAAACAAATTTTTTGGGCATCCATAATTTATGTACTTACAAATATTTTTTCAACAATATTGTCTGAACAAAATTGGTATTCTAATAAAATTATTATCTGAACAAAATTTGTGTTGTAAGAAAATTATTGTCTAAACAAAATATTTGTCTAAACAAATTTTTTGGGCATCCAAAATTTATGTACTTACAAATATTTTCTCAATAATATTATCTGAACAAAATTTGTGTCCTAATAAAATTATTGTCTGAACATTATTTGTGTCATAACAAAATTTTTGTCCCCACACAATTTTTGTCCCTCTCACGAAGAGGGAAGAATAACTTTATATAACCTACCTTGACATCAATATTGTACAGAAAAACATATTTTTCGTAACGTTTGAACCTTAAACTACATATAAAAAAATTTGTCCGAACAAAATTTTTGTCTTAATACAATTTTTTTCCACAGAAAATTTTTTTCTAAACAAAATTTTTGTCTAAAAAAAATTTCTGTCCTAACGAAATTATTGTCTAAACAAAATTTTTTTCTAAACAAAATTTTTGTCTAAAAAAAATTTCTGTCCTAACGAAATTATTGTCTAAACAAAATGTTTTTCTTAACAAAATTATTGTCTAAAGAAAATTTTTCTATGCACAAAATTATTTGTACTATCAAAATTTTTTTATACAAAAAATTTTTGTCTTAACAAAATTAATGTCTGAACAAAATTTTTGTCCACACATAATTTTTGTCTTAACAAAAATTTTTTCTTAACAAAATTTTTGTAAAAAAAATATTCTGTCCTAACGAAATTATTGTCTAAACAAAATGTTTTTCTTAACAAAATTATTGTCTAAACAAAATTGTTTTTTTAAGAAAATTATTATCTAAACAAACTTATTGTTTATACAAAATTTTTGTCCTAACAAATTTATTGTCTAAACCAAATTTCTGTTAGCAAAAAAATTTTTTTCTACCAAAATTATTGTCCAAACAAAATTTCTGTCCATACAAAAGTTTTTTTCTTACGAAAGTTATTGTCCAAACAAAATTTTGGCCACACAAAATTTGTTGTCTCTCTCACAAACAGATTAGAAAAAATCATTATTGTACAGACAAAAATTTTTTTTCGTAACGTGTGAGTAAATTCAGCCTTACACTACATAAATGAAAAGCAAATTTGTGCGAACAAAAATTTTTTTCCGTAAATATAGAGTAAATTCAGTATTATAATCTTTGTTAAATTGGCTACGAGGTAAGAAAGATCAAATGGGTTTAATATAACTTTTGTAATTTGACTCATTCAAACATACTATATATAAGACAGATATTAAAGATAATACAATAAGTACTTAGAGTGTTTTGCCATACATAAAAATATATACATACATGCATACACACATATGTATGTATAAACATTTGATTTACAAACATTTTAACAAAAAAAAAAATTAGTATTTCTAAAAACAGCAACAATAGGGGGTGCCTTGTTAAACACTACGATTTCAATCTGTAAGATTTCATAAAATAAAATTATTAAAAATTAATTTACATCAACTTTTCTTGTTTTAAAATATTTAATAAAAATTCCAGTCATATGAAGAGCAACTAGTAATTAATTTGTTTACCAACTTAGACGACTTGCAATGGTAGCGTTTTCCAGAACACCCCCCAAATTTTGTAGTATTTATTCAAAATGTATTTTTTAAAGCAATTCTTTTTAATATTAATTTATATGTATATATAAATAAACTTAAAGTTTGTCAGGTAACAATTAAGTCTCTTAATTTTATGTACTAACATATAAAAATATAAAAAAAATTAAGGAATAGGTAAAAAAAAAAAACAAAAAATTCAAATAAAATAAAAAAGTAAAACAATTATATGTCTAACAGTTTCATTTTTAATACAACCAAAGCAATATCATATTTTGCGGTGGGCTTTTTATACCCTTCACTGTAAGTAAGAAGGGTATACGAGTATAAAGGCTTGTTTAGCTGAACGTTGTTGAAAAAGTCCGGCGACGTCCGTTGACGTTAAAACATTTGTGTAGTTATAGAACATTTAAAAACGTGTCATATGCTTTTCATATAAGAAAACAAATAAAAAAAAAATTTTTTACAAAAAACTGTATCGCACTTTTTGTTCTAGTGTTTAATTATTAAATATTGTTATTTTTATTTTCTTATTTAAACTTTCGTTTATACGCGCTTCATTTTTTTTTTTCAATAAAAAACTGCCCTGTCTCAGCTGTGCATAAACGTCCCGTAAAAACGTTGCTGAATTCTATTTTATACAAAACTTGCCGTATCGTCAACGTGACATTTGTTTTCGATAAGCACTTTCATTACTTTTCATATAACAAAACGGATCAGCTGGTAACGAAATCTTACGGGAGGTTCGGTTAATTCTAGCTTAACTTTGTGATTCCGTTTGTAATTTCTACACCGTACATGGGACACCCTATAAAGTATATATATTCTGGATCCTTGTGAATAGCGGAATCAATTAAGCGATGTCCGTCTGTATGTCTGTCTCTTCGTCAAGTCGTTAAAATCAACTTTCTGAAGTCCCTAGGCAACGTAAAGAAAAGTTTAGTAAACCAATCTGTCAATTGCTTCTGTCAGATTAATACTATTAAAATTCAGCTAACGGGTGGGCCAAATGAGACCTAGTGAGTGTATTGTAGTCGTTGTTGGGAGTCTTGCGGTAGAAGCTTTTGCACAATTTGAACTTTGTATGGATACATCTTAAGATCCAGCTTTAAAATTCTCTGTAATGTTGTTCTGGGTATACCCAATTGAGTTGAGACAGATGGATCATTTTGCAACTCGATGAGCACCTCTTCCTCAAAACGGCGAACTAAACTTGTAATCATGGAAGATGTGGGCGCTGATCTTACGTTAAAAAAAACGGCAATAATTTCGCTGCGTCAGAACAATTGATCGTTGAGAAGAATAATAAAAATCGATAATTTTAATGCGTTGTTGTGGACTGTTCGTATTCATTTTAAATTTCCAAGAGTTCAGTTATAATCTGCAAAAAGAAAAAAGAAAATAGTTATTTGTATTTCACATCAGCCTGTAGATTAGTTCATAAATGGCGGAGCTGTGAGTCAAAAACCGAAATTACCCTATTTTTGCCCATTTTTGGAGTGGGTTTTTTGCGTATTTTGTTAAAACAACGAAGCAGATAAAAAAAGTTGGCATGTTTGAAATATCAGTCATAATATCTGTGGTAAAAATGAGAACCATCGGTCCACAAATCTAACATCCAAAAGTTACAAAGAAGACAGTCGAATATTTTACGAACAATAGTCTGCGCCCCCTGGTATGGAAGAAATGAGAATATCCACAGAAATTTAGAAATTATACTAAGTACGTTCACAAACTGGCGGCCCATCCAAACGTCCTCACCAGGGGCCTGTTACAGTTCGAGGGACACAGGAGGCTTAAGAGAAGTGATACCTTGCGCCTAGTGAGAAGAGAGATATAACTTTTTGATTTAACCGTAAAATATTTCTTTTATTCTTAAGATTTGAGTACAAGTAACTAGTTCTTACATTGGTAATAATTATTAAAGTTTTTTTTATCTTTTTTAGAGTTAAGATTTGGATACTTATTGTAATTTTCTTATAGAAAGATTCAATAATAATTAAAAAAAGAAATCGGTCCACAAATGGCTGAGGAATATCAAAAATACAACCGAAATTTTAGATTTTCATTAATTTCTGCTTTGTTTTTTTGCGTATTTTCTCTAAACTAAAAAATTAGTACACAGTTTTTTTTATATATTATATAAATAGTATCTGGACCAAAACTCAGCTAGATTGGCCCATAAATGACGGAGCTATGACTCAAAAATCATGACTAAACTGCAAGACAGACAAAAAAACGTGGTACGCAGTCTTATTCCAAATAAAAGTCGTAATATCTTTGCAAAAAATTAGAAAGATCGGTACACAAATGGACCAGGTAAATCAAAAATACTACCGACATTTCACATTTTCAATAATTTATGTTTTGTTTTTTCTTTTGTGGAAATTTTTAAACTGTCATGTGCGTAATACAGTGCATGGGTGTGTGGTTTTTTATATCTTTTTTATGAAAGAGAGTCTATTCGATTTGCAAAATTAAATGAAAATAAATTTTTTTTGCATTCCTAGAATTCAAAAATTGAGTGCCTGCCGACATTTTATTGCTTTTAAAAATGAGGTTCTCAGAAAAGATTGTTTCTTGAACTGAAATTAATTATTTATTTAGGAAATTATTTTTATCAATATTTGTCATTTCTTTTTCTATTTTTTTAAAACTCTTTAATTGTAACTTTATATGACTTTTTTTATTGAAACGGCTAGATTTTTAAATTGAATTCGTATTATAAAAATTTATTTTTTATTGATATTTCTTTTCAATAATAAATAAAGAAATTCTTACATTTAATATGAACTCAAGCTTAATAAACTAAGTGTTTCAGTTACATAATTTTTTGAAGTGAGTGAAGATAAATCTGTCAAGTTAAATATGTTTTCAAGTAATTCCTTATGATTTTAAGTATTTGTAAATATCTTTTAAGTATTTATGACATAAACATTTATAAATATGCTTAGGAGACATATAGGTTCCTACATAGATACAAATGTGCATAAATACGTTGATTTCTCTAAGAGATTGCAAACGAAACATAGATAGTTACACATATAAGTTAAACAAGAGGTCGCTTAGAAAAAACTTTGCATTATTTTTTGAAATTCCCTCATACCCCAGTACGCGTCTTCTGAAGGATTTTTACCATTCCCCACTTTGCCGAAGTAGCATTCCCGATTTTCGCCATGAAAATTACCAAAATCAAAAAGGAATTTAATCTGTAGGAAGTGTTTTAACTTTGTCTGAAAAATTCGTAGTTTTTATTTTATGATGCAAAACGGAAATTGCCAAAACCCTTTAAAGCAACAGCACTGCGGTATATGAAAATTAAAAAAAAAAAAAAATTTTTAAATGATCTAAAGTAAAATTTGTTTGGTAGGTTACAAGTATAGATGATCTAAAAATATTTAATATTTATTGACGTAAGACTGTATTAAATATAAATATGGCATTAATACTGAAAATATATTTAGAAATATTAAAAAACGTAACGGGGTACGTTAAACCATATTTATCTTTACTCATTTAATTTTTTCTATGGTTTTGATATTGTAGAAGCATGTGGAAAGTGAAAAATATTAATATTTCACTAATACAGTAAAGGGTAATAAGACTTGGCACAGCCGAATTTAACTTGTTTTCAGTAATTTCATACACAATAAATATAAATTTTCTTCTTTTATTTAAAACTAAATTTATCTACTTGTTGCAAACAAGATTTTTGTATGCTTAATGTTATTTATATATTTAGCTTGAGTTCTCTGTCCGTAAGGTACTTTATACTACATATAAAAAAATTTTGTGTGGACAAAAATTTTGTTCAGAAAAAATGTTTATTCAAAAAAAAAATTTTGTTCAGACTAAAATTTTACTCTATACAAAAATTTTGTTCAGACTAAAATTGTGTTCAGACTAAAATTTTATTAAGACAAAAATTTTGTTCATATAAAAATTTTTTGTGGACAAAAATTTTGTTCAGACAAATATTTTGTGTGAACAATAATTTTTTCATACCAAAATTTTATTCAGACTAAAATTTTTTCCAGACAAAAATTTTGTTTAGACAAACATTTTGTGTGGATAAAAATTTTGTTCAGTCAAACATTGTGTGTGAACAAACATTTTGTTCAGAATAATATTTTATTCGAGACTAAAATTTTGTTAAGACTAAAATTGTATTCAGACTAAAATTTTATTAAGACAAAATTTTGTGTGAACAATAATTTTTTCATACCAAAATTTTATTCAGACCAAAATTTTGTTCGGACAAACATTTTATTCAGACTAAAATTTTTGTTCAGACAAACATTAGCACAGGCTACAACAAGTGTTTGCAACGCAACACACTTGAAAGTTTTTGTTAGCTTGGAAATTTTTAATAAAATGTAAAAGCATGTTACTCTTGTTAACTTTATTTATTTTTATTTATTAATTCAAATGCAAAAATGTTACAAGAAAATTTCGAAAATATTATATTTTGAAGGATGGAAACGTTTTAACGTATTTTCTTTCTTCTTTTTCTAATCCTTTTGTATGTTTGGGAAGCTCATGTTACCAATTTAAGTTTTCAAAAGCTTCTCTGAAAGTGCGGCTATTTTCAGAGTAGAATTGAGAGTACCAAGTTCGAAATAATTTGAGAGATATATCTTCTTTCACCAATTGGGGCTGTCTTTGATATATTTTGTGATTCCATATATTAATGTCACGCTCAAACTTGAAACAGATTTTTTTAAAAATCTTTTTGTCTAAAATAAAAAAAAATAACTTCTTACCATTATGCTCTCTCCCAAGATAATCAACTTTATGAATGGACCCAGTATTCTGGGAGCGTAAAATCGATGAATAACTTTCTGTACCATAGGTTCAATTGGTGTAATCGTTTGTAAAACTTCAATACAACCTAAAGTAGGTGATTTCATGTGTAACTGAACATAAGATGGACCCACCTGCAATTAGAGAAAAAACCAAACAAAAAAAGTCGTCATTGAAAATAAAATTTTTTTTGTTACAGAGCAAGGGAAAATTAATAAAAATTCAAAGCTATCTAAAGCATTTAATTTACACCGTGCAACAGAAAAAAATTTTTTTTTAAAGATGGTAACCACGTGTCAGTGTTTTGAAAATGTACGTCTGACCCGATATAATATATTGGAACATTTTAACCTTCTAGCCCTTCAACTAAGCGAACTTTTTTAATTGTTATTTAAAAAAAAGACAAACAAGACCCATATCTAGAAGAGTTCTAGGGTTAAACTCTTTTACAAAAATGTTCTTCGTAAAATCCTACTAAAACTCTTAGCACTTGTTAATGGCGGATATAATTCAAAACAAATATGTTTAAGGGTTAATTTAAAATCGACTTAGCCAACCATATGAATCTTACATTTTGGCTACATAACATGTTCAGCAATCTTATGTAAAACACCACGAGGAATATTTTTATGGAACATTTTAACCCTCTAACCCTTCAACTAAGCGAACTTTTTTAATTTTTATTTAAAAAAAAGACAAACAAGACCCATATGTAGAAGAGTTCGAGGGTTAAACGGTTCCACAAAAATGTTCTACAAGTCTTTGAACAAAAAATGTGTTTAAGGGTTAATGCGTAAGTACTTCAAGTTGGTATTGGTACAAACATTGCAAAAGTGTATGAGAGAAATTTTTTTTTTTAATTTTAATTTGTAAGATATACGCTTAATAAGCCCTTATTAAACCCGTAATAACCCTTTATTATTTTAGTATACCTGGTCAGCTACCACATCCATTTTAACCGCATGTATATTTTTCGTTAATTCTATTGAATGCTTTAAATTTACTCGGGCAATATGCTTTGTAGGAGCTTCCAAGTGCTTCCATCTGATAAAATAAAAAAAAAAAACATTTTTTTTTCAAAACACTGTGGAACAAAATAACTTGGTTTTTCGAATAATTTTAATTATTACTTACAAAGCTTGCCAATGATGTTTTCCTAAATTTTTGAAAATATTACTAAGCGGAGTACCGCCTCCTGCCAGAATATTGTCATTATGAATTGCTGTAAAATGCGCCAAATCAGCGCCATTCTCTGGGATTTCTTGAATGTGACAATTGACATAAAATTCATTCCTGCCATGATAAACCATTTCCTTTGACTCAATTTTTTCAACCACTGGCAGCATCCAAGGCTCCTGGTCGTTTTCAGCATGAAACCAAACAAAAATGTGGTCATTTATTTCACGTGATATCCACTTTTTAACTTTTGTGGCGTGGGTGCCTGCAGTTAATAATAAATAAATTTTTTTTTTTAATTTTTACTATGACACACTTACCGCAAGTGCTATATGGTATGTTGGCACACTTTCCATCGCTGCCACGAAAACTCCACAGATGAAATGGACACTGAATGGTGTCTCCAATAACTCGTCCCCCAATCCCCAAATTTGCTCCCATGTGGGCACAGTAGGCATCCAATACAAACACTGTATTTCTTAATGTTCTAAATACAACAAATTGTTCGCCCAGGGCCGCTACAGTCTTTGATTTACCTGGTTTAAGCTGTGATGACTCCATCAAACTATACCATCCGTTTGGATAAGGCGGCGGCAACTCTTTTATGCCAATTTTACGTTGTTTTCGTATTTTGTTTATGAAATTTTTTTTTCTAGCAGCACTTAGCTTTCCTTCATCTTTAAGAAGAATACTGTAACCCACTTCATCAATTTGCTTCCATTATGAAAAGAAAAAATTAAATTAAATTTTTGTTTAATTCGTCGTTAATAAGTTTTTATCTTAATCTCAATATTTATTTAGGGTGTCTAAATTTGGGCACAGTTCTTTCTCAGTATCACTGAAAATATTACAAACAGAGAATGATTAGAGACACCATGTAAATGCTGGAGATGCTTAATATCTGAGAACGATTAAGATAAAAAACCTTGACAATTCGTTAGTACAGATTTAGTGAGATATTTGACTACAAATCAATCAAAGTGTAAATAGTACGTTTAGGTTGTAATGGAAGTGTTAAAACACTTCCAAAAAGCTTAAAACCTACAGATTGGTGATTTTCGCGTGCAAAATGGTGAAAATCCCTCAGAGCAATTTCAAAAAAATTTTTAAATAATCCAAAGTAACTTCTGAGTATTTGGTGGGCAGATTGAAAATCTATATGGCCTTCCATTTAAAATGATATGTGTCCTTTGCCGTAATCGTCTATGGTTTATCCGGAATTTTCTAAAATCACCAAAGTAATTTCTGAGTATTTAAGTGGTGGATTATAAATCTCGACTGCCTCTCCTTCAAAAAGATTTGTGTTTCATTCTGTAATCTTCTTGAGAAATCAAAATATTTATGAATATTTGTATTTTCACTTATATTTTTTCTGAACTTAAATACTAAAAACCTGCTTAGAAATATTTAATGACGTAAGACGTATGCCATGAATACTAAAAAACGTAACCGGTTACGTTAAAACATATTTATCTTTTCATATAAATATTTTTCTTCTCTCACTTATGCAAATACATCAAGTTGGTTATTCAAAAATGGATTCTGGACCCATGCAAACTTTGTTGACGTAACGTGAAAAATGTTTCATTAACATGTTTTGCAAATGTTCTATAAAAAGTTTTTTTGTTTGCCTTAATAGTGTTTCTGTTCTGGTACCAGCGTCATTATGATAAACATTCTCCTCCAAATTTTGAATTAATGATGTGACTTTGTCTTTTTGAATCACAGCAAGCAGTGACTTATTTAAATCTATTTTTTTTTTTTTTTTTGTTAATTTCAACTAAATTAGCAAATTTAAGGATAAAGTTATCGTTGCGAAAGGAGGATGACTGACTCATCTTTGTGATGTTCGTAATTTCGTCTTTAAGTTTGAACGCTCTTTGAATAAATTTTGAACGAGAAAACCAACGTAGCTCACACTAGGGCAAGAGGGATGTTTATTTAGCTCCCATATCTTGACAAAACATTCCGAAGCATCTCGCTTTCAAAGGACTGTTATTAAATTCCTCACTCAGTGCTCTTCGTTATTACTTATTTTTCTTTTATACCCATTTCCTTTGATAGCAAAAATTATAGAAATTCTTTAAAACTTTAAAAAAAATTATTCGGTCTTAAAAGTTCTCCCAAGAATTCAGTAAAATAGGTGGTCACATTAACTTAACTTTAACTTAAGAAAAGAAACTAAACGAAAAATTATTTCAGAAGACACAAATAGTTTTTTTTTTCGTTTGTTTTTATTTAGTTGACAAAATAAAGCACAGGATATAGTAAAATAGAGAGAAAAGCCAATTTAAAGGGATTCTTAAAAAAGTAATATCACAACCAAATATTTTGTATTAAATAAATTTTTTCAAGTAATTTTTTTAATTTGTATATAATAAAAATAAAAAACTTCACTGATCGCTACCCACAGCTTGGAAAGCACAATTAATTTATTAACAATTAATTAACAACGTATTAAATTACTTGGACTTGTAAAGTTTAACAAAAAAAAGTTATTAAGAATTAACTAAGAAAATTGTGCTGAAGTGTGCCACTGTTGAAGTAAGAGTTCGGAACATAGTTTACTATTCCATCCTTATTATGTTAACGTTCTTAGTTTATCACATAAAAAATACAATAAATAAATAGTTATAAGCCGAACTCAAGCTTAAAAAAAACTGAAGATTCTAGCTTAAGAACTAGTCCGGTGACATGTTCTACAGCTAGATCCGTTTGCCCTAGGGTTCAAATAACGTGGCACTATATACATACCATACATACATACCTTTGTCCAATTGCATGGTGTATAAAATAACCAATAAAATATTCCAATAACAATAATTATTCCACAATACATGTAAACACGGGAAAGCAGAGCTTCGTCTCCAATTAAACGCGTCATTATATCAGCCATATCAGTTACTTGAAATGATTTTATGTAGATATGGCCATGCAAATCATTATTCTACATAAAAAATAAAAAAAAAAATATTTAATTTATTTATAAATGCCCAGCACTTAACCACATACATACATACATACATATGTATGCAGGTATGTAATTTAATGTGTAAGTAAAAATGTAAAATTTTACAATTTACTGACGTACAAATATGCTCAAATTATAAGCTTTCAACATTGAATATTTTATTTGTTTTTAAAAAAAAAATTTATTGAAAAATATTTTTTTTTTTGCCGGTTAGTGTTTGATATCCTGTTAAATTTTATAATTTATTTTGGTTGTATAACAAATAAAGTTTTAAGTTTTTTTTTTTTTCTTGCTTAGAAAATCTATTTAACAAGTTGAAGTGAGGATGTTCTCTTGTTGACTTCAAAGTGAGCACACTAACTGCCTTTACTTACAGTTTCTGGTTTTATTTGCTTGATTTAAAAAAAAATATATAAAAGATATTCAAAAAATAGACTACACACCATCCACACATACATACATTTTATGTAAATCACTTTTGTTGATACAGTACAGCCGCAGCTTCCATTATACTGGCAAAAAAGCAGATCTATGATTTGCAATAGAGATAGACCAGGACCACACACAGCAATTTTAGTTGGGCAATTCTTGATGAGGAAATAAGAATGGCAAGGGGTACAAACTTGCTTATACTAGGCAATTCCCTTTTGTTCTCTCTTCGTATCTTTTATAAAAATGTAAAAAGAAGACAGGTAGCTTGAAGGCTGTATGAGTGGCTGAATAAAAATAATAAAATTATCGAAACAAAAAATTTGTGTGTACCCAAAAAGAGAATTGAGAATAAATTACCCAACTAAACTTACCGTGTGTGGTCCTATTCTTTCTGAATCAATGTTACTTTTAAGAGCCTGCCAGACAGTAAATACATTTTTTACACTGTTGAAAGTTAACTTGAGCAAACGATACCAGCGACCTACATTGTACAATACGCCGAATTCGTAGACCAAAATTCGTTGCCTAAATTCCGTTCAATAATTTAATTACGATGAAAGTCTAGTTGCTAACAAACGCCATTACACTTCTTATATAAATTTTATGAAACGCCAATTCATTACCAAAGGCCCCCTACTTTGTTTTTTACCCCTCACTGTAAATAAGAAGGATTTACCTACATAAGTTTGTGATTCCTTTTGTAATTTCTACACCTTACAAGGGACACTGTATACTGTATAAATAGTCTGGATCCTTATCGAATGAGCTTTGTTCGTCAAGTCGTTGAAATCAAATTTCTGAAATTCCTTGACTAGCTTGTTACGATCAGTAGAAAGGTCACGTAATAACTTCAAGTTTTAATTTCTGTTTTACATAAATATTAAAAAAAAATTACTTACAAAAATCTATTTAATACAAAATATTTGGTTGCGCTATTACTTTTTTAAGAATCCCTTTAAATTGGCTTTTCTCTCTATTTTACTATATCCTGTGCTTTATTTTGTCAACTAAATAAAAACAAACGAAAAAAAAAACTATTTGTGTCTTCTGAAATAATTTTTCGTTTAGTTTCTTTTCTTAAGTTAAAGTTAAATTAATGTGACCACCTATTTTACTGAATTTTTGGGAGAACTTTAAAGACCGAATAATTTTTTTTAAAGTTTTAAAGAATTTCAATAATTTTTGCTGTCAAAGGAAATGGGTATAAAAGAAAAATAAGTAATAACGAAGAGCACTGAGTGAGAAATTTAATAACAGTCCTTTGAAAGTGAGATGCTTCGGAATGTTTTGTCAAGATATGGGAGCTAAATAAGCATCCCTCTTGCCCTAGTGTGAGCTACGTTGGTTTTCTCGTTCAAAATTTATTCAAAGAGCGTTCGAACTTAAAGACGAAATTACGAACATCACAAAGATGAGTCAGTCATCCTCCTTTCGCAACGATAACTTTATCCTTAAATTTGCTAATTTAGTTGAAATTAACAAAAAAAAAATTGATTTAAATAAGTCACTGCATGCTGTGATTCACATTCAATTAATTCAAAATTTGGAGAAGAATGTTTATCATAATGACGCTGGTACCAGAACAGAAACACTATTAAGGCAAACAAAAAAACTTTTTATAGAACATTTGCAAAACATGTTAATGAAACATTTTTCACGTTACGTCAACAATGTTTGCATGGGTCCAGAATCCATTTTTGAATAACCAACTTGATGTATTTGCATAAGTGAGAGAAGAAAAATATTTATATGAAAAGATAAATATGTTTTAACGTAACCGGTTACGTTTTTTAGTATTCATGGCATACGTCTTACGTCATTAAATATTTCTAAGCAGGTTTTTAGTATTTAAGTTCAGAAAAAATATAAGTGAAAATAAAAATATTCATAAATACTTTGATTTTTCAAGAAGATTATGTAATCATTTTTTAAATTAATTTCTTATGTGGGTGGCAGTATGAGAAATTTCGGAAAACGCTGGTGTACGAGTATAGTGTAAAAAAACATCATTCGTAAAGATTAACGTTTGCCAATTATTTTAAATTAACTCAAACTCGAAACATGAAAAATAGGACTTATACCACTATCGAATATAACAATTTCATTTCTTTTAGAAATTGTACATGAAAAGGACTCAAAATATTCGTGTATGTTCTGTACTCCACACGGATTTGAAAAAATATGGGATTACATTTGTTTTCTTCTAGTTAAATGAAAACTTTTATCTTTTTTTAATTCTACCAAAATTTTAAAAATCTTAAAATGGACCACAGAGTAATTATGAGTTGCTGAATTTTTCAATTCCTTATATAATATGCGGATTCGGAATACAGAATAGAACTGAATTTTTTTTTAATCTAGTTGAATGGTTATGGAAAGTGAAAAATATGAATGTAACTTGTTTTCTTTACAAATGGCTCAGAAAATGTTTTTTTTTTTTTTTTTTTTTTTTTTTAAATAAATAAATAAATTTTTTTGTATGTTCTGTGAAAGTATGTATTTAAAACAAAAATATAAAACATTAACCCTCGTACCCATAAAAACTAATGCAGACTTTAAAGTAAACTTTATGAAAAATTTCTCTAAGGACTACTTTAAAGTCTCTTTATGAAAAATTTCTCTAAGGACTACCTTAAAGTCTCTGTTAATTTTTATTTTTTTGGATAAGAGAGCTTAACTCTTTTTTTTTTTAATTTTTTTAAAACTTTTCCTTAAGGAACCCAGTAAATTGCAAACCTTAAATGACTTTTTCTGTAAAATCTTGCCTTTTGATTTAAGACTGTAATGAATTATGAAAAGTGATCCAAAATATTTAATTTATAGACCCAAAAGACTTTTATTTTTTTATTTTATTATTTTATACTCTTAACACTATCAATTAAATTATATTTTCCTAACAAAAAATAATAAACTTTTAATAATTATTTTTCTAGAATAAATAAATCTAACAATAAAAACAAAAAAAAAAAAAAAGCAGAAACTTTAAAACAACTTGAAAGCTTTCAAATAAATTATACAAGCTCGAGCTCAAATTTTTATATTTTAGGGGGCACAAAACTTGCAGCACTAGATATGGATTGAAATTTCGTATGTCGTAATTTGGCTTTAGTGCTTTTATATCAAAAAATTATATATTTTCATAAGCTAAAATCAATAAGAAGTTGAACTTGAGCTTGAATAAATAATTTTTTTTTTTTAGAATTTGGAATAGTTAAGGAAAAGATAGCAGCAAAAAAAAAGTAATTATAATATTAAATAATAGAATTTTTAAATTACATAATTTTATATAATAACATATCGTCACATGATTTTCAAAAAGCCTTGAGTGCAAAAAAAATTCAAATTCGAATTTCTGTTTGTAACAATTTTATTTGAAGCTTAAAAAAATTATTTACTTTTAAAATTTGTATTTTTTATTTGTTCAAAAAAAAAAATAACCTTCTTAAACTGCAGATTAAAATGTTTTCCGAAATGTTGGTTATAAGGGTTTTACACCATAATACAAGAGTTAAGAGTTTTATTGGCAAAATCAAATGGTATTTTATAAGACTGTCGGGGATTTTAAGCTACAATGCAAATCTGAAGATTTTCATTGGATTTGGTCAGCTGTTTTTGTTATTTTTTTGTTTGTACGCAAAAATGCAGTCCTGGGGAGTTACTCTCTATTGCGATGCGAAAGAAAACGCATCGCAACTTAATGTAAAAATCATACAGATGCGAATGGTTTTTCTTTCGCATCGCAATAGAGAGTATTCCCCCTGATATTATGAAAAGAAAATTTTCTAAAAATGGTCAAATTTCTATGCGCATTTTGTTATTTCAAAATTACAATATAAAACCCCCTTTAATGGTTTCATACCAGGTGACCGCATTAGGGAATTCCCTCAGCAGCTGTTATATTCCAAATTGTTCAAATGTTATTGTAAACGGAAAAATTAGTCAATTTGAAAAAAAAATAAATGGGCCATAATCATAGTCACTCGAAAGTACGCTTTTAATTAAGAGCTGACTTTAGTTTATAAGAATTTCATGAATTTAAAATCGTTTTAGTGTGACTATGATTAAGGGGCAATTTTTTTAGAATCACTTTCTGCAGCAATAAATAAAAATGTAAAAATTTCATGCACCTAAAAATTAAAAAAAAAAAATTTTTTTTGTTTCAAAAATTTTTTAAATTTTTTAGAAAATTACGAGCGAAATGCTAATGCGGCTACCTTGGGTTTCATATTAAGCAAAATTGTTTTGTGCTGCTGCAAATTTTTTTTTATTCATGTAACTTACGGCGTTTATGATTTTATATGACGATATGTATGGCTGTCTGCATTTAAAAATATCTAAAATCTTTAAACGAAAAGATGTAAAGCAGGAAACCATACTGATAGTTGATGTGTTTATGTAATACTCTCCCTTAGTTGTCCATGGAAGTTGTTGTGTGTGTGTGTGTGTGTGTGTATGTGTGTGCTTGTAGATTAATAAGTTTTTTCTCACAGTGTATAGCAAATAAATAAATAAGTTAGACTTAGCTGATTGACTATAAAATACAACGTAAATTTGAATATATTGTAGATGCGCAGTTTGAATGTGTTCAAGAAACCAATTTTAATGAAATTCTGTGCCGAATACAATTTCAATTTGTTTGTGTAATGCGTGGCGTAAAGGCTAGAGCAAATGTTTTTGGGGGTAAGGCTACGCATGCCGGCACAGTTTTAATATTAGACAAATTCTTGCAACTTACATCATATTGCTGCAGTATATTGGATAATAAAATAAAGCCAAAGCCTCGCACAAGATTTTGTCCAATGCAGGTGCGCTTGCCCACACTGAATGGCAGAAAATGAGGTATATTTTTTTTGAGCTTAACAGGTCCTGCAGAAGCGTCATTATTATTATTTGTTTTGACAGTATGAGCATGTTGAGCTGTGTGCAACGAGTTAAGTACAGAATTCTCCGATAGTGATGTGTTTAAGCCTCGAGTCTCCCTATCATGTTCTATTCCAGAGTCTGAACCATCTGAGCTGCGTCGTTTTGGCTCTATGATGTCTTTAGATTTTTGAGTAGCTGCTCCAAAGGCTAGAGTATGTTTTAAGTCTTTTGCAGTTACAGTTTCTAAAAATCTTTGTGGTTTGAATTTTTCCGGTTCCTGCCAGTATTTGCTGCTGGTATTTAGTTCATAGTTGTTGATAAACACCACTGTACCTGCAGTAACTCCATAGCCTGAGATAACAGCATCTTCAGTGGCAACATGTGGCACAATAGGTGACGAGGTATAACGTAGCACTTCGAAAATCGTAGCCATAGTGTAGGGCATGCTCTCCATATCATAAAGATTAATTTTTCTCTGACCTCTCTTCGATACCCAATCAACTTCCTGTTGTATTTGCTTGCCAATGGTGGGGTTCTTAGCAATATTAGCCAAAGCCATCATAACTAAATTACCCACTGCCGAATGGCCACCAATAAAATCCTCCAGCATATACATGATGGTGTTACGTGATAGGTTCTGGTCTTTGATTAAGCTTTTCAAGAGAGCATCAGTAAAGTCTCTCTCAGGTTCATCTAAGTCTAGCTTTTTCTCGCGCTCATTTATAAGACGTTCTAGTATAAATTTTCTAATTTTGGTAGACCACTGGGCCAAAGTTTTCATGTGCCTTAGATAGAAAAGTGAAAGCCATGGCATAAAGTCCACGGCATAGCCCTGATTAATTTCCCAAAATATTTCATCGAAATATGTAACGACATTCTTAAATTCCAGGTCATCGTATTCAAAACGCTTGGAGCACATGTACTGCATAAACATGTTGGCACAGGCCTGTTGCAGCAGAGGCTTTATCTCCCACTCCTGCCCGGGCAGCAGCTGCTGTTTAATTCTGGCCATTAGCTCATTTACTTCAAAGCAGCCCACATTAGACATTTTCATAAAATATGAACTTGATATTCGGGGTGAGCAATGTTGACGAGCCAGATTTCGGCGTTGTTGTTGTAGGGCCGACCAGTCACACAAGGCCAGTGCTGCGTAAGCCAATTGAAAAAAAAAAATGAGAATGAAAAAACAAGTGAAAACAAGAGTGAACAAGTGAACTTACAGTTATTGCGATCTCCGCCAAATAACTTGTGATAACGTAAAAAATCTGGACGACCTCCAAAAAATTTCCCATTTTGATTAAGCACCTCTCGTATTAGCACAAGGTTATTAACTACCAAACAGCGTGTAGAGCCAAGTGTTAGTGTGAATATGTCACCAAATTCTTTTGCCAATTCGGTGAACCCTATAAAAGGCACTTTGTAACGCACTAACAGGGCAATATTTCCTATGATGGGCCATGGTATTGGACCAGGCGCCTGTTTATACACTTTCACAATTTGTTCGCTTTTATCACTCTTGTACTCAACTCTGTGCACTTTTCGTGCGTAACTGTACAGCATGTGAACATACGTGACCAATACAAGGGAAAATAAAATTTCCATCAATATCAACGTTATCGACAACATTTTCTTTCTTTTTTTTATTTTATTCTTTTCTGTTTGTGTAATTAATTCTAAATGCAAATTGAAAAACCAACTGCTGAAAAATGTTCCTCAATTTACTTGGGCTTCTGTATAGAAAGAATTTGATTTAGCAAAAACTCGCAACTGAGCATTAATTGTTCTCAACATAACTTTTTATACTTGCCCATTTATTTACCAAAATTGCTTTTTTCCATTAGCAGTGGTCATCATTTTAACAAAAAAAAAAATAAATAAATAAAACAGAATTAATAACGTTATTTAGTTTTCAATCATATGTGCATAAATAAACTCTATCTTATTTTTTTCTCTCTTTAAAATAAATAAAATAAAAGACAACTGAAACTTTACCATGCATAATGCCCACACACATGCAAACATCCATTGATGTTCTACAACAGTAGTCAATGCTTTGCACATTGGCTAAAAAGTGTTAATGGTAAAAACAAACTTTTTTCCAACGAAATTTTTGTCCCCAAAAAATATTTTTTTATAAGTGGTTAGTATTAGAAAGAGAGAGAGAGAGAGAGAGAGCTTTAAATGAGTTTTTTCTTAAACATGAATTTACCCACTTGCTCCGAACAAAATTTATCTCCTTACAACTTTTTCCCTAAAAGTGATTTCTACCTTTTTTTTACAAAAAGAAAGCTTTTATCTCATATAAAAGATATTTTACGTACGAAATTTTGTGCTCTACAAATGAGTGAATTCTGCTTAGAATGAGTTTTTTCTTAAAGATGAATTCACCTGCTTGTTCCGAACAAAATTTTTTGTCCGGACAACTTTTTTCCTAAAAGTGATTTGGAGTTTCTTTCATAAAAAAAGAGCTTATTATATCACATATAAAATATATTTTACGGACAATTTTGTTGGCAATACGTGGGTGTATTCAAAAATAGTTTTCTTTTTCTTAAAGCTGAATCCATCCACTTTTTGTAAACAAAATTTTTGTCTGCACAAACTTTTTATTTCACAAATAGTTTAAAGTTTGTTTCATAAGGAGACAGTTCATGCCACTTATAAAAAATATTTTACGAAAAAAAATTTTTTTCCTAACAGGTGGGTGAATTCTGTCTTAGCCGTCTCATCAGAATTTAATTTAAAAACAGATTTTCTCTTAAAGCTAAGTTTAGCCTCTCACTCCGAAGAAAATTTTTTTCGTCACAAATTTTTTATTTCACAAATAGTTTGAAGTTTCTTTTATATGGAGAGAGCTCATGCCATATAAAAAATATTTTCGGACGCAAATTTTTTGCTCTACAGGTGGGTGAATTCTGCCTTAGAGTCTCGGCAGAATTCTACTTAGAAGGAATTTTCTCTTAAAGATGAATTCACCTACTTGTTCCGAACAAAATTTTTATCCGCACAATATTTTTTTTTTCTAAAAGCGCTTTGGAGTTTCTTTCATAGAGAGAAAAGTCATGCGGCATAAAAAAATTTTACAGACAAAAATTTTGTGCTCTACAGGTGGATGAATTCAGTTTTTTCAGATTTTTATTTTAAATCGGATTTTTTCTTCAAGCTTTTATAGATTTACGCACAATATTTTTTTATATAAGTTGTTTGCTACTCCTTCATAAAAACAGGGCTCATGTCACATGTAAAAAAAATATTGTATGAACAAAAAAATTGTTGGCAACAGTCTTAGCCATTTCGTTAGAATTTTGTTCAAAAACATTTTTTCTTTTCATTTTCTTTTTTGTGAACAAAATTTTTGTCTGCTCAAATTTTTTATTTCACAAATGGTTTGAAGTTTGATGAAAAAAAAAATTCGAAAAAAAATTTTTCATGCACATCAGGTGGATATATTCCGCCTTAGTCGTCTCGGACAAGTTTTATTTAAAACAATTTACATGAATTCATTAATTAATTAAAAACAAAAAATTATCTAGAACAAAAAAACAAGTAAAAAGTAAAATAACAAACTTGGGCTTAAAATTGTTTTCTGCAGCTCACAAACTCAATTTTTCAAAATAGCATTTGGGTGCTAGAACATAAAATTATAATGAAAAAATCGCTTTTAAAGTTATAAAAAAAAGGTGGTAACACATTTTATTTTCCAGCTGGAGTATTAAGTCAGCCAACCCAAGTTCTTACCGAAGATCTTTTATCCACATATTAAAAACAAGTAGATCCATTCGTTTAAACGCAGTTTAGTTTTCCTAATAAGGCTTCTTTTCGAATTTTACTAAAAGCATTTAATTATTTTTTAGTCAAGGCCTGCAGTCTCTCGGCTGTACTACATTTGGTTCATTCAGTTAACTGTGGTCAAAGTTTGCTGACAAAATTTTCAGATTATTTCATAAAAAAAAACCAAAATTTTCGTCGTTTTTGTTAGATATGGTATCTTTGGCCAGTTAACTAACTCACGTTTCTGTTACGTTACGAGTATAAGGTTCGAATTTCCAAAAATCCCACACATTGTGAGATTAGCCTGATCACCGAATTTCAACTCCGTATCTTTAGCCGTTTGGGCTGGACGATGATGATAAGTCAGTCAGTCAGTCAGTCATTAACGTTACTCTTTTATATGTACGAGTATAGATTGACGTGCAAGGTTTTTTTCATGAAAATTCCAAAACAGATAATCTCTGGCATTTTTATAATTTGTAACCACTGTGCGATACGTATTCTATCATGGTGACAATCATCAATTCAACTGTAATATGTTAATGATATCTAAATTTTATGTGTTCACTTTTTATTCTTACAACCTGAAATGAATTAAAACAAGTACGTAGACACACTTTATTTGTTTGTATCGAATTTATGTTCCCGGTGCTTTTTTTTTGGAGTGGAAGTTCTATTTAATTGATTTTTGTATTTGCGTGTCAATTTTAAACGAATTTCCTGTACAATTTTCAAAAATGTTTCAGTTTTGTAATACGTCAGAATTGTATTTATTTACAGCTCGTATACAAGATATACAATTTTACTGTACGTGTGTATGTCACTGAACTCTTCCCAAACGGCTGAACCGATTTGAAGGCAATCTTTTGTATGCGTTTGGTTTAGATTCACAAATCAGCCCGGCAGGTGTCGATGCATTTGCTATCTGGTTTTTTAATGGATAAACTCTAAAACTACTAAACCGATTTTAAAAATTACAGCTACATTATCAGCCACGCCCCCATTTACCGCCATTATTCAATGATTTAACAAATAAAATTTTATTTTTCAACGTATTTCCTTTAAAATGTGGTACATAAAATCAATATATTCCAAGAATGGTCACCCTATACTCTGAGATCGGCTACGCTCACATTTACAAGGGTGAGTTAAAAGGCAGCCAGTTTGTATCAGGCACATGGGAACGGATAAAACAGCTAAATAGTTTATTATAAAAATTCATATTCTGAGTTTTGAATTTATCATAAAGTAGTTTGTCGCTATTGAATGCTCAGTACAAACTACTGGACACCCAAAAAGCAATGAAAGTGCATGTCAGAATTCAGAAACTCCTTTCGGGGAACATTTTTGTACCTATAATATTTTTTTAGAAGTAGTTTAGCACATTTAGCTATCTATACATATAAAAGAATAAAGTTACTAAGTGACTGACCGACTGACTTATTATCATCGCCCAGCCCAAACGGCTAAAGCTACGGCCTTGAAATTCGTAGCCTTGAATTCCTGTTCCGACATCTTAAGATTTTTGGAAATTCGAATATTAAGGGGTAAAAACTGGTAAAATCGAAATTCTTATATCTCCGGAACTACTACAGATAGAGCCAAAGCTCAAATTACAAAATATTCTACGGAAAAAATTAGCGGATGGGTACTTGATACTTTTTCGATATTTGTACATTTGCGGATTAAAAAGAGTAAAAACTAATGTTGGTACGTTTTTTTAACCCCATTTATCTTTCAAAGTAACAATCACAGCAACAAAAACTAAATTGTATTCTTCTCTTCTTAAAAAGGTCTAAAATGTATATTGGCACTTTTTATAAAATTCGAGCAAATAAGAGGTAAAATATGTAACCTTTTATACTACTATTTCTAAATTGATGCAGCCTACAAACAGTCTATTATTAATTTGTAAAACCCAATAAAACTCTATTTAAAAAATAAATTTCAAGGGTGAAAAAAAGTACCAAAAAGTGGGAAATAAGATTGGACTTTATGTTTAATTAATTTTAGTGCTACTTTTTATGGTATGTGAAAACCTCGAATTGTGACAGTAGAATTAAACGGTACTGAACGAAATAAGAAATCATTAATTAAGGGACAAAATAGTATTTTTTTTTTATTAAATTTTATAGTACTTTTCGATCTTGCAATGTAAACGAATGTAGTAGTACAAGGTTGGGCTCAAACGGTCCTAAACAAAGTCAAAAATCATGAAACTGATAAAATGGTACTTTTTATTCAATTTAATGGTACTTTTTGATTATTAATTTACCGCCCAAATACTCAGTGTTATGTATATATGGCAACCTTCTATTATTCTAATAAGATCAAATAATCTGTAACTGATACTCATTAACCATAAATAGTTAGTAACTAGATATATGTATAAATGGAACAACCATTTTGGTAATTCTTATTATAATAAAGCCTAGAGTCATAAGAAACACATTACATGGTGTCAGGTGTGTCAAATATAAAAAGAAATAAGGCGATAATTGAAAGAAAAAATTAAATAAAGACAATTAAATAATTAAACAATTAAACAAAAAGTTTTAATTGAGTCAAAAACAAATAAAGTGAAATTTGTTTAGCCCCGGCTGTCACAAAACAAAATGCCTGAAAACGTGCCTGTAAATGTGCCCGCAAATGCGTGTGAAGTCTCACCAAAAGAGGTTATGTTTTCCTCAACGATGCCGCCATTTAATTTAAAAGCATACAATATTGCGATAGAGTGGAAACAATGGAGTACACAATTTGAAATCTTTATGATAGCCTCCAATTTATATTCACAACCGGACCGGAGGAAGGTAGCGATATTATTACATCATATGGGTCCTCAGTGTCTACCGATTTTTAATTCTTTCAACGAGAATATCGATACTGTAAGTTATGCCTCGTTAGTGAAAAAATTTGAGTCCCATTTTATTCCAAAAATAAACCTAGCGATGGAAAGGCATGCATTTTTCACTCGTAAACAAAAATCAGAAGAGTCCATTGCACAGTATGCAACTACACTAGAGAATTTGAGCAATACATGTGAGTTTGGCACATTGCGCCAAAGCCTAGTTAAGGACATATTTATTTGTGGTTTAGCTGAAAATTATAAGGGTGTCAAAGAGCGTTTATTGAGTGAAGGAGGTATAGAATGGCAGAGAGCTTTAGAAATTGCCAAAAGTATTGAAATGGCGAAAGAAAATTTGGCCACCATACAGAATGAAAAAACAGATGAGGTTATGGTTGCAGCAATTCAGCAAAACAAAAATATAAAATACAAAAGTAAGTACCAACAACAACAACATAGTGAACAGTTTGTCAGAAAACAACAAAAGGCTTCTATGTGTAAGAAATGTGGTCAAGTACACAAAAGCAAATGCCCAGCTGAAGGTGCAAAGTGTCATGCATGTGGAAAAATAAACCACTATGCTAAAATGTGTTGGTTTAAAGGCAATATAAAGAAATATAATCAGAAGAAATATGTGAAGACTGTCAATGAGGATGACGTTGTGCAAGAAGAAATGCTGTTTGTTGGGTCAACTAAAGAAAGGAGCAATGACAACATATGGAACGTCAACATAGAGCTTAATGGAAAATCCGTGACTTGCCAGGTTGATACGGGATCTCAAGCGAATCTGATGTCTATGGATACTTTCAACATGTTGGGTATAAGTAAGATAAATTATAAGGTATATAATAATATATTTACTTTAAGTGGTGAAAGATTACCGGTAGTAGGCAAAATTTATTTACCTTTCATTTTTGATAATGAAATGTACGAAACTGATTTTTACTTACTAGATATGAAATGCAACAATATATTGGGTTTGGAAATGGCATCCAAGTTAAACTTAATCAGAAAAGTAAATGCAATTAATTGTGAAAATATTATAGAAAAGTATAAAGACATGTTTCAAGGTCTAGGGCAACTTAAAGAAGAGTGTCATATCAAGTTAAAGGAAAATACTCAACCAGTTATTGATCCTCCACGTCGAGTACCTTTTAGTCTTAATGAACCACTAAAAAAGGAAATAGAAAGAATGATTAATTTAGGTGTTATAGTTGAAGTAAAAGAACCTACAGATTGGGTCAATTCTATAGTGCTAGTTACAAAAACAGACGGTAGTTTGAGGTTATGTTTAGATCCTCGAAATTTAAATAAAGTAATAGAAAGGCCTAGGTTTGATTTTCCTACATTGGATGAATGTAAGTCGCGTATGACAGGTTCTAAATATTTTAGTCGGCTTGATGCTAATTCAGGATTTTGGATGGTGAAATTAGATGAAGAATCGTCACGAATATGTACTTTTAATACTCCTTTCGGACGATATCGGTTTTTACGCTTACCATTTGGTATAAGTTCAGCACCGGAAATATTTCACGCCCAAATGATAAGACTGTTTAGTGATATATCAGGTTTAGTGATATATATGGATGATTTTTTAATTCATGCAGTGAGTATAGAAAAACATAATGAAATTTTAAACAAGGTTTTGGAGAGGGCAAGAGTGGTTGGCTTAAGATTTAATAGAACTAAATCGATAATACTTAAAACGGAAATTAAATTCATTGGCCATATATTTAATGCAAGTGGTGTAAAACCAGATAAAAAACGAATAGAATCCATTTTAGATATGCCTCCACCAGAGAATAGAAAAGAGTTACAACGTTTTTTAGGAATGGTAACGTACCTAGGACCATTTATTGAAAATTTGTCGGCTAAAAATAAGCACTTGAGAGATCTTTTGAAAATTGACACAGTGTGGTGTTGGAATAATGAACAGCAAGTAGAATTTGAAAACCTAAAAAAGGAAATTACAAAAGCACCGGTTCTGGCATATTATGATGAAAAGAAACCTTTGAAGTTGTCGGTCGATGCATCCCAATATGCAGTGGGAGCAGTCATTATGCATGGCGATAACCCTGTAGCATATGCGTCTGCGTCATTGACGGATAGTCAAAAGAATTACGCACAAATTGAAAAAGAAATGTTTGCAATTGTGTTTGGTTGCACACGTTTTCACCAATATATATATGGAAGGCATGTGACTATTGAGACAGACCACAAGCCACTTGTTTCTTTATTTAAAAAACCTTTATACAACGTTCCGACACGTCTTCAACGGTTCATGCTCAGGTTGTTGTCATATGATCTTAGCCTGGTATATAAACCTGGAAAAGATTTATTTATTGCTGATACTTTGTCCAGAGCACCGCTCAAAGATAAGGTATTAACTGATTTTGATAAAGACATTGATTTACAGTGTAACTCATTAATTTGTCAGGTAGCACTGCCTGAAGATGACATAGATAATATTAGAAGGGAAACTGAGAAAGATGAAGTTTTACAGAAAATTATAAAATATTTGAAGGAAGGATGGCCAGAAAATAGTAAGCAAATAGAGACAGATGTCAGGCAATTTTGTTCCATAAAAGAAGAATTACACATGGTAAAAGGAATTATATTCAAAAATAAGAGAATAGTTATACCAAAGAGTTTACGGCAAAAAATGTTAAAGTATATACATGAAGGTCATGGTGGAATACAAGGTTGTCAGAATTTGGCACGAGGTTCAGTTTATTGGCCTAATATTAATTCTGATATTTATAATATAGTATCGAATTGCGACAGTTGTCTCACGTATAGAAATTCTAACCCTAGACAGGAATTAAAAAGTCATGAAGTTTTTTACACACCCTGGTACAAGGTAGGATGTGACTTATTCGAATTTGAAAAGAAAACATACTTAATAGTAGTTGATTACTATTCAAAATTTTTTGAAATAGAACTTTTAAGTTATGGTTATTCAGCTATAAACGTAATAGCTAAATTTAAATCTATTTTTGCTAGACATGGCATTCCTACAATTCTTATATCCGACAACGGACCACCCTTTAATTCAAAAGACTTTCGAAAATTTTGTGTTGATTGGGGTGTACAGAATATAACATCGAGTCCATATTTAGCAAGGTCTAATGGTCTTGCAGAAAGGTCCATACAGACCATGAAAAGGATTTTGTACAAATGCAAGCATTCGGGTTCAGATCCATACATATCGTTATTACATTATAGAACAACTTCCCGGAAAAATATGCCAAGTCCCTCTGAATTGCTAATGAGCAGAAAATTACGAACTAAATTACCGACTGTAACGGATAATTTAAAACCTAATGTAGTAAAACAAAAGGTATTAAAGAAAAGTATTGAGCAAAGGCAATTAAAATCGGCTAGAATATATAATAGAAAATCTATTGTCCTTAAGCCCATAGAAATTGGAGAATCGATTTATTTCAAAAAGAATCCAACATCTTTGTGGTTTAAAGGAAAAGTTTTAAAGAAAAGCAAGGAACCAAGATCATTTTTAATAGAGGATGAAAAAGGTGTAGTCTATAGAAGGAATAGGCAACACATATTAAAAATAGCTACTAATAGTAAAGATATAAATAATAAAAACAATACAAACAATTTAGAAATTGGTAATGAAAATATATATTACGATTTTAATACTTTTGAAACTCCGATTGGTGTTCAGAATTCTAATACAAATTGTACTGAAAATATTAATAATAATAATAATAATAATAACAACAATAATAATGTGAATTATAATGAAAATGGTAGTAATAATATTGTTAATAACAACAATAACAGAATTTATACTTCAAGATACGGGAGAAGAGTAATACCACCTAAAAAATTAAATTTGTAAAACATTATAAAACCTGTAAAAATTAAAAAAAAAAAAAAAAAAAAAAAATTATTACTATTGTAAAATCGAAGATATTATATATTTATTTTTAAACATTATAAAAAGGGGGATGTTATGTATATATGGCAACCTTCTATTATTCTAATAAGATCAAATAATCTGTAACTGATACTCATTAACCATAAATAGTTAGTAACTAGATATATGTATAAATGGAACAACCATTTTGGTAATTCTTATTATAATAAAGCCTAGAGTCATAAGAAACACATTACACTCAGAAGTTACTTTGGACTGTTTTTAATAAATTTTTGAAATTTCCATATACCCCAAAGCTGTTGCTCTTAGGGATTTTTACCATTCCCCACTTTGCCGAGGTGCCATTCCCGAATTTGCCCAAGAAAATTACCAAAATCAAAAAGGTTCTAAGCTTTCTGGAAGTGTTTTAACATTTTCGGATAATTTAGTAGTTTTGATTTTATGATGCAAAACGGAAACTATGAAAATCTTGGTTGGCATACAAAAAAAGTAGACAGCGTACAATACAATTTTTTATACTTTCAACTATTTCTAAGCTAATGAGTCGCGAACCATATGAAATGATTCTAAAGAAATACAGTTATAACAGTAGATACATTAAATACAATAAAAAAGTTTTATTGAGCTTTTTTTTAAACATGTTAAACATGAGACTAGTTTGAGTGCCAGTAATGGGTTAATTATGAAAAAATTATTAAGCAGCGCCTGAAGTCTGCTATGAAAATTTAATTTTTTCCCACCATCTATAAGCACACAAAGTGTGTTAACTGTATCTGGTCAAGATATATCCAAGCAAATTTTTTTTATTTACTATTAAATCAACTTATTTTCATGGCATACTCTTAAGCATTACAATTGGTTTTTCTAGAAATACAATTTGCTATTCAATATTTTTTGGTGAAATTTGCATTGCCTGACTGAGAATGCAAGGGGCTGGGCCTTAGTTCAATAGACTATTTATTTTAAATGGGCTCCAACACTTACAGAGTTATAAGCGTTTTTTTAAAATGCACTCTTTTTACATATAAAGGGTAAAGTAGAAGAACTTGTTAAGCTATCCTTCCCCAATCTTGCCAAAAAAAAGTTTTTTTTTATTTCATTTTGGAAAATACTGTATGAAAGTTGTCTGGAGTCCCTTAACCCAATTTTTTCCTTGCTGAATCCAATTTTCACATTTACAAGCCTTTAAAATACAGTTTTCATTAAAATCAGAAATGTTTGAATAGTGCTGCCATATCCAATTTTTTTTAATTAATACTGAAAAAAGCCCTACTTACATTTCAAAATCCTTGATTTCCAAATATTTTCTTTAGTTTTAATAAAAAAAGAAGAAATATGTTTGGTAACTGTTTTATGCTTAGATTCTACAACACCACAGCACACGAAGTAAATGCTGTTCTAATTGTATTGAAATGTTTTTAAAGTGTTATATAAGATGCGTGTGTACATATAATAATATTGAGACTGTAAATTTTTTATGATGATAAAAGTCTTTATACTGCATCAGCGGGACTTTGAAATTCTGATAGAGCATGTATTGGATTCTGTACTTTCTTTTGGGATCCTTTGCGCACCTTTGCACGAACCTCTTCTGGTTTTTCTGGTCTTACGAGAGGCTTTTTCTCTGGAGCCTTCATTTTCCATACAACAATAGGGGACTGAAAAAAGAAAAGATTAAAAAATATGTTTCATTCAGGTTTATTTGACACCACTTTTCAGATTATATTGTTGATTCTGCAACTTACTGTAACTGTTCCTTGTCGTGTATATTTGGTGGAAGCAACATATGAGTATTTAACTGTTAAAACGACTGCATTCATCAAATTTTTTGCAGCCTGAATCAAAGAAGTTGCACTGTCCAACTTTAAAACAAGAGGTTTAAATAAATATTAAAAAATTAATATGATTAAAAAATAAAATTATCACAATACATACACCAGAGACGATTAACTCTCCGCTAATATTTTGAACGTCAGCTTTAACCTTAGATGTAATTTGTATTTGATGACAATATAATGCAATACGTTGTAAATAAGCCAACAAATCCTTTTTGGTTGAACTTTCGGGACATTGTTCTGCGATTTCTCGTGTTAATTTATCTAATTTTGTACCAGCTTCGGAAATTTTTTTTGCTGCATTAATCACATCCATAGTTGTTTTTAACGGGCCGCGACCACTTAAATTAATATAAAATAAATATATATATTTTTTTAAATAAAATACAATAAAACGATAAATAGATTATTATTATCTAAAGAAATATTCAAAAAAAAAAAATAATAATAAAAATATTGGTGGAATAAAAATTCCACCGAAGTTTTTTCACTCTCATTATAAACAAAATTTCGACCATTTTTAGCATAGCAAGTTATCTCATTTAGGGAATTTTCTCCCAAAAACCAAAACATTTCCAGGGAAAAAATCCTTGAATATTCATAATTGGCATTAACATATTTTTGTATAAAAAAAAATTTAATAAATTTTTTTTACATGAACTAGCTTTCTTAGCTTTGTTTACTAAGTACAAAAAAGCTACTAAAGGGATGCACAAGCCTACTTGAATCTTATAAAATATAACACTTGTTTGTAGTGATGTGTTGCTTTGAAGTATGCTTGTACAGTCCTTTAACAGCTAGTCAGCAAAAAAAAAAAAAAAGTGAGGAAAAAGAAGTGAAAAAATGAGTAGCAAACTAGAACTACTTCTACTTCTAAGGAAAAAGCAAATGAATTTAACATTGGAAGGAAGTTGTTCTTATTTGAAAAGTTTTCATTGAATAAATGCCCATCTAATCCAATACTCGTTGACTTTTTTGTTAATATCCTATGTTTTGTTCTAAAATAGTAATAAAATTATTGAAGATATGGTAGTGATTTAAAATTGTAAAGCACCTAAAATATGCCACCTAAAATATGCCAATTTCTTACCGTGTAAAATCCGTCATTTCCATCATTATCATACACATGTGCTTAGCCAAAAAGATAATGTCATTTCCAGTGTCGTCCCATTTTGCAACTTCAGAATCGAATGTCAGCTTCTCCCGTCGAAATAGTTCAACTTGTTGAGCTATTTTCTGTTTATCCTCTTCAGTCATTTTCCGCATGGCTTCCTATTTGTAACAATATAAAGAAATATATTAAAAATAGCCATTTATTACTGTTACATAAAAAATAGTTTTAAATAAATAACATAAACTTACCCTAGCTGTACATATACCACTGATATCTGGGTATTCATCAACAGTTTGGTCACCAGTATGAGCGCTTGCTGTTGAAGAAAATATTTATATTTAAAAATTTACTTCTTTGTCATGTTTATGTAAAAAATGCAAAATTATGTTTTTTAGTTGTCAAGTTCGGATACACACAGAATCTGGCATACCTATGAGGCATTTAAAGTAACGCACGAGTTAATACACACTATGGATTTTTTTATTCTAGTTAACCCATTCATGAGACAACTAAATAACAAATAAAATATATATAGAACTTATTACATCTACTACGTGTTTCCAAAGTCATATCTTCTACTGGTTCAAATTCAGTGTCTGTATCCAAATCTTCGGAGCTCTGCAAAACAAAGTAAAATAAGTAGAAATATTAAAAAAAAAAAAACAAGAAAACGAGAATTAATGTGCTGTTTTTATAACACAAGCGATCACCTCTTTTAAAAATTGTTTATGTAAAACACTCAATATTTTGAGTACATTTTATATAAAATTTCCAAGCAGCACATAAGAGTCGCTTCCTTTGGTCTTTCAACGATTACACTGACTTACCCTATTCATAAGAACTGCACGTCTTATTTCCCGAACACCATCATAAACTAAGCGTGAAGCATCAATGAAATCATTTTCATCAACATCTTTGTTTGAGTTTGAGGAAAGAGCATTGACTGCAACTTCCACGCGTTGATCGAACTTTGACATGACTTGAAAGAGATTAAAATTAAATTATTTTAACTGCTAAATAAAATTTAGTATAACTGTAAGCAAAGTTCGCTCATCTTTTTTATTTTGTAAAAATTGTGTTAAAGAAAATAGAAAAAAGTAAAAAATTTAAACTGTTCCAGCTGTTCATAATGTAATTCCTTCTTGGCATTTTTTATACCACAATAGATTCATTAGAACAATAGATTCAATAGAACAATTATAAATCGTTAAATTACCTTGATTTCTTAAAATTTTAACAGCTTCAAGCACACGTTTGGTGTAAATGCAAGGTTCGTAATTATCCATTTCTGCTTCAACCACATTACAAACGCGAAGTGATCTTCCTTGGATTGCTCCAGCAGTTGTTCTTAAATCTTCAGCATCGCCTATTTGTAAGGCCATGACACATTTGTTTACATCTTCTAAAATATGATTTTCAGAAACAGCTAAAAAGTCATCAATTGTTGTGATATCATCTACAGCCTCTGTCAAAATGCGAACTTGAACTTCCCATGCTTGACGATATGCGGTCATGTTTTCCTGTGCTACTTTCGAATTGGGACGCACAGTTAGAATCGATGAAGCATTTATAACTTGAGGACATAGACTTTCTATTTGTGCAGCAGCGTAGCGCACCATTTTTACACCGTCCTCGTTATTCGACATACTGCACACCAAATTAGCAACTTCAACCAACTTCTCTGCATGCTTTGTAAAAATGTCTGCTTTCTCTCGTACCTTTTTCTCGTTACCAGTTTTGGCCGCCTCAATTAGATCAATTAACGGAGTTGTTGTTTCCAAAAACGAATCCGAGACATGATCAACTACAGCTTTACGCAGCTGTCGACGTAGATCACGAGTTTTCCGACACATTTGATCAATAGCTTTATCCAGCCCAGGGCTATTCTCTTTTTGTCCCACCTTAAAATATTTTGCACATACTCATATACAAACAGTAGAATATTCTCATCGTATCATATTCTTTATGAAAGTAACGTTTTTAATTTTATTTCTATAGATTTTGTTAAGTAATATAACTAGGAATAAAGGAATCTAGGCGGATTCAAGTCACAAGAGCATACTAAAGGGATCTGATGTATTCTTGGAAACAATAAATTGAATTTGTTTATATTTCTCTACATTTGATGTAAGCCTAATATTTAAAAAAAATTTATATATAAAATTCGACACATAAAAAAGTAAACTTTGCGACAATCCCAATTTAAATTAAGAACGTTGCTCTCATAAAAATATTGTATGAAAAATCAATAAGTAATGTGTATATAAATAACAGTTTTCATACGTTTGACATGTATTCAGATAATAAATCCTGCAATGCTTGTCGTACAGCATTGCACTCCGCAACAATGCGTTCTCTTCGCTCATCTCTGGTACAGTCTGCATCAGCCATTAAGGCTGCTGCACTAATTATGCTCTCTAAACGTTCCTCAAGCAATTGTCTAGAGCGTTTTTCGCTATAAGTCATTGTATCCATAATAATGCCCTCCTATTAACAAGAAATTAACTTATTTAACGAAAATACCAAATATTTGTAAATGAATGTGTGATACGATACATCAAAATCATCTAAAGCGGCAGCTAATTCTCCAGCTCCACTATATATATCTGTTGGTTGACAAGATTTTCCTTGTGCCACGTCGCTAATGGTATTGACCGCATCACATACTTGTTTCAAAATACAGTCACGATTGATTTTAGCCAAATCTAGTTCTGGATGACGAACATAAACTTTTGATGCTGTAAGCAGCATAGTGGAATGTTTTTTTAGCATGGCCCTAGCGGCGGCTAAATCATCACGAAGTTGTGGATCTTTAAGTTCTTGCTGTCTCTTAGCGGCCTGTTTAATAAGCTCGTTTGCATTTCGACCAAATAGCTAAACAAGCATATGTAAGAATGATATTTTATTTTAATATGCAATTACAATATGTACCTTCATGTTATTTAAAAGTTCATCTTGACTTGATGCATTTTTAAGACGATTTAAGTCATCTTCAACAACATGTAACGATTTCAGCAACAGATGCACATCTACCATATCGGCTAATATTAAAAGGCGCGTAACTGCTGAGAGTAAATTACGAGCTGCACGCACCATATTCCCTCTTTTAAGAGAACTGCAAGGATCTTCAGAAAACTCTCTAGCTGCAATGCTCATGGCATCGCCAGTTTTACGCACTTCGTCGACAGCAGCCAACATTTCTTGAGTAATATCCGGATTTTCGTATGCGATTTGTTCACCCTTGTGAATAAAATTTTCAGTAGCTTTCTCCACTGCAGCCACCAAAGCACTAGCTCTTTTTGATTTTCCTACAAGTACAGAAATACAAACATGAGTTTTATTTTTGTGAAAATATTTTTTTTTTAATTTAAATTATCGCTTCAATAAAAAGGAGACTACTCGTTTAGGGAAAAACATATTCTTATTTGATTTAACTGAATTTTATTCGGCTGTTTTTTTAGCCGTATTTGCAGCTTACAACGCCGCTTTTTCTATGACTAACATTTTATATGTTTACGTTAAAACCGGAAGGGCAGGCGAAAAATAAGTCAAAAGGATGTAGGCCGCTGTTTCAGTAAAAAAAATATGAGTGACTTCTTTTCTTTCACTTTCGTTGCGTTCGAAATAGCGGGTCTGGCTGTAATTTTTTTTCTTCCTTTGTTTTGTTCATTACCTGCTGGGCATTCTTTTATAATCTCTTTCGTTCAAAAACATATACACACATATTAAACGAAAAATGATTGAGCGAACGAATCATTTCTAATTGTACGAAAAAGCTTTACTAAAAACTAATTTTTTATTTATTTCTTTCCTATATTATCACAAAAAAAAAATAGAAAACTCAACTTGCAAAACTATAAATTTATATTGTACAAAAACAAACAACAGATCAAAACGAGTACCATTAAATATCTTTATAAAAAGCAATTGAAAAAGTGGAAACACCTTCCATAAACAACAGATGCCCTTTTACATATACACAAATTTTTTGCCTTACCTTTTTTCTTTTTACTCGGCCCTTTAGTATTCACAAGAGTTGTTACTTGCAATACCAATGGCTCAAGAGTTTTTTCCACAGACATTGTACGTATTTCCAAATTTTTTGGATCCCACTTCATTACTATTTGGGTGAAATCCGACAGAGTACCCATTTTTTAAAATGTCTTCAGTTAATGTAATGGATATTTAGCCCAATTTTTGAAATACACAAATAAGAAATTTAAGTAAATTGTAGTTCTCTTTTAAAAAATGTTTTTATTGCACATCGTATTTCCAATATTCGTACTCGTTCAACTTGCTTTATAAAACTGTATCAGATACCTGCGTTGACCACTCTACTTGTTAACCGCCGTGTCTAAATATTTTTAGCGGCAGCTTAAAATCACTCGCAAACGGCTATAAAAATTCCCTAAAAAATGTTGACATCTAAATATTATTGCCATACTGTTTTTATATAAAAAATATCTGTTAACTTATATTTAAAATCAAGTATCTTTCTAAATTTTTGAAAAAATTAAATTAATAAAATATTAATAATGAATACAATCTTATATAAATATACCATCACTGTTTTATATTCCGCTTGCTAATGCCACTTTAAAAAAATACATTTTCCTAAACTGTGGTAGCGCTGACGAAAATGTGTTGTTAACATCATTCGTATTTCTATACAAATATTTGTTATTTTATTGCTGAAAAGTGGGTTTTCAAAGAATGGATAATTATTTTTCTATATTTCGAAGTATATTGTCCACAGACGAAAGATTTTTTGAGGTTTATTTGAATTGCCTGGATGAACATAACATCTTTGGTGTACAGGTAAGCTTTAGTTGATTTAAGTAATCTCTATAAATGCGATATAATTCAGCACTCGCCATAGCTAATAATTACAATTTTGAACAAATTCCAAGCACGTGTATTACTTGGAAATGTGAATCAAAATTTTAGCAGGCAGTTTCTTACTGTATATTATAAAAAATACGTATTTAAAAATCATAGAAGTTGAATTTGTATTCAAAATTCGACCTTCTTAAAAAAATTAGCCCATTGTATTTCATCTATGGTAAATTTATGGATACATTCGCATATTGGATAAAAAAATATAAAACAAATTTTATTAGAATTTAAACTCTTAAATACTACTGAGTTCTCATTTTATATTTATGTATAATTTTTCATCCAACTTACTGAAAATTAGCATGAAGCTAAAAAGTAATTTCTTGAAATAGGTATAAAATAAAATAACAAACTTATGTCTTTTTAGAACAATAATGAAGAATGTCTAATACAACATATTACCGCTTTGTTAACATCATCAACAACTCGCTACCTTGGACTTCGTTTACTTGACAAATTTATAGATAATTGTTCTGTTGAAGCTTTTGAAAAGAAAGGTAATTTGTGGACATCTTTGGTTTTAAAAGCATTCAACAATGAAGAGATAGAATGTTATTCTCCTTTTATTTTTCATGTATTGGGTAAGTTTTTTATATAACATATTGGCTACATTAACCAATAAAAAATGAATGAATGAATGTATATAACGACAAAATTTTTTCTAACATACCTGTATATGTATACTCTTAAAATTTTTTCAAATAATTTATTATCCACATGTTTTATACATACTTAAGGCCAATTATTACAAATTACCAATAGTGACAATTAAATTTTTTAAGGCTAAATAGCTAGTTGTAATAATGAGCCTTAATTTATTCAAGCTCAGATTACCAAAAATAGTACAAACATCAACAAAAGTTAAAAACATATTATGTAGGTGCTACTTTAGTTTGAGCGAATATACTTTGTGTAATGAATTTAAGTACTTATTTTTAATTAGATACTTGTGTATATTTAGAAAAAGTTATAGAGAGCTCTCAGCAATCTTCCGATGTGGGGAAATCGTTTACAAGTACACACTTGTCTAAAATATATGACTGTCTAACAAATGTTCCTATGTCCGAATCAAAATATGCTCTTAGGTGTATCGAAAAGTGTATGCGCATATATCCAGGACAAAGTGGCTATTCACGAGCCATCATAGAAAAATTTTTGTGGAAAAATATTGACCGCTTTGAAAAGGAAGTTGTTGAAAATTGTGGCAAATGCTTACATCTTTTTCTGCAAATAAAAGGAGGAGTACAAGGGGTTAATCATAAAATGCAGTGGAAAAAGTATCATTTACAACTATTAGGCGGCATCCACTCTATATATAACAAAATGTTTGCAAACTGTATAGAATTTTACGAAGAAAAAATTGAAGATGAGAAGTTACCTTGGGAAGCAGAACTCGTTGACTATGATCCTGAACCAATCAAAAAAGCAGCACAATTATATAATAGATGTCATAACTTGATAACATATCTTACAATCGCTTTAAGGTAACATTTTTATACATACGCCTTAATATTTACCAAAAATATACATAATAAAAAAAACATGAAAAAGAGTGAATAATATTAAATTGTGATTTCCAATAATTATTCTACTCGTATATTCACATAATATATCTACTATATACATTTTTATAGGGAACCCTTTCCAGTGGAGAAACCTATTATGATTAAAAAAATTTTAAACATTATAATCAGGGGATTAAGTGTAAACTGCTTAATGCTAGAGCAAAATCCTATTGCAGATAATATTGCTCTTAGTATTCTGTTGCCAAAGTTGCATGAAAACTTGATAAATTTACTCGATGTCGCAGTAAGAATGTAAATAAGAAAAATATTAATTAATCTAAAGGTACAAGTTTATAATACTTTGCTTATATTTTTCAGATTGGGTGGCCATTTGCGTCCTTACTCTGAGCTAATTTTGGGGCTTCTGGTAGATACACTTAAGTCGACATCAAAACACGGAGTTCCAAAAACTTTAATGTGTGTATTTAATGCCTCATTCATAACAAAAAATTCGTTAGCCACTCGTTCTAACGGTTTTGTCAATAATATGAACTTAAAATATATTTCTTTTCATATTAAAGGTCCTTACGCAAAAGGGTATATGATTCTCTTTCTTTGTGGTGCAAAATATTTGGCAGTGGTAGTCGTTGTGAAACAATTGCTGAATACTTAATTCCAGAAATTCTAAGCGATATAACTCCAACAAAGAATGAATTGACATTAAAAGTAAATACCTAGTAAAAATAATTAGGATTTTCGTTTTTTATTGTCCATCACATATTTTCAGGTTTTAATTGGCACTCAAAAACGTGTCTCCAAAAAAGTTGAACGCAAACTTCAGAAAGCTCAAAATGAAAAGTCGAATATGGCTAAAAATCGTTCCATGTGCAAAAATATAAAACAGAATGCTTATAAAAAAAGAAATCAGGAGTTGTGCCTCCGTGCTTTACGATGTCTCCAGGAAATGATTTTGTCTGTTGGTAATTTCATAAAGCCTACTATTTTAAAGGTAATTAAAATATGTTGAATGCATGTCATTAGACCAAATACCGACAAAATTAAATACTATGATAACCTTAATTAAATAATTTAAGATGACTTATAGAATATAACCACAAATCATAATCTTCTATTTTCTTACAGATGCTGCAGATAAATGTAGTCAAAATTTCTACAATGTTGTATGAACTAACCGATAGTGCTTCTTATTTGTATAGCAATAAGAATTGTCGCATTGAAATTTATAATACGCTTTATGCTATCGTTATGACAACACATCAGTTTTGTCCACCACCTACAGAGTTTATTTTAGCAACTATTCAAACTGCATGCGCGCGTGATGATGATCTTAAAGTTCGATTTCGTTGTGCTTTCATATTACAAAATCTTGAAAAACTAGTTCATCCGCAAAAAGAAAGTTTGCTATTTCCAATTGAGGCTCGTGATGTACGCAACACTTTCATCAAGATGGGCCAAGAAGATTTATTACCTGAGTTTGGATTGCATTTTTCAAATTCACTAACAACTCATGAAAATGATGGTAATAATTTGCAGTCATTAGGTATGCCAATTTCTGAAAATGACGACGTAGATGACATAGACATACGTGTAGTGGAGTCGGTTAATTGTCAAGTGAATGATGTTGAAGATAATGAGGCATCGTCCGGTGATACGGGTACAGGTAAAGAAGAAAGTAATAACTTGCAATCATTAGGTATGTCATTTTCAAGTGAAAAGGAAACTGAAAACGTAGATTTCAGAGACATAAGTGTAGTGGAGTCTGTGGTTAATTGTCAAGTGAATGATGCTGAAGATAATAAAACATCGACTGGTGATAAAAGTACAAGAGAAAATATTGAAAACGTACCCGTATTTCCAGAATTAGTGTGTCCTAATGAAAATCCAGATATTACTACAATGCAGCAGGAAACTGAAGATGTGTTATCCAAAACTAGTATTGATGAACCAATAATAAAAAAACAAAAGATTGACAATGAGAATAGCGAAATAAAAAATGTAAATCATGATGAAGACCAGATTTTGGAGGAAATTGCATCACAATTTATAGATGAATTGGAATAATTCAAATTTAACATCCTTGTGCATCTACATGTCTTCACTTGCACATAAAAATTTAAAAAAAATACATGTTACATTGTAGCAAATCATTCTAAGCATCGACTTAGAATATATTTGTTATATTAAGGAGGGGTTTTCTTAAAGTAAATTGGGTTGTAATATACTATTTGTATGTAAAAATATAGAACAGGGTCATACCTTGTGAATATAGGGGTTGACAGAAAGAACAATTTAATTATTCATAAACCGAACGTTAGCCGAGGATTTTAGTGCAGCCGCCGCCTGTCATATTTCTTCTGCACCGCCGTCAGTAATTGGCAATAATAATAACAAAATATATGTAAATTATATCAGTTAGAAGAAAAATGATAGAAGAAACAAATTGCTTAAGAGCAACAACTGGAGTACATAGTACTGCTGGAAATGGTGAATATTTGTGGACAAATAGGGAATGTCTTATGCATTTGCAGAAGTACACACCTTTTATTCGATTAATTGATTTCGTGGAGAAAACTCGTACGAAAAGATTTTATGAACCTTCTGAACGCTTCGAAATTATAATGTCGGCTTACGTACTTGGAAGACCAGCACCCTTTTGCCAAACTCGTCGCTTTCCTGAAGAATATTGGGCAAATTTGTCCACCGGTCCGGTTGCGGAAGCATTTTACCGATTAATTTCTTCTCTAGATATACCTAGTCCTCAGTTGTTATCACAAATGACTGCCCCAGATTGGGACACATGGAAGAAAAAGTATGATTTAGCCATGGCTGATATACGGGTAATAACATTCTGCACAGATCTGGATAAATTAGCTGATTCAGGAATATATAATCGTATCTCATTTGAGAAACGTTTTAATATGGAATGGCGCGAATAAAATCTCAAAAGTTAAGGGTGCACAGAAAGTATTTTTCGGCTGCAACACCAAATAAATTTTTTTCAAAACAGCTTTGTCTCATATATGTTGGAATATTAACATTCACTTACGTATAATTTAATTTTATTTATATATTCAACCAAACTTGTATACTTATTATAAATACTTTGCTATAAATTAGGCTTAAATTTACTTTAAGAAAGCACTTCCAAATAAAAAATGTGTCTTAGGTGATAAAAATTGAATTTTAAGAGAAAAAATAAATAAAGTACATACATGTTCTCGGGGAAATTTATATTTTCCGAGTTGTGCACCTTAAAAATTTCATAGTTTTAATATAAGTGATGATGTACATTTCTAAATATATCACGCTAATATTGGATGAATGGAAAGCTTGTGAAAACATATTTCAGCTAAAGTTTAAACCAATTTAACTAATTAAAAACCGCTGAGCTATTAAATTTTTTACATGCAAAAAAAATCGAAGCGCGATAGAGAAGAAAATTTTTAAGCCCGGCCAAAAGCCAGCCAGTGTTCGATATACAGTAGTGTAGAAGGAAGAAAAATGGTGAAAGAAGAAAAACACTCAACGAAGAAGGATATTGAAAGAAAAGAAATATTTTGATGATTGATAAAAATAAGAAAGAGGAAAGGAAAAGTAAACTAATTTTCAGTTGAATTCATAGTTTCATTAAAGCCACAACACAAGCTTGGTTTCTAAGTATACAAAAATTATAAAATATGGAATTAATTTTTGTCGTCCTTTTTATGATCAATGTTATTATTGTATATGGCATGGTATATGGATACTTAAATGTTATCTTGCGATGCATTAGAAAAGTACGAATTAGAAGAACGAAATGCATTCTTAAAAAGAAAACAAAAAGTTTTAAGGCTGAAGTTGCCATGTTTGTTGATCAAAATAATGCAGAAATAGTGGAAGAATATAAACAGGCTCCTGGACCCTTACCATGGCCAATTTTTGGAAATTTACTGCTGTTAGCCCGCTACTCGGTACCAATGCAAGGATTTTCAGAGTTGGCGAAGCAATTTGGTAATGCTTACTCGCTAACATTGGGTACTACTCGTTGTTTAATTGTTAACAATTTGGATTTAATTCGTGAAGTTCTAAACAAAAATGGAAAATATTTTGGTGGTCGTCCAGATTTCTTACGTTTCCATATACTTTTTGGAGGCAATCGAAATAATTGTAAGTAATTTATTTTTAGCCACTACAATGTCGCTTAAATAGTAGATATCAGTTATATTCTGTAAATCTGGTTTGACTTATTTTTTCTCCACTAAATTGAGTCCTTTTTATAATTAATTCGAACGCATTTTATATTTTTATTTATTTATTTATTTAAATTAAGTCAATGGACAATATCCTTACTGACTATAGTATAGTATATACATATGAAAAAAACATTTTTTTTTATAATTAATTTAACGATTTAAGTAAAAATTAATATTGCGTTTTATATTAAAATTTGAGCTAAAATCTATATTTTGGAACATTTCATTAAACAAAAACATATTTTATTTATATATGTATTGTATGCAATTAAAAAAAAATAACTGTGCATTTAGAGAAATCCGTTAGAAGACAGAATTATATTCATAAAAAAATTAATTCAAATTGTTTTAGTTTAGACATAGTAGTTCGTTACAGAACTGTAACTAGGGATATTTTATGGATTGAAATAGTAGAAGAAAGTTGAGAGAGCATTACGCTGGACTATGTCTCACATTATCGTATTATCAGTCGTTTTGGTGATACTCCATGAAGATGTGATTTGATAACTTTAGATTTCTTGTGTAGTGTATTGAAAAAAGATGATTTTCCAATATCACGATACACATCTCCTTAACGGGTTATTTAAACCCAAAAGTTAATTTGGCAGGTGCCAGATACTGTAAAAAGTTCAGTAAAAACTTAAAACATTGTGTTTGTAAAGGCTTTATTCTACATAGTATGTTAAGTTTTATAATCAGTTATATAAAAATGTATTTTTTTAGCACTGGCCCTATGCAATTGGTCTCAGCTTCAAGAAAAACGCAGAAATTTAGCTCGCAAACACTGCTCTCCCCGTGATGCAACTTCTCTTTACAAAAAAATATCCGATGTGGGTTGTTCTGAAATACATGACTTTATAGAGTACTTAAATACACTTATCGGAGATAAAGGAAAAGAAATAGAAATAAAACCTATTATTCAACAAACTTGTGCCAATATGTTTAGTCAATATATGTGCTCCGTTCGTTTTAAATACGACGATATGGAATTTAAAACTGTTGTTCGCTGTTTTGATGAAATATTTTGGGAGATTAATCAAGGACATGCGGTGGACTTTTTACCTTGGCTCAGTCCATTTTATAGAAGTCACCTGAATAAAATTACAAGTTGGGCAGAAACAATTAGAAAATTTATTTTAGAACGCATAATAAATATCCGCGAACAGAATATTTCGGATGAAGATTCAGAGAAAGATTTTACAGATGCCTTGCTTATGAGCCTTTCCCAAATTGGCGAAGTGTCACGTGATACGATAATATATATGTTAGAAGATTTCATCGGTGGACATTCCGCTATAGGAAACCTCGTTATGCAGGCTTTAGCATTTGTGGCAAAAAATCCAGAAGTTGAAAAAAAAATTCATGCTGAAATAGATGAAGTACTCCAACAAAATGAAAGGTACATTTCACTCATGGACATTGATTGCATGCCATACACTCTTGGCACTATTTACGAAGTACTGCGATACTGCTCGTCACCAATAGTGCCACATGTAGCAACCGAAGATGTTGTTGTGGGAGGATATGGCGTTACCAAGGGTACTATTGTAATTATAAACAATTACACACTTAATACCAGTCCTGAGTACTGGTCCGAGCCAGAAAAATTTAATCCTGATCGTTTTCTTGTTACATTAAATCATCCAAAAATCAATCCAGTTACAAAGCGTGTGCAAAAGTATGTACTTAAAGCCAATATACCGCACTTTTTCCCCTTCAGTATTGGAAAACGAACATGCATTGGCCAGAACTTGGTGAAGGGCTTTGCCTTTATACTACTTGGTAATATTTTTAACAAATACGATTTATGTAGCAGCGATTTAATGAAAATTAAAACCTACCAAGCTTGCGTAGCACTACCACCTGACACGTTCTCACTTACATTTAAACCACGATTATCAACTACTTAAACTAATATTAATATCGAAAAAATTTATAATTTTTTGGAAGTTTTTAGTGAGCATTTAATATGTCTTTTTAAATTCAACGCGCATAGGGTAAGCTGAACTATTTTTAAATATTCTTTAAATCTTTCCAATCAACTTCGATGAGTTGTTTCGAAAAAGCAAAAATTTTTAAATTGTAAAAATAGCTATTATATACATATACTCGTATAGCGTATATTTACGCTGATCTCAATGTAGTGGACTTCTTTTTTCAAACTTATTGAATATGCAATATAGGAACTAAAAACTATAATTAAGACTTGTAGTACAAAACTTTTTACTTTCTAAGGACGTCACCAATCTGAGTATTAAATACTTTTTGCAAATTCTGAGAATAACGTATAAGTTTACTATATACCTACTTCAACAATGTGAAATTATATTTTATATACGTATAATGAATTGCTAAACTTTTTTAATAAAATCTCGACTTGACACAAGATCTAATTGTTCTTGTCCACCAGACCATTATTATTAACATTGAAGTAAAAATTTATTATTTTGTTTTATAAATTCCAGTATTCTTTTTCAGAATGTATGGTTTTTTAAATATTAACAAAAACAGAATGTTAAGTGGTTATAGTTTATTTATATACATTAATTATTTGAATAACTTGTGAAAATAAAAATGGAAACGAAATTACATAACAAATACATCTTACATTTCACCGTAATACTATCTAGCGCACCAAATCTTCGGGATTAAACATACCCTGAAACAAGAAATGTGTCATTTAGCATATATTTATGGTGTATTCTTGAATAACTTACTCTGGCACGTCTTAAGATCGAGTCTTTACTAGCATCGTATGGATGATCTTTTGAAGGAATTTCCAATACAGCCGGAATCGGCGAAGTATGTGCATCAATTACATGACGAATAAGTTCGGCATAGTTTTGGTTGATAAGAATAATGTCTATATCATCCCGTTTAAGAAATCGTTTGAAGCAATCTTCAATTTCACTCACGGCAGTATCTTTAAATATACATATATATGTATGTAATGTAAAAATACAAACAATGTAATGGATACACAACTTACTTTTATCGACGACCATGAAATTAGGATGACGATTTTTGTTGATTTCCCCAACACCACCAAGCAAGAATCCAACACAGGTGTCCTATAAAATACCATATATTACTTTATCTAAGCAAAAAATTGTGTGTAGTTTTATTAACTTCGTCACCAATAACGGATATTAATTTTCCTTTCACAGCAGAATGTAAAGCCATTTTTCAGAAAAATTCTTTTGGTGTCAGCTGACAAGATACAGTGTACAATATTGTAAAAAATAACAAGTGAAATTGTCGGTACAGCAATCGATAAGCTTATTTTGCTTTGCAGCTGTCAAAGTCTATATATAAAAAATTAACTAAGAAACACTTAATTAACTAGGTAGTTGAAGATTTGACAGTAGTAGAAATTTGGAAATAGTAACTATTCGGATGTGCCACCTATTTTTAATATTCCATGGAACACAATCACGAGGAATAGTACTGCCAAGTTTAACTCACAAATTAGGATGCAATAGAAGGAGTTGGTCACACTGGCGAAACACAAAAAGAGAGAGCTAGCCGCATATGAATGTAAATTTTAGATGTGGTAGCCTTGTTTTGTTTTTCTACACCTCGATAATGAACTATTCCACAAGTTCCACGATCTTTGTTGTTGGTGATACAGCTGTAGTGTGGAGATGTTTAATTTTTTTAAAGTGATTCGCTTAAACAAAGATATTATTTTTAACAGTGAAATAATTTCACGTTGTAATAATTCCACATATAAAGTGTTTTGCAATAAAAATGATGAAGTAAAAATATACTGGAGAGATTGGGAATGCTTAACTTTACATATAAAAAACGTAAAGTTATGTTGCATTACAGACAATGCCGATTATGTTATTCTTCTCAGTCAAGGAGGAAGTATAGGCAAACTATTGCTGAATATTTACCATATATCGGCTGAAATTGGACGCAAAATTGCAACTTTAGTTAGTAATTGTGTTCTGGATTGTACCAACAATGTAACTGCTTTGAGCGCGTTAGTATGTGATGCTCAATTGTTTTTAGCCATTGGCATTGATAATGGAAGTATATATTTTTACAAGAGCTCGTTACACAAAGAGATACCTGTGAATGCTTTTAAGTATTATAATGTGTCAACAAAAGCAATCAAGGGAATCAAGTTCTCCAAAAATAAAGAAAATGTCATCATGTTTGTTTGTTCAGATGCTGGAATATTTCGATATACGTTAATTAACAACTCTAAATTAAGTGAATCTAAAATAGTTTTAGACGATATGGATTCTTGCATCAATTGCTTTACTTTGAAGCAACCTTTTGAAGCAACTGGAGAAGCATATTTAGTAGTAGCTAGAGAAGATGCTATTTATTGTTATACACCGGATGGTAGAGGGCCTTGTTATGCAATAAATGGACCTAAACAAACAGTGGAATGGCTGGGAAGATTATTTGTTATTGTATTAAAACCTAAAACGTGCACACCTCTTCGTAAAGCTACATCTCAAATTATTATATATGACACGGATAATAAAATCATCGTGATGAACAAAGAATTGGACGAAGTTGAATGTATATTACCTGTTTCAGAACATTCAAACTGTCTAATTTTATTGAAAAATGGAAAAATATTCACGTTAAGAGAACGAGAATTGAGATATAAATTATCGCGTTTAATAAAAAAGAAATTATATGATGTCGCTCTGAAGATGTTGGAAGAAACAAAAGTTAAATTTGATATTTCAAATATATTGGTTCAATATGCCGATTATTTATTACAGCGCGGAGATCTATCTGCAGCAGTTAATGTTTTTTCTAAAACAATTGGAATTACATCACCTTTTATAATAATTAAAAGATTATTTGATTTTCGGTACAATGAATTCCTTATAAATTATTTGTCTAAGTTGGTTGAAACTACGTTCAAACTACCTGAACATTTAAAACTACTTAATTATTGTGTTCGACGTATAAACTTACCCAGAAATGCTCTTTGTGTGTTCGATATACAAGATAACCAATTTAAGCGCCTTTATATTGATTATATAACAAGAAATGAAAATGAAAACGGGATGTTGGCAATAAACGATTCGAAACAAAATGAATACATATTCCCCAATTCCTTTCAAAACTATTCAACTATAGAAATGAAAATGTTTCTTTCAGAATATGGTTACTATTTAGTTAAAGGGTATCCAAACAAATCAGAGGAATTTACTAAATATACGCTATCAGAATGTTTCTCACAGAAACATACGTTTAATCAAATATTACTTCCCTTGGCGCTTATGAACAAACAATGCACTTTGCATTTTATCGACAATCTAATTGAAGATTGTGAAGGAGACTCTACATATAACATTATAGCTGAACTGATTTTGCAGTTGTGGCATGGAGGCCATGTAGAAATAAATTTTGTATTAGATTTTTTTAAATCGCATCATTCAAAAATGTACATTGACAATATTTTTGTATTATGCCGTCATTACAAGTTTTGGCCTGCAATCAAAATGATTTATGATAAATGTCGAATGGAAATTCTAAGCACACATTACTTAACGAAGTGCTATGAAATTTTTCCCAAATACGTCAACTTCCATACAGAAGAATATAGCAGCATAAAACTAAGTCAAATCTCTCAAATTCTTAAAAAAGAGAACCTTGCAAACAATTATGCTTCAAAATATGTCACCTACATAGTTAAAAATGTGATAAACTCAAATCCGTATTATATTTTAAATGCTCTTAGTGCTATTAGTGCATCCCGTATCTTTTTACTCTCACAGTTCGATGAATTCATTACACAAGGCCAATTTATATCATGGTTCAAATGCGATGAACTTAATAACAATGTAGCCTTTTTAGAAAATCGAGTAATTAGCATGGAGGAGACGATGAATAACTATTTAAGACGACCCATAGAGTTTCGTAACAGATCATGTGACATTTGCAAGCAATTGATAAAAACACCATCCATATATTTCTTATGCCAACATTCCTTTCACAAAGAATGTATTCTGCAGTTGAGTGAACAAATTGTATGCGTTGTTTGTAGCCATAATCAATATTCTGTTCAGCTTAAGGTAACTAGTACGGAATGTGATAACATGAATAGCAGTGGCAATAAACATAGTATTGTAGGGGAATTATCTAAACAATGGAACAACAACTTTTCAAATCTGTGGTAAAATTAAAAAAGAAAAAATTAGAAAAAAAGACGAATAGTTTTAATTCATATTAAAAGTCATATAATATACAAAGCAAGGCATATTTATGTATCAGGTAACAGCAATTCTTTAGCTGAAAGTTAAATTCTAAATAAATTGTTTTTTTTTATTCTTGGGGTTACCTTATACATGATTAAGTCTTGAAGCAAATGTTCTGATAATGATAATTTAAACCTTTAGCTGTAATAATTAAATAAAATATAAATATTTTTATGCTTTGCTATCTATTATTGTTGTTATTGGTTATGACTTACTTCGATCTTCAGCTATAGGCTAGCATAATTAGGAATTTAAATTTTTTCATAAACAAAAAAAAAAAAAACAATAAAAAAAACAACTAATTTTTTGCTCTTATCTTGAGAAATACTGGACGAAAATGGCCCAGTGTGGCTCTATCAGCCCAATTATGAATAAAAATTCCCTGGGAGTTTTTCACTTTTCCCTTTCCTCTTATTACAAACAAAATTTCTCCCTTTTTTTAACATGGCAAGTTACCTGATTTAGGGAAATTTCTCCCAAAACCAACATTCTCCCAGGCAAAAAATCCTTGGGAATATTTATAATTGGCATGTATATGATTATTTCGCATGCCGAATCCGGTTTCCTCATTCATAACCTTGGAAATTTTAATTTTCTTGACAACTTCGTTTTCGCGGGATGTTAGTTCTCCCAGGTACAGGGTCGTAGAGCAATTTTCGTCTATTATTTCCCGCAATGGAACGACAATAAAACATGTTTTTTTTTCAAATCGTTATACGTTGCCAAGATGGGGGATAGCCAAACTATTAAATCAATTTATTTCTAAGGCATACTTTTAGGAGTTAACATAATATACTAACCATGAATTTATTACATACAACTTTTTAACGCATTAATATTTTTTGATGAAACTTTCACCTCGTGATGGAGCTTGGAATGAGCTATCATTCGTCTATACATTCCTTTGAAACCTACCAAATGCTTACAAAGCTATAAGCGTTTTTCTAATTTACACGATTTGTACACAATGTGGGCGTGCCAAGGGGTGGTAGCAGTGACATGAGTCAGCTAGCCCCTTTCACACTCTAGCACATGGAAAAAATTTCATCAAAAAATATCAATCCGCTCAAAAGTTGTAACAAAAAAACCAAAATCAATTCCCAAAACTCAACTTACTGCTGGTTCTGTTGGCCTGGTATTTCATTTTTTACTTGAATTTAGTTCAATTTAATTTTCAGGCTATTTATTAGACAGGGAGATTTTGTATAACATTTTGTGTTTTTGCAATTACCTTGGAATGGACCAATAATTTTTAATGAAACTTTCACCATGTGACAGAGTGGGAAATGGGCTATCGACCACATGTCATTTTTGTTGCCACATGCCATATCCACTTTAATTGAAAAGTGTTTTAATTAGAAAAATTCTAATAACTTTTTTTGCAGTTAAAGCAATTTTAAAAAAATATTAATCTAAAATGTAACCCACTCCTTACTCTGCCACATGTTTCATTAAGACATATTAATCCCTTAAAAAGTTATAGGAAAAAAAAAATAAAAAAATAGATCAACCTAAACTTGCAACATCATATTTTTGTCTATTTTTTTGGTTTTTTATGATAAAGGAAAATTTTGTTACAGGATTTGGGATTATTTTTAAATCAAATTTAACCAACCGTTTACAGGTAATGTTTCTGTATAGTGTTTCAACTACTACATTTACTAAATAACGGTGTATTTTCTTTAAAACGTGATGTAATGGTTTTTTTTATGTCAGTGCAGCTTACTTGCTAAGAAATCGCATGTACTTGTAATTTCAGTGCGAAGAATCATGTTGCCTAGTGTAATCTGTGAGATAGCCTCCTGCTTTTTTATGATTATTCAAATGTAATAATGTGAGTGTTGAAAAATTGTTATTATTTTATCTTATCTTACCTTTTAAATGTGCACCTTGGGCTTATTGACTTGAACATTTTTTATTTTATTTTAAGATCACATTTTATTAAGAGACAAATTTTTTTAAATTAATATTTATGTATGTATGAATTTAAGAAAAAAAAAAATTTAATCAAAATTAAAAAAAAATACAGAACTTTATTGAAGATATTTTTGAAAATTTTAATCATTTAAATTTTGCCAAATTTCTTGTTGCTTATTTCACAATCAAACGCTTTTAATTATTTCCATCACTAGTAATACTTTCTTTTACATAAGTTTGTAGTATGTATGTGTGTGTGTATGATAATGAAATTTAAACCATTGAGGTAGATTTATATACATTCTTAGCTTGAATATACTTATGTATGTATGTGTTACAATGTGTAAGTTAAACTATATAATTTTTTTTTTGGTTTTTTCCTTTCTCTTTTAATTTGTTATTACTAAAACTTAGAAAGATTAATTATTGAAAAATAAATTATAAATACAGTAGATACTAAGAAAATAAATTAAATTTGTGTTGTTGTTAGACTCATTTATATTTTAAAGTGAGCAAAAAATATAAATGAGAAAAACTCAAGTTTTATATGATTTTATAACTGAACTTTCGTGTCATAATTAGTGTAGTCGCAGGATGATGACGATTTTTCAACATGACATACTATTATGAATTAATTCCCAAGTCTCTAGGTTATGTCGTAGGCTTTCTCTAGAGCTCTCATTTAAACCCTCGCAATAATAAAATAAATTGGCCTTTCAGCGAAATGTTACAACTACTACTGACCCAAGCAGTATAACCGGTTTTTATCCTAATTTAAACTATCGAAATTTGTAATAACTGGCGTTAGAGAGTTATAGGCAGTCTAGAGTTTTTAGCCAGATGCCAAATCGCTACAATCAACATCAAGCAATTCGTTTTCAAATTTTTAAAATTATTTCATAGAAAAAAGCTAAAATTCCCATCAATTTCATTTGCTATCAAATGCTGTCATCCATTATTTTTGGTCGCAGGTTCCCACAGCCTTGACAGGGAGGGGGAGGAGCATGCATCAGTGAAAAAGACACATTAACCCTCAAAGTCTTGAACTTTAGAAGAAATTATTTAAATTAAACTGTAAGTTGAGCTGCTAACAGGCCATTATAGACTCAACTATGCACCACATAAGTAAATTCTTTGTGTCGTTTCTATCAAAAAGCACGGTGTCAAGACTTAGAATGAGATACATAGGTAGTGGGACTTTGGCCTCAGAAGAGCTACGACCATCACGAGATTCTTAAGTATTCTCGGAGTGTAGCTTTTAACTGGGCTTCACACAATAGATCTTAAAGCTAGCGATGCCATTGATTATACTCCCTGATAATAATAATTATAAAAACTGTAGACAAAATAAAATGTATCCAAGTGAGAGTCTTATACAAAAATATTCTTAGATATTTCTTGGGTAAAGATAACTTTGTGCCCCCTAACCGGGAGTTCAGTTGACATTTCTTCTTCTTTTCTGTACCATTTTGTATTCATTGGGATTTATAGCAAGTTCTCTCTCCTGACACCATTCGTGCATGCTGTCAAGAGCCAATTCGCCTGCGATCGATAATCACAGCTTTAAAATTGTCTCGGACCATAATCATCAAATCGTTTGCAAAGTTTTGAACTTCATACCCCTCATCCTAATATATCATACACAGCATCATCGAGCCATAAATGTGACGAAAAAAAAACACCGCCCTCTAAACATGGTTTTGTTTTTGGCTTTTAGGAAAATCCATATGTACAGCCAAAAACTAAAGTCTAAGCAGGAACCAAGCCTGCGACCTTTACATTGTGAGGTTAGCACACTATCCACTAGTCTAAGTGGGCTTTGATTAATTAGAAGAAGTAGAATGAAGAGCGGGACCTATTGTGTCGCTACTCTCAAACTACAAATCCTCCCAGAGTCTAGTATTTATTAAGAATTCAGAGACTTCTTTGGATGATTTGTCCGCCATGTCTGACGGTTGTAGGTAATGTTGTCCTAAGTAGCGGAAACGGGTCCAAATTAGACCATTAAAGTGACGGAATATGTGTTCTGCTGTCTCTCCATCTTGGGTTAAACTAACAATTAATTTTTGTTGTTGTTCTGTTACCCAGCATATGAAATCTACATTATGACCAGCAGTAGGGGAATTCTTATCCTGATTCGTGAAGGCAGATTTTTTAAAAGTCCATCATGACAAACTTACTGCTTAGGCTTTGAAGTCAAGTATGTCTTCTCTCTAGTCAAAAATTTTTAAAGCAGACTTTAAAGCAAACGCCTGCAATCTGTATTATAGCCTCGGTAGGAGTTCGTAATCGTGTGTGCTGGTTTAAACTTATTTCAGTTTTACGTCATTAATCCAAAAGTGGCCATTCATATCTAATACCCTACACTCTGTCAAAATTATTTACAAACATGCGCTTACACATAGTATACATACGTGTGAGTGTGTGTGTGTGTTATGCTCTTACAAATTGAATTCGTTATTTATAACTTATAGGAGTTTGCGCTTTGGTAAAAATTCATCAAAAATTAAACCGAATAATCAAAATTGAATGAGATTTAACAGACATTTAAAAACAATAACTTTTTAACGATGTTCTTTTCGCGAGTAACCAATTGCGAAAACCAAGGCTTTTGTAATAGACTAAAAGTAAAAGTTTTAAATCAAGAACGAACTTATTTATTTTAAAAGCTGGTGTGCTCTTTGATTTGCAACAGCTATTCTCGCTTCATTCGATTCACCCTGAAAAGAGCACAAAATAATTTAAGTGAAAGAAAAACGAAAAAAAAAAATTAATTAAATTTTCATTTACCTTTCTGTTGATTCTGTCTATTTGTCTGTTCTGATTTTCTAGTTCAGAACCCATGTCCAGTGCCATATTTCGAAGATTTCCTATCATTGTGTTTACTTGGCCCATATTTTCCTCCATTTCATCTTCTCGTGCATCATTGGTTATTCTGAAATTATAAACAGAAATTAAAATTCGTCTTACAACAACTTATAGTAAATAAATTGTGTTCATAAATATAATGGACGTCTCAGTAAGAGTAAACTTTTTAAATTTAGTGTAATTTTTTATGCAAGTGGCAACTCTGAAATATACTGGCTGATTGTTAAGAATTGAGAGCTTTTGGGAAAGAACAAAGAGTTATAATTGTGCTGCAGCAAAGTGAAGTCATTGCCAAGACCATCTTCTCAGCTGAAGCTTCGTGAATACACAAAATAGTCGAATTTGTCCTCAAGCAAACCATGACAAAAAAAAGCACCCACAGCGAGCAGCGATCTGATGCCCATTTTGATCAGATCTTACTTTTTTTGCAGATGAGGGTGAAATTGCTTTGATTGTGAACGGCATTGCTACAAAAATATGATAACTGAGTTATTGTGGCCCCAACTAAACGGCATTGATACAGCAACACGGCAACACCTGCCACACAGAGAGTGGCAATCGAATGAAAAAGTTCACTCCTACTGAGACACATTTTATTATTTTTCAATTTTGTCATTAATCTAATGAAAAGTTCATTATTTTTCCAACCAATGAGATATTTCATTAGACTAATGAAATATTTCATTAATTTAATGAAATATTCACAATTTTTTTTTTAATAATTCATTCATTTCATGAAATTTTCATTCATTCAATTAAATAATTTTATTAATTCAATGAAATTTTCATTCATTTGAGAAAAAATCATTCATTTAATTGAAACCATTTCATTAATTCAATGAAATATTCTTAAATGTTTTTTAAATAATTCATTCATTTCATGAAATTTTCTTTGATTTAATAAAATAATTTCATTAATTCAATGAAATTTTCATTCATTTGAGGAAAATTCATTTTTTTAATGAAGTATTTCATTAATTCAATGAAATATTCTTAAAATTTTTTTAAATATTTCATTCATTTCATGCAATTTTCTTTGATTTAATAAAATAATTTCATTAATTCAATGAAATTGTCATTCATTTGAGGAAAATTCATTTATTTAATGAAATATTTCATTAATTTAATGAAATATTCTTAAACTTTTTTAAATAATTCATTCACATCATGAAATTTTCATTCATTTAATTAAATAATTTTATTAATTCAATGAAATTTTCATTCATTTGAGGAAAATTCATTTATTTAATGAAATATTTCATTAATTCAATGAAATATTCTTAAATTTTTTTAAATTAATTCATTCATTTCATGAAATTTTCTTTGATTTAATAAAATAATTTCATTAATTCAATGAAATTGTCATTCATTTGAGGAAAATTCATTCATTTAATTGAAACCATTTCATTAATTCAATGAAATTTTCGTCCTTTTGAGGAAAATTCATTTATTTAATGAAATATTTCATTCATTAAATGAAAATATTTCCTTCATTAAACGAAAATATTTCATTAATTCAATGAAATATTTTTAAAATTTTTTTAAATAATTCATTCATTTCATGAAATTTTCTTTGATTTAATAAAATAATTTCATTAATTCAATGAAAGTTTCATTCATTTGAGAAAAATTCATTTATTTAATGAAATATTTCATTAATTCAATGCAATTTTTTTTCATTAATTCACATAAATTATTGAATTAATGAAACAATTTTAAAGCAATAATTTTCTAGCGATTATAACACATTTTTCGTATACGTTTTAAATTTTGCAGGCAATACCGATCGCAACTGCTATTGAAATTTTCAAATTATTTTAAAAAAATTGTTAAGCGTTTCACTTTCGATTGTATTATATGAGATTTTCACTGTTATGCGTTCTGTGCTTATATGGAAAAATCGCATTCTAACTCAATGACTTCATTGTTTTTGTTCAGAGAAGGTGGGGGGATACGATTAATAAAATCCCAACAATGGAAACAAGCTGGCCAGCTTTTTTTTTTTTTTTTGTTAAATTCAATAAAGTTATAAAGTTTATGTTATTTTAATGGTCTTACTTTCCAATGTATCCAGCTTGTGCCATCATGCCATTTCGATCATCCATTACTCTTTGCGGTTGATTATTAACGACTTTTCCGTCGTCATTTCCTTTCCAGGTACCATCATCTTCTTTAAACGATTGGCTTCTACAAATAAAAAAAAAAATTTGTTAAGTAACGGCACAATTTTTTTCCAAGAATTAAAAGAAAAACGATAGGAGCTTTGGCTATTACTTTTTAACGGCCATTAATTACAATTAAGCCTAAGGTTCTAGGTAGCTATTAAAATAAATAAATTGTGAAGAAAATAATAGATGCCCCATAAAAAGTAGCGTACTAACATATCAATCTTGGGGTCGCGGTTCGATTCCAGGTTAGACATTGGGTGTTTTCTGTAGTTATTAAAAAAAACGCAATTTTTCTTTAGATATGGCAGCATATGAGTGTTAAATAAATTAAATTAAATATTAATCATACGTCACGTATACCCGCTTAATAGACCAGAGCAACGGGAAACTGTTGTGCTGATTTTAAGGAGGTGGCGCAACATATGTATATAACCATTACTTAAAAACGCTTGGTTCTACTTGCTAATAAGCAAAATCCGAAATTCTTTAATAAAATTTCCTCAAAATACCCTCAGTAGTTTTAAAAAGAACATAAAAGTTGTTAAAGAAAAAACCAATTTCTAAGCAAAATTTAGAAATTTTTCATTTTAAAAAAATTATTTAAATTTGAAGGAGAGACAAAACCGTCGTTTTCTTATTCAAGCATTGAGCCTTATAAGTTGCACATAAAATGAGCCATATTTTATTAAAGTCAATGCACAATTATCGATTTTATTCACAATTAAGTACAACTATCACACAGTAAGAGACACTTTCTTGATAGAAACGAATGTTGCCACATGCGCTCGCTAGACTAGGACCACACACGGCAAGTTTAGTTGGGAAATTCTTTCTCAATTTCTTGTTTCGACAACTTTAGCATTCTTATGCGATCATTCATTCAGCCTGTCTTCTTTTTTTACATCTTTATAAAAGCTGCGAAGAGAGAACAAAAGGAAATTGCAGAAGTACGAGTAAGTTTGTACCCCTTTGCATTCCTCTTTCCTCTCTCTCCTACAAAATCAAGAATCGCCCAACTAAAATTGATGTGTGTGGTCCTGGTCCTAGTGTTTCTTTGCCAATTTTGTTTGCAAGCGCGATACTCATATGGGAATTTTTTTTTTAACAATAAGGCAGCATCGTTTAATTGGTAATAAAATCAAAAGTTGTTAACCGATTTTAGGAAAATATGGCTCATTTTATTTGAAACTCATGAGGCTATAAATTTGGATAAGAAAATGGTTAATTATTGCTTTGTTTTATTTTAAATAATTTAAAAAAAAAAAGGTTTTTTTCCGATATCCTTGAAACTAGTGAAACAATTTAAAAACGATCTAGGTATGACTTGCAGCAAATTTTGTTGCTGAGTTTTGTATTTTGTTTATAATCAAACTATCTGAATCGGCAAACGTTGTTTTGCCTTCAAATTTTATTTATATTGAAAAAAAAAAAATTATAAAGAAGAAAAATATAAGCTGAGTTATGCCGAACATATAAAAAACTAAATTTGCCAAATCGGTGAAAAAGTTCTCCGATTTGAGAAAACTTTAAAAAGTGGGCGTGGTAATAGGCAGAGTCTGTTTAATTTCCATAAAAATTTAAGTTGGGTTTTGATGAAAATATAAAATTTTTGTACATTCGATTTTCTTACTCTAAGAAATTCTTACTCATAGAGTAAAGGACCGTGCAAGACCGGGTAAAAACAGGTAGTAAACAAATAAGTCAGATACCGACTGCAACGCCACCTGCATTAAACCTTCCAAGGCGTAAACCAAAGGCATACACAAAAATTCAATTAAATTGGTCCAACCGTTTAGTAGGAGCATAATGTCAGACACACTTACAGTCGAATTCTATATATTAAAAAGATATATAACAAATCGTTTTCAAGTAAATATCATAGCACCTCTTGAATTTTGGGGAATGTTGAAGATGATAGTCAATTTGAAAAAAAAAAAAAATTAAGTGCAGATTTGAAAGTAGCGCTCTAAAATACTTTGCTCTATTCCAAAACTGTGTTATTAACACAGGTTTACATTTTGCACTTGAAATCTATTTTCAAAGTATTTTTTTTTTTATTAAAAATATGCACTTGGTTTTCGCTTTAATTTCCGAGATTCAGCATCAAGTGGATGATGCGACATATAGAAGCCTTACTTGAAGACCGTTTTTAATATTTAATAAAACAAAAAATATGAAATTCAGAATTGAAATTTCCTTCAAGTCGTACCTTCATTGTTTTTATATTGGCTTAGTGGTTTTAAAGATATTGAAGAAGTTGTGTAGGGAAAATTAATTTTTATAAAAAAATTTTGACTTTTTTAATTAAAAAAAATTTAATTTAAAATAAATCAAAGAAAAATCGGCCATTTTTTTCTCATGAGTTTCAAAGAGAACGAGTAATATATGATTGAAACCCATATTGATATGAGCTGTTATTTTTGAAAGTAGAATAAGTCTAATTTTCTAAAAAAATTCATCTTAGTAAGATGATGTCTATTAAAGGGCTGCACAGGCATGCTTGAAAGGGCTTACCAGCACTTGTTATTATAAAATATTACACATGTTTGTAGTGTAGCTTTTAAGAATGCTTGTGCAACTAAAATTAACGCCAACTCATTTTTTCTTAATTGAAACTAAAAATCATGCAAAAGAAATTTGACAGAGACAGACTTGTCGGAAAAAATCAGCTGTTTGTTTCATTAAAAAAAATTTTTTTGTTTGAATTTATAAAATTCTTTTAAAATTTTGTTGTCCCAAGAGCTAGAGAAGAGAAGAGTGTCGTTCTGGTAATCAAATTTGCGACAAGCAAATATCAAACACAGTTTTCATTACGACAACGACACTCATAATCAGAGACTATTTCGTCTTATTTCGCTACAAAGCAACTTATAACGAAATTTTTAAATTTTCTCATAAAAAAAATAACGTTTTCGTGCGCCATCGAGTGTCACAATTTGAGCCCAGGCCTATTAATAAATTAAATTAAATTGAAACTTGAAAAGAATTTAATTATTTTTCTTACTTATTGCAAGGCAGGACGCAAATTCCACAGCATTTTTCCATGCCACTCAAGTTTTTTTCTGCTTCTCTCATGTCAGCATTAATCTGGTCCATGCCCTCCTCAATACGATCCAATTGTTCTGTAAATAAATGATGGCAACAAATTAAATTTTAAATATTTTACAAACAGTTACAGGAATTACCAATTCCAAAATACATTTACACATTTAAGCATTTTTTGTTTGCTTTGAAATTGTTGTGGTGGCTTATATTACACAAGCTTAGTGCTAAAATCTGGCAGCTTGCAGTGCGTTTGTGTAGTAGGTAGATGGGAGGTGAAGGTGTTTGTGGGCAGTATTTTGGCTTATGATTTGAAAATAAATAAAAAACTGCAGTTTATTGGCATGTTTGGTTGCCAAGTAGCCAGACTTTAGCACTCAACTTGTGCAGTGTATGTATGGCCACGCCGCCACTATGTAAAACAAACCATAAGTCCCAAAATAGTTGAGCGCTTTTTCACTGGAAACTGAGTGAGTCTGGATAGAAGTTAACTGATGTTTGCCGGAATCTTCTTTTTTGCTTTTTAAAGCATAAAAACGAATATTTTTTAAACTCTTATTCTTGAAAGTGCCATAAGTCTACTTTTTTTAAAAAAAAAATAGCGCTAATTTTAGTCTATAACTTTAAATTAGCGCTAATTATTTTTTTTTAAAGTGGACTTATACCACTTTCATTTCTATTAAAAAAAAGCATTTAAATTTTTGTAAGAAAAATTTATTTATTTTTATTTTGAATACAAATTTAATTTTTTTAGCAGGTTGAACAGCCGCCCCCAGGGAGGAAAGGCTCACTTAAGTCCTAAATTGTATGAAGTTGAAAATAGAAATGCAACGATGTCAAAGAATATTTTGTAGTTGTCTTTGTTTTATCTTATGCAACTAAGCCAAACATAGTACTCTGATCTGCATCTGAACTTGAGCTCGAATTTTAGCTGCTATTTGAATATTTTCTATGGCAGGGCAGGGTGAAACATTTACGCTTCTGCCCCAGAAGTTTATCCAAACTTCTCATTGAAGACTCGCTTTATGCCAGCTCACCAACGATCTCTTTTCAGCTTTTGTTCAGGTAAAACACTTTGAAATTGGTCTGTGTTCCTTGCCATAGTGCTGAAAAATATTACCCAAATGCACTCCATGATATTCCACTCAAGTGAAAATCCTGGAAATGCCTTTCCCTTTACCCAACAGTATTTTTCGCACACCTAGAATGCTAGAAATTGTCAACAACAGTCTTGCATTCCAGACCTTTTTTCCAGTTCGAAAAATTCAATGTCTTCCCGAACGCTTACCATGAGTTTAATTTCTCTTTTTCGTTTTCAGCTTGATCTCCTTTGAAAGTAATTGCTTATAAGGCTAGCCTTTCAGCGACAAACTTGCTTTTCATTTTAAAAGCATCAATCACCAAGTACATACTTTCGTTAGTACTTATTTGGATATTTTAGGGCTTGAGAGCCTACGATCTCAAACTGTTCCAAATGCTAAACGATTTATTCCATTTTCATTTCATATCCGACTTATTCCACTATAGCACACAATGATCGTAAATTTATGAAAAGCTTTTTATCTGCATAGTTTAACGTTGTTAGGTTAATTTAGGTGGCACAGGGCACCTCAATAATAACATGAATAGATTGGCTCATAATCATAGTCACAAAAAAGTAGATTTTGATTAAGAGCTGACTTTTGTTCGTAAGAATTTTTTGAATTTAAACTGGTTTTTAAGAAGATACCGACTTTAGTATGACTATGATTAGGGGCTATTGTTGATAGCTAAGTTATGAACCATAATAGGGTCATATAAAGGGTGTCTGAACAAGAACGCAAGATTTAAATTTGGCGCCATTCGAAGTGTCATTGTTGGACATGACATGGACAGCGAAGGGAGTTCGTTAATTGGGTTTTGGAGAGAAAACATGAAAATGCTGATTTTGCCGATAAAATCATCTTCAGTGACGAGGCCCATTTCCATCTTGATGGCTTTGTCAATAGGCAGAATTGTCGCATTTGGGGTGAGGAAAATCCTCGAGTGATTCACGAGAAGCAAATGCATCTTCAACGTGTCACTGTGTGGTGTGGTTTTTGGGCTGGAGGAGTTATTGAAGCAGGTCAAGCGCAAACAGTCAATGGTACCGAATATCGTTAAATGATAACCAGTTTTTTCTTGCCTAGAATTGAAGAAATGGTGGAGGGCTTGTGGTTTCAACAAGACGGCACCACATGTCATACAGCCAGAGAAACAATTCAATTGCTGCATCACTCATTTATTTAAAATTTAAATCTTGCGTTCTTGTTGAGACACCCTTTAAAAATAAAAACACAGAGTTCTTTGGGTTAAAGATTGCCTCAATAACTTTCTAGGGGCAATTGCCCCAATTGATAAGTAATATCAATCAAAAGCTTGAGAAACGTCAATAAAAAGTAGATGATTGCCTACCTAGACACCCGAACTGATGATCCGAAATACTACCATTCGCATAAAGAATAGCATTAGCTTAATTCACTAAAGGCCAGGCCATATAAAAGCGTACGATAGTTTTGTTCGTACATTTGTATTTGAAAACAAAAGCAAATTTTCTTTTATTATTTGTTTTTTTTTTTTCAAGACAAAGAAGCTACTAAAGGATCTCGGTCGTAACAGTTTTTCAATCAATTTAAATAAATTAGCAAAAAAAACTAGTAGGCCAGTAAGTGCGTATTTTAATTGGGAATCATTAGAGAATAACTAAAGTCATGTATGTAAGTTAGGTTAGTTTTGCTTTCAGAGGGCGCCCCAATAAGAAAATAAAACAGAATGGGCTCACTTGGCTGGCTCCCCTCTGATATGGGCCCTTTGTGGTATAAAATTTAGTTATTTGAGCTATTACTTTTGAAAGTGGTATAAGTCCACTTTAAAAAAAAATATTAGTTGGCCTTAATTTTAGTAAGATGATGTCTATAACTTACTAAAATTATCGCAAAGTATTTTTTTTTAAAGTGGATTTATCCTACTTTCAAAGATAACAGTTCATTGGATGATTTGGTTTTTGGCAAAAATTCTTTAGAAACTAGTGGAATGATTGCCTTGGCGTTAACTTTTAAAACAAAATTTAAGAGTTTGGTTGTTGTATTCGCTATTTGTAACAATTTTCGGCTGTTGCACACAGTATCCAATGACCTTAACTGTAAAGTTATTTAGATGGTACAGTTTCGACTGTTGATAATATAAAATTAAAAAAATTTCAAAAAATCTAATTTTTTTTATCTTTTAAACAACACAAATCCGCGAAGCTTCTTGGCTTGTCTGCAGAAAACACCCAAGGTCTAGGCAGGGATCGAACGTGCGATCCCCCAGACTGATAGATTAGTAGCGTAATAACCTACCAATCTGGAAGTCTCAGGTTAGATTCCTGTCTAGATCCTGCATATTTTCTGCAGACATGCCAAAAAGCTTCGAGAATTTGTTGTTTAAAAAAAGATTTAAGAAAATTTCTCTTGTTATTATACTCTTGTCCACAATATTCACAAAACTATTCCATAACAACTTTTGGTTACACACAGAAAGAAATAGGTCTTGACCGAATATTAATGAAAGCTCACATTTTATATAAAATCTTTATTTTTAATTTTATAAGCTAAAAGTAACTGTAGTAGCTTGGCATAGAACAATTCACAATAATTGTTTTATTGAGACTACCAGGAGGCAAATAAGAGCATTCGATATCGCTCAAGTTTTAATTTAAATTGCATTGAAATTGCCCTCGCTATTGAGTGCCGTAATTTGGCCCCAAATTCAAATTATAGAGCACTAGCATTTAACTCGCTACTTCGTGACGAAGTACCACTCTGTCGCTAATATAATTTAAGTGAGTGAAGATAAATCTGCCGAGTCAAATATGTTTTAACATAACCCCTTACGTTTTTTAGTATTTGTAAATATCTTTTTAGTATTTATGGAATATTTATAAATATGTTTAGGAGACTTCTCCCAGTACTGTTATTCTCAGGGATTTTGGCAGTTTCCGTTTTGCATCATAAAATAAAATCTACGAAGTTTTAAGAAAATCTTAAAACACTTTCAGAGAGTTTAGAACCTACAGATAAAAATCCTTTTTGATTTTGGTAATTTTCCTGGGCAAAATCGGAAATGGTACCCCGGCAAAATGGGGAATGATAAAACTCCTTTAAAGCAATGGTACTGAGGTATATGGAAATTAAAAAAAAAATTTTTTAAATAGTCCAAAGTAACTTCTGAGTATTTGGGCGGTAGATTACAAATCTAGACGATCTCCCCTTTAAAATGATATAGGTCCCATCCTGCAATCTTCTATGGTTCGTGCGGAAGTTACGTTAGATAATTTTGAAATTTCCATATACCCCTATGCTGTTGCTTTCAGGGATTTTAGTGACTTCCGTTACCGTTTTTTTGTCGCATCGCAATACAGAGTAGCTCCAAAATCCCTTTGAAAGTTCAGGCTATAGATATCTGCTCAAGTGTTCTCATTTTGCTGTTAACAACCATCAGTCAAACAAATCTTGCTGGCCTTTACGTGCCTTGAAGTTGGGCTTAGACAGCGATCTTTCTCAGAAAGTAGAACCCTAAAGTTCCTTCTCATCACCGTGAAATTTTCACTTGAAAGATCATAGAATGGCCCTTTGAAAGTTCAGGCCATAGATATCTGCTTCAATGTTGCCATTTTGCTGTTTCGAACCATCAGTCAAACAAAACTCGTTGAAACTTAGGTTCAGCCAGTGGTCTTTCTCAGGAATTAGGACTCTAAAGTTGCTTCTCATCACCGGCTAAGGGATCCATAGAGCGGTAAAATATTTTTCGATGTCTTACCAGATACCCCTGCTTCAGCTTGGAAATACCCGGTAGTCATAATGTACTCTTGCACTGAGATGTGAAGAGGTGCCGAAGGTGACAGTAACGTATCTATTTGTTAACGTTAATAGTTAAAAATGAAATCAAGTGGCACTAGTGATATGAGTACCGTGTACACCAACCAATAAATTCTAGAGTTACCGGTTACAACAAACAATTTCTTAAGGACCTCTTCAGCTAAATGCAAACGAACAGATTATTTAATACAATTATGGCGAAAAAAGCTTTCTTTTGCATTTACCTGAACAGACTCTAAGTTTCATGACAGCTGAAATGCATTATACTTCAGGTAACAATAGCAAATATCGTTAAAAATCGTTATTTTTGTTTTTAATTTGTTAAGCATTTAATTTAATAGTGAAGCACGCTAGTGTTGAAAACTGACTTCTTTCATAACCAGCCAAAAATTAAAACACTACAAATAGATTATTTGAAAGCAAAAAATTAAAATGAAATCCTAAACTGCGAGTAAACAGCCCTAATTACGAGTGTCGCTGTTGTAGTCGAATTTACGACAAGTAAATATAAATTATATGGCCGGCGTTGCCACATATTACTGTTTTCGTCACGACAACGACACTCATAATCAGGCCTAACATAAATTTGAATTTGTCTCTTTTTTTTATAAGCAAAGGTTGCCAGATGTTTGGATAACATTTAAAAAAATTTCTGATTGTAGCCTCTCATCAACATTAAAAATTTTTTCAAATCGTAGCAAGCAGAGCGTTAGCCTTTAATATTGAATAGTCGTGTAATAGAAGCGTTAAATTTCCAATGAAAACTGTTTTATTTCCAATATTTATTCACATAATTTCACAATTTCGTTTTTAATCATGCAAATTTTATATTTGTTTGTTCACAGCAGCATTCCGCAGGATATTTTAGGCGAGAATAATATTAATATGCGTACAAACATACAATATACATACATACTTATCGTTATACTACATATACATACATACAAATATATATATATCTACTCATTTCTTACCTCCTTGTTCATCCAGCATTACAATACTCCTCATTCCAACCTCAGCACTCTAAACAAAAAATATACGAACGATCTTTATGATTTTGACATAATTTTAAAAATTTATGTACCGTGTATACATGTATGTATGCATGTATGTAGTAGTAGTAGTAGTAGTAGTAGTAGTAGTAGTAAAGTAGTTTTTAAACCGCCAGTACAAATGTCTCATTGTGTGCAAAATCCATTTGTTTTTATTATGTTGTTGTTGTTGTTGTTATTGTTGTTTTTCACATTTCAAATGTTATTTAATTGTTAATAAGCAGATTAAACTATTTACTATGTGAGAGCAAAACAAAAATTTATTCCATTTGAACTGGACGTCTTTCTCTTTTTTTTTTAAAGAATTTTTATTGGGACATTTAATTAAATTTAAAAAAAAAAATAGTTTGTATTGTTTTGTTATGCAGCTCTGAAGCCAGTGTTGTCAGCTTTAAAATTTTAAAAAAGCACCAAAAAAGAAAAAATCACCGAAATATGAAACAGCACGAATCAAGTTAAAATTCAAGAAATATTCCTTGGCACGAATATGTTACAAGACTTTAGTGTTTCCAAAGTCTTTATTTTATTAAATATTTATTTGTAAAGAGAATTTAAATAAAAAATGACCCAGGTCATATTTTAAGCAAATTAACGTATCAATTCGAAATAAAAATCTTGTTAATTAATTTATCTGTGATTTATAATTGAAAAAAAAAAAATATCATGCAAGTAATGGTTGCGGCATAAAATAGTGAAACCAACAAAACGGCCATAAAGTGTTACCACAGAGGAAACTCTACAGATTCGGCTTGCTTTAGTTCCTAGCTCACAAATTTTACAGTAATAACACTAAAAGTAGTAGCTGTAGGCCAGTGGGTTGGTTGATTTGACTTGCGGCCTGACGACCATCAATTAGAATTAGAATCTCTAGATTCTGAATAAGAAAGTGATCTAGGCCCACTCTGTGATATTAAGAAATCTGAGAACATCCCTTAACCTTGTCCCTGATATCCCAGGTGGGCCGTTAATAAAAAGTTCAGCGAGAAATTTGTGTCTCGAAGCCAGAAGAGAGTATGAACGACGGTCTACTTACTCTCAGGTGCCCGGCAGTGTCCGTACCAATCGGCCAGTGGCCAGTTATCACAGACAACACTCTTTAATTATCATTCTTATTCCTACTCAACAGCTGAGGAAAGCGTTTGTCATCATCGCGAGGTTATATTTGAACAGCTTGAGAGTCTACTACCTGCTATCCGCCTTCCAAGAATGCCGCTTCCAATTTTACTAAGCGGTATCGTGACCCTCACTCACATAGAAGCTTCCGTGTCATTGCCAGCAATAAGAAGGCCGACGAACTCGCAAGAAAATGGGATACTAACTATTCTGCAGACTGTCCTGGAGCTCTATTAAACTCATTTATAGGTAGTGATCGGAAAGGGAATCGCAACAATACTGGTTGGAAACAAAAGGTATCAGAATAGCGAAAACATTCATGCCATTTCAATCTCGAAAAAGAACAAAGGAATTACTTAGTTTGACCCGGTCAGGAATTCCTGAAACACTTGGCGCATTTGAGAATCAGTCAAAATGACCTCTGCAGGTTATATAATGAAATATTAAGTCACTGCAATGGTCTAATTTGGACCCGTTTTCTCTACTTAGGGCAACATTATCTACAACCCTTCGACAAAGCGAATAAATCACCCAAAAAAAAAGTTTTTGAATTCTTAATGAATACTAAACTCAGGGAGGATTTATAGTGATAATATAGCTCTTGTTTAGCTGCAGTGTCCAGGTGACTTGACATTGGATAACAAAGCCCTACATTGACCTACTAAAGCAGAATATGTAACTCTCGATTGAAGTGCCAGAAGAGCTGCTTGACTATTTAAAGACAAAAGAGTGCAATAACTTGTCAAACTAATTGGTGCAGGTTCGATTCCTGCCTAAGTCCTCAATGTTTTCTAAAGGCAAGCCAAGAAGCTTTGCAGAATGAAATATGAAATTATAATGAAAATGTGTTGGAGAAACTGCATTTTGTTTATCATGTCAACAATTTTTTTAATGAATTTTAAAGCAACATAACCTAAAATAAAAATAGTTTATACAGCAGAAGGTTTCATTTAGGGCTTTCCGTCCCCGGCTACACAAACGTGTAGGTAAATTTTATGTATTTTTAAGAGAGAAATTTATATCTAATTTTTATATATTTAAATTTTTTCCAAGTGAAATCAAAAGGCAAACATATGTGTATGTCCTATTTCTAAGGCCATAAGCCTTGTATGGACATAAAAATTAAATTTTTACGTTATCTTAGGACGAATTATGATATACAACTTTGAAAGTCCTTGGAACTGAAAGGGTTAGAATGCTTTCTTATCAGCGATAAACAATTTAGAATCAGAAATCATTTGATATCAAGCAATTTCTATTGAAAACTTTAAATTATTTTATATTTACAAGTAGGAAATTGCGATAACTTTTATTCAATATCGTATACCACGATTAAAGACCTGTTTACTGGTAAGCTTCTGCGGTAGTCTTCCACAATAAAGCAAGGGAATAACTAGAGACTTAAGTTTTACAACTAGTGAAATACTCAGCCATATAATTCTTATGACTAAAGGGAGCCCATATACCACAGCAGCATGCAAGCGCAATCAAGTGTTTGTACCAGCGTTTAAGTCGTGTATGGGCGATATTTTTCTGAAGGCGCAAGTTTGCTGGTATTGTATATGCCAAAATTAGCTCAGTTAAGGTTATTAAAAAAATTATTTATTGAAAATTATGCCGTTTTTTGTTCCAAAAAAGCTTTTTTCATTAATTTTTTTTTCTTTCTTTTTATTTATTAAAAGTAAATTTTTTTTAATGAAATGAAACCAATATTCTACTAATTTGATAGTGTGTTATGTGATGCAAGCTAATTAGCTCAATTTTTTTAATGCGCATGTCAGGATGCTTTTGTGTATGGACCCCTAACGGTTTGACAAATCGTATATTTAAAAAATATTTGCTTAATTCATATCATATTTTAAATAAAGAGCGTAATCAATTTTCAAACAAAGCAGTCAATGCTTAAACAGTCTCCATTAGAAATTTTTCTGCACTTTTCGGTATGAAAAACTTCTCAAGAGCACCGAATGAACTTAAATCTTTTACCCCTTTTACCTTCGTAATACCCTTTTTGGCAACCACATCTTTTGCCATTTTCTTAAGCGTCATCTTTTGGAATCATCTACTGCTTCACAACTTTTATAAGAAAAGCATAGCCCATCTCATATGAAATAATTTTTTAGATGTGTTTGTTTCACTTAAATAAGTGAACACCCTTTAAATAGTATTTGAGCTGAGAACGTTATCAGCAATTTTTCAAACACGACCATGTTGAAATTATGTATGTGTGTGCATCCAGGAAATCATAACAAAAGGCGAATTTATTTTCTACCAAAGTGTCAAAATTATTTAAGAAATTTTTTTAACAAACAATTTTATTTATATAAATAATATAATAAAATTAAATAAAATATACTTCATGTGATTGAGAAATCATCGTTGGAGGTAAGTTAAAATTAATTAATTGTAAATGGAAATCAATTTTGACACGTTGGCATAAACCAGCTGTGGGGCGAATTGCCTGTATAATTTTACCATGAACACGACCAAGCTTTTTATAAAATTTGATTCACTAATTCACTTCACTTCATTTTCATCTGTTAAAGTTTTATTAAAAACTTCCATCACACACTAATGCTGTCCCCCAGTTAGCTCTAAATCTTTATTATTCTTTCTAAATATTTTTCAAATGTGAATTTTCCTGTCTCTTTTGGTGACAGCTAAGTTTTGGTCTTAGACCCATAGTTTCTTTAAGAGTTTGTTTTAGAATTCTTCTGTTAAAAATTATTAAACTCCCTAATGTATTTCGTTTTTAATTGTTATAAATTTTTTGTTTTAAAATTTATTTAAATTGGCATATTTATGTAATTTTTCTATGTATTTAATTCATTTTATAATATTTTTTGAATTGAATTTTTATAAAAATATTCATACATAAATTAAAATATCATCAATAAATATAAACAAACGATTTATACAAAATATTTTTATTTATTAAAGGTTTATTAAGCAAAATTTATTAGTGAAAATTAGCTTAACAAGCTGTTATTAAACAAAAATATTATTTATAAATAATGCCGAGAAAGAATATAAATTCTAGCGTTAAAAAAAATGTATTATAGTTCCTTAAGTTAAATAAAACTCCGTGTTTCGTTAAATATTAACAGCCTTTATGCATAAAAAAAAGTTGACAAAGAGTTTAAATAGTCATAAGACACTTGGCTGGTTTAAATTTCAAGGCAAATAATTACACTGTGCAACATAATAATTTTTTTTTTAATTATTAAGTGCTGACCACTGAAAGGTGTTTTGACGCCAAAGCTAACCATATGAATTTTCCATTTTAACTACATGAAATGTTCAGCAAACGTGTGTAAAACACTAGGCCTCATATTTTTCTAAAACATTTTAATCCTCTAACTCTTCATATAAAAGGATTTTTTAAATCTTTTTTACAAGAGGATAAAAAAGACCCGTAATTTGAAGACTTAGAGGGTTAAAATCTTTCTAGTAAATTCCAAAGCCACAAATAATTCTAAACTTAAAATTAATTAATTAATGCGTACAATACAACGAAGGGCCAGGTGTAAACCGTCAATACACATGAGAAGTATATTTATGGCGATTCTTTGGATCACTTTTTCAGTACAAATCATTAACTCAGTATAAGAATTTAAGTCAAGTTTTGGACCAGAGCAACTACGAAGCGTTGAAACCACTCTCGGCACGTTCTTTCACTAATAGCGGCCTCACCATAGATATTTAAGAGCATTCGATGAGCCTCAGCCGCAGATTTCTTTATATTAAAGCAGAAAATTAAAACCTCCCGCAAATGACGAAAATTTGGCTCGATGCAGACACAAATCGACTAATATTTCGATGGTGTTATGTTTACAAATACCTAAGCTTATTGTATGACATCTACGATCTATTTATTTCGATTACCAGTTCCGCTACAGCCATCTATTGCAAAACTGCATAAGCAAACTTGTACACTTAATAAAAACTGCTTCCATGATATTTTGCAGCGCTGATTTCAAATTGGCTTTGGTGTCCCAGTTATACCGTTATATTCTCAGTTCAAGGAATGGCTTGACAGATGGCAGCTTTACTTAAAATAGCTAAACAGCTTTTCCCATAAGTTTGTTAGCTGTTGTAACAAGCCAACAGCTTGATTAACAATCTATTACCGATTTTTATGGTGTAGGGTGTTACCATGTTTAATGATTTATACTGAAAATGATCCCTATATACTTCTACGATAATCAGTGGCCAGACTTTTGAGGCTAAAACACCGCATTCGATATCGAATAATTTCTATCGAAATTAATGTGTTGCTTTTATAACACAAGTGCTCAATTCGTCTTCAATATTTTGAGTACTTTTCATATAAAATTTCCTGACGAGTTGATCGCTTGTTATAAAAACAGCACATTAAAAATTGTTTCATACAAACAAACCTAAAATTTCGATATGTTTTATTCGCTGCCGAATGAGACGATTTGGGCCCTGTAATTTCTTGCTGGTGTTGTACAGTGTTACTTTAATTTGATAATCAGCCTTATTACGAGTGTCGTTGTCGTAGTTGACTTCAGGACAAGCTTATATAAAACATATGGCCGGCATTACCACACATCATTGTTTTCCCCACGACAACGACACCCATAATCAGTTCTAATATTTTATTTTTTCTTTTTATTTGTACACTTGTGAATGTGAAATTACTATGTTTACAATGGCTATTAAAAAGTTGTAAAAAAGTTTGTAAATCCATAAAATTCATATGCCCAAAAGTAAGCTCTTAATAAAAGCATACTTTTTGTTAACTATGTGACTATTTCTATACACACATACACAAAGAAATATTTAAAATTATTGGTATGGCATCACTACATTTCAGAGTTGATTTTCAAAAAGTTGACACATCGTGACAAGTGTGTTATGCACCAACTCTGTGCCAACAAGCTGTTAAGCTTAATTAATTATGCACAAGGCTGTAAGAATAGGCTTTTTTTTAAAATAGTATTTAGTAATTTATGTAAAGTGTTAAAAGTGAACTCACCTCCCTGATCATCGAGAGCTACAAGGGTGCGAATGCCTGCTTCCTTGCTCTGGTGTGCAGCAAAATGTAAAATATTTGTAAAGTTGTGTAAAGTTATTGTTGAAAGATTTATTATTTGTTTGTTTAATATAAAAATGCAAGTTTATATTTAATAATGATTTGTGTAGAATGAATATGCATAAATAGGAGAAAGTCTTTTATGTAGCTGGTATTGGGTAACATTTGTGTGTGGATGTGTGTGTGTGTGTGTGTGGGAAGGAAAAACGGAAATATTTCACACTAAACACTATAATTTTAAGGGCATGTTTTTATAATAAATAACAACTAAATTCTACCACTATATTCTAAAATTATAAAATATTTTAGCTAGAAAAATATTTGCATTCACAGCAACACATTTATGTTCGTTGTTGCAAAAACATTCAAAATTAAAAAAAAAAATATTTCTAAAATTAAGGTGATCATTAATGCACTGGAAAATGATTGTAATCACCTGGGAACCTTTCCAAACATTAAAGTAAAATGTCACGACAACATGAAAATTATGTCATCCTCCATTTAATTGATTAGAAACGGGTTTTTATTAAACAACTGATCTTGTTGTAGAATTTTCACACCACTGAATTCTCACAAAATTAATGTTCTATCTGCTTTAATAATTATGCATGTGAGAGTAAAATTAAAAAAAAATGTAATAAGCAATAAATTCAATTGAAATTTTGATCGATATCAAGAACAACATTCAATCCTTGGCCTTATTTAAATGAAGTATGCGAAATAGTATATTTAGAACAGGACATATGTACTGTAGGATTCCTTTTTCGGCCTACCAACAGCATATGGAGAATATATTTCTGTACAGAGTAAACAGAAGTTAGAAATAGCGAGGTTAATCTAACCAAAACTGGATATAGTAAAGCTGAATGATACTCTAAATTTAACAGATATGCTAGAAATATAAGTCTACCATTAAAAGTTCTGAGAAGCAGCATTTGGTTTACTTGTGATGAAGTCTTCTCTTTCCTTTTTCGTCTCGCCTCATGTCATCTCTTTTCGCCTCCTCTCATCTCGTCTTGTTTTGCCTCATCTCATCTCGCTTCGTCTCCTTTTGCCTCATCTCATCTCGCCTCGCTTTGTCTCGTCTCATCTTGTCTCGTTTCGCCTCAATTCATCTCGTTTTGCCTCATCTCGTCTAGTTTCCCATGATCACGTGTCGTCTTATCTCATCTCGTCTCGTCTAGCGTTATCTCGTCATGCTTCATCTCGTTTCGCCTCATCTGGCCTAGTTTCGTCTCAATTTATCTTGCCTCGTTTCGCCTCATCTAATCTCATCTATTAATTTCTCACTTTCATTCTCTTCGCTTCTAAATTTTTTTAACAGCTGCTTTCTCTCCTTGACATCTTTATCCTTTTTTCTTTCTATATTTATTACAAAGGCAGACTTACCTGAGTCCCCTACCACCTTCTGCCAAGGATATCTATTACAATTTTTTTCATGGTGCTTTTAATTTTTTTTTCACTACCCTGTTTTCATATTAACATATTATTTATGTATAATTTATGTATGAAATGTATTGAGATGTATATTTTGATTGTTTGCAATTTTAGCTCATTTCTCGCTAACAGTTCACTTTATGTTCACCTCCGTAATAATTTTTTATTTTATAAAAAAAAAAGTAATAAAATAATAAATAAGATTTACATTACTTCAGCTTTTAACAGCCATATTCACAAAAATATTATTTTGATTTAAAAAAACCGTTAAAAAATTGCATAGATAATTTAAACAAAACTCAATTTGAAATAAATTAAATTTTTTTCGTTAATATGGCAGTAATTCTGTAATTTAAAATGAAACAGTGTGCTGCCAACACTGTTTTTGCATTAAAAATATATAAAAAAATCAATCTGCTAATTGGAAAAATTTTATTTCAACAAAACAAACACATATTGAAGTCTCTAGCCATTTTTATACATAAGTACACATGTATGCTGAAATATATTTATACATGTGAATATATGCAGTAGACAGGTTCACAATAGCAAAAGCAAGCGAAACCGAAGGAAAATTGGTGAATGAATCTTTTTCTATTGAAAAAGCGGCCCACTACATTTTAACTTATTGTTCGCCTGCTTTACTTTGTTGACGTAAGCCATCTCCCACATATGATTTTGCCACAAAAATAATTTCATAAATGAATCAAAAATTTCAGACTCAAAATCGCTTAAATGTATGAATAAACCTTAAAGCTACCCAGCAGTACTTAAACTAAAAACGAAAGCCAGTGAAACGACTAGTTTCGACATTTATGATATCATAGTCCAAGAAAAAAGCATGTAGCAAATGCTTATGTTATTGTTGGCATTAATTTTCTATCGAAAATCTTTCCAATAGTGGGCATGTCCTGATTGTAATTTGTAAATTGGAGAATAATATTGATCGTTTATATAGTCGTTGTATAGTCCGTGATGGCATTTATCCTCCTTCTGACTGGTGGGTAGTGTGCTAATATATCAATCTCGAGGTGGCAGGGCTTCGCAAATTTGTGTTGTTTATAAATTTTTTTTTTTTTAATTTTTATTCATACAAAAGGCGATCTTTTTGATTTACTTTCCCTATAGATTTTCATTTAAAGAGAATTAGTGTTGCAAATTTGCAACTGTTTTCTAAAAATAATTATACCCTCAGTGGAACATGCCAGATAAACCCTAAATGTGACTTGTACTCATTGGCCACCGATGAAAATAAAATTTCTGTAACAAACATTTTTTTAACAGAATAATTCTCATGGAAAAATCCTTTAATTGAACACCCAATTTTTACAAGCTAAAGGTGTGTTCACATTAGAAAAATTTTTGACCAAAACAGTCTTACATGGGCTGTATTAAATTAAATTAAGTCAAATGATAATACGCCTTATTAGAGTTGTTGAAGTTGTTGCCACATTTCTACGTTTTTATAAGGACTTCGACAACCGTAATAAGGCAAAATAAAATACAAATGTATCATCGAAAAATAACATTTTGCTAAAAAAAAGAGGACATGTGTAAATCAATATGTACAAGTATACGCTCATAATAACCTTATGTACTTATTTGACTCAAGATACAAAAATTAAAATGATTTTACGACATTTACTATGTATATTAAGATGTGTAGTTAAGTCTGTAGATTGTTTCGCATGTTTTGGGAAGATTGGTTCTTAACTGCGCAATTTTAAATGTTTATTGTGGTATTTACTGTTTTGTGAAACTACATACATTTAATAAACAAATGCATGAATCAATTTAAATCGTTTTACATTAAAACTATTTGTGATCAATTTTTACAAAAAAATTGGCTCATGCATTTATTCTAAAAAAAAATCTTTTATTGCTTACCTCTTCACATAATTCCAACATACGACGGGTACTTTCCAGTGACTAAAAAAATAAATAAAAACGATATAAAAATAACAAAACAAAATAAATTAATATATTTATTTGTATCTAAATAATATGAAATTAAAATGTACTTAAAGGGTGAAACGGAATTTATGTAATTGCGATTTTAATTTTAAAAAATGGTTAAAAAAAATTGCACTTTATTTTTATTCTCTAAGGGCCATTGCTAGAACTTGCCCATAAGGCCTCAAGTAGTTAAAGTGACCTTTAAATTTTTCCCTTATGACAGCTTTCCAATAAGAAGAATTTAATATTATTTGCAGTGTGGCACCACTGTTACGATTACTTTTCGCTGTTATAAATAGTGGTAACGGCTTATATATATTTTTTTGAGAAATATTTTTAAAATAACTAAGAAATTCAATATGTATTTTTAATTTTCTTTAAGCATAATAAAATATTGTGTTACATTTTGTACGAGCATTAAAGTTTGTCACTCACTATAACTGTTAAACTAAAATTCCTCTGAATTTTTTTATCAACATTATTTAAACTTGTAAAAACATAATTCCGTTTCTTATACATAATTTTAATATATAAAAGAATTTAAATGGCTATTTTATTAAGCTTGAGGATATATATCCTGATGAAACTACTCAAATTGGAGCGAAATATCTATATAAAAATAAATTTATAAAATAAGACTTCAAGCTTAATAAAATAGCAATTTTAATTAAAAAGAAAAAGGTCAAATAAACCAACAAATAAATATATAAAAAAATATTTTCTTACTTCATCAGCAACAGTATTTGATTTTATTTGTAATTCTTCAAGCTCCGTTTTAGGCACCTGTGGTGCTGAATTTTCTTCTGGATTTTCCACTGATGGCATTCTAAAAATAAATTATTTACTTATTAAATAAACTTAACATTTTGAAAGGTAAAATATCATATACAAACATAAAAGATTAATTAATAATTATTATTAAATAATAATTTATGATTATATGAAATTATGTATTATATTAAGAAAAATATGTATGTAGGCCATTAAAACTAACAAAACATATTAATATGACTTTACTTTTGCGCATTAAATTATTCAAAAATGTCTATTCTGTTATTCAATGCATTTTTTCATATTTGTATGTTTGTATTGCTGAATGTTGCTATTGTTTTTTAATTTAAAATTCCAATCGTATCAAAAAATACACACAAAATAAATGTTCAGGTTTGAAACAAGTGACGAACCTAATTTATTTCATTGCAGTGCATGATTTTCGCGTTTGTATGCTTTCATTGATTTTACATAAAAATATTTGATCATGCAAAAAAAATATATATAATTTTTATAGCTCTCTGTTACAATGTATTATGTAAATATATAAAATTTCTTTAATAATAATTTTAGTATGCCCTTGAAGAAAAATAATCTGTATAATTAACAACAGAGTTGAGAGCTTTGAAGCTAGTGTTTTTTTTCCTATTTTTAATTTTAAAATTTATTTATAAGATTAAATGATAAATAAATAAATAATAAAAAGAGAAGCAACATTGTTTTCATGCCAAATTATATGCATGATGCTCTTTTTGTAAGCTGTAGTGTTATGAGAGTAAAAACATAAATAATCAATAAATGACAAAAATACAGAGAAGTATACATATGTATATGTATGTGTTTGCAATTAAAATTTTAAATATTTTATCAGTGGGTTTTTACTATTTAAGCTAAAATCCAAAAATTGTTTTATACTTTTTATATTTGTTTTTAACTTTTTTTTTAGTTTGTAGATTTTTAGCTTTAATTGTTTGAAATCAATATTTTCATTAGTTATTGTTAATTTTATTTAACAGCTGATTGTGTAGAAGGCCAAACATACACAAAAAAAAAAAGAGAAAAATATTGCTCTCTCATTTTTAAAATTTTCAAGTACAGGAAGTCTTTTTGATAAAATAGGGATACCAGGTCAGTCCACTACACATAAGCAAAAAGGAATTTAGCAAGCGAATTTAATTAACATTGCAGTCACATTTTTATATTGTATAATTAACTATTAGTTGATACATACGTACTAAAAAAAAGTCCAATTTCTGTTGGATACATGCATACAAACATACATGCATAAATGTATACATACATATTATATTTGTTTTTATTTTATGTATTTTGTTTTTAGTGGTGAACATACATAAATGTGTTTATAAGGTTTTTTAAACTATAACAGTTATCAAATTTGACCGTAAAATATGTTTTTTGTATTAATTGTTATGTTTTTTAACATGCATTAATATATTGTTTTATTTAATATGTAAACATGCAAGAAATATGATACGATTCTGCGCATTTAAAAATTTTCATTTGAGTAGAGTATTATATCAATAAAATTTTAAAAGTATGTAATTACACTTACTTGGTTATTTTTTTGTTTTTCACTAAAAAATTTATTTATAAATTAGTTAAAGTTTATATATTTTATACTTTCATAAACAACACTTTTCAAATAATACCATTTAACATTCACTCAGCTAATTGCCTTGCTCATATGAACTGTTACAATTTTCAATGATTACTCATCTACAATTTGGTTTGTTTGAATAGTTACAGCTTTTCAACAATTTAAAATACCCGTATGAAAAAGACTACCAAATACTTTTATATTCATACATAATATATGTACATGCGATCTGGTAGCCCAGATGGCACAGCTGGTTAATCTTGTTTTATATAGAAGAACACATAAAAATATAATTTTTTTAATATATTAAATACTTTTTTATATATTTTTAAATTTCAACTACACAGTTTTGAACATTTTGAAAGTATATTGAAATCGTTTTTATATATAAACAGTTTATTTGTGCAAACAGCACAAACAGCCTTTTTCTCCACACAAATACATTGCAGGCTGCCAGGCTAAGATTTATTTGAGAATTTACAACATAGCAACGCTGCATATAGGAAGTGTACAGAAAGTTGATTTTATGTACGTGTCTCGCTTTTAATTGGCCAGATATTCCATCCAATGGGATTCCTGCGCGTGGTAAACACTGTGGTAGGAAAGTGATGATGAAGCGTGTCTGATAAAAATTGTGATAAAACTAACTGTCATTCATTGAAGCGAGATTGAAATTTATTCATTATAAAAGACCGGAAGAAATAGTTGTGGTGGAGTTTCTGTTAACAGCAGCAAACATAAAAAATTGTTAAATATTTTGTGCATAGCTTAATTTTCCAATAAATTTTGTATAGAGATCTGTGGTGCCGAATTTTTGCCAACAGTATGGTTAAATACAATTTGTTTGTACTTACGCTCTTCCTGGTATTTGCGTGTTGCTATTCAACAACTTATTTCAAAGAACAATTTTTGGATGGTATTTACCTACAAAATGCCGCTTGTTAATGTGATTTTAATTAGCATATATTTTCAGATTCTTGGGAACAAAAGTGGATAAAAAATGAAGAAAAGGATGATGAAAATAAAATGGGAAAATTTGTTCTTAGTTCTGGAAACTTTTACAACGATGTAGATTTTGATAAAGGTATGTATATAAATATATATGTGTATGTGTATGTACAAATGTACTGACGTGTATAATCACCTGTATATCGGCTTAAATTTACTTAACAGCATCTCTAAACAAAGAAAAACAGGCTTAGGTGATAGAAAACTGAATTCTAACTAGAAAAATTCAAATGAAAATTTTTGGGAAATTTTTTTTTTATATTCTTACTTCCAATATGATTTGCGTTTTGCATAACATTGCTAAATATGTATGTATGTTGCATCGATATTTGTGACAATGGAACATTTAGCAGGCAATCCTAGACTTGCCTAAAATAACAAATCCCATTAAGACAAAGACTAGAGAATTTATTGTCTTTAATTAAGACCTGGTGAGCTAATTTTGCCTGGTCGAAGACGGTCTATATAACAAGCCAGAAAAAAATAATGAAAGTGATTCTCATCTTACTTCATTTCAAAATAAGCGATATTATTTTAGAATCTTATTGAAGAAACCATTTTTAATCAGATATGGTATGCTATTTTAAATTACTGTTCTCTTAAACAAAATTAAAAATAACCTATACGATGTTAACAAAAATGGTAACGAGGATTGCGTTGTACTAAAGGCCTTTACAAAAATACTTGAAATGTTTTTTTTTATTTTTATAAAATAGTACACATGTTTGTAGTGATACGTGGCGTTCATGTAGTTTCTTATATGTGCATATTATTCTGTATAAAATATTTTCTACAATGACAAGCTAATGCTAAATTCCTTGGCTTTTTCTCTAGAAGTAGAAGCAGTTGTAGTGTTTTTTCTACTTTTTGCTCACTTTTTTGCCGTAAATGTTTTGTAAATGAAGCCGGTGCTTGATCTATCATAAAGTACAACATTCATTAAGTCCGGCTGGCCAGGTTAAAAAACTTTTGAAAGCAATGTTCGAAATAGGTATAGCATTTCCGCAGGAAATCCTTAGCCAAATTAAAAAGTTACATGTAGTAATGAATGTGATTATATAACTCGTGCAAAAAGTAGGCAAAAATTCAATTTGAAGTACAAGTAGTACATTTGTACTGATTCCTGAAAAAATTTCAGAACTCAGACAATTTTTACTGATAGTGAATTAAATGTTCATTACCAGTAAAATTTGTATGATTAATGAAAGCGTTTTCACATAAAAATTTTATTTAAAATTAAAATTATATAATTCATTATTTTTATAAGTCCTTTCCATCCTTTTTCAAGGTAAAGTTATATTACGTGTCCGTAGTTACATTAGCCAGGCCTGGACAATTATAATTGAAGATCAGAATATGTACATTCTCACATTTCATGGGCATGTAGGATAAGTAGGTAGGGTCATTCTAAGTATGTCTGAGAGGATAGTTGTGTAGTGTATGAGAACCCCATAACCCTTATACAGGGTATCCGCCGGGAAGTTATACTACTTTGTTTTGCCGCCATTTTGGTATTGACAGTTCATATTTGGCAGTCGTGAAGTAGACACGTGGCAAATTTATTATGGAAAAATTTTCGATAAACCAACGTGTTTTAATCGTTAAAACATTTTACCAAAATCAATCATCGACTACTGTAACGATCAGAAAGTTACGTTATTTCAAGAATTTGTGATGTTGGTTGGCCTCTACGGTCACCTGATTTGACTGCTCCGGACTTATTTTTGTGGGGATACCTGAAAAGCAAGGTTTATGCAAACAAACCAGAAAATCTTGAGCAACTCAAACAAAATATTCGTGATGAAATTAATGAAATGTGTGAGAATGTAATGAAAATTTTGCTCAAAAGGGCTCGTATTTGTGAGACTAACAGAGTCGGACATTTATCTAATATTGTATTCCATACATAATTGCCGATATTAAATAAAACATTTATCAATATAAGATCCATTCTCTTCATTTAATCAAAAATTATTAACAAACAAAGTAGTATACCTTCGCGGAGGACACCCTGTGTTTATTTCATTATATTAGAACATTATTAGAACAAATTCTAATTGAGACCTCTTTGTATTTTTGTTCTATGTACTGTGTATGCAGTGTGTTACACTACAGACATTTTTGTAATACAAAATGCGATACTGAGCATTTTTGTTTAAAATACAAAATAAATTATTCAGTAGACGAATAAGTGTCAAATTAAGGCACTCGTTGTCGTGCGAAATTGGAGTATAAATGGAATTTTCAAGGGATGTCGAACGCCCATATTATGGTTCACAACTCAACTCTACTTTAGTTGTAATATTGATATTACTTCTTATTTGTGTTATTACTGATTACAAAAATGACAATTCATTAATAGCAGTTGTTTCAATTACAACTAAACTGAGTTAAGTTGTGGACAATAATAAGGACATTAAAAATGTAGAAGCAGACAAGCAACCTCCTGCTGGAGAAAGGGTAAAATCTGGTAAAGAAAGCAAAATTCTACAGGATATGCCGAGTACAATTTATATTAAATTGGATTAAACTTGTCTATATTTCGAAAGCTTTCAAAGACGGTTTGTCTTCTTTTATTATTAAGCAGACTAAGTATGCAGTTCTAACTTCAATGCCTAGCACTGCTCGTTCTGCTGCACTCTAGCATTGTTTCCTGTAATTTGTCTCTAAACTTCATAATTGCAAGATTTTAAATTCTGTGCCTCTCATCTATTGTAATGCTTTTATAAGTTGGATGATAACATGGCTGAATTTATCTTGGGGGGCATTTTAAAAAACTGATTAATTCTCTTCCTAAATTCTAAATTGTATGATGTAGTTTTCATGGAGGTTTTATAAATCAAATGAAAAAGTATGATAGTGTGAAAACAATATGTCAAAAAATACGAATAGTAATTCAACAGTAGTACGGCTCTCAGCACTTTTGGTATATTTTGTAAACGTTTATACTTTATATTATATCAGCACTGTATTTTTTTGCATACGCACAAAGCAATAACAAACACAGCTGTCAAAATTTAATGAAAATATAAACACCTGTGTTATAACCTAGAAGAAGAAGTTAAAATAAAAACAATTGTCATTGCAAGTAAATATTTTAGTTCTGTAGCCGGTAAAATATTTAATTCTTTTAATTTAATTAGTTGAATCAATCAGCTTTACTTGTGATGCTACAGATTCAGCTTCACTTGCAGTTATAATCGTTAGCTGTACTTTGTGAAAATGTATTTTGAAGCCATAAGTATTTGAAATTGCAATTTAAGCTGTTTGTTAAACAGTGTAAACAATATTCTTAATTTATGGTACAAAGAAATCCTGGAGCTTCTGTAATCAGCATGTATTAATGTTTTAATGCATACATTTATTTAAAACATTTTTTTTATTTTACTTTATAGGTATCAAAACAACAGGGGATGCCAGATTCTATGCTATTTCAAGCGAATTTGAACCCTTCTCAAATGAAAATAAACCACTTGTGATTCAATTTTCTGTGAAACATGAACAAAACATTGACTGCGGAGGTGGTTATGTTAAAGTTTTTGATTGTTCGCTCGATCAGAAAAAAATGAATGGTGAATCTCCGTACGAAATTATGTTTGGCCCAGACATTTGTGGACCTGGCACAAAGAGAGTTCATGTCATATTTAGTTATAAAGGCAAAAATCTTTTAACAAAGAAGGACATCAGATGCAAGGACGATGTATTCACACATTTCTATACTCTTATCGTAAAACCCGATAATACCTATCAAGTATTAATTGATAATGAAGAAGTGGAACATGGAAATCTTGAAGATGATTGGGACTTTTTGCCTCCTAAAAAAATAAAAGATCCAAATGCTAAGAAACCCGAAGACTGGGATGATAGGGTAAGTAACTCTGCTTTACATTTCTTGTTCATTTTAAAAATACATATTGATTTTAAAAATAATGAAATTAAACTAAATAATGGAGATAATACAATTATATCTCATACATAAATAATTTAATATCGATAAGGGAAGAATTTATTTTAGGTTATGGGTGATTATTTGCAGAATACAGGAAGTCTTATAAAATTTGTGTTTTAAGAGGTTACACAGGCATGTTCTGAAAATCACTTTTTTTTAAAGTGATTTCAATTCACGGACCAAACAAAACATTTGAAATATCGTAATTTATAATCATTATTTAAACACAAGGCAAATTCATGCAAGGTGATTTTTCCTGATTTGTCTAAGTTGTGTACATTTCAGTCCAAACTAAATTGAACCGGCAAGCGCCCCCTATTTATATTAAAGCGTCTTCCCTAAAAAAGAGCACTGGCGGTGCGTATTTTCTACAGTAATGTTAATCATCTTGTTTAAAAAACCCACTAAAGACAAATAAAAATAGAGTTAAAAACACTAAATTAAAAAAAAAACTAGCTAACATGTTATTACTGGTCCAAAATAACAAAACAAAAGTGAGACAATTGTTTTGCAGCCAACTTCATTAGAAAAAGTGCTGTTAAAATTGGATTGTCCAATTGCCCAGCATTGTCGCCGCACTATTTGCGTATTTGTATGGGCATGAGAATTTTTGGACAGATAAACGCTAGCCACGCCAATTTAGGTATGACTTTTTATATGGTGGGAGTCCACAAACCAGAGATGTCTTCTTTTTAAAATCACAGAGATGCCTTGTATAAATTCGCCTTCATTAAACAAGAACAATTTAATTGTAAACATAGCATAAGAGTGATTTAGGACAGTAAAAGTTAATACTAAAAGTAAAAATTATCGTGGTTTGCAGAGCACCAAAAAATCAACTTACTTCATTTTAAAATCATTCGTGGCTTGTAATCACCTTGAACGCGATCAAAATTGCTTACGTATTATATAAAATTTCGATAGTGGGAGGGTTGCTGATTTTGACATTCAGTACGAAACGCAGCCTATAAAAGCTTCAGTGTTGAAAAGGCCGTAAAGGTTTGTGTTTTACAACACTAAAAACATGGGATAATTGTAAACAAAAAACATGTGTTTGCACACAGTAAAATAAAAAAATTTAAGAAGTAAAAGTGAGAAAAAAATTATAACTGAACGTAAGTCTACATGCGTATTTGATTTACATTTGTGTTTTGTTCGATGTAGTCTAACAATTTGTTTAATTTTTCTTAGTTTACGAAATTTGTTTAATTTTTCTTTGTGTTATTACACACATACATGCTTTTCTTTCTCTGTGTGTGTGTTGATTTTGACATTTGTTTTCACATTTTACACTAACAAAATTTAGTAAAATTACGCTATGAAGCTATTTTTTACCCTCCCTCTCCTGAGTCTAATGAGAAAATGTGAGAACAGTCGAATAAAGAAGAAATACCATTATTTTTGGCTTAAAATGCTTACGTTATGAGTTTTTTCTTTTTCACGGCCATATTGTGAAAAGCAAAACGCACACAAATGCGTTTTAAAATCGCAAAATAGGAGTTCTGCAAGGTGTAAACCCTAGAAATTCGGCGGTTCAAAATAGCAATCGTACACCGAAGCATTAAAGGGCAATTAAAATTTATACCCAATTCAAATTAAATATATTTTCTTGTTTTAATTAAAAATAAATTTATCCTTTTTTAATCAAGAATACATCAATTGTTTACTAATAAGCTGGCGTTTCCAACAAACAGCTGATCTATTTATATGTTATTTGAAAACAAAAACGTAAGCAAGGCGCTCGTTTGTCAACATGGGTGCATGTTTTTATCTATAGAAGCTTGCGATCCTTATAAATAGCAGAGAAATCAACTTTCTGAAGCATCTAGGCAAAGTACAGACGAGTTTAGCATTCCAATCTGTCAGTTGTTTCTGTTATCCAGTTGCTATTCAAAATCAGTCCGATGCGCTCATAAATGGCGGGAGTACCTCTACACACTTATGTATGTGGGTTTTTTTTTTCAACAAAAAGTATTATACAAAACTGTTTTGTTTGAACGTCTTTGCAAAAAATCAAAACTATCCAAATTTAAATTTTGATTTTTCATTCATATCTGTTTGCTTTTTTATGGAAATTTTTAAGCTGCATATGTATGTAATGTGTGTGCACACACTCTTTTAAACCAAAGCAAGCATACATGTGTGGGATGTGTGTGCTAGCACACAAGAAAACAGCCAGTCGGTCTTATAAAAACGTGTGTAATAGAACTACAAATAGAAAGAGTGTTTTTGTATTTTTTTCTTAATGTGAATTTCTGTATTTGCAAATAAATACGTGCAATGATTCCGAAATGACTTCCAAAAAGAGCTGAATGGAAGCTTTATCACGAATTAATCTTTAAGTGAGATCAATAGGTACGGGCAACGTAGAGAGAAAGTGATGCGGGCTGATGGCCATCCATTATAATTGCAAGATTCCATTTTGAGCAAGTGGTTGTTTTAGTCACAAAAAAATCACCCAAAGAATTTACACATCCGTGCGAATATCAAGCAGGGATTTGACAGAGTACGCGCAAACTTTTTGTTGTTGATTCATACCTCAAATAGGTAAAAGGGAAAACCGAGCTCTGGAAAAACAGTATAGTGTTTCAAGAAATAATCCGTAGGTTTGACGTAACATAAATATTGGTTTCATACAACTAGTGAAATTTCGTAGTGCTGCAGTTCAAAGAATTTATTAAACCGAATAGAATTTATCACAAATATTGATCTAAATATCACCATCCAGCCTCTAATTCAGCTTTTGGGGTCGCTAATTAAATGAGAGGGCCTTATAGATTTCCAGCTAAGTCGATTTTTGATAAAGTATACGAAGCTACTAATTCTACTGCCGAGTTTTTGTTGAATAATTCGCACAAGATTGGACTTGGTGAAAATAAATGCATCCGCTCTAAACAGTATGTCTCTAGAGAACCCAGGCAATTTACAAATGGCGTACTAGTACATGACGTTTCTATAATAATTAAGAAAGTTAACGGAAATTTGTGAAAATACTACAGTGAAGAAGCAGCCGAGTGTACGAAGTACAAATAACAGTGAAAAACACATACGCGACGCCACGTATGTCGTAAAAAGTACTAACAGAAAATGTAGAAGCTGTAGAGCTAGTGACTATGTGACTATACCATCTGTTGATCAGCAGGATTTTGACAATAGAAAAGTTTACGTGCCAACACTAAATGCCCAAGTTTTGCATCCACCGTGTCATGTCAACTAATTTTTATCACTAGTACCGATGATTCACAGACTGTGCCAGCTAGTGCTGAAATAGACTAAGCCATTATCAAAATTTTTAGAAAATCGATAACAAGTGGGAAATATCTAAACGTCGCAACTGTAAGAGTTTATAAGTGCAAGCTTCTAGAGTTTATGGATGTAATAAGCAAATATCATCATTTGTGATGATACGAAATGCTGGATGAACTCAATTGAATGACAAAGAAGATGCCTTTCACATGTGCACCAGCTGATATGGCTTAAAGAAAATTTATGACCGGCAAAAAATGATTATTATAATTTCTGCATCAGAATGGTTAAAATACCAGAAAGGTATACAGAAGACTATAGTCTATATATGTTTACATATGAAAAATGGAAGAAAGGATCATGTAATTGAGGCACAAATCAATTACTGGAATACTTATAACGTTTAAACCTTCAAATCCAATTGGCAGCTTGTCTTTAAGAGAAGTAACAATAGAGCTTTTAAATACAAAAAGAAAAAGTGAAGGAAGTACCTACTTTTTAAAATATCAGTAATAAAGCAGTCTTTTGCTTATCGTTTACTGATGTAAGATCCGTAAATGTAGTGATATGTCAAAAATACGTGGGTTACAGTGCATCGATTCCCCGTTCTGTTAAAGATTCCGCTTTACAATATGAAGAAAGGCTTTGCAAGAGGCAAATTATTCTTTATGAAATATTACCTCCTTGATCGACACCTAGCGATGAATTAAATGCATGTCTTATAGCTCTATTTGAATATTTATGCGTGTTCATTGGAAAGAAATATGTATATCAGACCTTGAATTTCTTTCTAACCAACTTTTGCGGATCAGAAGCAAAAAATTCAGTGTGGATCCGACTACTGCACCTATAAACCTACCAGGAAACTTCCTTCTTTTCAACAAAAGATACAAAAAGTTGTTTCTGATCCGATGTAGAACATACTTCCAGAATGCTCAAAGACATTATAGTCTGTTCTCGTTGTCATAGACCCGTTCTCACTGCGAGTGCTTTAAGAAATATACATTCTACTTCCATAAAAAAGCATTAAAATCATCATATCGGTTCACGTTGCTTATTTTACCGTTCCTTATTTTACCGTAACAAGTCGACCATTTCCTACTATTACTTGCACCTTATTACTTCCGAGTAGCAAGACATACCACACCTTTCACCTTACTCCCGGATCTTTGACCCCAATGCCAGTTACTAAATCCCCACTTAAAGTTTAGTAATTTTTCGGATAAAATGAATGTTAAGACTTCGATTTGTAAATCCAACTCAATGCAATTCACTTTTCGAAGTTACTGCTTGTAGTTATGAGAACAATGAAAGTGGTTTTTCATTTTCAGTCGGTTCTCTTAGGTTTTCTGGTTCGTAGTTCGATAGAGAAACAGTGAATGCATGTAACGAGCCCATGTAAATTTTCTGAAGAATTCTTTCCGTACGCGTTTACCATTTTATCCTCAGATTTGGCTGTCTGGGTGATGGCTGGCTTTAAGCTTTTTACTCATAGGTTTCGGATTGCTCAATCTGGTGGTCGGATAATAATTGTAAATTTGCTTGCCATCGATCTTTGGCTCAAATATCTTTTTATGTATCCGGGTGTTAATTGTCTTGTTGGTTTTGCATTTAAACCTTCTGCTATTTACACTAAGTTTAGTTTGGTTTTCCTCACTTTTTACGCTTGTTTGGCATTTTTATTCCATGTATTTTCGTTTGGTATGAGAGTAGTTGTTTTTCGGTGGGTAACTTGTCAGTTATGACAATTTTGTTTTGGTTATTAACAGCTGCTGAATATTTGGTTGTCCTGAACTCTGCAATCGAGATGTTAACTACGTGATTTGTAGTTTTGGTACGATTCTTTTTGGTAAAAGTGCTGTAAAAAGACCTGGCTAGGGACTGTACGGGATATACAATTCGTTTCCTGAGGTCCGTTAAGACAGCATTGGTGATTGCTGGTCTTTTAGAGACTAGGCCAATGCATTTACTAAATTTGTTCGTAATAACTAATAGCCAAGAGTTTCCTTTACTGGAGCTAAGCTATGCCTGTGATCTCCCAATTCTGTGTTGCCAAAGTAACGGTTGTTAAAAATGTGGACATCTGAATATAAATGCTTCCGTTAACTTCCACCTAAACGCATTTTGTGTCTTTCCATTTATTACTACTTGGGATAGATTATCTAGTGCTGATACTGGCAATCTTGCTAGAACATTCAATGCCTTTAATGCTATTAAGGTAAACTCTTACCCTTTTAAAACAAGAGCAAACTACTGCTGGCCACGGTCATAAATGCTTTGATTACCCAAATTTTAGCGAACTTCTTAATGCATATGGCTTAAATTATAGTCGAATGCCGAATTCAAAGATTTCATATTAGTATCGGGAGGCAATACTAAACGATTGTTCTTAATTTTAGTTGCCGAAGTGCATTTTTTGGCATTTAATCTTGCTAGATGTATCATATTGAGCTTTCTGATGCCCTATTTATTTAAATTTTCAACAGATACTTCCAGGTTTGTTTGCTGTTATATAAAAACTGTTCTTCAATGAGCTGAGTTTGTTCACCCGCTGTTTTAAAATCGCTGACATGGAATTGGAATTAGAAACAAGGAGCGGTAACTGACACTACTGTCATGTTACAAACACTTCTTTTCGTGATTTATTCGCCATGTCGGACGGTTGTACGTAGTGATGCCGTAATATAACGCCACAATATGTGTCACTGTAATGATCTAATTTGGATCCGTTTTCGCTACTTAGGACAAAATTACCTAAAACCGTAGGACATGGCGTCAAATCACCCAAAGAAGTCTCTGAATTCTTAATAAATACTAGACTCTGGGAGGATTTGTAATTTGAGTAGCTACACAATAGGTCTATTTTGGTCGCAGTGACGAGGTGACTTGTTTCCGCTTCTAATTCTAATTATAGATCATTACAGTGACACAATATATGTTGTGCTGCAGAGGTCGTTTCCTCTGATTCTCATATTTACCAAGTACTTCCGAGTCAATCCCATTTGAAATGGCAAAAATGTTTAAGCTACCCTGACATCCTGTATCTTCAACCCCGCTTGGATGGACGTATAGCTTACATTCTTATATCAGACAAACATAAGTTCGGTCGGTATGCTTAATCTTTGGTAGCTCTCTGTGTTGTCGTAACAGTGTTTGCAAGGTCAGGATGTGGTTCTTTGCTCTTTCTCTCTCTATCTAGGATCTTGTTATAGATGATATATAGTCCCTTTTACATATAACAGTTGGCCTTTCGGGAAATAATGGCGAGCTGCCTGTTCTGGAAACTGTTCCTTGGGCTTATTTCTTCCCTCTCGATTCGGAGCTACTAAAGTGAACCACCTTTAAGTATTTTGATACAGCAAATAGTAGCCCACTTCCAGTAAAAGTTTATTGATCGAATAATTTTGGAAATACTTCTAAGAATTCCTTGAGATGTTAGTAAATTGATTCTTTTTAAAATGTTTAGATCGAGATAAGACCTAAATGAATCCTAGTATTTTTGTATGGATGTCATTGTATTGGGCACCAGTTCTAAGTTTGTGTATGCCATGCAATTAAAATGTTTGATTTTATTGTTGTTTATTTTAGCCCACAATTGCTGATCCCGATGATAAGAAACCTGAAGACTGGGACAAACCAGAACATATACCTGATCCAGATGCCACAAAACTTGAAGGTTGGGACGATGAAATGGATGGCGAATGGGAACCACCAATGATTGATAATCCCGAATATAAAGGAGAGTGGCAGCCAAAACAAATTGACAATCCTAACTACAAAGGTATCTGGGAACATCCGGAAATTGATAATCCAGAATATACCCCAGATCCAAATCTATATTTACGTAAGGAATTATGTAAAATTGGATTCGATTTATGGCAAGTCAAATCGGGAACAATATTTGATAATATTCTTATTACTGATGATGTGGATGAAGCGTCTAAAGCAGCAGCTGAAGTAAAGAACACACAAGCTGGTGAGAAAAAAATGAAAGAGGAGCAGCAAAAGAAAGAAGAAGAAAAGAGTGAGAAACCCGATGACGAAGAAGAAGACTTAAATGATCTGTCACAAGAGGAAGAATCGTCTGAGCACGATGAACTATAATAAGTCTAAAACTATTAAATAGTTTTATTAAAATTCTAAACAATTTACGTACCATTCGTATAATAAAAATGAACAAATTTGTAAAAAACTAGAAAATATCAGTTTTTTCTTTTATTATAATGACATTCGTACGAGTGTGAAACATGATAATGTTGGTATAATTTGTGAGTAATTGGATAGGTAAGGATGCAGCTGGGCTCAAAAACGAAGTCGCATAGGCAACTGCCCGACTAATTGAAACAAATTCTTGAAATGTAGAAAAAAAATTAGCCGCCCTAAGCTGGGGTTACGGATAAAAAATATTCTAGATTTTCGTAAAAACCCAGTTTTAGGAGGGTTCTAAGTGTGAAAATGGTATTCAGCAAAAAAAAAAAACAGATTTAGGGTCTTCGGGACATTTTCGTCCAGTACTTCCAGAGATAAAAGCAAAAAATTTGATTTTTAGCAAATTTTGCCATAGATTGAAATTTCGTTCAATATCGAATGCCGCCATTTGGCTACAGGTTCTTGTATTTACTAAAGGGCTGTACAAGTATACTTGGAAGCAACACATCACTACAAACGTGTAATATTTTAAAATAAAGAGTGCTTGTAAGCCATTGCAAGTATGCTTGTGCAGCCCCTTAGTATTTACTATTAAGTCAATTCATCTCCACTTCATACTTTTAGGCGTTAGATGAATAAACTTGACTTTTTCTACATCAGCACGAGTAAATTTGAATGGACTAAGGTTTTTTTATGAAACTTTCACCACATAATAGAGCGGAAAAGGGGCTATTGCCTCATCAAAAATTTTGTTGAAATCGACCTAGCGCTTACCAAGCTATAAACTTTTGTTACACAATGTGGGAGTGGCAAGGGGCGTTACAAATGGCCCATTTCTCACTCTATCACCTGAAAATCTACATTCAAAAGTTACAAAGACAAAACATAAAAGTAGAAAAAACCACGTTTTGATAATTATTTTGCTAACAGAACCAGCAATAGGTGGTTGTTTTGGTTTTTTTTTCACTTTATACTGGGCTATTTTTCACATGCCACGCCCATAATAAGTTTTTCTTGGAAAAAGTCTTATAAATTTTCAAGCTTTGAGGCAATTTGAAAAACATTTTAGACAAAAAATAGCCCATTTCCCGGTCTATCACCTAGTAAAAGTTTTATTTATAAATGTTAGCCCATTCAAAAGTTATAACGTAAAAACAAAAGCGGAAAAACCCACAGCACCTCTTGCAGCTGCTGGCATTTGCTTGCAGCACATCTTTGTTTTTTCACAGCAACTTTTGAATGGATTAATCAGCCTTATTACGGGTGTCGTTGTCATGACGATATGTGGTAATGCCGGCCATATTTTTTATATGGGCTTGTGAATATTTTAAAGCAACTTTTACTATGGGATAAAGTGAGCAATGGACTGTTGTTGGTCTAAACATTTTTTCAAATAAAAACCTTTTTATTCAATTTGGGTGTGGCATGTGGCTCTGCAATATGGTGCAAGTTTTGTGCCAAAGTATTTCACCGTTCAAAAGTTGTAACGATACTCGTAATACCAAATGCAATCCCAAAAATCCATCTACTGCTGGTACTGTTGATCTGGTATTTGACTATTTTCCTTCAAGTTTTTTCAATTTAATTATCGAATGGATTTTGCTTAAAATTTTGTGTTCTGCCAATAACTTTGCAATCGATTAATATTTTTTTAATAGAACAGAGTGGAAAATGGGCTATCTAACACATGCCACGCCCAAGTTGAAGAAAAAGCTTTTGAATTAGAAAAACGCTTATAAATTTTTTAGAGTTACAGCGATTTTGAGAAAAATGTTCCACTAAAATATAGCCCATTTCCCAAGCTGCCACAAGGTGAAGGTATGATCCCTTTAAGGTTATAGGGAAAACACTGAAAACTAGATCAATCGAAACTTGCAACATGATGTTTTTGTTTACAATTTTTAAGCAGATTAACATTTTTAGATGAAATTTTCATTAGGTGATAGAGCGGGAAATGGTGCATCTTTTCCTGGAACATTTTTTTTTTAAATCGCTCAACCGCTAAATTAAAACGCCTTTTATTGAACGAAAAAGATAAAAATCCACCTACTGCTGGTTCTCTTAGCCTAGTTTTTCACTAAATAATTCTTAAAATTGGTTTTTTAAACTTTATGTTTTTCCTTGTTTTATTATTGCTACTATCACCATGGCCTATAATCGCAACGCGACTTTTAAGATGTATTGTGCAGCCCAGTTCCTAACCACAATCCGAGACTTCTTACGAATTTCGTAATTGTTTAATCATGTTTATATCCCTTGGGATCAGTGTCCTACTGTCTAGGCAACTCATTCAGCATCTTGTCACCACTAGAATCTTGTACACAAGATGTTCTGACGTTTCCCGTCAGTAGCTCAACGTAGAGTTTTATATCATTTCTGCCGAGTTGTAAAGCCTAACTTGGCTACAGCGGCATGATACGACAGTCGTCAAATTTAAAGTTTTTTACATAAACTTACCCTAATGCATTCTGTGATTGCTGCATGCCTACTTCGGCCCTCCAGCAGTCTTGCAGACATCTCCTCCTTGCATAGTAGGGCACTAGGGAAATTGTTGGCCAGCGAAAGTGATATTCACGCCCTTTTTAGCCAGATAGTCCGTCATTTTATTGCCCACAATAAATAAGGTAACCGTGTTCCCCACTGCCAAAGCATTGAGAAGCTTGTAACAATCCCAAACCAAAAATTGATCGAAAGGAATAGCTTGCCAATGCACATAGAGCTGCTTGGCTGTCTGAGAAAATGTATATTCTGGTGCCACAAGTCCCCCTTCGTTAGCATTTAGCTCTAAGAAGTGGACTTCCTCCTGAAAAATGGAAGCTGTTTTGAATGCATTAATATTTTTTGATGATAGCGGAAGACAAGGGCCAAGCTTACTGCTCACTGTAACGCCTACCAAATATCAACTTTAATAACAAATTTTGAATAGAGTTTCACTGGAGTTCAATAATTTGAATTATCCATTTTTGTATCTCCAATTTGTTTATTATCCAAGTCGAGCATAAATTATGAGAAAAAATAAATTCAACTCAATTAATCTAAAACAACAAACAATGCCGAATGGCCCTGTAATAGCTTGTCATCTATTAAAACAACAAATTCACATACTTAAGAGCGGTAATTAAAAAAAAAAAAATCTTAAAGCTGAAACTGCCGACTACTGGCTGCCACACACTTGTTTGCTAAAAGTTTAAGCCCATCAGAATTTGTTTAGTGTTTTGTTTTTTAACGAAAGGCTGTGTAAAACACTTTATGAAACAGCAAATAAATGTAAGTCACGTGACACATTCTATATTGAAAGCATTACAAAAGTAACAAGTTATTATATCTGGTTCATTAGCCTTTCATGGTTAATGATAAGCAAGTGCAAAAATAACAAATCATGCTGTGGAAAATATTTTACTTTTACAAATTTCGTTATTACAGCCACTCATTTCATTTTCTAATAGGAAATTTATTGCAAGAAATTATTTATTGTGTGTGTTTTTAACACACCCTTAAATCCTTTTCCCCCCCCCCCCCCCCCAAAAAAAAAAAATCTTTCTCTAAAAATAATCATAATCAATTTGTTAAGATAATGGAATGAACGTTGGGGTGTCTAGTTATTCGATTTGCTATTTTATTTATGCTGCGTGAAATAATAATCATAATGCTGAAATATGGTCACCGCAATCAAAGTTTGTTTTACCCAAGAATTTAAAAAAAAAAAAGTAGCTAAAGCCAGCACCACACACACCAATTTTAGTTGGGCAATTCTTGATTTTGTAGGAGAGGGACGAAAGAAGAATCAAAAGGGGTACAAGCTTGCTCGTACTTGGCAATTCCCTTTTGTTCTCTCTTCGCAGCTTTTATAAAGATGTAAAAAAAGAAGACAGGTAGCTTGAAGACTGAATAAGAATGCTAAAATTGCCGAAACAAAAAATTTGTGTGTGTAGGAAACGACAATTTCAAAAGAGAATTGAGAAAGAATTGCCGAACTAAGCTTGCTGTGTGCGCTCCTGGTCTTAGTCAAGGTGTAATCTTCTTTTCCAGCATTCTTGATTGCCAAGTGTTTTTTGTTTATCAGTTTCTAGTCCTGTAATTGTCATGATCTCTTTCACATGTTAGACATTGAAAAACAGCAATAATTTTATTAAATTATTCGGTCTTATAAATTTTTTATTCAAGCCCAACTTAACTTGCCGTGTGTAGTCCTGGTCTAAACAATTTTTTTTTTTTTGATAGCAATAAACAGGGTTGTGTTTACCATCAGCAAGAAATTGACTAATTGACGACACAATAATTTGATATAATTTTGGGGACAAAATTATAGCTTATGGATCTTTTTTATACCAGGAGCTGGAAAAAAGTATTTAGAAAAAGCTTACAGTTCAACCTAAATTGTAGCGGCAAGCTCGCACAGAAAACAGCTGCGGTTGTGAGAACTAAATTTGTTTCCAATCAAAAATTCAGTTGTAATAATCGAAGATTTTAATTCTGACAATAGAAAATCTGTCTTACAGCTTGAAATATTTTTAACAGAACTAATTTTTGAATGTATTATCGAATTCTGGTTGCTACAACTGAAAAATTTGAATAACACAAATGAATTTTTGATTGTTTTCTGTGTGCGGAGTGTTTTTTTTAGCACCCCCTCTTTATATTAACGTTTCATACTTAAATAAGAGCATTGGCGGTGCGTATTCTCTACAGTAGGGTTCATAATCTTGTTTAATAAAACCCACTAACGACAAACAAAAAATAGAGCTAAAAATGCTAAATTAAAAAAAAAAAAAACAAAGAGGTAACATGTTATTACTGCTTAAAAATAAAAACAACAATTGTTTTGCAGCCAACTTCACTATAAAACGCACTATAAAAATTTAATTTTCCCAACGCTCAGTGCTGCCGCCACGCTATGTCGTTATGCTTCATACATTTTGTTTGGGCTTGAAAATTTTTTACAGATAAAAAAACGCTTGCCGCGCCAATTTGAGTATGAATGTTAGTTGTTCTTAAGAACACAGCAGTCAAGGCTACCGGCTACAAACTATTAAAATTAAATTAAACAAGTTTATATGAAAACGTTTAATTTGAAGACTTGACAGCTACATGGTTATACTTCCACCGTTGCCGCCAAGTGATTTTTTTTATACAATTTTTAATAAGAAATTTTATGTTTGCAAAAGTTATTTCACTTTTTTTTTTTAAATGGCACCACTGAAATATGTTTGTTAACAATAAACAGCTGTTTATATGTATTTTTTATTGTTCATGTTGTTTTTGTTTGGAGTCAAAATATTTAAGTAGCTGACTACAGGACAACGAATACAAATTTAGTGTGTGGCCTGCTGGGTTATATGTCTTTAATTGAATTTTAAATTTGCTTATATTTGAAAGTGGTATAAGTCTAACAGCTTAAAATATTTTTAGGAGAACTAAATTTTAATCTATATTATGGAATTATTTAAAATTGATTATCAGAACTGAATTTTTGATTGGAAAGAAATTTAGTTCTTACAACCGAAGTGGCTTTCTGTGTGCTGTTACCTGCTTTAGCAGGCATGAAATCGAAATCGTTTATTGGTGGAAAAAGAACTTCGGGAGGCTATTTCCCCAATAATACTACGATTTGAGAAACTTTGTGGTAACAAACCAGCTCAGCCCTCAAATAACATTTTTTTTCTATAAATTTTTGTTAAATTTGTTACAGCCGTATTAGCTCAGGCTAGAACAGTTGTTGCTCAGCCCGTTCTGACCCTCTACAAATTTTCATTAGTTTTATTTTTGGAAGCTTGGAACTTGTGTGCCTATTTTATTTTATTGTTTTAGCTAAAAAGGGGTTCGGCAATTCTTTAAATTGTTTCTTGTGTGGGCGGCAGTATCAGAAAGTTTGGAAGCCGCTGTATTACAATATGGCTGTCAGTTGTGTTATTTATTTGCATGGCTTGTGTCTGGGCAACCCAACGGCTTTTGGCGAATATGAAACTTGTGTGAATCCACTTCTTTTAGGTCCTACACAAGGCCTCTTCTATTCCATATCTTCATTCTAAACAACCCCAAAAAATATAAATAAAAATATTTGCAAGCTTGTTTAGCCAAGGAAATATAAATTTGAAACAATATTGTGCATAAATGTCTTGAAAATCCGATATGGTCAGGTGCAATAATTGCAAAACGACTGCAGATTCCAAAGGGCCGATACACGACGACAACGTGCTGGCTCAATCAAGTTATTGTGTCAGCTGATTGACTGTGTATGGGTATTGCACCAGCTGCTGGTGCAAAATCAATATTTTTGTGATTGCACCAGCATGCTGGTATCGTGTATTTGTAAATTAACTCAAATAAGTGGTAACATAAATATGAATAAAAAGCGCAGATTCTTGCAATCGTGACCTAAAAAATAAATGCTACAACAAAATGGTAAACAAATTAAATAGAGAAACAAGTTATTAAAAAAATAAATGTGTAATAATTTCTATTTGGAATTTAAAAGTTTAACAAAATATTAATCTTTATTTGTGCTTAATTCCAGAAATTGTGTTGGTTTTAAAATTTATTCTTTTACTCATGAGAATATCATGAGTTATTTATTCAGTACAATAAGTACTGAAGGGGAGAGCATACCTATATGGACCATTTCATGAAAAAAATAAATGTTTTCCGCCCAAACTGTATCGTCATTCATTTCGACCTCGTTTAGAAACGACTTACAAAAAAATTGAGATTGTGCCAGCATGCTGGTGTAATAGATGTTTGCGTTTGATGGGGCAATCATTTCATTGCACCAGCATGCTGTTATCATGTGTGGGACTTTTAACAAAAGATATAAACAAACCTTAAGGACAGATCACAGGCAAAAAAGGTTTTAAAAAAACCCAGAGCTTACAAAATATATACGCTCAATGCAACTACATCCAAGTGTCCGATAATGAACCCACAGCAAAACACAACGCCAGTGTAAGTACCGCTAGAAGAATAATGAAAAAGCTATCGTGCAATAAAATATCCAAATCGTAGTGAAAAGCAGACTCCTATTGCAATAAAACAGGCCTGCATTTTCTACGAGCAAGCGTGAACAACATTCAACACCTGCCTTATTATGAACGATGGAATCGATGTCAAAATGGACTTAAGACAGCTGCCAGGTTAAAAATTTTATATTGCAGCGAGACATGCAGATGCCGATTCCAAATACAAATACACGAAAGTGAATAAATTAAGTAAAAAAAATCATGATTTGACAAGCAATTTGCAGTTGAGATCTTAAAAATTATGCCATTTATCGTGTCTTGAAAAATGAAATCTGAAATTTAAATGAAATGCCCCCAACTCTCCAGTAAAAGTTTGGCCTGATTTAGTGTCAAAAACAGCAGGTCTCTATAGTGGCAAAACACATGAAACCTCCTAACTGTCTGCAGCTTCGGCCAATTAAACAATACTGGGCTATTGTCAAAGCCACATTAAAGGAAAGTGGTTTTGTTGTTCCCGAAGCCAAAAATATTGAAAGCGTTTGAGTTACGTTCTTAAAGCTTCCTATAGCTTGCCAAGAAATTAGGAAGACTAGCAGCTACAGAAAGATCTTAATTATAATTACTCCGGGTGGTTGAATAATTACTTGAATTAAAAGGGAATGTCTCTTCGTGTTCATTACAAAACCTGCCGCCGAAGAGCCGAGTGTTTTCAGTTGACTGTCGTTTGTGCTAAATTTGTGTTATTAGAGCGACAATATGACGGCCAATAGCTTAACAATTTCTAAGCTAAAAAGGAAAAATCGCTTAAGTTGATTTAAGATAAAATTAACTTGTTGATGAATTTTCACTCAATCACTTTATTATTGTGCCTCAGTCATGGTATAGCGATATATTTCACAACTAACGAGATGTCAATGAAACTGTTTGCTACGATCAAAATAATTTTAATAAGAAAAATTTTTACACCCAGAGAAAACATGGCACCATACGTTGTCAAAATGACCACAAACGATGTGAATAGTGTAACAACCATGTTTAAGCTCACTTTGACAACGCATGTTGTCATTTTAACAGCGCATTATTGACAACATAGCGCTGCAGAATTGACAACAAATGTAGTGACACCATATCAGTGATGAATCTACACCATTTGGTGTCGAAACGATACTATACGGTTGTTGAAATGACAACTTGCTTTGCCAAGTTGACAACTTTTGTTAATAATTTTGTTGTCAATTCCACAATGTTCGTTCACAAGTTGACAACGTGTGTTGTCAAAATAGTAAAATCGTAGCTTTTTTCGAAGTAGTCACCCAATCGTTGTCCATTTGTAGACGCTTGTTAAAAAATTTAAAACACTTGTTGTTGTTTTATAATAGACAACGGGATGGTATTAAGATGACCACGTACGTTGTTGATATTGCAAAGCGATTTTTGGCTCAGTGTAGGAGTTGTAAGATTTTAGTCCTCTAAAATATCTTTTCAAGGATTTATTACTTCCAAATTGGGATATTTTATACGAATATGAGAAATTCAGCCTCTTATTGATTTTAATTAGGGGTGGCAAAATATTGATGAAATTAAAAAATACAAAAATAAAGGGTGTCCGAACAAGAACGCAAGATTTAAATTTGGCGCCATTCGAAGTGTCATTGTTTGACATTTGAACAATTGTTATTGTTTGCTAGTAGAAGGTACGAGGTTAGTAAAAAATGACCATGGACAGCGAAGGGAGTTCGTTAATTGGGTTTTGGAGAGAAAACATGAAAATGCTGATTTTGCCGATAAAATCAGCTTCAGTGACGAGGCCCATTTCCATCTTGATGGCTTCGTCAATAGGCAGGATTGTCGCATTTGGGACGAGGAAAATCCTCGAGTGATTCACGAGAAGCAAATGCATCCTCAACGTGTCACTGTGTGGTGTGTTTTTTGGGCTGGAGGAATCATTGGACCTTTTTTATGAAAGCGAGGCAGGTCAAGCGCAAACAGTCAATGGTGTTCGGTATCGTTTTTTCTTGCCTAGAATTGAAGAAATGAATGTGGAGAGCTTGTGGTTTCAACAAGACGGCGCCAGAGAAACAATTCAATTGCTGCATCAGTCATTTATTTAAAATTTAAATCTTGCTTTCTTGTTGGGACACCCTTTATTAATTCCACATTTTTTTAATTCCTTTCTGAATACAAATAAAGGACGTATTGTTAAAAAAGTTAATCAGTTCTGTTCTGTATTCAATATGGAATGGAAAAAAGTGTGGAATTAAATTTTTTTGGTTTTTTAGTTTTAGCAATTTTTTCTCAGCGAAAATAAAGCAAAAAAAAATATTTTTTTTTTAATTAAATGGAACTCAGACTAGCTATGAGCTTCTTGAGTTTTCTTTTTCGAATAAAATATTCAGCTACGGAATAGAGAACAGAACTGGACTGAAGAAACTGTGGAATAAAATTTTTTTTTGTTTTTTAGTTTTAGCAATTTTTTCTCAGCGAAAATAAAGCAAAAAAAATATTTTTTTTTTAATTAAATGGAACTCAGACTAGCTGTGAGCTTCTTGAGTTTTCTTTTTCGAATAAAATATTCAGCTACGGAATAGAGAACAGAACTGGACTGAAAAAACTGGAATAAAATTTTTTTTCTGAGCCAGAAAAAGCAATAAATAATTTTTTTTTTAATTAAATGGAACACGGATTAGCTATGAGTTTTCTTTTTCGAATAAAATATTCGGCTACGGAATTCAGAACGGAAATGGAATGAAAAAACTTTGGAATTAAATTTTTTTCTCAACCAAAATAAAGCAAAAAGTAATTATTTTTTTTTTAATTCAATAGAAGGCAGAGTAGCTATGAGTTTCTAAAGTTTCCACTTTCGAATAAAATATTCAGATATGGAAACTTTTCTTAACTTATTTTGAAAATAAAATTAATTTTGCTTTAATATTAATTGTTAAAAAAAAAAACTGCTTATAAATTTGCATGGTAAGTGAAATGCCACGTGCTGTTATTATATTGCAATTTCGGCCATTTGGAATGCGTTTAGCTGTCTGCGGCTCTGTCAGCAAATTTAATTGTAAAGCAAAAATTCATAATAAGGGTATTCAAGGCAACAACATCAAATCACAGCTAACAAATACAATTTAAAGGAAATCGTCTTGTTTCCGACAAAACACAAAGCTAAACCAACAATGTTTTCGGTTTAAAATTAAACAAAAAAAAAAAAAAAAAAGGTGAGAAATATTATATAATTAATGCGGATTTATATAACTGAGATCAAAACAAATTACTTTCAATATTAATTTATACGCTGATTTGTATACGTACCTTTGATGTATGCATGCATGTGGATGTGTGTTGGCTTGTTGCTTTATTTGTTTGTATATGAAAAAAACAAGAACAGAACAGAACGTTTTATAAATATTTTTGAGAAAAACTTGTTCTTATAATTGTTATTAACACCAAAGTGAGTTTCTGGAAACCAACTTACTCCACTCATCATAAATAAGTATGTTTGTTTGTAGGCATGTTTTGTGGCAGCATCAAAACCAATACGTGTGTTCACAAATTCTTACACAACAAATATTACTTTTATTGTTTACGAGCGCGCTTTGCCGAATGTGAAAATGAAAAAAATTAAAATTAAAAAAAAAAAAAAAAAAAAAAAAAAAGTATTTACGAAGTAGAGCAGACACTGTGAACAGAAATGAATTTTTAAACTTGGCAAATATTAAAATGTATGCGAACGGTTATCATAAACTTTTAAACTTAAAAGATGCGCTGGTGATCACAACGCAACCGTTTTCGAGACGAGTGTACACACACTCTACCTCAAGCTGTAGCTCTGATACATAGAGTATATGACTCTGTGTGTGTGTGTGTGTTTTAATTTTAAACTTTTGGAACCGTGTTTGAAGTGTTATGTGCGTGAAGCTCTGTTCTCGTTTATAACATTCTCATAACGTGTGATAAAATCGTGAAATGATAATTTATCAACAACAACAAAAATAAACATTTTGAGAAAGCCAATTTTTGCCTTCAATATTAAGCAGGATTAAATTAACTTTAATCTGTGTTTTTGTAGTTTTCGGCTTTCAAAACAATTTAGAATAAAACAAATGCCAAGTCGGCAACTACACGCACAAACAAAATCACTCTTTAGCTGAAAGTGAAAACATTGACTCTCTTTTAAATTAAATTTAAAACCCTCAATTTACGATTTGACTGTCAACATGTGACGTTGACAGTTGATTATTGAAGCCACCAAAATTAATTGTATTCTCAAGAAACTACACAAAGTTGTAGCAAAATATCACTCAAATATCTATAATCCAAGGAAACGCGGCTTATATATTTTCTTGCCACACCCACTTTTACGCCTAATTTCCAATAATTTAATTAAAAAAACTCTATTTTTAAATGGATTTATCTAAAAATAGTCGCTGCACTACAAGGAATGTTGCAATGTACGAATTGCTATTTTTGGCAAATAGTATAAGTCCATATATTCCAAAAAAAAATTGTCATTGTTAATTCGGGTTACCATTGTATATGACTAAAATTACCGCTAAATAATTTTTTTTAAGTAATCGACTTATACTACTTTCAAAAAAGCAGTCCACTCCCACTTTTACGCTTAATTTCTAATTATTTAATTAAAAAAATTCTATTTTTAAAAGAATTTCTCTGAAAATAGTCCCTGCACTACAAGGAAGGTGCCAATATAGGGGGCTGTTATTTTTGTTATTTTAAAAAAATTGGTCAGCGTTAATTTGGGTTACATGGTATCTATATCTGACTAAAATTACAGCTAAATAATTTTTTTTTTTTAAAGTGGACTTATACCACTTTCAAAAAAGCAGTCCACTCCCACTTTTACGCTTAAATTCTAATTATTGAATTTAAAAAAACTCTATTTTTAAAAGAATTTCTCTGAAAATAGTCCCTGCACTACAAGGAAGGTGCCAAAATAGAGGGTTGTTATTTTTGAAAGTGTCACAAGTCCACTTTAAAAAAAAAATTTGTCAGTGTTAATTTGGGTTACATGGTATCTATATCTGACTAAAATTACAGCAAAATAATTTTTTTTTTAAAGTGGACTTATACCAGACAACTGGCCACGCCCACTTTTACGCTTAATATCCAATGATTCAATTCAAAAAATCTATTTTCAAATGGGATTCTTTGAATATACAATAAAGGTTCCAATGCAAGAGCTGTTATTTTTTAAAGTGGTATAAGTCCACTTAAAAACAAAAAGAGTCAGCGTAAATTTGGATTAAGTTTTACTAAAATTAACGCTAAATAATTTTTTTTTAAAGACGACTTATAACAATTTCAACAATAACATTGCACTGGCCACCAGCGTTCTCATTTTAGCGTTTTTAAGCCTAGATTTAGCCTTTTTTCTTTGGGTTTTTAAAAAAGCTAAAATTATCTATTTATCGAAATAATATTTTGGACAAAATTTTTAAATGTCAGTTGATGAGTTGGTCAGAGGAATCGTAACTTTATTCTTCAAGTCAAAGTTATTCGAAATGGCTGCAGAAAACCATCATTAGAAAATCCACATCAAATGACTCAAGTGAACCCAGCTTCTGTTTTTCTTATTTGGGCGCCCTGTGTAAGACCAGTAAATATACACAGCAAGTTTAGTTGGACAATTCTTCTATAAAATTGTCGTTTTGTCCACACACAAATTTTTTGTTTCGGCAATTTTAGCATTCTTATTCAGTCTTCAAGCTACCTGTCTTCATTTTGTACATCTTTATAAAAGATACGAAGAGATACCAAAGGGAAGTTTGTACCCTTTCCATTTTTCTCTCTCCTACAAAATCAAGAATTGCTCAACTAAAGTCTCTGTGTATGGTCCTGGTCTAACCCAACCTTTGTATTATTTTTGCAATAGAAAATCAAGAAAATTTTGATTATTAAACTCAAATTTTTTTAAACTGTTTTTCTGTTTTTTTTTTGGTCATTTTGTTGGCAGACCAAGAGATGCATGCCGCAGTTTGTGCCGATTTTCTGTTTTAGCAGCCTCAACCCTTCTCTTGCCAGGTTATTCGCCCTTTTGGGCGTAACTAAGCCTACAAAATTAGTGTGGCTACCCAATATATAAAACTTATTTTTAGTAAAAATTTAAGGACATGAAAATTTTCTTGAAAGTAAATTGAATGTCAAGGTTTGAACATAAGAAGTTTTAGATAAAAATCAATTCAAGGCGAATCTATATAAAGCGATTGCATCCCGAAAATCATTATTCTTCATTAAGAATTTGTTTTTTTTAATGCATGAAATTCAGAGAACGATTATAAGAAGTTAATATTTTTCGATTCGAATTGTAAATTGAAATAACAGCTGCTGGGCAAATTCAATAATGCGCCCACTTTGTTGGACTTACTGTGCTTTCGTTTCAATTGATGAAAGAATCAAAAACAAATAAAAATCTAATTTAAAAAGATGAAAAAGAAAAGATCAATTAAAAATTTTATAAAAAAGTGAAACCAGAATTACACAGGAGAACATGAATTTTAAGGTGTAAAGTTTCATAGTCAATTTCGATTTATATGCTAGTAGACTCCACTCTCTTTCAATTCACTCCAACTACCGATATTTACAAACTTGCTTGTATAGGAAAAGAAAGAGGAGGTTAGGCCTCCTCGAGAACTAGCTGTTTAATTAAATTTATAAAAAAAAACTAAATAACTCACAGCAAGCTGTGATAACTGGTTACTAGACGATCGGCAAACACACCAGCAGGCTTTGACTGCCCTTCAAAGAAAACTGCCGCAGCTGACGGTCACCCGAGAGTAAGGAGACAGTCTTTTACCTTCTCTGCCAGTGCCCGGCTCTTATGGCTTCGAGACACAGATATCTCGGGGCACATGTGATGGATGAATTACCTGAGATATCGGGAGTAAGGCTAGGCGACCTGCTCAGATATCTCAATGTCACGGGGTGGATCTAGATGACTTTCTTAATACATAGTTGGCGAGTAGGTGCCTTAAAATGGAATCTTGCGATTCTAGTTGAAGGCCGTTAGGCCGCCACGTAAGCCAACCAATCAACCACAGCAGGCTACAGACCAAGAATAATAGAAATACAAGATTGTCCACTGTTTGAAGAAAAAAATATATAATTTCTCTCTCTTTCTCTTATCTAGCTGTAAATTGTTAACCAATAGAAACACATCGCTTGACGCCATTTTTGCGGGATGGCGCACATTTTAAAATGAAATTTTTTAATGAGCACTGGTGGCTTTTACCGTTGGTTTCCCTCGGGAGTCTATGTAGAAATCTAAACTGATACCCCCTACAACCCTATGCTTCACACTGCAACGATGGAAATGTCTACAGGGCACCCAAAATAAATTTTATATTAAAATCTTATAATTTTTTTTTTTACTATTTAGTTTTGTAGTTTCGGCGAAATTCAGTAATTTTTGCAAAAAAAAAAAAAAATTTTTTTAAAGAAAATTAAAATTTTTTTTTTTTTAATTCATGAAAAATCTAAAATATGTTTCTTAAATTTGATATTTGCTTGGCCTTTTCAGACCCAGCTTAAACGATTTTAGAAGGTTTTTTATTTATTGGGATAAAACAGGAACTTTGAAAATAATTATGTGGGCAAAATTATTAATGAATTAATGAATTTTAAAAGGAATTATACTCAAAAACTGTTTAGGTCTGAAAGAGATACAATAAAAATATGTTCTGTTTTACAGTAAGAGTGCACTTTTTAAATTTAGTGTCATGTTTTTTTTTGTGCAAGTGGTAGCTCTGAAATTTGACAGCTGTGTATGCCGATTATTAAAAATGGAGTATTTTGGTAACAGCCCACCATAAATTGGAACGGCAAGCGTCCTCTATTTATATTAAAGTGTATCCTCTACAGTGGTGTCCCTAATCTTGTTTCATAAAACCCACGAAAGACAAACAAAAATAAAGCTAAAAACGCTAAATTAAAAATAAAATAGGTAACATGACATTACTACTCAAAAATTAAAACAACAATTGTTTTGCAGCCAACTTCACTACACCAGGACCACACAGAGCAAGTTTTAGTTAGGGGTACAAACTTGCTCGTACTAGGCAATTCCTTTTGTTCTTCGTATCTTTTATAAAGATGTAAAAAAAGAAGACAGGTAGCTTGAGGCTCAATGAATGACTGAATAAGAATGCTAAAATTGCCGAAACAAAATTGCTGTGTGTAGACACAGCGGCAAGTTCAAAAGAGAATTGAGAAAGAATTGTTTAACTAAACTTGCTGTGTGTGATTCTAGTCCTACAAAATGCAGGGTAAAAATTGGATTTAGCAAATTGCTCAGCATTGTCGCCACGCTATTTCATTATGCTCCAAACATTTTGTATGACCAGGACCACACAGAGCAATTTTTGGTTGGGTAATTCTTTATTAATTCTCTGTTAAAATTGCCGCAATTTTTTTTCGGCAATTTTATCATTCTTATTCAGTCATTCAGTCTTCGTCTTTTACATTTTTATAAAAGATACGAAGAGAGGACAAAAAGGAAATTGCGAAGTACTAGCAAGTTTGTTCCCTTTTCCTTTCTTCTTTCCTCTCTCTTTTATAAAATCAAGAATTGCCCAACTAAACTTGCCGTGTATGGGCATGAAAATTTTTGATTTATAAAAAACGCTGCCCGCCCCAAATTTAGATATGACTGTAAAGAACAAACAGTTCGATAAAGCGCATTTCCATGTGGATGGCTTTGTGGATACAGAAAATTGTAGAATTTTTAGCTCAGCAAATCCTCATTAAAAGCAACTGTTTACATACAGAAAACAACTTCGATTGTGAGAACTAAATTTGTTTCCAATCAAAAATTCGGTTGTGATGATCAAATTTTTCAGTTGTAGCAACTAGAATTCAATTAAAAAGGGGAAAAAATTAGTTCTATTAAAAATATTTTAGAGCTGTAAAACCAAATTTCTATTGTCATGATTAAAAAATTTAGTTCTCACAACCGAAGTTGTTTTCTGTATGAAGTGTTTATTTTGGTCAGGCTTTAAGTTTTTGAAGCTGAGGCGGAGATTGCGGAGTTCTTGTGAACGACATATGGTTGCAGCACAGGGATACTTAAAGGCTTATTCTTTTATTTTTTTTGTTTTGCCACATGCAACAAATTGCGCCATTTTTTCATATTTGGAGAAACGACAGAACATTTTGTTTTGTTACTTTTCACAATGTGATATTTTTTGTTTTACTTAAATTACAGAGCCCGGCCACTTAATAACAATTTAATTTTCGTGAATAATGCCTACGTAAAACCTACGTAAAACTTTGTGCAGTAGCTTTACTAATAAAAAATATAAAAAATGTCATTAAATTGCATTGCAGGGATATCTGATCTGTTGAAAACAGTTGGTTGAAATTAAAAAATGAAACACTACTTTCCCTTAGACAAATTTTCAGCTTTTTAACTTTTTTTTTATGCCGAACATTCGATTCTGATTCATTTCAGTCTGCACAAAAACTCAACTCAACTCAACTTGAACTCAACGCAAATAACAAGATAAGGAAGGCCGATACAAATAACAGCACCTTGATAAATAATAAGCATATAAATACACACACATGCATTCATATGTATTTATGAAACAGCAACAACAACAAACCTCTTCCTTTTTTTTCTTACTTCTAAATATGTGTGCACACCCTCATTAATATTTTTTTGTTTTTTAATATTTTTTCTTTTGTTTTTTGTTGTTTTCAGTGATTATAAATCATTAAAGGGCTACTACAAATACACAGTAATGCTATCTTTTTGATTTTCTGTTAACTAGCCGCAAAGACATAAACATGTATGCATATAGCATGTGTGTGTGTAAGCATAGTTGGTTATACACAACAACATGTTAAGGATTTCTTGAAAAATTAATACTTTACCTTTCTTTACAATAACTGACTGAACGTCCGTCAACATAGAGAAAATATTATAAATTACCTGTATTTGTGTGTATACATGTGTGTGTGTGTGTGTGTGTGTGTGTGTAATGTTGTATATGCAGACTCCTTTAGAGAATTTATGCTTAGAAAATTTTATTGCACCAACAACCCAAAGACAACAAACCATGTCATTAAATTCATACCAAAAGTACCTAAAAATAACAACAAGACGAACGAACGAACGAACGAAAGAGTTACTGCAAACACTCACTAACAATAATCATCATGCGTCGGCAACACCACCAAGAGGTGCAATAATACAACAAACAAGGGGCATATAAATAAATGTTGTTGTGTATGCCTGTGTGTGTGTGTGTGTGTGTGAATGTGAAGAAACATATGATTTTCTTTGCCGCATCATCGTCATCATTATCAAGCAACAACACAAAACGATCGGCACACATATAATTAGCCATTTTAGTCGGCAACCAACACTTTTTAAGTGTTTCATTGATGTTTCTGTTTTGGAATCTGAACGCTGATGATGATGATTCTCATCGTTGTTGTTCACAAAATTTTTGTTTAAAGTTAAAAGACGTTTCGTCGCCAGTCGAAAACGATGCCGCACAAAAAAACAAAAAAAAAAAAAAACAAAACTGCAACATGTTACGTTTATCTCTCTTTCCAATTGTTGTTCATCTGGGTGTGTGTTGTGTTTGTGTGTGCATATACTAATTATTGGCTGATGCTTTTCGTCGAACTTTAATTGTTTACAATTTTTAATTTTTTATTTCGCCTAGTGACTGCTTTGATAATTCCTTTTCACTGCAAGTCCAGCAACTGTGATGATTTTGATAGCAGAAAAACGCAGAAAAACTGGTTAGATGGCCCTATGCTTGACCCTGCCACCACGGAAGTGCCCAACAATAGTTATGTAAACAGAAAATGCCGTTTATTTCTATTGCGTTTGGTCTCACGTTACTTACGGCAATCAGCTTTTTTAACCTGCTAAAGAGCCCAAATGCACCATCAAGCGCAAACATCTATAGGGTCCACCAATAAGTTTTTTTTTTTAAATGCTATAAAAACATCGAGTGTAGCTTCGGCTGTGTGGCACGTAGCGCCGTCCTGTTGAAACCAAATGTTGCCAATATCCTCCCCATAAATTTTTTTGAACAAAAATTCGTTCAACATGGCCCGATAACGATCGCCATTGACTAACGGCCACTCCTTGCTCACTTTCGAAGAAAAATGGCCCAATTATGCCAAAATCCGCACCAAACAGTGACTTATTTTAGGTGCGCCGGCTTTTCAATATATACGTGCGGGTTTTCTGTGCCCCAAATGCGACAATTTTGCTTGTTTACATACCTGCCAAGATCAAAATGAGCTTCATCTGAAAAGATTATTTTTTTGGCAAAATCGGCATCTTCTGTAAGTCGACCGCAGGCCCACTTAGCGAAGCGAAAACACAACCATATTCTTTCAGTGGAAGGATAAAACTAATTATCTGTCAAATCAGTGTTACCATTCACGAAATAAGCACTAGTTGAAAAAAAAAAAACGTTCGATGGCGGACCCTTTATTACACTAGCACAGTCTTAATTTTTTTTTGTAAATCGTTTCTAAATGAAGTCGAAATGAATCACGATATTTTTTTAACAACTTTTTCTCTATTTAATTTTTCTACAAACAGAAAACAACTTCGGTTGAGAAAACTAAATTTCTTTAAAATCAAAAATTCATTTGTGTCAATCAAATTTTCGATAATACAGTAATAAATTTAGTTCTGATAAAAATATTTCTAGCTGTAAGACCGATTTTCAATTGTAAAGATTAAAAAATTCGACTGTCACAACTGAATTTTTTATTGGAAACACATTTAGTTCTCACTAGCGAAATTTTTTTGGTCACGATTGCAATAATTTCCATAGTCACAGCATCGATTCATATAAATCGAGGAATTCCTCCCAAAAAATTTTTTCCCGAGCGTTCATTATTATGTTACCACTAAAAAAAAATTAACGATACGGGGAACAGTTACGGCAATTTTAGTTGCGCAACTCTTGAGTTTATAGCAGAAAGAGGAAAGGGGTGTAACTTCCTTTCCTCTATCTCTCTCTCTCTCTCTCTCTCTCTACCATAAACTCAAGAGTTGCGCAACTAAAATTGCCGTAACTGTTTCCCGTCAAACAAACGAATTTTTAAAGCCCTACAAATATTTTTATGAACTAAATTATATTTTAGACTGATTTACCATTAAATTATTTAAATTTTTATTTATTTAAAAAAATTTTTTTTAACTTTTTATTGTTTAACATTCTGGAATAAAAAAAAAAATTCTGCGCAGTTTGGTTGGATGAATTTTATGGGCTGTAAAATAATAATTGGGCTGGTGTATTTCCTAAAAGAATTAATTCATTCTAAGCAATTCTTTCAGTACTTGAAAGGTTTCAGTTTTTTAGTTCTATAACTTTTATTACACTATGCTACAAAAAAAAAAAAATATCAAACTGCTGCTTGTGCTCCTCGAAAATAAGAAAACTTTTTTTGAGTTTTGCTGGTTTAGCTGCGGTTCGGAGAAACATGCCATTTTTCTTAAAGGAATATTTCGGCAATTAATTAGAATTTGGTGTTTTTTCTTCTTCACAAAAAGCAGAAAAATAGTGTAGAACCAATTAAACCGTAAAAACTGCATCTTGTGGTGCAAAAACCACAACACCAATTGAAAAACAATAGCCAGAAAGAGTGAATTAAGATAGAAAATTGGAAACTTGCTAAACATTTTAGCTTGTTTGAGTCACTAGCTGTAGTTTTTTTTTTGGATTAATTCTGTTTTACCCTTTTTTCTACTCGTCTCATGCTGCACTTGCACCGAAGACAGGAAAACAAAATTTTTATTCGCTTGCCAGATAGCGCAAAAATCTGAACGGCAGCTAAAGTAACTTAACCCAATATGGGCTGTTGTTACTTTCAAATTATTTAAGAGATTTCAAAAATGTTGCACTGTGCTATTCAATTGTGGGCAACATTTTGTTATCTAATTTTTATTGTTAAGTTTCTTTAATCCGAATTCAAATATTTTATTTGGAAATGAAAAAGTTTATGGTTCTGAGAACCATATGCTGGTTGGTTGGTTTACGTAGTGGTCTAACGGCCTTCAATTAGAATCGTAAGACTATGTATTAAAAAAGTCATCTAGATCCACCCCGTGACATTGAGATATCTGAGCAAGTCGCCTAGCCTTACTCCCGATATCTCAGGTAATTCATCCATCACATGTGCCCCGAGATATCTGTGTCTCGAAGCCATAAGAGCCGGGCACTGGCAGAGAAGGTAAAAGACTGTCTCCTTACTCTCGGGTGACCGTCAGCTGCGGCAGTTTTCTTTGAAGGGCAGTCAAAGCCTGCTGGTGTGTTTGCCGATCGTCTAGTAACCAGTTATCACAGCTTGCTGTGAGTTATTTAGTTTTTTTTTATAAATTTAATTAAACAGCTAGTTCTCGAGGAGGCCTAACCTCCTCTTTCTTTTCCTATACAAGCAAGTTTGTAAATATCGGTAGTTGGAGTGAATTGAAAGAGAGTGGAGTCTACTAGCATATAAATCGAAATTGACTATGAAACTTTACACCTTAAAATTCATGTTCTCCTGTGTAATTCTGGTTTCACTTTTTTATAAAATTTTTAATTGATCTTTTCTTTTTCATCTTTTTAAATTAGATTTTTATTTGTTTTTGATTCTTTCATCAATTGAAACGAAAGCACAGTAAGTCCAACAAAGTGGGCGCATTATTGAATTTGCCCAGCAGCTGTTATTTCAATTTACAATTCGAATCGAAAAATATTAACTTCTTATAATCGATCTCTGAATTTCATGCATTAAAAAAAAAACAAATTCTTAATGAAGAATTATGATTTTCGGGATGCAATCGCTTTATATAGATTCGCCTTGAATTGATTTTTATCTAAAACTTCTTATGTTCAAACCTTGACATTCAATTTACTTTCAAGAAAATTTTCATGTCCTTAAATTTTTACTTAAAATAAGTTTTATTCCTTCTGAATACCGAATTCAATAAAATACCGTTATACTTGTTTCTGTGATACGAATGGTCGTAATAAAAGTTACTGAATCGCGAGCTGAAAGCCTTTGCATCTTAAAATTTTAATTATAATCAATTTTGTTAATAAATAAATAATAAAATTGTTCATCAAATCTCTTTTAAAGCTTTTCTTTACTGAATAATTTATTAATTTTAACCCCTACACAGTGTGTTCTTCACAATATTCTGAGAATTATTAAGAGACACATTTCATTAATGCGAATTGAGTGGGGAATGCCTGTTTTAGCAAAACTGACTAATCTTGCCCAACACTAATAATAATGGATGCGCACACTGTGTTGCCTGTGCAAAGAATAATAGCCAATCAGATAAAGGCAGCCATACACGACATGTTTTTACTTGTGTATTTTTTTTAAGATATTCTTCTTGATGTCTGTCAATATTAATTCATTTGAAGAACTTTCAAACGTACCGTTGCAATTGGCAGAGTCAGCTGATTTAATTTAAAAAAAATTAATTAATAAAGACAGTCATCTGGTAGTTAAATTTACAACAGCTGGTTTGCTTACAAATTAAGCCTCAGGGCAGAGGTTGTTTGAAACCTCAGTAGAAATGACATAAAACTTTACGTTGAGCTGCTTACGAGCCACTGTAGACTTAACTATCACATGAGTAAAATCGATGTGGTACAGAACGACTCCTGTTGGTTCTGTGCGAGTGCCTGGCACTGGCAAGACACAGAATAAACTGCTTAAGTAGTGGAGCTTTGGTTCTAGGGGACCTATTCCTGATTAATCTTAGTCTCGGATTGTAGTTAAGAACTGGGCTGCCCAATTGATCTTAAAGAATGCGGTGCGATTATGATGATGATTGTCTTCATTCCAGGCTAGCGGTATTTATGGCCTTGTAAAAAAAACTCCAATTGAGACATTTGATTACATATATCGCAAGATACGCTCTAACTTAAATCTTGTCCGAAGTCTTTGTAAATGTCGTGTAAGGGTGACTTTAACAAAAACACACAATTACCCATTATGCCACATAACAAACATGGACATATGACCGTTTGCGGTATTGTAGGGTAAACTTGAATAAATAATTGTTTTAGAATTAAAGCTAAACTGATTCACAACGAATATGGAATGCACCTACCGAAGTTCTCATTAAATTTTTGTAAAATACTTTGCAATGGCCAGAAAAACTTGGGCCACTACACAATTTTTTTAAGTTTAATTTTTCTATTGAGAATTTTTTTAGCTGCTACTCTACAATAATAAAGTTATTGAGTTGAAAAGCAAGATCAAGTCAATTTTTTCTAAAGCCGATTCAAGCGATTTTTCCACATGTGATGAAGCGAACGACGCAATTTCTCTTTTTTTTTTTTTTTTTTTTTTTTTGGCAACAAACAAAGAAAAAAGAAAAGAAGTAATCAACCGTTTTGCAGTTTTTTCTTTTAAATTTTCAACAAATTCTATTAAAAATTGTTTGCTAGCCATCTTCGTTATACACACACTCACGTCTCGTAGCACACTAAAATAAAAAAAATGGCGAATGTTCCCGTTTAACATCCAACAAATCCATTGTAATAGAAAATTTTCAAACTTATGCTGACATGTTTGTTAATACATCAAAAATCACACACACAAATCATACATAAAATTGTTATAAATTAACAGCCAAGATCACATTCGTTTCTACTTTCGAAGACAAAAAGCTGATTTGCTGCTCTTATGAAACTGCGTTCCGCTATGAAACAAATTTTCTCTTTGAACGCATACAAATGTCGAGATCAGTCACTTGTTTGCTTGGTGTCGTTAGGATATTTTTTTTTTATTAATAAAAAAATTTTTTTTTTGTTAAATTAAAAAATTAAATTTGAAGCTTCTTTATTTGTAGTATGTTTTTTCCGAATGTGTGCATGTGTGTTTTATAATTTTCTTTCTCCTCCGATTCGTTGTTTGCTTAAGTAGTGTACTCGTATCATGTTGCGTTTTTCAAAGTAAATTTTTACGTTACGCACAAATTTATGAAAATGCTGTTGCATTACGTTAAAAAATCGTAAAGGCTAGCGAATGATAAGTCAGCTTTTTCAGTCAAAAACAACCTGGCAGTAAATATCTAGAATTTTTTCTATCTATTCCATTCAGAATTATACACGGTAAAGCAAATAAGGCAGCTGTAATTTTTTTTGCTCTCCATTGTTTTGGCTTTGTAGCTGTCAAAATTTGTTTACATTCTGTGTGCGCCTTGGTTTTTATGCTCAAAATATATATAGTATGTACAATTGTATGACTGGAATTGAATTTCTTCCTTTTTATTTGGCACATACAATAGTGTTGTTTTTGTAATTCAGTGTTAGTTGTAAGGAATAATTCTGCCATGAAAGATTCGTTGGGGGCTGACTATACCACTCTTACTTGTGAATTATTAAAATTTTAAGTAGCAAAGCTTAGCGCTGTGAAGTTTTATAGTTTCATAATATGAAAAAAGTGGTAGCGTGTAATGAAAAAATTATGTTTCGTAAATTCAAGGAAACGATTTCATTCAAATTTTTGCATTGATTCAACATTTCACAAACTTTATCTATGCACAAGTGAAATATTTTCAATATTAATATAAAATTATTTCATTTGATAAGTTAATAAAATATATTCATTAAAATAATGAAATATTTTCATTTAATCAATTAAATATTTTCATTGAATTAATTAAGTATTTTCATTAAAACAATTATATGTTTTCATTAAAATAATTAAATGTTTACATTAAAATTATTAAATATTTTCATTTCATTAATGAAATTAAATATTTTTATTAAATTAATGAAATATTTTCCTTAAATAAATGAAATATTTTTATTAAATTAATGAAATATTTTCATTAAATCAATTAAATATTTTCATAAAATTAATGAAATATTTTAATTAATTTAATGAAATATTGTCATTAGCCTAAAGAAAATATAACTTTTATGAAAGTTTTTATTTATTACTTTTTTTTATTATTTTTATTTTAGTTTTGACCTCTGCTGACATTAAGACTAAATTCAGTCACGCTTTTCGGAAAAAATTTATTCGTACAATCTTTTTTTTATGTGAGAGACACTTTAAATTACATTAAAATATTTTTTTTTGGTCTGACAAAAATTTTGTTCGAAACAAGTGATTGAACTTACTGCCTGCTTCTTATTTTTCTTGTATTGAAAATATAAACAAATTTTTCAATATTGTTTTTGTTTTTTTAAACGAACGTGCGAAAGAAGTTCGTTCTGTTTCTTGCACTTAGAAAACCACTTCGGTTGTGAGAACTAAATTTGTTTTCAATCAAAAATTCAAACAAATAGAATTCGATAATACAGCCCAAAATTTAGGTCTGTTAAAAACATTTTGAGCTGTAAGACCGATTTTCTATTGACAAGATTAAAAAATTCGACGGTCACAACTGAGTTTTTGATTGGAAACAAATTTAGTTCTCACAACCGAAGTGGTTTTCTCTCTGGGCCTTCATATCTTAGAACGATATAGCTGAAAATTCTTTACAAATGAAATAAAATCATTATAACTAACGAAAAAATTCCCTGTGTTTAAAGTTAGCATTTTCTTCTACTTTGAAAAATAAAATTTAATCAAAATAAAATTTAAAAAAAATAAAAAAATTTTTCTCAAATTCTTAATTGAATGAAATTGATAATTACCTTCTTAATCAAAAAAAATATATTTTTGTTTGAGTATTTATTAATCAAAATAAAATTTAAAAAAATTAAAAATTTTTTCTCAAATTCTTAATTGAATGAAATTAATAATTATCCTTCTAATCAAAAAAAAATATTTTTGTTTGAGTATTTAAAACAACAAACACCAGTTGTTAGTGCTCTTTATAGAGATAAATATTTAAAAGTAAAGTGCGTCGGCTCTGCAACAACGAAATAAAACAGTTGAGGGAATTTTTGAAAATTAAAAAATGACAATATTTCTGAGCCTCTTGAAAATACAATTGAATTGGTGTTTGGTAGGTTTTTTTAACATGGAATTGTTGTTACAGAGGTTTTTTTTTAATTTATAAACAATTATTTCACTTTTTTAAGTTACTGGCTTTCAAATCACTCGTTGCTGTTCTGGGTTCCGTGTGAAATCAAAACGAGTGGAATTATAAAAATATTCGAAAATTAGCTATTCTAAATTTCACACAATTTCTAATTTGTTTTTTGACGTTTTAAAAAAATAAATGTTGGGAGTAGCCTACTGAGGATTCAGAGCAGGGTCTGATGAAATGCTATCCTCTTTGGTACTTATTGTACTAAATAAATAACTCTTGATAATATCATGAATAAAACAATAAATTTAAAAATTCTGATGAGATTAATATTTTGCTAAAATAATAAAACAATAAATTTGCATTCCATCAACAAAAAAAAAAAAAAGGAAATGGAATACAGAACAGCCAAAATTTTCGAAATTTTTCATTTTCGAAGAAAATAATGCAAATTCGGAATACATTTTGTCTCTTTTTGTAATTTGAAATAAATTAAGATCAAGAGAAAGAGCAATTAAGGGAGGCCATTTCAAGTGATAGTGAAATTAAGCCAGGTAGCAGTTAATAAACAATAATTCCTGACTATATGAGCCGTTATGTTTAAAAGTAATATAAGTTCACATATATTTACTTCCAAGAAAACAACTTCGAGTGTGAGAACTAAATTTGTTTCCAATCAAAAATTTAGTTGTGACCGTCGAATTTTTTAATCGTGACAATAGAAAATCAGTCTTACAGCTAAAAAATTTTTTAGGATAACTAAATTTTGGTCTACAACTTGAACATTTAATTAATATAACTGAATTTTTGATTGGAAATAAATTTAGTTTGCACAACCGAAGTTGTTTTCTGTGTGTAATTTTAATAAAATAGTCGACTTTTACTACTTTCAAAAATAACAGCTCATTTAATCATAATTTATGGTTAATACTAGACTTTTGCTCCGTAGTTCATTTTAGTGAGCGCCCTTCTTAGTTCAAAAATTAAAAAGGAATAGTTCGTTAATTTAGTTCATTTGATCTTTTGTATCTTTATCACTTTTGATTGTCATTGAATGTTCTTTATTATGTAAAATGATATCCAATTCGATAAATTTTTAAATTTAGTTTTTGATTTCTTTTTTAAATGTAATTCAAAAAGTATTTTAGTCACTATGGCAAAAAAAAAAAATTAAGGTTTAATTTTAAAATCTTAAAATTAAGCTTTTTAGCACGCATAATACATTTTCTCTTCTTCAGTTTATTTGTTTTAAATACCATTTTTGTAAAAGAAAATAATTTGCCTTCGTCATTGTTTTCGTTTAAGTTAAGTTCGTTCGTTCATTTATAGGTCATTCATTTTAAATGATCAGCAAGCAAATGAACTATAGGAATTCAAAAGACGGACTAGTTCGTTCATTTCAAATAAGTGAATAGTACAATGTGAATAGTTCGTTCGTGTACTACCCAAGTTTAGTTAATACCGTATTTACACTAGAGCACATTTAACATCTACCATTTATTCGGTGAGATGACAACGTCTTTCCATAAAAAAAAATCAACATCTTTACAAGCTGTTCCAAACTCATTTTTTTTTTTCACTCAACATCTTTAGATAATTTTCATGCCATCACTAGAAAAATGGCAACATTTTTGATTTTAGTGGCATCACTGATAAACAACATTAAAATTAAAATTTTCAAGTAAAATGGGTTTGATCTTGTAAAGCAACACTTAGAGTTACCGATGATTAAAGTTATGATTTTAAAAGTCAAATATCAAGCTTTTGGTTGGACATTAAATTAAAAACTTTGATAAGTTAAATATCGAATAGTGTATCTTTAACTATCCAGCCAAATTTGGTTCTAAAAATTTAGCTAAAAACCGCTTATTGGGCCCACAAAGTTCTAACTTTATTAACCGAAAGTTGTAATAACGGGCCTAAGTTCAATAAGGAATGATTTTCTTTTCTTTTCTTTTATTTTTCGTTGTTAAATATTTTTTACATTTTCAACATCTTTCATGCATTCCTTTAAAAAGGTGCTCTAGTGTAAAAATAAAATAAATCTTAAGGGCATATCAAGTGTTTATGAAACATTTCAGAAAAGCTAATCCGATCTGCAAAGGATTACACGTAACATTTCTTATCAAACATAAGAATGTAAACGTAATTGTCTAGATAAAAACCTTAAGTTGTTCTTAGTTTTGTGTTTGTTGTTGGTTTTCATTTACCTACACTTTAATTACATTTCAATAATACCCTAAGGACATTCCAGTGTAATTAGAGAGAAGAGAAAAATAAAAATAAATTTTTTTTTTTTTTTAATAGTCAAATGTTGATTATGAATTTTGCTTGCGTGGCCTAATTATGGTTTCTACTTTGAATTTTTGATTACCTATTGACTCAATTCGCTTTTGGTCAAAGATTTTTGTGACATTTGACTAGAAATCCAGCAAGTAATTCACTGAAGATGGAAGTGGGTACACATAAAAATATTTCAAATTAAATTATTCCATAATTTCATATATAAAATTTAAAATTAAAGTATATTTCGTTGTAGAATTTTGGATTTTCTTTTTTAATAATTAAAACCAACCGTTTTCCAGTGATGATATTAACCGGCTTTTCACTGTAAGTAAGAACGATGCTGTACAAAAGATGTCCAGAGTAGAAGTCTGACTGAATAGTAAATAAGAAAAGTGCTTATGAGTTTTAGGGCCATTATTACAACTTACTCATAACGTCTCAGATAGTAATCAATAACTTTTTACCATTATTACAAGTCTCGGATTGTAGTTGTAAGCTGGGCTGCACAATAGATCATTAAAGGTCGCGGTGCGATTTGGTGATAATAATACAAATTCTCAATAACATAAATATTATAATATTTGTTATGTGGCACCACTGCTGTGAATACCGATTACTTTTCGTTGCTATAAATACATAGTGGCAACGGAATGCCTCTTTTGTTGACAATTAATTTTTAAGAATTTTTTACTTTTAAAATTTTTTTTTTATATTTTTTTATTTTATTGTGTTTTATTTTTGTGTATTAATAAAAAAAAAATTATTCAATGTCTATGGCAGCTAAGGTTGCCATATCTAAAATCAAAAATATGGCAACTTTAAATGCTGGAAGTTCATGTTAAAAGTTTAGCTTATCATACACTTTTTAGTTAAAGTCTGTTTGTAATTACCAAAAAGCATTTATCTGTTCGCTTACATCCTACTTTTAGTTATCGTTTAGTTGCAATAATTTCCCTTAGAGTGTTAGAAGACATCGTTTAAAGTATTGTCGAATTCCATTTATTAAAAGAATTTTCATTTTCTTTAAATGCAAAATTCTTAGTAATCAAAAACTAAAAACTCTATGTAATTAATTAATAAACAAAATATTGTAGGATTAAAATTAAAATTTTAACATAATTAACAAGTTTTTTAGTATAAGAAAATTATAAGTTTTAATAACATCAATATAAAGATAAAAGTGCAAAGACAAAACTCTACTTGAAAAGAAATAATATGGTTGAGGCAACCATATTTTAGTGGAATCATAGTACGGTTAGATTTTCAAATTCTTAATTGAATGAAATTAATAATTACCCCTATTATCCAAAAAAAAAAAAAAAAATATATTTATGATTAGAATACCTCTCAACTGCAGATGTTGCAGTTGTCTAATAATCAATGATTTTTCTAAATTAATTTTTTTTGTTTCCAAAAATTATGAGTCTTCTTTTCTTTTATTTTTCGACAGTTTAGTTCTTCCACTCATTTCTCTAAAATGTGCTCTAGTGTAAAAACACTATTAGTGTTTTTTTTTTTAAGGAGGCAGGTTAAAAGCCCACCGTCCAAAAAATGTTTAGAGTTCTTTTAGAACAAGATGCAGCACATGTTAGTTTACCCGCCAGACGGGTGACTGGATAAGCTATCCAGGCTGCCGCTTGCTTGGTCTTTATTAAAGGGCTGCACAAGCATACTTGAAAGCCACACATCACTACAAACATGTGTAATATTTTATAATAAAAAATGCTTGTGCAGCCCTTTAGTCTTTATATCCCCACGCCAGGCCACAATGAATATTAGAAAAATATTTTCTCATTTTTGAACCCTAATTTTATTTAGAAAATCCCAGTTATTAAATTCTTGTCCAGAATCCACCACTAATTCACCAGGCATACGCAAACATTTCCTATATCTCTAATATCTTCTTCTACTATGGACCACAGACCTAATATAAAAGTATACCAATATTTCCCTAGGCTAAAATTGTTGACTTTAGCATTTGAATGAGGAGCGGGAACAAGTCACCTGGTTACTGAGGCCAAAATAAACGTATTGTGTCGCTATTTTCAAGGTTCAAGTCCTCCCAAATCTTCCTGTTCTTTCGCTAACTAAATAACATTAAATGCTGCACTTTCAATTGAATTTATTTCAAAAGTTCTGAAAAGAACAGCTGCATCCTTTTATACTCTAAATGCCTAACTAGTTGCAAACTACGCTCAGCTTGAGAGTTAATGATTTGCGTTAATATTTTTTTCTTCTATTTAGTATATGTCTAAAATGTGTTTAATTGAAACAAACTGCTAACAATTATCTATCAAAAGAACTGTATTTCATTGCAGTTATTGAAGTTCCCTTGCATGACCTCCAATAAGTTGCATTTTTTAAAAATGATTTAACCTTCTCTAATGCCACTTCCGCTTCTTTGGACCCATTTAATAATTTAATCTTATTTTCAACAGCATCATTTATAATTTCATGAATCGGACTTAATATATCAGCTATTTTGGGTACATACTTGTCTATGATGGTAATTAACTATTCCTACAAATTTTTGTATATCGAAATCTGTAATGGTTTTAACTTCAAGTTGCTATTAAAATTCAGTTCCATCGGTCTATAAATAAAGAAATTACGGTTAGAGATCCCCGACTGACTTTAATTTTGGGCCATTTTTTCACTGACTTTTTAGCGTTTTTTTTTTGTTTTTGTTTTTTGCCTTAAATCATGATACGCAGTCATAATATTTAAGCAAAATAGCACAACAAACGGCCCATAAATAGCCGAGAAATCATCAAAAAAACCCACCTAAATTTTGATTTTTAATTAATTTTTGTTTGTTTGTTTTTTTTTTGTTGCTGAAATTTTTAAACTTTACATGTACGTTTGTAGCTAAACAGTTTGGTTTATGTACATGCATGTGTGTGTTAATTGTTTTATGTGCACTAGAACCATGAATACAGAAAAGAGGGCTGCCAGAGCAAAATTTTCAACAATTTTGTGGGTATTAAAAAAACAGTTTTTTTTATCATTTGCTTTTTTTTTATGAAAACGTAATATGTCCAAGAATTAGTTAAAGGTACTGACTGTGTGACAGAAATCTGTCCTACTTGAAGAAATCGCTTTAAAATGGCGAACTTTATGCCACACTATTATACAAAAAAAGATGCAAAAACATATGTTTACTCAGCTTAATACTTTTAAAAGTATTCATTTTCTACTTTGCTGCAAAATATTTTTTTACAAATACGTACAATGACAAATAACCTAAAAGTTTGTATAAACAAAACACAAGCTTGGTATTGTTGCTATATTTCTGACTTGAACATAGAAAATACAACTCTGATCGCACAGATAAAATTTATTTTATGAAAATTTTCATAACATTACAAAATCGAACAGACCTGTCAAAAAGTCTGCTTATTCAATACACACTATCATACTTTTTTAGCACACATGCGTTTTTAGACAGATCGTATGACTAAGTAGGATAGTGAGTCAGTAACTTAAATATTTAATTTTAAATCATATTAAATTACAATTCATAGATTTATACACAAATTTTTATACGTTGTTGTATTAAAATTTGCTATTTTTTTCAAAATACTCTCATTCACTTTAAGACAGTCACAAGTCAAAAATTTCAATTATTTTTCAAAATTTTTTATTTATTAAAATTGCTAGTTTTTTTAAGCTTCCGGTTGGATTATAATTATTTATTTATATAACGATATTTCGCTCCAACTTTGTAAAGGTTCCTCATTCTCTTTTTCGTGTAAAAAGAAAATTATTAAAAAATTCTTTAGTGCTAACATATTTAAATTCATTAATTATATTATAAAAAATAAATTAAATTTGGAAAAAAGAATTATCAATGCCTGAAATTATTATATTTCTAAATTATTGTCTCTAAATTGTGTAAAAATCATATTAAAACAAAGCAATTCGTGTAAAAAGAGTTTTCTTTTTCTTTTTAACTCGTGTTAAATCAAATACGTGTAATTATAAATTAATAAATTAATTTTGTTCTTAATATTTAATAGTTTTTTTTCAACTAATTTTTTTAAATTTGTTGCTTACAAGCAACAGCAGAAATGACATTAAACTCTAGGTTGAGCTATTTACAGGCCATTGTAGACTTAACTATCACATGAGTAAAATCGGTGTAGTACAAGACGACTTCTGTCATTTCTGTCGCGAAGCACAGGCAACGTTGGAACACATTCTGTCAAAGACGCAGAATAACCTGCTTGGGTAGTGGGCCATTGGTCCCAGAAGATCTAGGCAAGATTAGTCCTACAACAATTACGAGATTCGTAAGCAGCCTCGGAACTGGGCTGCACAATAGATCTTTAAAGTCGCGCTGCGATTATAGCCCATAGTAATAATAATAATAAATGCAAAAACTGTCGTCTGTCTGGGTAAAATTTTTATTTTCATTAGTGAGCTTTTAATGCAAATTAATGCCGTCGCCGTATAAGTCTATTTTTTTAACAAATTTTAATTAGTTATTTTTTTTTTAAATTTGACTTATACCACTTTTAAAAATAAAGGCTCAGATAATAATTTTTTTCTTTTTTTTTTTTAAAGACTTGTTACACAAATATAATATTTAATTAATACAATTAAAATATTTAGTCAATAAGACAATCAGAATTGTGCTGTCGTAGGCGAATACACAACAAGCCCATATGGCCGGCGTTGCCACATATCACTGTTTTCGTTACGACAACTTTTATTAGGGGTAATTATTTTAATTGAAATATTTAATTCGCTTATTCGTTTTTTTTGTTTTTTTTTTCAAAAATAATTATTTTTTCAACCCTGGAATACTAACGTTACTTTTAAGTACATAAATAAAAACGTCGTAAATTTAAATTTAGTGACTAAAAATGTTTTATTTTTTAATTTTTTTTTACTTACAAACTATTGTTAAAAATACTTGTGAAATTTAGTAAAATTACTTGCAATACACGTGTGTAGTCACAATTATAAAAAAAGCCTACACATTGCAGGGTTAATTGAAAGCATTTTTAATGAAAAATATATTTTTTGAGGAGATTTTCTACAACTAACACTGGCAATACTGAATTTAAAGTAGCCATTCTGTCTGTGTCAGGAGTTTTATGGCTGCATAGTGTCTGGGTAGTTGTTAATGTAACTTTTTTATACACACACGCACACACCCATTCAAACATACGTACGCTCATACTTTCATATGTTCATTTTTAGCTACACACAAGCACACTCTCATGTATGCCTGCTTAAGGGAGCATTGCTGTTTTAAAGAACCTATGGAGAAGAGAGAATCTGTCGAGTTTTGTGGTTGGTTGTAGTGTTTGTTAAAGCCATTCGTGTTATTGTTAGTTTTATTGGTATTGTTGTCGTCTAGAAGTCTGTGATTTTTGTTTAACATCTCTTTTATGGTTTTTTGTAATGTGTGATCCGATTACTGACTGTTTGGTGATTGGTGTTTTCTCTATGGCTTTAGATTTGTATGCGCGTTTGCACAATTATGGAGCAAACGGATAAAATTTTTAATAACAATCGATTGTAGTAAAAAGAACAACACACAATCCAAAATATAAAATGTGGATGCTTATAACCGACGGAAAGTTAAAAATTAAATGAAAATAAATATTTACAAAACGCACACACATGCACACCTTAACAGAAAAAATTAAAAAAAAAGTGACAAGAAGAATATAATTCGTACCTACTGCATTTAATTAAAAGAAAAAGTGACCAAAGCTAAACTAAGAAGAGTATTTTAGTGGTGATGAAAATAAATAAAAAATATATAAAAATAAAAGAAAAATTATAAAATTAAAAAAAAAAAAACTGTCGTAACATTAAGGTAAACATGCTTATTTAGTGATTTAATGAGAAAGAAAAATTTTAGTAAATGAAATGAAAAAATAAAAAATAAAATAAAAGAAACAAAAATAAAAAAAAGTGTTTAAAAAGCAATTGAAGCGTGAAAAAGCAACCGAGATATGCTGGCTAAACAGAGAACGACAAGTGTCCCAGTGTAATGAGCTAAAGGTGTGGTAACATAAACATGCCAAGGCCGTCGCGTGAATCATATGGCGATCAAAAGCCTCCATATTCATACATCTCCTTGACGGCGATGGCTATTTGGAGTTCAGCGGAAAAGATGCTGCCCCTAAGTGACATTTACAAATTCATAACAGATCGCTTTCCCTATTACCGTAAAAACACCCAGCGTTGGCAAAACTCACTGCGCCATAATCTCAGCTTCAACGATTGTTTTATCAAAGTGCCACGTAGGCCTGATAGGCCGGGCAAGGGAGCCTACTGGGCCTTGCATCCGCAGGCGTTTGATATGTTTGAAAATGGCAGCCTCTTAAGGCGTAGAAAAAGATTCAAGTTGCATAAAAACGATAAGGACATCTTGAATGAGGAGTTGGCTGCTTTGGCAAATCTAAATAGATTCTTCTTTACATCAAACACTGGCTGCCATGCAGGGGCTTTAAGTACAAAAATACCAATTATGGATGCCACACCAGCCTCCCTAGCATTGGATCCAAATTTCTTTGTCGCCCGCATGCATACCGACAGCCTGGCACTGCAACCCTCTCCCACTACCAACATACAGTTGATAAATGATACTATTTTGCCAACAATGCTAGCACACCAAAATACCAACAATCCCTACCCAAACGCCAACATACCTGCAACAAATGTAGCGTCCGCCACAATGCTCTCCCAGCATCCATCTCCCTTATCCACTACCGACACCACAATACAATTCAATAGTTACCGTCCAAAAAGGGCATTCACCATTGAAAGCCTTATAACACCCGATAAAATCAATGATTCCTCCACGGAGGGCAGTTTTAATGGTGATGAACGCAACGATGACATCGATGTAGTGGACAACAGCAGTATTATCACAGTTGAATCGCATCCCTTAACCCTGAAAACATTACCGAATCCATTATTAAAAAGCTCCATCAATATTGAACCACCGAACGAAGAATTATGTAGGCCATTGCCTCCTTTGCATACAATAACTGCTGGAGCAAATATACCATTTCTGCAATACACAACCGGTGTCAATGTCAGCAATTCACTGGCGAATATGCGTCAAAGTTATGATAAACCACCCGCCTCACATCCATTGCTAATGATGACAACCAATCCAATCAACAGTATTCATCAGTCCTACTACTCAAACGTTAATCTCCCCATAACCAACAATCTGCATCACACAGCACTCGATTTTGAAACGGTGTAGCAAATTTATAGCCACAACTAAAATATTGAAAAGAAAAAAATGGTATAAACACACACACACATACACTTTTAGTTCCTAATTTAATTATTTCATTAGATATATAAACAGACAGACAGACAGACAGACAGAGAGACAGACTTGTACATACAATCTTATACAATATGAATTTCATTAAATCCATTCATTCATTCATGTTATTGACTTAAAAAAAAATTAATATTTTTTTGGTACTAGTGGTACATGTGGTAGATGCAACATTAGGGCCAGATTAAAGCTGGTTCCAATGCTAAGACCCTACAACGTTGAAGGAGTGAAATTATATGAGCACCAGAGTTAGCAAAGAAACGAAACCAAACAAATGCAAACGTTTGAGAGTAATCGCATGGAAAACCACAAAACGAAACGTTTGCAGTCTTTTCTTTCTTTGCGAACTCCAATGAGGGCACATAAGCAACTTGCACTGAGAAAACAACTTCGGTTGTGAGAACTAAATTTGTTTCCAATCAAAAATTCCTTTGTGACCGTCGATTTTTTTAATCGTAACAATAGAAAATCAGTCTTAAAATTTAAAAATTTTTTAGGAGAACTAAATTTTGGTTACTACAACTTGAACAATTAATTATCATAACTGAATTTTTGATTGGAAATAATTTTACTTCTCACAACCAAAGTTACTTACTGTGTATGAGTTAAATATCCAATGCATTGAGAGTGCCCCCTTAGATTGATGGGTAGTTTACTAACCTCTCTCAATTTTGGGGTCACAGTTTCGATTCCTGCCTTGAACATCCTTTGGGTCGCTGTACGTATGGCCTTGAACAAAAGTGTGTATGGGCTACATAAAGCTGAGCCTTTCTTTTTCAGTTATTGATTCGTTATAACATTTAGGCCAGCCTTTACAACTTTCAATAGTTAAAGTTAGGATTTATTTTGGCTAAAACTTTGCAATCACATTCTATCCACTATCCGCTATTTAACATATCGAAAAAAAAAAATTCGGTTGTGCCAACTAAATTTGTTTCTAATCAAAAATTCAATTGTTACTGTTGAATTTTTTAATCGTGATAATAGAAAATCGGTCTTACAGCTTAAAATATTTTTTGAGAGAACTAATTCTTTTAGGCTTTGTTGCAGAAAACTCCCAGCCAGGGGCTAGGTTGGAATTGAACCTGCTACCTGCCCAGCAATCTATAAAGGCATCTACTTATTCAAAGCAGAAGTTTAAGGAAACATTCCGCTTTAGAGAAATTTCTGAAAGGCCTGAGAAAATTTTTTCATTGTTAATTGCGTTTTGGTGGCTGTCCTAAGAATTCACCCTTTCGTTTTGTCTGTGCGGACAAAAATTTTGCTCGAAACAGTAGTAATACATCTATTCCGAACAGAAGTTTTTATAATAAAATTTTTTATATAAAAAAATGTTGTTCGCACATAAATTTTTCAAAGAGCTGAAACTTTTTTTATAATTTCCATGAACTGAATAGAATTAATGCAATGAAAATTTCATTAATTTTCTATGAAATTATTTCATTGAATCAATGAAATGATGCCACTGGCAAAGATTAATAGAAATATAAGATTACGCCATGCCCATGATTTCCCGTTCGATGACGTAGAAGAAGAAAATAAAATAAAATACACATTTCACCCTCTCTCTCTCTCTCTTATTTAGCTGTGAATTATTAACCAATAGGAACACTTTGCCGACGTCATTTGTGCTACATGCGCAGAAAATTCCAATTTTATGAGCGGGGTAATGCAATCTTGTATTTCTATCATGCTTGGACATTAGGCTAATGAAACGTCAAAAGCATTTTATTATGTGCCAAACCACTATGGGCCGTAATTGCAGACAACATGTACCAAATAATTTAGTGAGAAATTTTCTTAAAAAAAAATTTTTTTTATGACAACGATAATTTTCAAAACTGTATCTGTCAAATTGTCTGTCATTATTAATTTTTTTTTTAGGAAATTGCCATTGAAAAAAATTGTTTTATTAAAATGGCTGTTCTATTTGTTAGCCTGGCCATCACCGTGACCTAAAACAACTTTTGTACAACCAACCACCAAACCCAGGTTCTAGGCAGGAATCGCCCCACATGGATAAGTTAATACTAAAGGGCTGCACAAGCATACTTGAAATCCATACATCACTACACAAACATGTGTAATATTTTATAATAAAAAGTGCTTGTAAGCCATGTGCAGCCCTTTATTTAATACACAACCCAACAATCTACAGGAGCAGCCGCACTGCATTAAAAAACTAAAGCAGTGTGCTAAAATATATCGTCATATGATTGCATTAAAGTCCTAAGTTGCAGAACGTTTTTTAGTCGATACTAATAGGAAAAACTAACAAAACTTTTTGAAGTTTCAGCTTATGAATATTATTTTTAATTGTAGGAGAGTAAATTTTTTTTGTTTTGGCTTCTTCTCTAAATTTTTTTAAATGTAACTTAGGGCTTTAATGAAATCATATGACGATATGCTCTTGTTCTTTGTATGTGCATTAACAAAAATGCTAACTTAATGTCAACTAAGTGCTTTTAGCTTCGGGATTAGGGCTTTTTCAATTTTCATTATGAACATTTTACGAAGTAGTGATTTTTTTGTACCCATCGGTGAGGTGACTCTGCATTTTAGCTTTTTTAGTATTTTTTGGATAAAAACGTTTTTTATACGTTTTTAAATTTAATAGTTGTTAAAATCTGCATTAATGCTCCTACCAATGTACACACTCTAGTACATTTTATTTTAATACATATCGCTCATTTACTTCAATACAGCCATAAGTCAAAGAACATGCTTTTACAGTAGATCGATTTCCGTAAAGAAGAGCTGTTTAAAAAAAAATTTTTTTTTATATTTCTACAGCGCCTCAAGTAAGACAACGAAAAAAATAATTGAAAAAAAAAAACATATTTTGAGTTATGACACTATTGCAGCAAATGAGCGATATTCTCCTAGATTTACTTAAATATAAATTTAAAAATGAAATCAAGTGGATTGGCTTAAAATCAACATTTGAACCGTTATATTTGAAAGTGGTATAAGTCCATTTAAAAAAAATTGTTTGCTTAGATTTTCTTAAGATATAGACACCTTCTAACTAGAATTACTGGTGACTCATTTTTTAAAAAATAAAACGACTTACAACACTTTTAAGTATAACAGCTCTCTAAATACTTGAAATTAAGGCTGCCTGTCTAAATGTGTGCCGATTTGTAGTGCAACAACGTCATATGTTCCTAAACGCAACTGTGCAAAATTTTCACAAGTTTGAAAATGAATGCAGCTGTAGCATTTTTTAAAATGATTGACGATGCATTTGATTTCCAGTGCTGCAAAGTCATTATGGCTTCATAGACACATCAAATTTCAATATCATTTATCATTCATTTGTAAGCGTTTTAGAATAAATGCAAAAGTTGTGTGCGAATTTGGCGAAACTCAAAAGCAGTTTGATTTTTTGAATACGCACACAAATACATACATAATTTGAGGTTTAAATTTGAAGCGTCTATCCCCCGTTTTAAGCACTGTATTTACACTGCATACAGACGCTTACGCACAATACTTGATTCAAGTGTGGCCACTGCGGCCTCAAATTTCTTAATTTTAGCTTATTTTAAGCTTAATTATGTTTTACTTATTTTTAGCTTAAAAAAAATTCTAATTTAAAAAAACAAAACGTGATTATGTTAGCAAAAATTTAGTATAAAAAAATTAATTTTTAATCTAGTGTATGCGATATAAAATTGTATTCGCCATTATTTTGTTAAAAAAAAAACCTTTTGCTTAATTAAAATTTATAATTTATAAAAATAGAAAAAAAAACTTATTTATTGATGTAAATGTAAAGGCTTTTTTAAAGAAATTAATTTGTAGTGTGAGATTAGTCTAACATTTTATGTAAAAATAATTAAAATTTCTTAAAAAAAAAAACAGAATAAAATGTCTATACAAAACAGACTTGAGACTGAGGCATTGGATAGCCTAATTTTGAAATATATATTCTGGTGTTAACATATACGATAGAGTGCTGTTCTGTATTCCGAATCCGTATATTTTATTCGGTATTGAAAAATTTTGCATCTCATAACTAATCTGTTGGTCATGTTAGAATTTTTCTAAATTTTGTTTTTGCTTTATTTTGGGTAGAAAATTATTATTGGAATTAAAAAACATAAAACTTTTCATTTAATAAGAAGAAAAAAATTTATTTCCCCATTTTTTTTAAATCCGTTTGGAATAATAAATACGAGTAACTAACGCTTATTTAGAAATTTCAATTTGTTGGTTAACTTTTTTCTCCAAATCTTACTTTCAGCCCCTGCTCTAATTATTATACCGAACCATGACCCCGAAAACAGCTTAATCATTAATTATAAATATCTTTGCTTTTATGGCAGGTATCATGGGGAATACTTGTGGTATTCAATTTTCATGTGCGAATCATGTTTAAATTCACAAATATTTTAAGACAATTCGGAGAATTTTGTGTTAGTCCCCCGTTTACATTATGGACATTTCTTGCCGAACAGACGAAGTTTGTAGGTGAAGGGCGAATACGCAAGGTGTGTAGTACACGACGTCTGTACTGTACTTTTTTTTTTTTTGTCTCTGTTTTAAACTTTTCGTTATAATCGTCTTATTGCTTCATTTCATTTTTGTACACTGTATAAATTTGCTCATATTTTTATCGAAATCAATTTCTTTAAATGTATTTATTTATTATTAATTTAATTTGGTTTAATTCAAAAGTTCTTTTCAATGCATTTTCATACAAATCAAAATAAATGGAAAGAAGAATTGAAAAAATTTCTATCTGGACATTAATATCCAAAATATAAACGGTTTAGGAAAGAACAAAAGAAAATTGAAAAAATATCCGGTTCCTATATACAAGATTCAGCAGAAACTAAATAAGTCTGGATAATAGTTTTAAACTTAACCTAAATTGTCGCAAAAAGATTGTTGCTAAACAGCATCAACAAATATGAATAACGACAGCTCCCTCCTTTTAGTTTTCAAAGCTTCAGTATTTATAATTATAAAAATTTTATTCAGCTACCCAGCAAAAATTACTGCTTGCCTGGAAGCATTTTTGTAAGGGAAACAACAGAACGGAATCACTTGCAGTTGCTCATTTAAAGGGTGAACGTAAGATTTAAATTTGGCGCCATTCGAAGTGTCATTATTTGACATTTGAACAATTGTTAGTAAAAAATGACCAGGGACAGCGAAGGGAGTTCCTTAATTGGGTATTGGAGAGACAACATGAAAATGCTGATTTTGCCGATAAAATCATCTTCAGTGACGAGGCCCATTTCCATCTTGATGGCTTCGTCAATAGGCAGAATTGTCGTATTTGGGGTGAGGAAAATCCTCGAGTGATTCACGAGAAGCAAATGCATCCTCAACGTGTCACTGTGTGGTGTGGTTTTTGGGCTGGAGGAATCATTGGACCTTTTTTTATGAAAACGAGGCAGGTCAAGCACAAACAGTCAATGGTGTTCGGTATCGTGAAATGATAACCAGTTTTTTCTTGCCTAGAATTGAAGAAATGAATGTGGAGGGCTTGTGGTTTCAACAAGACGGCGCCACATGTCATACAGCCAGAGAAACAATTCAATTGCTGCATCAGTCATTTATTTAAAATTTAAATCTTGCGTTCTTGTTGGGATTTTTGTTGCATGATTTTTGTTCGCGATGAGCCACTTATTATTATTAATGATAATGGGCTATGATCGCACCGCGTTCTTTAAAACCTATTGTGCAGCCCAGTTCCTAGCTACAATCCGAGACTCCTTACGAATCTTGTAATTGCTGTAGAACTAATCATGCCTAGATCTTTTGGGAGCAATGCCCCTTGCCACTACAGAACCAACAAGAGTCGTTCTGTACCACATTGCTTTTATTCATGTGATAATTAGCCCTCTTATCCAAAAAAATTAATGTAGACTTTAAAGTCAACGTTATCCAAATTTTTCATATACTTTTTCATAAATTTTACTTTAAAGTCCACGTCAATTTTTTTTGGATAAGGGCATAAGTCTATAGTGTCCCGTAAGTAGCTCATTCTGCTCATTTCTTCTGAGGCTTAAAACAACCTCTGCCCTAATGCGCTCGCGCTTGATGAGTCTCTTTGACTGCCGCATGCCCTTTTCGGCCCTCCAGCAGTCTTGTAGATTTTGTCTCTCCTCCTGGCGCAGTAGTGAAGTTGTTGTTTATGGCTCGTTATAATTTCTTTTTTTTTTTTTAATAAAATTTTTGGCCAAAAATCTAAATTTTCTGGGGAAAAATTTTGTTGGGCGTTTACATTGTACAAAAATTTTCAAATTCTCAAAGATATAAAAAGAAAGTATATTAAACGCTCTGCTTCTCGTTAACGTTTTTATGTTTCTTTAAAAGGCTCTACTGTTACGTTATGATTTTTGATTTATGACACTACTGAAGTACATAAATTAGCGATAAGTTTTAAATTATTTATAAGCTAAAGTGAGTAGACTGCACATCTAAGATATCAGTAGCACGATTCAGTAACTTTTATTACGATGATTCGCAACGTAAAAACAGGTTCATAGATATTTTAACGAATTCGGTACAATAAAAATCGTTATTTGCGTTTTTAACTTCATCGTAAACTGTATTTTGGCTTGAAAAGGGAATTTTTTTTTTCGTACAGATGAAGGAAAGAAGCTATTACGTGAAGTATTTACGTGAAAAGGCCTTAAAAATATTTACACAAAAAATTACGTTCTCAGCACAAATTTGTTTGGTTTTTTTTCTATTCTCTTGATTTTATGCACAGTATTGCCATATAAAAATAACTTACTTGTATAGAAAAACAAAGCTGACGTAACATATTGCGAGTTTTTGCATTGTGAAAAGCTATTAAATCGCATTATAGATATACTTACTGACATAATTTGGCTACTGATTTGCAACAAACAGTCTTAAGCTACGGTCGTATTAAACAAATATTTGTCGAAATAGGCGTAACCACTAATATTTGGCAAATTAATTCAAATAATTCATAATGGCCCATAATCATAGTCACACGCAAGTCGGTATTTTTTTTTTAATCGATTTAAATTTATAAAATTCTTATTAAAAAAAAAGTCAGCTCTTAATAAAAGCATACTTTTTTCTGACTATCATTATGGCCCAATGATTTCATAATCTATTTATATAACTGATGATACAGTGGTTACATTTATTTCGATAAATATTTGTGTGATGTGACCGTAGCTTTAGCTAATAAAATATTTAAAATTCGTGTTTTTGGTGGATTATGAAGAACCGTAGCAAAGTTCTTAACATTAAGCTTGAAACTAAATAAATTACAAAAATAATGTTGACTAATCTTTCATATTGAGAGAATTCTTTTTGCTTTTCTTGTAAATTTTTTTTATATGCAACTTAAAGCTTTTATGCGTTTATATGGCGACATGTAAAAGAAAATAAATGAAATTAATTTGCATGTAATCGCTCTCTAGTTCTAGTTGAAGTCTCTAGCTATTTAATATGAAAATAATAATTAAAGAAACTGTAATGCTTAGAAGACGACCACTTGGTGGCAAAAATGTAATTTAAAATGTAAATAAAAATAAAAATACAATTTAACCAAAAAAAAATTATTCTCTTTTTTTAAAAAACTAAGCTGATCCGTATGGGTCACTAGACAAACATAATAGCGGAATTTATCTTTAACCCTGCATGCAATTTCTAGTTTTTACTTTTTTGAAAATGCCAAAAAAAAAACTTGAATTAAAATTTTTTTTCTTTTATTAAATTAAAATTTAGTGTTTAGTTTTTACGTTACTTGAATAAAAATTAAATCAAATTGATATCTAAAAAAATAATTTTTTTATATTCTGTTGGATCTGGGACGTATTAAAAATGGGCTTCGCCAATATGACGAAGCAGAATTCACGGTCTCCTGTTTACCAAACAGGACGAAGCAAGTACTTAGTGTATTAAAAATAAGAAAGTGCCTTTAGTGTTAAATTTAAACTACCCTTGCAAGTCAAGCAGATATTGACCAGGACCATACACAGCAATTTCAGTTATGCATTTCTTGATTTTGTAGGAGAGAGAGCAATGGAAAGGAATACAAACTTGCTCGTACTCGGCAATTCAGTTTTGTTCTCTCTTTGCAGCTTTTATAAAAATGTAAAAAAGGAAGACAGGTAGCTGGAAGACTGAATAAATGACTGAATAAGAATGCTAAAATTGCCGAAACAAAAAATTTATGTGTGCTCAAAACGACAATTTTAAAAGAGAATTGAGAAAGAATTGCCCAACTAAGCTTGTCGTGTGTGGTCCTGGCCATTACAAATGTGGCAAAAAAAATTTAAATTTTGAAAACTCACAACCAGCGTTGCAGGACCTAAAAAAAAATTAAGCTATATATCCCTAAAAAAAAAAAAGCTAGAAAAGGCTAAATCACGCAAGAAAAAAAAAAAAAGCTAGAAAAGGCTAAATCACGCCAAAAAAAAAAGCTAAAAAAAAAGGTAAAAAATATGTGTCCAAACAACCAAAACATGAACTTGACTTGGAAAAAAACGCTACAATAGCATGCATTGCTGAACAAAAGATTACAACACTGCTTGCCATTGTAGACACGGCCAAATCAAACGGCCAATTTATAAAAAAGGAAAAAGAAAAAATTCGAAATAGTATCATTTTTGCACTTAACTCATTCACTCTTCAATTTATGTGAATTTTTTTGATAAACTAAAGAAAATAATGTCGTTTTCCTCATGGCTTGAAAATTACAAAAATCAAAAAGGAGTTTAGTCTGTAGGCTCTAAACTTTCTAGAAGTGCTTTAACATTTTCCGAAATGTTCATAGTTTTTATTTTATGACCCAAAACTTAAGAACAACAGTATTTGGATATATAGAAATAAAAAAAAAAAAATTTAAAAATAATTCAAATTTAATTGGGAGTACTTGGTCAGTAGATTATAAGTTTAGACAACCTTAGCTTTAAAATGATATGTGTCCCATCCTGCTACCTTCTATAGTTCGTCCGTAAGTTGCTAAAAACCCTCTAAGCAACAGAACTGGAACTTTTAAATTTCAAAGTAGTCCATAGTAACTTCCGGACGAACCATAGAAGATTAAGGGGTAAGACATATACCATTCTAAAGGGAAGGCTGTCTAGCTTTCTAATCTCTGGCTTAAATATTTAGAAGTTACTTTGGACTATTTTAAAATTTTTTTTTTAAATTTCCATATACCCTGTTGTTTTGAAGGATTTTTACCATTCCCCACTTTGCCAAGGTACCATTCCCGATTTTGCCCAAAAAAATTACAAGACTTAAAAAGGATTTTAATCAGTAGGCTCTAAACTTTCTGGAAGTGCTTTAACATTTTCGAATAATTTCGTAGTTTTTATTTTATGATGCAAAACGGAAACTGCCAAAATCCTTAAAAACAACAGTACTGGGGTATATGGAAATTTAAAATTTTTTTTTAAATAATTCAAAGTAACTTCTTAGTAATTGAGCAATAGATTACAAAACTAGTTAGCCTTCTATTTAAAATGGACATTGAGTACTTGGGCAGTAGATTATAAATTTAGACAACCTCAGCTTTAAAACGATATGTGTCCCATCCCACAATCTTCTTTAGTATTGAAATACTTTTGAGCAAATTCAATTATTTTTCAACTTCAATATTAAAAAATAATATTTAATTCCTTGAAGTAATAATTTATTTTTGATTTTTAATGCGATTTCTATTCTGAAAATTTGATTGCTTTGTCTTACTCAAAAGCGAGCAACCTCGGCTAGTACTACTGAACGGTAGTACTAGATAACTAAATGCCAAATGGAACAGTTAATTAATCAATTAGGAATAAGGAGCATTTTTATTTTACAAGTTAGAAGCCAAATACTTTTCTTTACTTATGAAATTACCTTTGTTCGACCAATTCATCAATTTCCATATCAAAGTTTTAGCGAAATAATTAATTTAGGTAAATTGGTCTCAGTCTCAGTTTGTTTATTGTATGATTTGTTTTCATTTTTATAAAAAAAGGCTTTTTTTGGCTAGAACAAAAAAGGCCAAGAAAAAAGCAAGAGGCTTAATCATAAATTTTGAGGCTAAATGCTAGAAAAAAAAGGCTAAATGTAGTCTTAAAAAGGCTAAATGGCAACGCTGCTCATAACAACAAAATATATGAAACTGAGATTTGCGCCGGCTTATAAAATTCGCAAGACTGAAATACATGCGAGTCAGCAGGCTACCGACAACACGACTACATATGCCATTGGCTGCAAAAGTCGGCGTGTAGCCTGTTATTTGTTAAAGAAATGAATTGAATTGTTTTTACATTTTTTAACATGACTTTTAATTGATCAACTTTTGGAGAAAATGCAGAATCTTTCTGATATTTTTTCCCAATTTTTAGTGTGAGATTGATATTTTTAGAATTTTTAAATTGATTAAAAATCATCAGAAATACCAGCAATTTGCTAGCATGGGTAAGTACAACGCTATCAATGGCAATTGGGCCTAAAATTTTATTAATTTTTGTTTTGTTTCTGTCAAAACTTTGTTTACAATTCTTTAAAAAAATACACACACACAAACACATATACCCAAGAATGGGTATTAAAGGGAGCACAATAGTGAATAAAATTACTTGTCGTTCTAACAACTTTTGACAAGAATGATCTCAAAAGCAGCAATAAAAATTAATGTGGTTGGTGTAGCGTTACCTTTCATGTATTCTTGCGGTCACCTGGTGTTATTACATTCTGCTTTCATGGCATAAACAAAAACAAAGTGGTTTTCAATGCACATATTTATTTGAAAAATGAAATAATTTAAAAAGTAATAAAAGGCAATTATGGTTTAATTTTTGGGTAATCATGTAATCGGTTTGTTTATTACTGTGCGAGGTGCTTAGATTTTTTCCTTAATTAGTTAACTCGCAGCAAATTTTATTGCATTCGTTATCGAACAGCTAGTTTCACAATTCTCCATTTTTTTTTTTTTTTGTTTTAATTTAAAAACACAAAAATTTCTATAGTTTTCTTTCGATACCGAATGAACTGACTTGGGTCCTCAAAACTGTAAGTTTTTTTTTTGTCAGTTCTGTAGTTTTTCTACAACACTGACGACTTTTTTAAAAACAAAATAAATAATTTTTTTAATATTTTTTATTACGTTTTTTAAATACTATTTTTTATTATTATTTTTTAAATAATATTTGTTTTTATTAATTTTTTATTATTAATTTTTTATTATTAATTTTTTTATTATTATTTTTTAAATAATATTTTTTGTATTAATTTTTTTTAAATTTTTTTTTATTTTTTTTTATTAATTTTTTTTTAAATTTTTTATTATTATTTTAAAATAAAATTTTTTTTATTAATTTCTTTTTTAATATTTTTTTATAATTTTTTTTTTAAATATAATTTTTAATTTTTCGGTATATTTATGAATAAAAAGTTTTCCTTATTAATATTTAAAAATATTTTTTTTTTTAATTTTTTTTTAATATATTATATACATGCCCGAGCTTATATTTATAGAAAAAAAAACTTTTTTTTATTAATTTTTTTAGTTTTTTTTTAATTTTTTAATAATTCTTTTTTTTATTATCATTTTTTAAATAATATTTTATTTGATTAATTTTCTAAATATTTTTTGATTAATTTTCTTAAAATATTTTTTTTAATATTTACTGTTTACTCGTATATATGAGAAAAAAACTTTTTTTATTAATTTGTTAAAAAACAGGGTCAAACTTCAAAAATTTTTCACACACTCAGAGAACAAATATGGTTGAGGCAGCCATATTCTGGTATAACCATAGATAGTATAGTTAGATTTACTAAGGACTAAAAAATTTTTTTTTTAATTTTACATGCATTCATTTTTTATATAATTTTTTTTTATATAAATTTTTTATATAATTTTTTTAAAATAAATTTTTTATATATATAATTTTTTTTGTATAAATAAATTTATTTTTTTATTTCATTGACTTTTTCGTTTCTAATAATTTTTTTTCAATTTTATTTGACTGGAACTTTGGAATATTTAGTTAAGTGGCAGGAATCACTTCAGCGACAAGGCTCAGTTGAATTTGAAAGATTGAGTTCTTGTTTCGTACCTACTCACTTTATTTATTTGGTGGCGGAAGAGGCAAAATAGAAAACAATTTACTTTCAACCATATTTTTCTCATTATTATGTTTACTACAAACATATTATGGTTTCAGTTAAAATTTCATCAAAAATAATATGATAAATTCAAGCATATCCATGACGTGAAGCATATTATAGTTGAAAATAATTAAAAACATGGTTATGGTGATCATACTAATGCTTACATGTTTCAAATTAACAATAATATTTTTGCCGAGAACATACTATGTTTGCGGTGACCATATGCAACCATATTTTTTCTTTGCGTTCAGTATTTGTATTCGTTTTCATTTAAATACGAAAATAATGCTGATTTTTTTCTATTATTTCTAGTTTTTAATTTACAGGTTGAAAATTATGACTCCTTTAAAATACTTTATTTCCTAGAGTTACTGTGGTGGAAGAGAAAAATAACCTTTTTTTTAAAAGATTTTTTTGAGTCAGATGCTTCTTTTAGATCTCGACAAAGTTTCCATTTATAATCAGCCCTCTTCTGATAATGATATTTTTTAAAGTGCACACAAAGAAAAGAGATGGTTGAATATGGTCACCTCAAACAAAGTGTGTTCTTTACAAAAATATTATTATTAATTTGAAACATTTAACAATTATTACGATCACGATAAACATGTTTCTAGTTATTTTTAACCATTTTATGTTTAGTGTCTTAGATCAACCATATAATTATCATATTATGTTTAATAAAATTTTACTTGAAATCATAAATATGTTCATAGCAAACATAATAATGATAAAAATATGGTTGAATGTAAATTGCTTTCTATTTTGTCTTTTCCGCAACCATATAAATAAAGTGAGTATAAAACAAAAACTTAATCGTTCAAACTCAACTGAGCTTTGTAGCTGAAGTGGTTGAGTGGCGAGTTAATGCTTCTTAACTAAGTGTTCGCAAGTTCGAACCCTGGTATAGTCAACTAAAATTTAAAAGAATAAATTTCAACCCGATGTATTATGTAATAAATAAATACAAATTGATAGAAAAGAAAAATCAATGGAATAAAAAAAACTTTATTTATATAGAAAATTTAAAATTATACAAAAAATTTAAATTAAATTTTTTTTTAAATTCATATTAAAAAAAAATTTCTTGCCTTGACCGGGGGTTGAACCGCAACATCTGCAGTTGAAATCTATTTTTAATATCTTTGACATAAAAATATATATGGTTGGATGCAATCATAAATCTATGGTTGCCTCAACCATATTTTTTCTTTGCGTGTGTTAAAAAATCATCACTCATCAATTTATACTAAAAATACCGCTAAATGTTTTTTCTGTTAAAGTGGACTAATACCACTTTCAAAAATTGCTGCTCATTAAAAAAAAAAACAATAAAAATGTTAAGTTGTTTTAAATATAAGTGAATCATAACATTCGAAATCGAGAGCCGATGACCTTGGGTAGTACACGAATGGACTTTTCGGTCACTGGAACTGAACACACTAGTCCGTATATTAAATTCATATAGTTCATTTATTTTTTTTTAATATTTACTGTATATTTATGAAAAAAAACTTTTTTTATTGATTTTTAAATAACTTTTTTATAATTAATTTTAAAAAATTTTTTTTATAATTAAAATGACTATTTCATTAAGCTTAAGGTCTTATTTTATAAATTTATTTTAATATCAATAATAATTTTTTTTATTAATTTTCTTTTAGAAATTAGTGCCGTAGTACATGTTCTGCTCCCTCTTTGTCTTTATTCTATAGCCTGCAGAGTTCATTAAGCTAATCCTCATTTTTGCCAAGTCTTTCAATGCTCTGTAACGCTTAAAAATTAATTACGTGACAATGTAATTCCTGTCCGAGTCAGACCTAATCCATCATTTGTTTTCTTCCAATACCGTAATGGCATATTTATTTTTGCTACCCTGATATCTATTGTCTCAAACAATTGCGTTTCCAGCCACTCTGTAAGTCTGAGTTTCGTAGAACTACAAAATAGTCCGCAGAATAGTTGGGGGCCAATGAAACTACTATTCTTATCCCGTTCATCTGCCTACTCATGGTCTACATGGCACTTATAAAGGGTGGTTAAATTTTAAGGGCCGATGTTGATTTTGAATAAAACACAAATTTTTTATGAAATGGCCGTCACACGAAGTGCACGATATGCATTTTGATTTGAACGCCCATTCTCATAATAAGCCTGAATAACTTTAACGCCTTGCTCGATTGTATATCTTTCCATGGTTCAAATTGAGTTAGTCTGAAATTGAGAAATGTCAAATGAAATGCAGAAAAAAACTTGACGTTTAGCTGTGGTTCACATTCAACATCGGCCCTTAAAATTTAACCACCCTTTACTAGGTAGATTCTCTTGCTGGATGCTTCTGGCACCCATATCAATTCAACCTGGTTAATAGATGCTAGTCTCTTTAGAAATGTTAGACAGTCTGAGAACAATTTCGATTCAATCACAAAAGCACTGAGTGGCTGTAATGCCACCCAGTTAACAGAGCGAATATAGAAGTGACTATTTAAGTTTTCAAGTCACAGCTCAATAGAATGCATTTCGGCCTCAAGAACTGAATTCTTTCAAGCCATTAGACTAATAATCCAGAATTAGTTAATCAGTTTTAGGAAGCGTCTTAAATAAGACTTTAAAATTTAATTAGTCTTGATAGAGCGCTGCACAACTTTTTTTAGTATAAAGTATTTCATAAGTATGTATCTTTGTAGTGATGTCTTTGTTAGCTCAAGTGATGGGCTGACGACCATGAATTCCGTTTTGAACCACTTAATCGCTAAGACAACTGAATAATAAAGTGATCTAGACCCAGCCTGTGGCATTAAGATATCTAATCTTTATTCTTGCTATTTTAGCTAGAGAAAATTTTGTCTCGAGGTTAGAAGAGGCAGCCGAACACTTACAGAGAAGCAGAAAGAAAATATAATCACTCTAAGGTGTCCGGCCACTGCAACAGTTGACGTTAAAGGGCAGTCGGAGTGCATAACAATTAAAAATTTCTTACCAACACTTTTTAATAAAAACTATTACACTTGCTTGTAGTGATGTGTGGCTGTCAAGTTTGTTTGTGCAGCCCTTTAATATTGATTTGACAGCCACCAGTCTCGAAATATCCTTCATATTCCTGGTCAATAGCTAAATAAAGCGTTTGTTATCATAACTTATACGTATTTGAAGCACAACCTTGAACATTTTGAGACTCTGCCGTGTGATATCCGAATTTCTTTTGTGGTAAATAAATACTCGGGAATACCTCTGCTGATGCTAAGTACTAAGCGGCCTTCATTTTAGAGCTGTCTGTGACTAATGCGTGTGCCTAAGCACACGTCAGTCTGTCAGCCCTGAATTATAAAACACAGCCCTGCATTGAACAACTAGAACAGCAGACGTAACTTTCGATTGTAGTGCCAGCAGACCCGCTTGATTATCTATTGATCTTTCCACAGCACAAAGACTCGCATGTTTGCTTGATGCCCAGTATCGCTGTATGAAAAACGTAGTGATGTGTGACTTGCAAAATGTTTTGCCCAAGACTTGTGTTTTCTTGCTAAATACCTTAATGAGCCAACTGCTTCTCTGTAAAGAAATCATGTTTGATTTGATGGTAAATTTGTGGTTTTTGTAGGTTCAGACAAAGTACCTGCTGTCTTTGCTTCGGGCATGTTAAAGTTTTTCTTTTGTTTTTATGATTAAAAATATTACCTTAAAAACAAGCACGTTGACAGCTGTGGCAGAGGGAAACAAATTTTGAGTGAACTACTCAGCTCAGTCACATAAACTCAATTGAAATGAATTTAATTTTTTTAAATAATAAAAAAAATGTTTATTTGAGTTGGAGCAACTAAGATGCGCACACTGAGAAAACATTATAGGCTATAATCGTACCGCGATCTTTAAATTATTGGGAAAACTAAATTTGTTTGCAATCAAAAATTCAGTTGTGATAATCGAATTTTTTTAATTGTGGAAATAGAAATATTTTTAATAGACTTAATTTTGGATGGTATTATCGACTTCTGGTTGCCAGAACTAAAAAATTTGAGTATCGCAGCTGTAGGTAACGTACTAACCTATCAATCTGGGGGTCGCAGGTTCAATCCCTGCCTAGACCTTGGGATTTGTGTTGTTAAAAAAATTTTTTTTTTGATTGCAAACAAATTTAGTTCTCACAAACAAAGTGGTTTACTCTTTAGCCCTTTCTGAAAATGAGTTTTATGTGTGAAAATATTGATTTCACGCTAAAATTTGATTAAAAAAATTTTTTTTTTATAATTTAGAAGCAAAAAAGGAACCCGATTTTTGCTTACTTAACTGTTTGTGTAAAAATATAATTAAAAAAAATTGTTTTTATTATAGAAAAACCAACAATGAATTGTTTGATAAGTGAATATTTACATACACACATACATACTCGTATATGAGTAAGTTTTACACAAACAAAATGTCTGTTAATTCACCTGATGTCAATTCGCTTTACTACAGGCATACACACATGCAAATTAAAATTACAAATTAAACAACAATAAATACTTTAAACATTGTGTGTAAGTGTATGTAAGTTATTTACACAAACAACTACCATTTACCGAATTGCATGCAGGGCAGATACGATTAAATACAAGCACACCGCCATACAAAAACAAATACCAACACAATGACTGCAAATTTTGTTTGAAAACACATGTTTGTTTGTTTGTACTTAAAATTGCTCTGGTGGAAAACAGTCACAATTGGATAATTGCTGTCTCTAGATAAAAAAAAAAAAACAAATAAAAAAGTGTCATATGATTGGCTGAGGCCTGTACATAAGGCATGCAAAACAGGCCAAGCCTCTTTTTCTCAAACAACCAATCAGAGGCTGTCATCTATTATAGGGTTGATTATGGATACCAAAGAAAAATTTATATACAAGAATACAGCCATACATGCATAAATACATACATACAGACAGACAGACAGACATATGTACGTACCTACAAAGTTAAATGTTTATTTTTCAATGTGGGTTTTGGTTTTCTCATCAGGGTTGCCATTTTGCACATGTTGTTAATGCCTTCAAGCGGCCGACTAGCTTTTTTTGCAATCATTTTTATGAGTTAATTTTTTGTTTAGCTTTATCTTACTTTTATGTAATGAAAACAAAAATTGGTTAAGTCGACTTAAGCTAAAAATTACTTTAACTTAATAACTTTATTATTTAGGTTTTAGGAATGTTACGGCCATATAAATTGCTTAATTAAGGAGATGGCAATGAAAGCACTAACGTTTGCTAAAATAAAAAAATTGTAGGTATAAGACAAGAATGATACAAGATTACGCCCAGCGCCTGATTTCCCATTAGATGACATAGATTGTCCACTGTTTTAAGACAAAAATTATACATTTCTGCCCCTCTCTCACTCTCTCTCTCTCTCTCTCTCTCTCTCTCTCTCTCTCTCTTATTTAGCTGTTAATAGGAACACATTACGTGACGTCATCTGTGCTACATGTGCAGGAAATTTTACTTTTATGTGCGGGATAGCATAATCTTGTAATTCTATCATTCCGGGTATAAGAAACACTTTTAGGGCTTTTAAAATTTTAGTCCTGTAAAATAACTTAATAAGACATAAGCTTATTTTCCCTAATGCCACTGAAAATAAAAAGTGTTTTAGTAAGAGTACACTTTTTCACTACATGCTGCAATAATTGTTTCAAACGCTGTGTCTAGCTGAAACTACATATCGGTTAGCACATTCCTGTAACGAATGCTGTTCAGAGTCACCAAAATTTCAGTTTCAACTTCAAAAAATAAGGCCCGACCTAAAACTGCTGCAGAAAATTGGTCATTGAGAGTGCATATGTTTCTCACAGTCCAATCTAAATAAGGGCGACATGCGGAGCGTTTTCTAGCTCTCAGCAGTTGTCTTAGCTAAATAAGAGAGTTGGCACTGTGTATTCTCTACAGTAATGGTAATCATCTTGTGTAATAAATAAAAATAGAGTTAAAAACGCGAATTAAAAAAAAAACTACCTAAAATGTCATTACAATTGCTTTGCAGCCACCTTCACTACAAAACGCGCTGTCAAAATTGGATTTTCCAACCGCACAGAAAAAACTAAAAATCATATTAAATAACGAAATTCATAAACACATTTAATTTTTTAACTAAAATAGAAACTATCACGGAATACGTAAAACCAAACTCGCAATTGATATTTAAGAAGTTGAAAAAAAAAACATTTTCACAGCGAATATGAACAAAAGCAAAATGTCAAACAAAAACAATTACAGACTTGAAAAAAGATAATAGAATAAAATATAAACTTAAACAAAAGTTAGTTAGGAACTTTAAAAATACAAAAATAACAACACACATTTTGTTATGGCTTTTGAGGCCCCTCTTGTCAAAAGTTATTTTCACTGGTTGATATCAAGAACTGGGCTAGAGCGAAATAAATAATCCTTAGCCCATTAATGTTTCTTCACTTTTGACAGGAGGGACTTCAAACATGCAGGACCCAGCTGGCGTCTTAATGTCACCTGGTTAAGAACAATTTTTCTCATAATTTTTTCTGTGTACAGGAGTTCTGCTAAAGAGTTGAAATTTGGCACACATATTCAGGTTGATAAAACACTACCAAATATAAAACTTCAAGTTTCGGAATAAGGATTCGTGTCCTTTCCATATATCCTGAAATTTAAAAAAAGAAAAAAATTAAAGCTTCATGAAAATTTGTATAATCGTTGGATATGATATTCTTAACAGTTGATCCAAATTAAATCCAGAACAAGCCAAGCTCAAAAATGTCTTTTTTCAGAAAAATTAACAAAAAAATTCTTAAACTCTAATTCTAAGCGCAAAACGCTTATAGTAAACTCAATCACTAAAAAATAGGCTTTTATTAAGAGCTGACTTTTGTTCATAAGAATTATATGAATTTAAAGTCATTTTTAAAAAGATACCGACTTTAGTGTGTCTATGATTATGGCCCAATGTGTCTATAGAATTAGAATTAGAATTAGAATGAGGAGTGGGAACCAGTCACCTGGACACTGCGGCCAATATAGACCTATTGTGACACTACTGCCAAGTTAAAAATCATCTCAAAGTCTAGTCTTCATTAAGAATTCAGAAACTTCTTTGGGTGATTTGCCATGTCCGACGGTTGTAAGCAGCGAAAACGGGTTCAAATTAAACCATTACAGCGACACAATATGTGTTCTACTGTCTCTTCATCTTCTTTACATAATCTGAAAGGTGATTTTGATTTTCGTAAAGTGTTGCAATACTCTGTAATGTCCAGTTAGGAATACCATGACAATGCCAGTAATTTCTTTGTTCTCTTCCGAGCTCGGAATGGCATGAATGTTTTCTCTACCCTGATACCTTTTGTTTCCAGCCATAAAACTTTATAAAAGCTAGAAAAACATTTTAAAATGGCCTCAAAAATGGTTCATGTTTTATATATTTGACAATTAATTCAAGAGAAAACTTTAAGTTCTTCATTTGTAAGAACATATCCGACAGTTTCGTGATCGCAAGTAGGAGGTATCATAAAAAAATTAAATTTGACTCATTGATTAAATGTAATCAATCTTAAAATTTGATAATTTAAGCTTCAAGATTTTATGTCTGTGAAATTTTATTAAATTAAAAATTTTAATGTGTTTAAAGCAGCAGCTGAAGTAGACGCAATTAGCTCTTTAGAAAAATTATGAGCAAAATTTTTGGTTAACATCCAATTAATTATTTTTTTGTTCAAGTCTATAATTGATTTTGTTTGATATTTTGCTCCTGCAGAAAACAATTTCGGTTGTGACAACTAAATTTCTTTCCAATCAAAAATTCAGTTGTTGTAATCTATTTTTTTAGTTGTAGTAACCAGAATTCCATAGTAGAGACCAAAATTTATTTCTCCTAAAAATTTTTTAAGCTTTAAGACTGATTTTCTATTGTCACGATTAAACAATTCGACGGTCACAGCTGAATTTTTGATTGGTTACAAATTTAGTTCTCACAACTGAAGTTTGTTTTCTCAGTGTGTTTATGTTCGCTGTGAAAATGATTTTCTTTTTTCAATTGAGTGTTTGTTTTTACGAATTCTCTAATAGATTTTACTTCAGTTAAAAAATTTCAGTATTTTATGATTTATGGTGTTTCTGTGTAGGTTCTACGACCTGAAAATGCCTATAGACAAAGGAAAATAGTAGGAATTGCTTACATGCATATAAGAGGGTAATTTTCTTGGTAATTTCTCTATGACCAGGACCACACACAGTAAGTTTAGTTGGGCAATTCTTTTAAAATTGTCGTTTTGTCCACACACAAATTTTTTTGTTTCGGCAATTTTAGCATTCTTATTCAGTCTTCAAGCTACCTGTCGTCTTTTTTTACATCTTTATAAAAGCTACAAAGAGAGAACAAAAGCAAGTTTGTACCCTTTTCCATTCTTCTTTCCTCTCTCTCCTACAAAATCAAGAATTGCCCAATTAAACTTGCCGTGTGTGGTCCTAGTCTATTTACCGACATGTGCCGCCTTATATTTTGCATCTTTATCGATAATTGCATCGATTTAGCGATGTCTGCCCGTCTGTCTGTGTAGGCGTTGCAACCTGTGGTAAAACACAAATTCAATTTCAATATTCGTTTACTGTAGCCGCAATTAAATGACAAAAATATTCTTAAATTACACGTATTATTTCTACTTAATTCCCATTTATTATGTAATTCCATTACAGTCCAACGTGTTTACACACACAATCGAAATTAAAAAAATTTTAAACTCAGCTGGAGACTCCATGCTTGTTTGTGTACGATTCATGTTTTACATACTTATTTGTTAATGCAATTTCATATTTAAAATAAAATAAATTAAAAAAAAAAAATTAATGTAAAATGTAGAATGTAAAATTAAATATCCGTAAAACCTAAAAAAAACCGTGTCAACAACACAAAAGGGCTACTGTTTTTATTGTAATTGAAAACAAGGGATTTCTATTAAAGGAACATAATTAATTTGGTTTACGTATCTTCCAGGATGCGTATCCGTACAAGGTATGACATTTAAATCATGTAAGAGGAAGGCATAACTGGGAGGCTATAATTTCAGCATTTCACGCGACATGCAATGCGTGTAAATATTGTTTTTACTAGAAGAAAATATAATTTTCAAATGGTTTAACCCCTGTTGAATTTGTTCTTCCTTTTCTTTTTTTTTTTTTTTTTTGGTTCTCATATTGTGAGAGAGACTGAATGCTTGTGTATGCATCACACTCCCCAATATTTTGACATTTATTGAATGATAATGTGTAGCAGCAGCAGTAACGATTGTATATGTAGCAGCATTTAGAATACAAATATGCTGCGGCACGCTTAAATTTAATTTGCAACGCTAGAAATTTCAGCTTACATTTCATTTGAATCACATAAAATTTAACAAAAATAAAAAAAAAACAACAAAGAAATGATGATGATATTTTTAGTTTGTTTTGACAATGACAATATTTTAAATGTGATTAACTTCCTTATACACACACACACAGGCACACACACATTCATTTACGTTATTTTTATATTGCAGGCATGTGAGAACTTTTAACGTTTCATTATAATAATGAATGAACATTTCATTGAATTAATGAAATATTTCACAAATTATATGAATTAACAAAATATATTCATTAAATTAATGAAATTAATTCATTAAATGCTTAAAAGTTTCATTGAATCAATGAAATTAATGAAACATTTCACTGAATTAATGAAATATTTCACAAATTATATGAATTAATAAAATAAATATATTCATTAAATTAATGAAATTAATTCATTAAATTAATGAAATTAATTCATTAAATTAATGAAATTAATTCATTAAATTAATAAAATTAATTCATTAAATTAATGAAATTAATTCATTAAATGCTTAAAAGTTTCATTGAATCAATGAAATTAGTGAAACATTTCACTGAATTAATGAAATATTTCACAAATTATATGAATCAATAAAATATATTCATTAAATTAATGAAATTAATTCATTAAATTAATAAAATTAATTTCATTAAATTAATGAAATTAATTCATTAAATTAATGAAATTAATTCATTAAATTAATGAAATTAATTCATTAAATTAATGAAATTAATTCATTAAATTAATGAAATTAATTCATTAAATGCTTAAAAGTTTCATTGAATCAATGAAATTAGTGAAACATTTCACTGAATTAATGAAATATTTCACAAATTATATGAATCAATAAAATATATTCATTAAATTAATGAAATTAATTCATTAAATTAATAAAATTAATTTCATTAAATTAATGAAATTAATTCATTAAATGCTTAAAAGTTTCATTGAATCAATGAAATTAGTGAAACATTTCACTGAATTAATGAAATATTTCACAAATTATATGAATTAACAAAATATATTCATTAAATTAATGAAATTAATTCATTAAATGCTTAAAAGTTTCATTGAATCAATGAAATTAATGAAACATTTCACTGAATTAATAAAATATTTCACAAATTATATAAATTGATGAAGTATTTCCATAGAATTAATGAAATGAAAATTTTCACAAATTATATGAATTATTTAAATATTTTCATTAATTTATTCATTAATTCATTAAACAAAAATTTCATTTTATTAACGACATATTTCACAAATTATATAAATTAATTAAAGATTTTCATTGAATTAATTAAATTAATTCATTAAATTAATAAAAATTTCATTGAATTAATCAATAAAATATTTTCATTGACTTTATTAAATGATTTAATGATATTATATTCGTTAAATTAATGAACATTTGCTTCTCTTCACCATACACCTCAGATATAATTATATGTTGAACATTGCAATGTTTCATTAGAATAAAAAAACTTTTCATTAATTCAATGAAATATTTCATTAAATGAATAAAAAAAAGTTTCATTAAAATAATGAATGAACATTTAATTGAATTAATTAAATGTTATATGAATTAATAAAATTAATTCATTAAATGTATAAAAGTTTCATTGAATAAATGAAATTAATGAAACATTTCATTGATTTAATGAAAAATTGTACAAATTATATGAATTAATGAAGTATTTTCATTGAATTAAAGAAATTAATTCATTAAATAAAAAAAAATTTCATAGAATTAATAAAATATTTTTTCATTACATCAATGAAATGTTATTATTTTATGGAAACGTTGTCTTTAGTTGAAAAATAATGAAAGGTTAAAAGCTTCATTGCTTATTCAATAAAATGTTCATTTCATTAATGAATTAATTTTATTAATTCATATAATTTTTGAAAAATAATGAATTTTCATTAATGAACAAAATTTTTCCAATGAATTCTGCACTTTTTTTCTTCAGGCTCTGTTACCAAAGATGCAGCATCATCTGCTAAATGAAGGAATAATTTTTTTTCCCATTTTACATACATTTTTCAAGTAATTCAATTGAGAATGATAACATGAAAAAATATTAGGTCGTATTATTAGTTCCGCACGAAAAGCAAAATTTAGCGGAGAGAAATATCGATCGATATTAAAGGGCTGCACAAACACACTTGCAAGCCACACATCATCCTGCGGCATTATCTTATTATTTTGAATTGTTTCATTTAATTGTGCATTAAAAAGTTATCTATTGTGAATGAATTGTGTTATTGTGTCTGCTGGTGGTAATAAGGAAAAAACTTGCTTTTTTAACATAAAAATAAATTTTAAACAAACAACAAGCTAAATTCGCCTGTGGCGAATCTTATATAGCCTTCACTGTGTTAACGAAATATAATAATTTTTCACTTTGCACAGTCTTCTAAAATATCAAAAACATACGAAAAATTAAGTGAGTGAAGATAAATATGCCGCGTTAAATATGTTTTAACGTAACACATTACGTTTTTTTAGTATTTGCGTCTACCAATGCCAATTCATCCAACTGCTCTTTACCAATAAAGCCGCTGTGTGCAGCAGTCTCTATCAAAGATAAGTCAGCCTGACGCCCTCGAGTGGATAACACTTTTTGATTAAAATTAAATTTTTCAATGGATTTCTCTTATGTCTACGAAGGTTAACATTTTAATTTTAAGCCAACCACACCCACTTTTACGCCCATTTATGTATTTAACAAAAAAAAAAATTAAATGGGTTTTTTTAATTACAAAAATTGTTATTTCCAAACGGATGTTGCCATGACACAAATTCCAAATACCCGAACAACATTGTGTATAGGGTGGTCCATGTGTGCTGTAGAAATTAGAAACAGCATGACAAACTCTTACCAAAACGGCTGTTTTAGTGACTTTTGGCTATCAAAAGCCAATTTACGGCATTCGCGATCAAGTGCCAGTTCTTTGAAATACAAATAAAAATTGCAAAAAGTTTATTTAATTAATTTTAAAATTTATTATTTTATTTTTTAACATTAAAAAAATAGTTTTAAAATCTTAATCACTAAAGAAAGAGAACTCGTATTGTTTGTTTTTCTTTTTTCTCTTAATTTTAAACTACAAATTGAGAATAAAATTTTTCACATGCAGAAACTCCCTTATGCCCTCGCAGAATATACACCTGCTTTAATACGTAAATAAGGTGACATAGTAAATGCTGTTAAACGAAATAAGCCTCACCTAAAGTGAATTATTTTTATTAAATAAAATTTAATTTTATAAATTGATGGTGCTGGCAAATTGTCTTCTATTTAAAGTTTTAAATGACTATAAAGCTAACATTTCTTTTAAATAAATAAAAGTAAGCCGTTAATGTTGAAAGTGGTACAAGTCCATTTCTTAAAAGAATCAGGGAGTGGTAATTTTAGTAAGGTGGTTATTATAACTGGCTAAAATTAGATTTAAATAATTTTTTTTTTAAAGTGGACTTGTAGCACTTTCAAAACTAACGGCCCATATAGTGGTTATGCTTTTTTTAAATAAAATATTTCACTAATGGGATTAAGGCCACGATTCATTATGCCATTTAGCCTTTTAACTTGACAAAACTGGCATGTGTGCTCAAAAATAAAGGCCCGTGAGTGCCAGATTTTTTGATACGTCTATACGATTTACTAATAAAATTTTCTATAAAATCTGAGTGGTAATTTTTAGAGTGATAATCTTGGGTCTTCATATTTTTTTGTTTGTAACTGTGGGTTCCAATAACAGTGCACTTTTTTTATTTCATGCTTCTATAAATCGATTATTTCACAAGCTGCTTAAAGCACATGTCATCTAGATCTCTGATGTCTAGTTCAGGCCACAAGAACTCTATTATCATGGTGCTGTAACTATTCACAGTCACCGCAATCTGGGCCTCATCTTCAAAAAAGTAAGGCCTGACCAATACCCGCACCAGAAAGTTGCTCGTTGTAGGTGCACTTGTGTCTTTTGGATTATATGAGACCCAAATTCGACAATTTTGTGTATTCAAAAAGCCATTTAAATGAAAATGCGTTTGCTAAGAAAATATGAATTTTTTCAAAAAATTTTAATTGACTTTATTTTCCTCCCTTACCCTTTGCACGAATTGCCAGCTCGAATTTTTTATTTCACATGTCTTCTTTACAATTTAGAAAAATTTCTTAACTCTCACAAAAAATACTTGTTTTTATATTAAAAAAAAGTGCACTCTTACTGGGACACCTTTTTTAAAACAATTTTTAAGGTAGCATAAAACTCTGTCAGATTTTTGGACGTTAGTCTATCACGGCCTTTAAGAAAAAAATAATTTTTAATTTTTTTTTTAATTTTAATAAAAATTATAAAATTAAGGAGGAAAAATAAATCACAGTTTTTAAATATAAAATTTTTAAACTTATTTTTTATAATAAAAATTATGCTTTGACATTTGAAAAAAAAATGGGCGCTTTTAATTTATTACAAAATGAAAACAAAATTGTTAAGGAAATTTAATTTCAATGAACGACATGAAATACGTTGCTACACTGGCTCATAATCATAGTCAAAATCATGGTATAAGGAAACCAGATGACACTGAGACGCCAGCTGAATCCCGTACTGTCAAAATTTGACACACATTAAAGCGTAAGCAAAAAGAGGAAACATTTTTTCGTTTCACTCTAGCACACCGCAAATAACTTTTGACAGGAAGGGGGGGGGGGGCGGGGGCTCAAAATATAAGGGCTTCTTGTAATGTTGTTATTTTTGTATTTTTGCAGTCACCTTTTTTTCATTAAATTGGGCGTTAAGGTACGTGTACACTCACACAGAAGTACAAAAAAAATGTGTTGAAAATTTTTATAAAATGCCGAAAAAACTGGGCCTTGAAAATTAAAAATTTTTTAATTACAATAGGTGTTGTGATGTTTAAATAAAAAGAAGTTTAATTAAGCATCACAACAGGTTATGGGCCCAGAGTGTGTTTACTGAAGGGTATTTGAAGGATTGAATTAAATTTCAGAGAATTTTATAGATAAAATTAAAAATGTCAATCACTTCGAATTTTAATGGGGAAAAACTTATAGGAAGGGAAAACTACGCATCATGGTCTTTCGCTGTAAAAAATCTACTACAACATGAAGATCTGTGGGATACGGTACAGGGTATATATCCAACTACTGGGATGGATGCAAAGGCAGATACAAAGGCAAAAACAAAAATAATATTGCTAATTGACAAAATCAACTATGTTCACATCGAAGACGCTGAAACTTCAAAACAGGTTTGGGACAAATTAAAAGCAGCATTTCAGGACTCCGGGCTTACTCGAAGAGTTGGACTATTGCGTCAGCTTATAACATCTTTTTCTACATCAGGTAATATCGAAGAATACGTAAGCCAAATTATTTCAAGAGCACATAAACTAAAAGAGGTTGACATGCCGGTTAGTGATGAGTGGATAGGTACACTTTTGTTGGCCGGTTTACCCGAAGAGTACGCTCCAATGATAATGGGAATCGAAAGCTCGGGTGTAAAAATTACTTGTAACTCCATAAAAACAAAACTCTTACTCTTTCAAAAGCACATAAAAAATATGATGCAAAAAAAGGCTTGAGATGCTTTAATTGCAATCGTTACGGGCATAAAGCAGCTGATTGTCGAGCAAAGCCAAATAAAGATAAACAAAAGAAAGAGGTTGGTTTCTGCACAGTTTTTGCAACAAGAGCTATCAACAACAATGATTGGTACATTGACTCAGGAGCAAGTTTGCATATGTCCATGAGAAAGAACTGGTTCATTGATATAAAAGAGCCCCATGTGTTAGAAATTTTTGTGGCCAACAAAGAAAAATTGAAAGTTCATGAAGTGGGCGATGTCAAAATCAAAGTTAAAAATCCTAGCGGAGAATTAGTCAACGTAACCATTAACAACGTATTGTATGTTCCTGACCTAACGGTGAATCTTCTCTCAGTGAGTTAAATTATGAAAAGGGGTTACACAGTAAAGTTTCAAAGGGATATATGTACTATATCCGAAAATGGCAATATTGTTGCAACAGCTCATATACAAGACAACATGTTTAAATTGGATCAGGAAAATAATGAGATGAGTATGATGGTTGCTCAGGTTGGTGCTAAGATATGGCATGCTAGAATGGGCCATTTAAATTACGCAGATTTGGCCAGGACTAAACTTCTTTCTATGTAAACATCACAACAATAGGCTTATGAGCCTAGTTCAAATGAACGATTTGTTTCAAATCGGATGAACTAAAATTACAAGTCATTGCACAGTGTAAGAAAGACTGAGATCAGACACGGCCTAAACTCTTGAGTTTCTTTTTATATTTCTTTCCTCTCTCTCCCATAAATTCAAGACTTGCGTAAGTAAACTTGCCGTAACTGTTCCCCTTCAAAGTAACCATGAATAAGAAAAATTACCGGCTTATTTAAATGAATTTAACAATCTGAACTATTCAGTGAAATGATTTGGGCCTTAAGTCTAATTCACACATTTATTTAATGGCAAATGATCTGCCATTTGGGACTCTGTTGAATGCGTTAGTTTAGAAGCTGCAGCTGGCGACTTGGCTGCCATTATTTAGGGCATTTTAGCAAATCACCTTGGACGAAGAGAGAGCATTTTGCAATATGAGCAACTAACACAATTGTTTTATCAAAATAGATCTCATTGCTTTGGGTTGTATTGGAAAATAAGAGCACTAGCGCTTAAAGAAATTTACCTGTTACTGTAAATTATTTTCATAAACGTATAAGAGGTTGGATTGAACTGGCCCATAAAAAAACAACGAATTTAGATGTTTGAATGTTCATTCAATTAAGTCTGCCGTCAGTTCTAAGTGCCTTAGCAAACTATTCCTTTCGAAGCCACAAGCTACTCGATACCCTGGCAAAGAGAAATTCGAAACATGAAGGACATGTGGGAAACGCGTTGGTGGAGTCTAAAATCCTGCTACTCAGTCAAAGAAAAATTTTTTCATTTGGTGTCTTACTACGGGAAGAAGAAAAAGGCCTGATTACAACATTGGTGGAGACTCGAAGTGGCTAGGCGACAGTCAAAGAGACTCATTAGCCCCCATGCATTAGGGCCTCAGCAGAAGTGACATCAAACTCTAAGTTGTGCTAATGACGGGTCATTGTAGACTTAACCACCACATGAGTAAATTCAGTGTGTTGTTTCTGTCAAGTAGAACATATTCTGTGCGATTGTCCAGTGATTTGCAGACGCAGAGTCAGCTACTTAGGCAGTGGATTGCAGGCCCCATAAGACTTAAGCATTACACAATGATTACGAGATTCTTGAAACTTTTTAATGATTTTAATTGGGAATTGGTTGGCAATAAATTTCGGTTGAAAGTAATGAATTTTTTCATTAAATTAATGAGCAAAATTTACTTAGATCTGGACCACACACAGCAATTTTAGTTGGGCAATTCTTTATTAATTCTCTTTTAAAATTGCCCCTGTGTCTATTTTTTTCGGCAATTTTTGCATTCTAATTCATTCATTCATTCAGCATTCAAGCTACATGTCTTCTTTTTTTTTACAGCTTTAGAAGATACAAAGAGAGAACAAAAGGGAATTGCGGATTACGAGCAAGTTTGTACCCCTTTGCATTCTTCTTTCCATCCTCTCCTATAAAATCAAGAATTGCCAAACTAAAATTGCTGTATGTAATGCTGGTCTTAAACTAACTTGTGCTCTTATCCAAAAAATTTGACGTAGACTTGAAAGTAAAATTTATGAAAAATTCCATAACGTTGACTTTAAACTCTGCGTTAAAGGGTGTTGATCTTTAGGGGCAGATCATCAAATCATAAGGAACTTCGATATGTTTTGTTAATGTTTGTTTAAAAATGTTATCTAAATGTGAGATGATGCTGGCTAAAATTAAAACACACTGACATTTTTTTATAGTACAAGTCAAGGCGAATTAGATTTTTTTGATTTTTGAAACAGCACCATGATTATGAGCCCACATTTTTATTGTCTTGTGAGAGTAAATCGATCAAAGCAACAGCAACAACAATAAAACGAGCATAAAAAAGGACGGGTCTTAATGAAGAATAAAAGAAATACAAGATTACGTCATGTAGCACAAAAATCATCACGCGATATGTTCCTATGGGCTAATAATTTACAGCTAAATAACAGAAAGAGAGAGAGAGAGAGAGAGAGAGAGAGAAATGTATTTTTTATTATCTGCATCTTGCGCATGACTTAATCTTGTATTTCTATCATTCTTATATCTTAATCATAAGTACTTCTCTACAATTATTTTTCTTTGTTTGATTTTGGTTTTACTTTAAAGTCATAAAATGTTAATGAAACTGAGCTGAAAGCCTTCCAAAAAAGAAATTGGTCAACAGCATTTGTTGAAAAATTAATTAAAATTTAATTTAATTTAATTAATAAACATAAATTGTTTTCAGTTGTGATTTGAGTTCAGGTGGTATAGGAGATGCCACATCTTTTTTATGAGACACTAGTCGTCTAAATCTACCGCTAAACTGTTTTTTAAATCCTTTAAACACATTTCGTTGAGCAGCATCCTGCAATAGAGAAAAAGAAAATGTTTTTTTTTAAATATGAATTAATTATTATGCTTTAAAATTAAAAAAATAAATTAATTTAAATTTCTTTAAAAAATTTTCATTTCCAACGTATTTTTTTTTTTTTCATTTGGAAGTTCACCAGGCCTACTTAACTTTGTTTTTTAATATTAAAAATTCTGTTTTATAAACAGATTTCTCTTAATTTTAAATATTAAAAAAAAAAAAAACAGAAACGATTGAAAAACTTTAAAAGAAAATAGTAAAATTTTGATTAGCAGCGTTTTCGTTTCTAACAAAAATGTTGCATATATTCTGCCACACAAGAATGTTGGCCTTTTATTGTCTCCATAGATTAGTAGGTAGCGTACTAACCCACCAATCTGGGGGTCGCAGGTTCGATTCCTCTCTGGACCCTGGGTGTTTTCTGCAGACAGGCCAAGAAGCTTCGCGAATTTGTGTTGTTTAAAAAAAGATTTAAAAAAAAATTTTTTAGTTCTCAACATGTTGCATATAAGAGATGCAGCAATGGCACATGTTTTGCCCTTAATTTATAAGTGAAAGTGAGATACTGCTCTTTTTTACAGCTGTGTTTACTACTTGTTTATAAAGGGTCCGCCATCGAACGTTTTTTTTTCCACTAGTGCTTATTTCATGAATGGTAACACTTAGCTCATGTCTGATTTGACAAATAATTAGTTTTATCCTTCCGCTGAAAGAATATGGTTGTGTTTTCGCTTCGCTAAGTAGGCCTGCGATCGACTTACAGAAGATGCCGATTTTGCCAAAAAATCATCTTTTCAGATGAAGCTCATTTTGATCTTGGCGGGTATGTTAGCAAGCAAAATTGTCGCATTTGCGGCACAGAAAACCCGCACGTATACAATGAAAAGCCGACGCACCCAAAACGAGTCACTGTTTGGTGCGGATTTCGGTCCAGAGGCATAATTGGGCCATTTTTCTTCGAACATGAGCAAGGAGTGGCCGTTAGTCAATGGCGATCGTTCCCGGGCCATGTTGAACGAATTTTTGTTCATAAAAATTGAAGAGGATGATATTGGCAACATTTGGTTTCAACAGGACGGCGCTACGTGCCACACAGCCGAAGCTACACTCGATGTTTTTATAGCATTTAAAAAAAAAAGTTATTTGGCGGACCCTGTACAATTAAATAAATTATTTATATGAAATAGAAGATTTAACATGTTCTTCGTCAAGATATTTTAAATAAAAATTCATTATGGGGTGATTTTTGCAACAAAAATATAATTTTATTTTATAATAGTTTAGGTGCAACATTTTTTTTTGTGTTAATTGCTTATCAGTGGTATAAAAACGGCTTTTACACTAAAGCACATTTAACATCTACCATCTATTCCATAGAAAAAAATCAATATCGTTACAAGTTGTTCCAATCGCCTTTTGTTTCACTCAATATCTTTCGATAATTTTCTTGCCATCATTAGAAAAATGGCAAAATTTCGATTTTAGTGACATCACTGATGAACAACATTAAAGGTGAAGGTACACAGCACGCGTTTCACGCGCAACGCGTTTCATACTTCTTGAGCGTTTTACGCGTTTAAAGCGATGAGTTACACACAACGCTTTTGATGCTTTTTTTATAATCAGCTGTTGAAAGAAGTTATATTTTTATTTGGTAGAGTGACACAACAAAATGGATAACGAAATAATTTTACTTCAAGATTTTTTGGAGTTTTTGGATTTCATACAAATGGTTATATGTTCTGTTCATGTTTATTTACGAAGAACGCGTAAAAGAAGATTGCCGGCTTATTTGTTTCAACTTTCAGCCCGCTTTTTTTTTATTTTTATAATCAACGTATCCCTTGGCATACAATATTTTATGCTTTTTTACCTCTTCCATTAATTTTTCATCCATTTTTTTCAATTTAAATGTTGCTTTTTATAACAACAAATGTCACTTGTCAACTGTCAACCGCCTACAACGCGTGAAAAGTTAAAAGTTGCTTAACTTTTTGCGTCACACGCGTCTTTATGTACCTTGCTTCATATAAATACATTGTTTTAACTTTTTTGACAGAAGCGTAAAACGCGTTGACGCGCGCGACGCGTGCTGTGTAACTTCAGCTTAAACATTAAACAAAATAAAAATTAAAATTTTCAAGCGAAATGGATTTGATCTTGCAAAGCAACTTTTAGTCCAATAATGAATGATTTTTCTAAATTCATTTTCATATATTTTTTTGTTTCCAAAAACTTATTCTTCTTCTTTTCTTTTATTTTTCGACAGTTTAGTTGATCTTCCACTCATTTCTCTAAGATGTGCTGTAGTGTAAAAACCCTATAAATCTGCATTAGCTTTAAATTTTGCATGAAAAACTTATTTTTGTGTTATTGCAACCATAAAAAAGGCATTACTTTCTGCAGTTTTACATAATTTACAGGCAGAATGTGTTTTAAGTATAGGAAACGTCATAAAAATCCCCAAGAAAACCCCTAAAATTCCCCTCTGGCATCTCTCTTTCTAAAAACATTAAATTGTCTTCTTTACAGCCTATTGATCTATTCGGGCTGCATAGTTGCTCAAAATTGTTAATATATTTTTGGCGTCAGCAATAACAAAACTATTTTGCTTCAAGATGCCTTTGACAATAGCCCAGTGTTGTTCAATTAGCCGAAGCTGTAGACAGTTAGGAGGGTTCATGTGTTTTGCTACTAAATCGAGCTGATGTCTTTGATACCTGTCGCAGTTTTTGGAAACACTAAATTAGGCCAAATTTTTACTGGAGAGTGGTGGCGTTTAATTACACACAGCAGTCGTTTCTGCATAAAATTTGGGTTGTCATTGTTGAAGAGACCATAAACGGCGTGCAAATTGCTTGCCAAATTATGATTTTTTTACCAAAAGTATTTGTGGACGGGGTTGAATAAGAGGCCATTGAACAGAGATCAGTGTCAACTCCAACTGTTGACTGTATGACTATGCAGTTTACATGGCTTCATGGGAACTCTTCATATACTTTTTTTCTACTTTTCTTCTTCCTACTAATTTTTTTTCTTTTGGCCTTGTTCTTGTTCTATTCTTCTTTTTTATTTCTCTCTCTTTTCTGTCTTCTCTTCTTTTCTTCATCTTCTTCACTTTGTCTGTTCCTATTTTTTTCTTGTCTTCTTCTTCTTCCATTCCTTTTACTTCTTGTTCTTGTTCTCCTTAAAAACTTCTTCTTTAGATTTTCTTTTTCTTCTGCCTTTTCTTAGCTTCCTTTTTCTTCTTCTTTTCTCTATTTTCTTATATTTTTCAGCTTACCTATTTCTTCTTCTTCTTCTTCTTGTTTTTCTTATTTTTCTTTTTTCTCTTTCTTCTTCTCTTCTCCTTCTCTTCTTATTCTCCTCTTCTTATTCTGATTCTCTTCTTTCTATTTTTCAGTTTCAAATTTCTTCTTCTTGTTTTTCTTTTCTTTCTTCTTCTTCTCTTCTTCTAATGTGCATATTCTTTTTTTTTTTCTTCTCTTCGTATTCTTCTCTCCTTGTTCTTTTTCTTTTCTATATTTCACTTTCACTTTCTCTTTTTTTATTTTCTTCTTCTTATTTTTCTTTATCTTTCTTTTTCTTCTTATACTTCTTCTTCTCTTTTGATTCTTCTCTTCTTCCCTTATACGTAGTGTATACTCTCATATTGCCAGCAGTTCTCATCTCAATACACACTCAACCTGTAACATTTCGCATGCCGTTTTTCGGCATAAAAGTAGGCCAGATATTTAAGAACTGGTGCTGTGCATAACAATTCTTTTAGCTTTTTCTTTTTTCAAGTGATATGATCACGATTTCTTTGCAGCTTATGCCGGCTGGCGACTATGGTAGAAAAAATTTGGTACAAAACCTCGATGATACGTAACTCATGAAGATCTTTCGTATGAGACCAGTCCTTCACTGCTCGTATTTTATCTTAATCTGTTGAAAGCTTTCGCCGTTACATGAGGGCTCAAATCTGCAGAAAATTTCCAGGCTCTAAGCAGAAATCAAACCGGCAACGTTTAGATTTATAGGTTAGTATTCTAGTTACCAATCTGTTCTTTCTTTTTTGAATACTTCTTCCAGGTACTTGAAATCTGCATCAGAAGGCTTGCCCACAACAATTATATCGCCAGAGTAAGCCAACTTAGTCCCCTCAACTGGAGTACTGCAAAATCCAAATATTATTTCCTTTAACTGCCATTAATCAGTACTTGAGCTGAAAATAGTCTTGTCCTTGTCTTCGTTTGAGTTCTCCACTTTATTAAATCCAATATGGTGAAGAATTTTGTGTAGTAGTGCCTCTTGGTGACATCGTTTAGCTTTCTACAGTCAACACAAAATCTTGACCTGCTTTCTTGCTTCTTTGCCATAAATGAACTCCGTTGCAGGGTATCATTACGTTCAATTCCGATATTTTACTCCTTTACTTCAGAACGTTTGGCCATCGTGATGCTACTTAATGCCTGTTCAATTTCACATGCATCAGCTGAATTTCTTTTGTTCTTTACAAAGCTATTCTTCTAAGACCCAGACGTTAAATATCGTATTAACATATAATTTTAAAATTGTATTTTTTTCCTCTTGTTCTTCGTGATTAGATTGTGATACCTTCTAAAAAGTGATTTTATAAGAACTATCGGAAATTTAAAAAAAAACACATAAAATTCAGAAAAATGCATGAAATATTTATTTGGATCGATAGTTGGGTCGATATAATTTAATGTTTGAAGATTATTTCATGCAAATGTTGGCCGCGGCTGCGCCTCAAATGGTCCATCCGCTTAGTCCAATTTTGGCATACTCTTTCCAACATTTCGGCCGGTATCTCACGAATAATGTTGGCAATGTTGGCTTCCAGTGCGTCAATCGAAGCGGGCTTGTCCCTATAGACATTAGCCTTAACATAGCCCCACAAAAAATAGTCTAGAGGCGTTAAATCGCACGATCTGGGCGGCCAATTGACTGATCCCAAGCGTGAAATAAACTGTTCACCGAACTCGCCTCTCAATTGGTCCATTGTTTCGCGTGCTGTGTGGCATGTGGCACCGTCTTGTTGAAACCACATATCATGCAAGTCAAGCTCTTCCATTTTGGGCAAAAAAAAGTTTGTTATCATCGCACGGTAGCGCTCACCATTCACAGTAACGTTGTGATTCGCATCATCTTTGAAGAAATACGGCCCAATGATGCCGCCAGCCCATAATCCGCACCAAACGGTTGTTTTTTGTGGATGCATTGGTAGCTCTTGCAATGCTTCTGGCTGCTCTTCACTCCAAATACGGCAGTTTTGCTTGTTCACGTATCCATTCAACCAGAAATGAGCCTCGTCGCTGAACACAATTCTTCGATAAAAAAGTGGATCTTCATCTAACTTTTCAAGAGCCCATTCACCAAAAATTTGGCGTTGTGGTAGGTCGTTTGGCTTCAATTCTTGCACCAGTTGTATCTTATAAGGCTTCACACCCAAATCCTTCCGCAAAATTTTCCACGTAGTGGAGTAACAGAGGCCCAATTGCTGCGAACGGCGCCGAATCGATAATTCACGGTCATCACCAACACTGGCCGATACGGCTGCGATATTTTCTTCAGTTCGCACTCTACGTAAGCGTGTTGGTGGTTTAATGTCCAACAATGTAAATTTGGTGCGAAATTTTGTTACAATAGCCCGAATAGAAGCCTCAGTAGGTCGATTAAACTGACCATAAAATGGAAGAAGCGCGCGATGAACTTTCTTAACAGAGCACGCATTTTGGTAATAAAATTCAATAATTTGCAAGCGTTGTTCGTTTGTAAGACGATTCATGATTAAATTATAGACCAAACTGAAGATGTTTGACAGTGATACAAGATACAAAACGTGCGTGAGCTGTCAAAACTAGTGTTGCCAAAAAGATAATAGCAAAAAAATCACTCTTTAGTATTACCTCACATTATTGATTCTTTGGCAGGTTAGATTTAATAATTTCATAGGACCTTTTAAGTTGTCACCAGCTATCTCTGTTTTGTCCGCTCCTCCTTCTATGCTTAACCTAACCTAAAATTCCAGGTTCTGTTATGGAAAATTAGTGTTTTCAATAGTAACTAATTTTATTATTTCAGGCCTTTCTCTTCGTATTTGACTTTTAGGTACAAAACATGATTTTGGGAGCTCCCGTAGATAAGGAGGTATCAATCCGAGGTGCGATTCCTTGATATTTTCTGCAGACAAATCAAGAAACTTTGAGGGATTTGTGTTGATAAAAATAAAATATGTACATTTCATCAAAAATATCACTATTTGGTCCACAATATATAGAAGCCGTCTCTCCAACAGCAGGTTATGCGTACGTTTACATCAGATACTAAAACTTTATTATTTTACTTCTAGTTGTTGATTGTGATGCTCCAATATCTATAGTGAGGACGTGTTTCCCACCCTTGATATACTCTCAGGCAGTACGATTGGTATTATTTTCCTACATAATCGAGATAAATGATCATGGCCACTCGGCTGTAGTTCTAGCTTCTTTTATGTTAATGGTGGGTCTTAAAGTGTTTGTTAGTTCTCTGGCTTTCTTTCTTTTGATGGTGTCTCACAGGTTCTTTTTTCTTTTTTTTAAACCTCACAGTTATTTTGGAAATGACGAACTTTCTTGCAGTTTTAACATTTGTTCTATTGCTTTATCGCTTCTATCTTGGCTTTCAGGTCATTGAATCAGTTTATCTCTGCTCATCATTCTTTGATGTACCGAGTTAGAACGCAAGAGATTCAAGAATGCCATTTATAAATACTTCGATTTGGAGGGGGCGGCTCCGTCACTATCTCTTTATTGTTGACTGATACAGTTTTCCAGAAATTTGGCTGAGATGCTCTTCAAGCACAAAATCTATTTTTCCAATTCCGGTTTTGAGCTGGACGGTTTAAGACCTCAAAATGGGTATTGCCATCGAAAACAGAGTCCTTAATTTTACTACAATTCTCTGTCACTCTTTTTACTGTCTTTTCTCGACTTTAGAACTTTTTTAATTTATACTTTTAGCCCAATATAAGTTAGGTTACAGAACAGGAACTGGGCTTACTTGGATCCTCTGATGGGGCCTCTTTATAATACCTGTATAAGAGGAAGTAAAGAAGGGCAGCAAAATAGAAAGGAATTATAGGAAAACAGACAGAAGAAGACGATGAATCCGTCAGTTAAACCAATTACTACTCCTAACGAAGTCATATATTACGCCGAACCTTATAGTCGACAGCGCAGTGAGACCATGCAGGTGGCGCCGGCAGAGAAAGGGTTCTACAGTTTTCTCCTCCTCCCCATCTTGAAACTTCTACAGTAGTCGTTTGATGGCAAGCCCATTCTCCTAGCACGGTTGCCAAAATTGCAGTGGCCTGTTACTACAGCCACCACATTCCGTTGAGTTTCCTAGCTTAAATTTCTATGCCATCTACTTCGAGATTTTCCATTTTTCTCTGAATTTTTCAATACAGCCTTTCGTCAAATTCTCTCATTTTAACTTTAATGCTATTGACTGCTCTATTTACATCCTGTGAGATTTCAAGAAGCTTTTCTTTCAATTTTATTGATTTTTTTTTTAATTTAAGAATGACTAGACGAGAAAGATAAGAAGGGATCAGCACAAGCTCTATTTCGGGGGGATCTGCCTGCAGTCGACTGTAGAGGTCGGCAGTCTACATGGCTTCATTAGGAGTATCAACTGGTTTAGGTAACGGACTCGTCTTCTTCTTACTCTATCCCTTATAATAGCTACCCATTTTTCTTCTTATACAGGTATTAAAAAGGACCACGTCAAACAACCCTAGTGCATGAATTTTGGATTATTTTTGTTGACGATGATTTACCATGTGGTAAAATGTTTGAAATGTTAGATGGTGTTTGAAAGTACTGCCGATTAATGAACTCTTTTGAGTTGGTTTACTAGTAATTATAATATCTGACACGTATAAAAAGAAGCTCGTTTGCTGTCACCAATTGAAAATTCAACAATATTTCGTATTTTCGTCTTGTTTTTTTTTGGAACTCTTTGATACAGCAACCAGCTATACAATACGCATATACCATATTTTAGAATGATGGTCAACCAAGTCTATGCCTCCCACATGCTGCAACAGCTGATAATGTGAAGTTTGACACTTAAACCATCTTAAATAAAGAAGTACAACAAAAATTGTCTGATCCTTTTCTTGTTTCTTTCATTCAAATCATCATAAAACTCTTCTTATTCTTCAGCTTCTTCATTATCAGAATTATTCTAGACGCAATCGCTCATCTGTAAGAAATTTTGAACGCAACTCTAAAACAAAAATTATGGCTTTTAAGGACAAAAGTTGCCTATAGCCAACATTGTGCTTATGAAATTTCTGACATAAAATAAATTTTTTTTTAAAGTTTAGCAGCCTTTATAAAGGGTGTCCGAACAAGAACGCAAGATTTAAATTTGGCGCCATTCGAAGTGTCATTGTTTCACATTTGAACAATTGTTATTGTTTGCTAGTAGAAGGTACGAGGTTAGTAAAAAATGACCATGGACAGCGAAGGGAGTTCGTTAATTGGGTATTGGAGAGACAACATGAAAATGCTGATTTTGCCGATAAAATCATCTTCAGTGACGAGTCCCATTTCCATCTTGATGGCTTCGTCAATAGGCAGAATTGTCGCATTTGGGGTGAGGAAAATCCTCGAGTGATTCACGAGAAGTAAATGCATCCTCAACGTGTCCCTGTGTGGTGTGGTTTTTGGGCTGGAGGAATCATTGGACCTTTTTTTATGAAAATGAGGCAGGTCAAGCGCAAACAGTCAATAGTGTTCGGTATCGTGAAATGATAACCAGTTTTTGCTTGCCTAGAATTGAAGAAATGAATGTGGAGGGCTTGTGGTTTCAACAAGACGGCGCCACATGTCATACAGCCAGAGAAACAATTCAATTGCTGCATCAGTCATTTATTTAAAATTTAAATCTTGCGTTCTTGTTCGGACACCCTTTATAATTTTCTGAATGGCTTTTTTTTATAAAATTTACTTTTCTTAAAAAAAAAATCTTGCGCTCTTAGTTTTCATTTGAAATTTTGTAAAACAACTTTTTGCACAGGCAATGTTGCATTTGACATTAAAGAGTTAAATGGCTGAGCTGTAAAATCATGTTTTTTGACTTATGACTGACTGTGTGGAAGTAAAAAGAGTTTTGAAGGCCAGCATTTTCAAAATTATAAATTTCCTGGCATTTAAATATTTTTTTTTAATTTATCACTTTTAATGTTTTTTTTGTATTTTTTATTTAAGAATAATTTAAGGTTGTTAATTGTATATTTTGTAAAAGGTAATTGCCTTGTGTGGTTCAGGTTTTTCGATTTGAGGTTCTATTCTTTAGCAAACCAAACAAAAAACAAACTTGTTTTCTTTATTAAAAATTGTATGCATGTTTATGTGTGAATATTTATGTGTGCTTGTGTGTTGAAGTGTTTTTATTATAAAAAAAAAAAAAAACTATATATTTGAAGGTAAATACTTACATTATCGACGCAGTTGTAAATATTTGGAGATGGAGGCTCTGGTGGAAATATCCAACCAGTTGAGCTGTTAATCCTCCTTGCAAATGTTATGTTCTCCAGTTTCATAGCACTATTTATCGATATGTCATTGTTGTCAGGCAGAGAATTTGTATAGATTACCTCCAGACTGCGAGGCTCATTATAAGAAAAGTGCACGATATTATCCGTGTTAATGGTTCTACTAGTTTGATTGTGCCGTTGTTGCAGCTCAACCTCCACAGGTTCGGCAGTACTGGCAGGCGATATATCACGTTTCCTCAATCTATTACGCACAATACGCATTGTCACTAATGTTCCCGTATTACCAACCATGGTTTTTTATTTAAATTAATAAACATTGATATGTGTAGTTACTGTTGTAGGCAGTACAGCTTTAGCCATTTCATAGCTGTTTGGGTAGATAGTACTCGTAGCAGGTATACAAAGGCAGAAGAGGAGTTTTACTTCAATATGTATGTGTATAAGTCGATATGTTGTAGTTAGACACACTGAGTGATTGACTGACGTTCTTTGTCTTTAATTTATTTGGCGTTTCTTTAAAAAAAATTAATTCTTTTTTTTTTCCAAGTTTATAAAAATATCCAAATCACTCAGTGAAAAATATTTGTTATACACACATAAATACAAAATACATACAAGCATATTTTTTATGTTTGCATTTACATACATGCATACATACAAACAGATGTACAGATGTATGTAAACTGTCTTAGCATTTGAGTTTCTTTCTTTTCTTAACGTTTAGTTTATTTATTTTAATTTTTTTTATTTTTTGTTAAACAACTGCTCGTATTATGTATGTACACATAATATTTTGATAGAAAATTTTGTGACCTTGCTGATGACTACTGTTAATTGTTAGCGACCGTTGCATTTTATTGTATGCGATAGAATAATTAGAATATTTTTATTGATTTCCTTACACCCCGTTGCCACATGTGAGAAGCCAGCAAATTCGAAGAAACCCAACAAACTCTGAGATTTTTTTTTCTTTTCTACTAATAACACCAGCACATTCACACTAATGGCCAACATATGCTGTTGCCAGTGAATTTTTGACAGCAAGCAGGAGTGCCATATTAATTCAATATGGTTGGTTTGGTTTTTGAAATTAACTTTTTTATTTTGAGTAAAATGAAATTAAATAAAATAAAAAAAATCACTAATAAAAATAAAAAGCAAAATAAAATTAAATAAATTAAATTAAATAAAATAAAAAAACAGAATAAAATAAAATAAATTATATATAAAAAAAAACAATTTAAATTAAAATAAAATAAATCAAATAAAAAAAAAATAAAATTAAATAAAAATACAATAAAATAAATTTAAAAAAATATACAGCCGAATTATGAATTAAAATTCCCGGATAATTTTTCCATTTTTCCCTTTTTCCCTTTCCTCTTGTCATAAAAAAATTTCTCTCTTTTTTAACATAGAAAATTCATTAATTTACGGAATTTTTTCCAAAAACCAAAATTTTCCTTGGGGAAATATTCCTAGGGAATAATCATGATTTGGCTGATAAACAAATTAAATAAAATAAAACTAAAACAAAATAAATTAAATAACATAAAAAAACAATATTAAATAAAATTAAAATAAATAAAATAAAACTTAAAATAAATTAAATAAAATAAAATAAAAAAGCAAAAGAAAATAAATTGAATAAAAAAACTAAATAAAATAATAATAATATAATATTAAATTAAAATGAATTAAATACAATAAAATAATTTTAAAAAAATATAGAAAATTAAATAAAAAACCTAAATAAAATGAAATAAATTACATTAAATAAAATAAAATATAAATAAAAAAAACAATTTAAATTATATATAAAATAAATAATTAAAAAAAAAAAAATAAAATAAAATAAAAGAAAACAAAATAAAATTAAAAAATTAAATTGAATAAAAAATAAAATAAAAAAACAATATAAATTATAAATAAAATAAAAAACAATTTAAATTAAATAACATAAAAAAGCAATATTAAATTAAAATAAAATAAAAATAGTTTAAAAACTATATAAAAATTAAATAAAAAAATTAAATAAAAATAAAAAACAATTTAAATTAAAATAAATTAAATTAAATAAAAAAATATAATAAATTAAATTAAATAAAATAAATTAAATTAAATAAAAAGATGAAATATAAAAAAAAATAAAATATAAAAAAATAAAATAAATGAAATCAAATAAAAAAACAAAATGAAATGAAAAAAATTAAGTAGAAAAAAAACAAAACGGGCACACACTACACCAGCTGACTTGACTGCTTAAGTCTGGCAGCCTGCAAAAAGCTTGTGTAGTGGATGCCTCACAATGATTTTTATATTTGCTCACATTTTTAAAAGTGAACATTGAAATTGTGTAGTGGATTCTTAAAACGTTGTGGTGTGTGGCTAATTTTTTTTTCTTTTTAATTAACAACGACAAATTATATAAAAGGATGCTTTAAGACTGTCTTTGCTAGAATTTTTAATTGGAATAGTGTAAAAAATTTTTTATATCACAAAAAAAAATTAATTTTAAAAATATAGCTGTTACATTTGAAAGTGTTATAAGTCCACTTTAAGAAAAAAATTAACCAACATTGACTTTAGTGAGATATACACGCTTTCTTATTAAATTTAGGGCAGACTCATTTTTTGGAAAAAGTGAACTTGTATCACTTAAAAAAAACAGCTAAATTAAATTAATTTATGTTTTAAAATTAATTTTATGTTAATAATTATTGTTTTTCAAGCTTAAGGTCGTAACAAATTTATTTTATATTTTTTAGTATTTTGATTTGTCTTCTGCAAGGTCCCTGCAGAAAACATTTGTACCAATTAAAAAAAAACTGCTAAATTAATTTAATTTTTAACCAATAATTAATGTTTTTCCAGCTTAAAGTCTTAAATAAAAATCTTTTTTATTTTTTTTTATATTCCGTTGGTTAACTAAAATTACGCTGTGTGGTCCTAGTCTGGCTCGCACTCCTTTCTGTAGGGCAGGACAGGAAACGTTGGAACATGTTCTTTGCGAGTGTCCAACGGTGGCAAGATGCAGAATAAGCTGCTCAGATAGTAGGGAATTGCTCTAAGAAGATCTTGATCATGAAGATCATGATTAATCCTACAGCAATTACGAGATTCGTAAGTAGTCTTGGATTGTAGTTGGGAACTGGGCTGCAGAATAGATCTTAAAGATGATAATGATAATGATGTTCTTTTCTCTACTCTATTCGTACAATTAAAAATTTGTCAAAGGAAAAAAGAATTTAAGCTGATTGTGTAAAACAAAATTTCGAAATTACGAAAAAATAATTGTTTAAATAAAATTGGCTTCTTATTTAATAGTATGTTCACACGACGAGTTTCAACGTTGGGTTCGCTCTCTGAACCTCGATTGTGAAAATTTGCGTTCAGACGACACATAATGAGTTTCATTTGACAGTTGTGTTTTTGTTTTGACAGTCGTTTTTTTTTTACATTTGAGCGCGTTGATTTTTTAGTTTTGAAATGGATAAAAAAGGTATGTTTAAAATATAAATATATGTATTTTTAGAAAAACTTGATGAAATTGGTGGTATTTCAATCATTTTCAGCACAAAGAAAAAGCGCAAGCAAATGGGAACAGCCACGTACATATGGAAATGGCTTCAGAGCTGCAAACACAGGGCTATAATTATACAGTCGACGAGCTAAAAACTAAAATGCATAACATGACCAATAGGTATCGGTAAGTATGCTTAAATACATAAATATGTACATATGCATTTATCTTAATCTTTCACAGAAAAGAAAAGCTGAAAATTGGCACAACTGGTGGCTCACCCTCAGAGTGGGATCTTTTCCACGAAATGGAAAACCTCTTGGCTCCTTGGAAAAGCTATAATCCGCAGGGTCTAGTTTCGGATAGTATAAACGGTAAGTAATAAAAAAGTGACCGAAAACCCAATTTTTAATATATATTGCAAACAAAAATAGGCTGCGATAAGAACATATATATCAGAGAATGGAACTAGTGCCTTATTTGTTGCAAGCAACAACATTCATTATTGGTTTTGAATGAATGCATGGTAAAAACAATGAATATATGAATGTACAACAAAAACGAATATTTTCATTCCTTTCTCTGATCTATATATACCAAAAAAAGAACTTAAATATAGCACTCTTACTTGTTTCATTTTATTTTTATTTCAAAAATAGTACTTTTTATAGTATAAGTTTGTATTCAAATTAATGTTTTTATTGTAGTTATTTTTGTATAATAACATTGTATTTTTTTTATTTATTTTTAAGACATAATTAGTGACCCGATGTCTCTGCCTTCGCCTCCAGCGTCATCGTCATCTATAATAACTCTGTCCCCACCAGTAGCATCGGAGTCAAATTCACCATCGGCACTACATACATCTAAAACAAAAAATAAAAATAATATTGAAAAGTTTATGCAGTCAATGGAAACAAATTTGAATAAAATGCAAGAAGAAATGAAGACTGCTTTAGAAAAAATTGTTATTATAGAAAATGAAAAAAAAGATGCTTTGAAGTCGTTTGTTGACAAGGAAGCCAAAATTCAAGAAGCAATTCTTGAATTTTTAAAAAATTCCTAAATTTTACGTACCTATATATACTTATTTATTTATTATATTAATTCAATTTTTTGATCTCCTGAATTTGTGATTTGTTTACTTCGCTCCTAAAATGTACACAAATTCCATAAAACGAACTTAAAAATGGTTAAATTATTTATATAACTCACAATTTTCCAAATTAACCGCTCCGATGCTGTTGACAGTTTGACAGTATTAAGCAACAGAAGCTGATTCGAAAGCTGTGAATGCTTCTTTTGCAAATCCTTTAGAAGATCGATGCATGAGTTAGATTGTTCTAAAAATTTGAGCTTGGCCTGCATCCTTCTTTGAACAAAAATTTTCTTCACAAGCATTTTTTTTTCATCCATTATTTTTTGATCCATTGTTTTTTCATCCATTGTTTTTTCATCCATTGTTTTTTATCCATTGTTTTTTTATAAAGTGTTTTTTTTATATTTTTCACAAATATAACTTTTAATAATTCCAAGTAATTTAATATGTTGTATTATTTATTGTTTTTTTCTATAACTTTGGTTTTCACTACGTATGAAATGCGTACAAAAGAAAAATATTTCTTTGTTTACAATTTGTTTTGTTTGACAGCTAGTTAAGATAAACTAGCGATAGAAATTAGCGATGACACTAAATTTTCATGGTTTCGGCAAGAGTTTCAAAATGAAACCTGCAGATTCGCTCACTTAATTTTGTATGGCGAATCTTCCTGTTTCATTCGAGATTGGGATGTGAACCCTCGAAAGAGAGCGAACCTTGTCTCGTCTGAACATACTATAAGTCATCAACTAATAGTATGTTCACACGACGAGTTTCAACGTTGGGTTCGCTCTCTGAACCTCGATTGTGAAAATTTGCGTTCAGACGACACATAATGAGTTTCATTTGACAGTTGTGTTTTTGTTTTGACAGTCGTTTTTTTTTTACATTTGAGCGCGTTGATTTTTTAGTTTTGAAATGGATAAAAAAGGTATGTTTAAAATATAAATATATGTATTTTTAGAAAAACTTGATGAAATTGGTGGTATTTCAATCATTTTCAGCACAAAGAAAAAGCGCAAGCAAATGGGAACAGCCACGTACATATGGAAATGGCTTCAGAGCTGCAAACACAGGGCTATAATTATACAGTCGACGAGCTAAAAACTAAAATGCATAACATGACCAATAGGTATCGGTAAGTATGCTTAAATACATAAATATGTACATATGCATTTATCTTAATCTTTCACAGAAAAGAAAAGCTGAAAATTGGCACAACTGGTGGCTCACCCTCAGAGTGGGATCTTTTCCACGAAATGGAAAACCTCTTGGCTCCTTGGAAAAGCTATAATCCGCAGGGTCTAGTTTCGGATAGTATAAACGGTAAGTAATAAAAAAGTGACCGAAAACCCAATTTTTAATATATATTGCAAACAAAAATAGGCTGCGATAAGAACATATATATCAGAGAATGGAACTAGTGCCTTATTTGTTGCAAGCAACAACATTCATTATTGGTTTTGAATGAATGCATGGTAAAAACAATGAATATATGAATGTACAACAAAAACGAATATTTTCATTCCTTTCTCTGATCTATATATACCAAAAAAAGAACTTAAATATAGCACTCTTACTTGTTTCATTTTATTTTTATTTCAAAAATAGTACTTTTTATAGTATAAGTTTGTATTCAAATTAATGTTTTTATTGTAGTTATTTTTGTATAATAACATTGTATTTTTTTTATTTATTTTTAAGACATAATTAGTGACCCGATGTCTCTGCCTTCGCCTCCAGCGTCATCGTCATCTATAATAACTCTGTCCCCACCAGTAGCATCGGAGTCAAATTCACCATCGGCACTACATACATCTAAAACAAAAAATAAAAATAATATTGAAAAGTTTATGCAGTCAATGGAAACAAATTTGAATAAAATGCAAGAAGAAATGAAGACTGCTTTAGAAAAAATTGTTATTATAGAAAATGAAAAAAAAGATGCTTTGAAGTCGTTTGTTGACAAGGAAGCCAAAATTCAAGAAGCAATTCTTGAATTTTTAAAAAATTCCTAAATTTTACGTACCTATATATACTTATTTATTTATTATATTAATTCAATTTTTTGATCTCCTGAATTTGTGATTTGTTTACTTCGCTCCTAAAATGTACACAAATTCCATAAAACGAACTTAAAAATGGTTAAATTATTTATATAACTCACAATTTTCCAAATTAACCGCTCCGATGCTGTTGACAGTTTGACAGTATTAAGCAACAGAAGCTGATTCGAAAGCTGTGAATGCTTCTTTTGCAAATCCTTTAGAAGATCGATGCATGAGTTAGATTGTTCTAAAAATTTGAGCTTGGCCTGCATCCTTCTTTGAACAAAAATTTTCTTCACAAGCATTTTTTTTTCATCCATTATTTTTTGATCCATTGTTTTTTCATCCATTGTTTTTTCATCCATTGTTTTTTATCCATTGTTTTTTTATAAAGTGTTTTTTTTTATATTTTTCACAAATATAACTTTTAATAATTCCAAGTAATTTAATATGTTGTATTATTTATTGTTTTTTTCTATAACTTTGGTTTTCACTACGTATGAAATGCGTACAAAAGAAAAATATTTCTTTGTTTACAATTTGTTTTGTTTGACAGCTAGTTAAGATAAACTAGCGATAGAAATTAGCGATGACACTAAATTTTCATGGTTTCGGCAAGAGTTTCAAAATGAAACCTGCAGATTCGCTCACTTAATTTTGTATGGCGAATCTTCCTGTTTCATTCGAGATTGGGATGTGAACCCTCGAAAGAGAGCGAACCTTGTCTCGTCTGAACATACTATAACACAAGCATTCGAATACACTACACAAACGCCCTTAAGATGGCGTTTGCAAATGGCTTCTGCTTCGCGATAGCCATAGATATGGCAACGTTGAAAGATATACCATATTAAGCTTAGTGAAAAGTGGCTGATAAATAGATCAAATTATGTAGTTGATCAAACTAGTTCTGATTCAATACAAGTGACTTTTATTTTTAAAAAAGCGTACACAAATGCATGATTGATGTTGATATTTGATGTGTGTATCAGCCACTATAGACTAGTGATGAATTTAAAGTGGCAACTTTGAAATGGTTAATGAAGCACAACAATATATGCTAAAATGTATATAATGCCATCTTTTTCTTTCTCTCTCTCTCTTCTTTAATAGAGTTAATTGTCACCACTTTTCTTTTAGCACGTTTTATAGCAACACGCAGCCAGCGAGTAACACGCAGTAACTTATTCGGAGTTTTATTTAATTTTTCCAAATTCTAAAAATCATTTTGGTGCAAATTTTCTGCAGTTATTTGTAAAGCGACTTTTGAAAGGCAAAATATGAACTAAAGCGCATGAATAATTCAAATTATTCATCTACAGAATTCTGCTTGTGAAACTTGTAATTGTGTCTGTTTCTGGGCACAATAATTTTAAAGAGAAAGACGGCAAATGAAATTTTGTTAAATGCAAAGCAAAGCCGTAAAATGTTGGTATTAAAAAAATTAAAATTCAATTATTTTACAAAAAATTTTAATTTTATAAATTTTCAGGACAGGTAGCTGTGTAATAGAAGGCCTACAAATTGAAAAACTACCTGGGCTTCTAAAGCAAAGAAAAAGGTAAGTGTTTTAATCAAAAAGCAAAAGTATACAAGCTGACAACTTGCAAACAGTTGCTGCCATTTTCTTTTTGTGTCTTGCTCTTGCAACTATTTAGAAGCAATTTTTGTATTTTTGTAAAAAAAAATGTCTTCAGCAAAATTAGAAATTTTTTAATGTTCTTTCGGCCACAATAAAAAATTTATGAAGTGTTTTCGTAATACAAGTCATCAACTAGAAAAATTTTATATGAAAAATGCTCAAACGTTTTAATGTTTTTCACACAAATTTTTTTTTTAACGATTTAATGGCTTGTGTTATGGAAGCAGCAGATTAATATTAAATAACAACTCTTGTGTGGTCCGGCCCGGTTCTTTATTCTCAGTTTCACAGAATTTCTTTCAAAAGCAGACTTTTTATCATTAAGCAACCCATCTAAACTGTTCTATTGAAAAGTGGGCAGGGCCAATTCCTTGTAGTAGAGAGATTATTTGTAAAAAAAAACTTCCAAACAAACAAGGATTTAATTCTATTCAAAGAGAAGATTATCATCGTTGTAACTATTGAAGTATGGAAAATTTCACGAAAAAGCTTCATATTCTGATCCCAAATATATAAATAAAATTCTTTTTCTGTTTGTTTGTTCGCTATAAAAACTTTTGTTTTCCAATAGATTTGTCTGAAATTTGACATCTATAATCTCTATACTCCAATGAAGGTCGCCATACGTACAGGGTGGGCCAAAAGAAACCAAGGGGTGTAAAAGTTTAATAACTTTTTTGTTTATTAATTTTTTTTTTTATTTTTTCTTTCAGATTATATAGACAACACTTGGCGAATTTATAATGGAGATCATCGGCAACGTCTAAATTTTGCAGTTAAATTTCAAGAGTTGGCCAGAAATGAAATCAACTCTATTGAAAATTTGATTATGAGTGATGAAGCTCATTTTCATTTGAATGGCTTTGTTAACAAGCAGAACTGTAGGTTCTGGGGTTCTCAAAATCCAAGAGCCATTCATCAACATTATTTGGCCAGCGCGATCGCCAGATTTGAAAATGCTCTAAAAAGAGCCCATCAGTGCGAAGCTGAAAACGGTGGTCATTTAAGAGACATCATTTTTCATACTTAGTGTAAAAAAATTTCCATTTTGTATATTATATAATCTGAAAGAAAAAATAAAAAAAAGTTAATAAACAAAAAAGTTATTAAACTTTTACACCCCTTGGTTTCTTTTTGCCCATCCTGTATTTGGACTGGTCACTCTTACATTTTTTTAAAAACAAAAATCAAGTATTCTTGGATGTCAGAATATGTAGAACATTTTATGTTAGAAAAGAAAACGTAATTATAGTGTTAAAGCTAAATTCTGAATTTAATATTAAGGCCCGTTACTACAACTTTCGATAGTTAAAGTTAGGATTTTGTGAAGTAAATAACTGGTTTTTGGCCAACACTTGAGAACCATATTGGAGTGAATAATTAAGGTTAGACTATCCGATATTTAACTTGTTGATATTTTTAATTTAATTTCCAACCAAAAGCTTGATATTTGATTTAAAAATTCTTAACTTTAACTATCGGTAACGTGTAATAACGGCCCTAAGTCCACTAACAGTGACTAGTGGTGTAACACAAATTATTAAGCCCTAGGTCTTACTAAAGATGTATACAGACGGGTCAGGAAACTTTTTAGCCCAGCAGACTAAGTGCTTTAGCATCAAGTAGATTTCCAAGATCAGAAGTAAAAGTTAATTTATCAAGCTGCTGCACGCAAAAAAAAAATATGATTGAATATGGTCACCGCAAACATAGTTTGTTCTCCACAAAAATATTATTTGTTAATTTGAAGCATGTAAGCATTATTATGATCACCATAAACATGCTTTTAGTTATTTTCAACTACAGTGGTACCTCCACATATGAGTGCCCCAACATATGAGTTTTTCGAGATACGAGTTTGGTTTAGCAGGTCGGCCGGTAATAGCACGCGACCGCGCCCATTACGAGATTGTGTCGCTGGGGAAATTCATGGGTCTAGAGGTGGAAGAGAGAGACGTGAACGAGCTCGTCGAGGAGCACACCCAGGAACTGACGACTGAGGAGATACAATAGTTACAGTCACAGCAGCATACAGAGGTTATGCAAGAAATTGGTTTCAAGGAGTCAGAGGAGGAGGTTATTTCTACAAGTGAGATAAAGGAGATCTTAAGAATGTGGGAGAGAGTTTCATAGTTCGTGGAAAATAAACACCCAGAAAAAGTTGCAACAGGTCGTGCATCTGATCTTTTTAAACACTTGCCTAACTCATTTCCGGAACATTCTGAGAGGGAGGAAGAAACAAACCTCCTTGGACATGTTTTTCTCTAAACGGCCTACAGGTGAAAGCGAGAAAAATGTAGCGCAAAAGGCAAAGACCAGTGAGGATATCTAATTTATTTCTTTACATTCTCTTTTTTGTTTTTGTAGAATAAATATTTGTCATTTATAAATACGTTTTTATTATTCAAAACCACGTAACAAAAATAACTGGGGTGAGATTTTGGGGGCTGGAACGGATTAATTGTTTTGTTTGGGGAAATTTGCTTCAAGATACGAGTAGTTCAAGATAGGAGCAAACTCGTATGTCGAGGTACCACTGTATAATATGTTTACCATCATAGATTTGCTTGAATTTTTCATATTATTTTTAATAAAATTTTAACTGAAACCATAATATGTTTGTAGTAAACATAATAATGATAAAAATATGGTTGAAAGTAAACTGTTTTCTATTTTGTCCCTTCCGCAACGCTATAAATTAAGTGAGCTCAAACTCAACTAAGCTTTGTGGCTGAAGCTAATGAGCGGTTTCTTAACTAAATATTCCAAAGTTCGAAACCTGGTGAAGTCATATAAAAAAAATAAAAACCCTGTTGTATAACATAATAAATAAATATAAATTAATAGAAATGAAAAAATCAATAGAATACAAAAAATTTATTTAAAAAACTTAAAAAAAAATTTCAATTTAAACTTTATAATTCCAAATAATTTAATGGAATAAAAAAAAAATTATATAGAAAATGTTTGTATGTAAAAAAGAAAAAAAATTATAAAAATTGCATAAAAAATTAAAATAAAAAAATGTTTTTAGCCCTGTCTGGGGGTTGAACCATAACATCTATAGCTGAGAGGTATTTCAAATGTGTTTGGTTTAAAAAGAAAATTTTTTTAATTAAAAAAAGTTTTTTTTTTTTTTTTTTTTTTTGCCCTGTCTAGGGGTTGAACCTCAACATGTGCAGTTGACTTAAAAATATATATGGTTAGATGCAATCATAAATCTAATCATACCATGTTGCCACCAGAATATGGTTGCCTCAACCATATTTTTTCTTTGCGTGCGACCATTTAAAGCATAATTTACACTTAAATGCTGACCACGGTAGTAGCATGTGATTCAATTCCACAAGCAGCTAAACGTATTTATATCATTCTGTAAGTAAAAGTGATCTGCTAGTTGATTTACCTCATGAGAAAATTTTATTATTTTCTTTAAATCATTTATAAATAAAGAAAATAAGAGGAAGCCAAGATGGCTACCCTGAAGCACACCAGATAAAACAGCAATCGTTTTAAAAGAAAACTAGCGATAACTGAAAGTAGGATGTAATCGATCAGGGGGGTTACTCTCTATTGCGATGCAACTCAATGTAAAATTCATACAGAAGCGAATGGTTTTTCTTTCGCATCGCAATAGAGAGTAGCCCCCCAGATAAATGCTTTTTGTTTATTACAAACAGACTTTAACTAAAGATGGGCTTGTGCTGCTCATAACTTTTAACCTGAAGTTGCCATATTTTCGATTTTAGATGTGGCAACCTCAGCATCCATTGACATTAGGCCTGATTATGACTGTCATTGTCATATGTTTTATATGGGCTTGTCCTGAAGTCGACTACGACAACGACACTCGTAATTAGGCTGATTTAATAATTTTTTTTTTATTAAAATTTAATTTACATTAAACCGAAATCTATTAGATTTGATATGAAATCTCTTTAGCTTTTTTTAGACATAAATCAGGATTTAATTTTCTTAACAAAAACAAACTTGGTCAACGAGTGGCATTACATTTAAAATAATAATTAGCATTTATCCTTTTTTGTGTATGTATTTTAGTAGTATGTTTATGTAGGTTCTAACCCACTTTTCCAGGGCTGGAAATGTCATGTTGTTGAAAAGAGTGAGTCGATTAAATTTCCATCTCTGGACGTAGGGTTGTTTTATGAGATTCAATGAACATGCATAGATGGAAAATTAAATATTAAATGTTTAGTACTGAAAATCTATATCAAAAGCTTCAGATTGGAATTAACAGCTCTGAATTGTGTGTGTCGTGAGTAAAATGGGTGCCATCCTATTGTTAGTTTATCGAAGGCACAATCCTATAATATGGTAGCACTATCCTTTTTGAAGATACAACTCTGTGTGTATAACAATTTTAATTACCCCTATAGCGAATTCCATGTGAAATTTTTGCTTTTTTTAATTTATCAAGCAAATATGGAAATTATTATAGCAAAAGAATTAAAAATTCAATTATTTCCCGATAAAATCGTTTATCCATAACAGATGACAGTTCTACCACAAGAACCATTCATAAATGGCTTCAATAAAGAAATATATTTTTTGTTCTTAAAATCTTATAAAATTTTAGAAATTTTTTTATTTTACATGCACTGGATGCGGGAAACTGTTTAACAGTAAAAGTTGAAACTACTTAAGAAAACGTAAACTGTAACATTCCCACTTCATAGTCTCTGGCTACTCCTTTTTGGTAATCGACCTCTGCAAAGAATCACAGAGAAGCACTTAGCTTTAAAATTGGCGGAATTCCAAAGGATTATTTCGGCGATGACAAGAAATTATTGAGTACATCCAGAATATATATTTATAAATGCGGGCTTATTTATTTTGTAAAAAAAAAAATTTCTCTCTTTTTTAACATAGAAAATTCATTAATTTACGGAGTTTTTCCCAAAAACCAAAATAATCCTTGGGGAAATATTCCTAGGGAATAATCATGATTTGGCTGATAAACAAATTAAATAAAATAAAACTAAAACAAAATAAATTAAATTAAATAAAAAGCAATTTAAATTAAAATAAATTAAATAACATAAAAAAATATTAAATTAAATTAAAATAAATAAAATAAAAAATAAAATAAAAATTAAAATAAATTAAATAAAATAAAATAAAAAAGCAAAAGAAAATAAATTGAATAAAAAAACTAAATAAAATAATAATAATATAATATTAAATTAAAATGAATTAAATACAATAAAATAATTTTAAAAAAATATAGAAAATTAAATAAAAAACCTAAATAAAATGAAATAAATTACATTAAATAAAATAAAATATAAATAAAAAAAACAATTTAAATTATATATAAAATAAATAATTTAAAAAATAAAAAATAAAATAAAATAAAAGAAAACAAAATAAAATTAAAAAATTAAATTGAATAAAAAATAAAATAAAAAAACAATATAAATTATAAATAAAATAAAAAACAATTTAAATTAAATAACATAAAAAAGCAATATTAAATTAAAATAAAATAAAAATAGTTTAAAAACTATATAAAAATTAAATAAAAAAATTAAATAAAAATAAAAAACAATTTAAATTAAAATAAATTAAATTAAATAAAAAAATATAATAAATTAAATAAAATAAAATAAATTAAATTAAATAAAAAGATGAAATATAAAAAAAAATAAAATATAAAAAAATAAAATAAATGAAATCAAATAAAAAAACAAAATGAAATGAAAAAAATTAAGTAGAAAAAAAACAAAACGGGCACACACTACACCAGCTGACTTGACTGCTTAAGTCTGGCAGCCTGCAAAAAGCTTGTGTAGTGGATGCCTCACAATGATTTTTATATTTGCTCACATTTTTAAAAGTGAACATTGAAATTGTGTAGTGGATTCTTAAAACGTTGTGGTGTGTGGCTAATTTTTTTTTTCTTTTTAATTAACAACGACAAATTATATAAAAGGATGCTTTAAGACTGTCTTTGCTAGAATTTTTAATTGGAATAGTGTAAAAAATTTTTTATATCACAAAAAAAAATTAATTTTAAAAATATAGCTGTTACATTTGAAAGTGTTATAAGTCCACTTTAAGAAAAAAATTAACCAACATTGACTTTAGTGAGATATACACGCTTTCTTATTAAATTTAGGGCAGACTCATTTTTTGGAAAAAGTGAACTTGTATCACTTAAAAAAAACAGCTAAATTAAATTAATTTATGTTTTAAAATTAATTTTATGTTAATAATTATTGTTTTTCAAGCTTAAGGTCGTAACAAATTTATTTTATATTTTTTAGTATTTTGATTTGTCTTCTGCAAGGTCCCTGCAGAAAACATTTGTACCAATTAAAAAAAAACTGCTAAATTAATTTAATTTTTAACCAATAATTAATGTTTTTCCAGCTTAAAGTCTTAAATAAAAATCTTTTTTATTTTTTTTTATATTCCGTTGGTTAACTAAAATTACGCTGTGTGGTCCTAGTCTGGCTCGCACTCCTTTCTGTAGGGCAGGACAGGAAACGTTGGAACATGTTCTTTGCGAGTGTCCAACGGTGGCAAGATGCAGAATAAGCTGCTCAGATAGTAGGGAATTGCTCTAAGAAGATCTTGATCATGAAGATCATGATTAATCCTACAGCAATTACGAGATTCGTAAGTAGTCTTGGATTGTAGTTGGGAACTGGGCTGCAGAATAGATCTTAAAGATGATAATGATAATGATGTTCTTTTCTCTACTCTATTCGTACAATTAAAAATTTGTCAAAGGAAAAAAGAATTTAAGCTGATTGTGTAAAACAAAATTTCGAAATTACGAAAAAATAATTGTTTAAATAAAATTGGCTTCTTATTTAAGTCATCAACTAACACAAGCATTCGAATACACTACACAAACGCCCTTAAGATGGCGTTTGCAAATGGCTTCTGCTTCGCGATAGCCATAGATATGGCAACGTTGAAAGATATACCATATTAAGCTTAGTGAAAAGTGGCTGATAAATAGATCAAATTATGTAGTTGATCAAACTAGTTCTGATTCAATACAAGTGACTTTTATTTTTAAAAAAGCGTACACAAATGCATGATTGATGTTGATATTTGATGTGTGTATCAGCCACTATAGACTAGTGATGAATTTAAAGTGGCAACTTTGAAATGGTTAATGAAGCACAACAATATATGCTAAAATGTATATAATGCCATCTTTTTCTTTCTCTCTCTCTCTTCTTTAATAGAGTTAATTGTCACCACTTTTCTTTTAGCACGTTTTATAGCAACACGCAGCCAGCGAGTAACACGCAGTAACTTATTCGGAGTTTTATTTAATTTTTCCAAATTCTAAAAATCATTTTGGTGCAAATTTTCTGCAGTTATTTGTAAAGCGACTTTTGAAAGGCAAAATATGAACTAAAGCGCATGAATAATTCAAATTATTCATCTACAGAATTCTGCTTGTGAAACTTGTAATTGTGTCTGTTTCTGGGCACAATAATTTTAAAGAGAAAGACGGCAAATGAAATTTTGTTAAATGCAAAGCAAAGCCGTAAAATGTTGGTATTAAAAAAATTAAAATTCAATTATTTTACAAAAAATTTTAATTTTATAAATTTTCAGGACAGGTAGCTGTGTAATAGAAGGCCTACAAATTGAAAAACTACCTGGGCTTCTAAAGCAAAGAAAAAGGTAAGTGTTTTAATCAAAAAGCAAAAGTATACAAGCTGACAACTTGCAAACAGTTGCTGCCATTTTCTTTTTGTGTCTTGCTCTTGCAACTATTTAGAAGCAATTTTTGTATTTTTGTAAAAAAAAATGTCTTCAGCAAAATTAGAAATTTTTTAATGTTCTTTCGGCCACAATAAAAAATTTATGAAGTGTTTTCGTAATACAAGTCATCAACTAGAAAAATTTTATATGAAAAATGCTCAAACGTTTTAATGTTTTTCACACAAATTTTTTTTTTAACGATTTAATGGCTTGTGTTATGGAAGCAGCAGATTAATATTAAATAACAACTCTTGTGTGGTCCGGCCCGGTTCTTTATTCTCAGTTTCACAGAATTTCTTTCAAAAGCAGACTTTTTATCATTAAGCAACCCATCTAAACTGTTCTATTGAAAAGTGGGCAGGGCCAATTCCTTGTAGTAGAGAGATTATTTGTAAAAAAAAACTTCCAAACAAACAAGGATTTAATTCTATTCAAAGAGAAGATTATCATCGTTGTAACTATTGAAGTATGGAAAATTTCACGAAAAAGCTTCATATTCTGATCCCAAATATATAAATAAAATTCTTTTTCTGTTTGTTTGTTCGCTATAAAAACTTTTGTTTTCCAATAGATTTGTCTGAAATTTGACATCTATAATCTCTATACTCCAATGAAGGTCGCCATACGTACAGGGTGGGCCAAAAGAAACCAAGGGGTGTAAAAGTTTAATAACTTTTTTGTTTATTAATTTTTTTTTTTATTTTTTCTTTCAGATTATATAGACAACACTTGGCGAATTTATAATGGAGATCATCGGCAACGTCTAAATTTTGCAGTTAAATTTCAAGAGTTGGCCAGAAATGAAATCAACTCTATTGAAAATTTGATTATGAGTGATGAAGCTCATTTTCATTTGAATGGCTTTGTTAACAAGCAGAACTGTAGGTTCTGGGGTTCTCAAAATCCAAGAGCCATTCATCAACATTATTTGGCCAGCGCGATCGCCAGATTTGAAAATGCTCTAAAAAGAGCCCATCAGTGCGAAGCTGAAAACGGTGGTCATTTAAGAGACATCATTTTTCATACTTAGTGTAAAAAAATTTCCATTTTGTATATTATATAATCTGAAAGAAAAAATAAAAAAAAGTTAATAAACAAAAAAGTTATTAAACTTTTACACCCCTTGGTTTCTTTTTGCCCATCCTGTATTTGGACTGGTCACTCTTACATTTTTTTAAAAACAAAAATCAAGTATTCTTGGATGTCAGAATATGTAGAACATTTTATGTTAGAAAAGAAAACGTAATTATAGTGTTAAAGCTAAATTCTGAATTTAATATTAAGGCCCGTTACTACAACTTTCGATAGTTAAAGTTAGGATTTTGTGAAGTAAATAACTGGTTTTTGGCCAACACTTGAGAACCATATTGGAGTGAATAATTAAGGTTAGACTATCCGATATTTAACTTGTTGATATTTTTAATTTAATTTCCAACCAAAAGCTTGATATTTGATTTAAAAATTCTTAACTTTAACTATCGGTAACGTGTAATAACGGCCCTAAGTCCACTAACAGTGACTAGTGGTGTAACACAAATTATTAAGCCCTAGGTCTTACTAAAGATGTATACAGACGGGTCAGGAAACTTTTTAGCCCAGCAGACTAAGTGCTTTAGCATCAAGTAGATTTCCAAGATCAGAAGTAAAAGTTAATTTATCAAGCTGCTGCACGCAAAAAAAAAATATGATTGAATATGGTCACCGCAAACATAGTTTGTTCTCCACAAAAATATTATTTGTTAATTTGAAGCATGTAAGCATTATTATGATCACCATAAACATGCTTTTAGTTATTTTCAACTACAGTGGTACCTCCACATATGAGTGCCCCAACATATGAGTTTTTCGAGATACGAGTTTGGTTTAGCAGGTCGGCCGGTAATAGCACGCGACCGCGCCCATTACGAGATTGTGTCGCTGGGGAAATTCATGGGTCTAGAGGTGGAAGAGAGAGACGTGAACGAGCTCGTCGAGGAGCACACCCAGGAACTGACGACTGAGGAGATACAATAGTTACAGTCACAGCAGCATACAGAGGTTATGCAAGAAATTGGTTTCAAGGAGTCAGAGGAGGAGGTTATTTCTACAAGTGAGATAAAGGAGATCTTAAGAATGTGGGAGAGAGTTTCATAGTTCGTGGAAAATAAACACCCAGAAAAAGTTGCAACAGGTCGTGCATCTGATCTTTTTAAACACTTGCCTAACTCATTTCCGGAACATTCTGAGAGGGAGGAAGAAACAAACCTCCTTGGACATGTTTTTCTCTAAACGGCCTACAGGTGAAAGCGAGAAAAATGTAGCGCAAAAGGCAAAGACCAGTGAGGATATCTAATTTATTTCTTTACATTCTCTTTTTTGTTTTTGTAGAATAAATATTTGTCATTTATAAATACGTTTTTATTATTCAAAACCACGTAACAAAAATAACTGGGGTGAGATTTTGGGGGCTGGAACGGATTAATTGTTTTGTTTGGGGAAATTTGCTTCAAGATACGAGTAGTTCAAGATAGGAGCAAACTCGTATGTCGAGGTACCACTGTATAATATGTTTACCATCATAGATTTGCTTGAATTTTTCATATTATTTTTAATAAAATTTTAACTGAAACCATAATATGTTTGTAGTAAACATAATAATGATAAAAATATGGTTGAAAGTAAACTGTTTTCTATTTTGTCCCTTCCGCAACGCTATAAATTAAGTGAGCTCAAACTCAACTAAGCTTTGTGGCTGAAGCTAATGAGCGGTTTCTTAACTAAATATTCCAAAGTTCGAAACCTGGTGAAGTCATATAAAAAAAATAAAAACCCTGTTGTATAACATAATAAATAAATATAAATTAATAGAAATGAAAAAATCAATAGAATACAAAAAATTTATTTAAAAAACTTAAAAAAAAATTTCAATTTAAACTTTATAATTCCAAATAATTTAATGGAATAAAAAAAAAATTATATAGAAAATGTTTGTATGTAAAAAAGAAAAAAAATTATAAAAATTGCATAAAAAATTAAAATAAAAAAATGTTTTTAGCCCTGTCTGGGGGTTGAACCATAACATCTATAGCTGAGAGGTATTTCAAATGTGTTTGGTTTAAAAAGAAAATTTTTTTAATTAAAAAAAGTTTTTTTTTTTTTTTTTTTTTTTGCCCTGTCTAGGGGTTGAACCTCAACATGTGCAGTTGACTTAAAAATATATATGGTTAGATGCAATCATAAATCTAATCATACCATGTTGCCACCAGAATATGGTTGCCTCAACCATATTTTTTCTTTGCGTGCGACCATTTAAAGCATAATTTACACTTAAATGCTGACCACGGTAGTAGCATGTGATTCAATTCCACAAGCAGCTAAACGTATTTATATCATTCTGTAAGTAAAAGTGATCTGCTAGTTGATTTACCTCATGAGAAAATTTTATTATTTTCTTTAAATCATTTATAAATAAAGAAAATAAGAGGAAGCCAAGATGGCTACCCTGAAGCACACCAGATAAAACAGCAATCGTTTTAAAAGAAAACTAGCGATAACTGAAAGTAGGATGTAATCGATCAGGGGGGTTACTCTCTATTGCGATGCAACTCAATGTAAAATTCATACAGAAGCGAATGGTTTTTCTTTCGCATCGCAATAGAGAGTAGCCCCCCAGATAAATGCTTTTTGTTTATTACAAACAGACTTTAACTAAAGATGGGCTTGTGCTGCTCATAACTTTTAACCTGAAGTTGCCATATTTTCGATTTTAGATGTGGCAACCTCAGCATCCATTGACATTAGGCCTGATTATGACTGTCATTGTCATATGTTTTATATGGGCTTGTCCTTAAGTCGACTACGACAACGACACTCGTAATTAGGCTGATTTAATAATTTTTTTTTTATTAAAATTTAATTTACATTAAACCGAAATCTATTAGATTTGATATGAAATCTCTTTAGCTTTTTTTAGACATAAATCAGGATTTAATTTTCTTAACAAAAACAAACTTGGTCAACGAGTGGCATTACATTTAAAATAATAATTAGCATTTATCCTTTTTTGTGTATGTATTTTAGTAGTATGTTTATGTAGGTTCTAACCCACTTTTCCAGGGCTGGAAATGTCATGTTGTTGAAAAGAGTGAGTCGATTAAATTTCCATCTCTGGACGTAGGGTTGTTTTATGAGATTCAATGAACATGCATAGATGGAAAATTAAATATTAAATGTTTAGTACTGAAAATCTATATCAAAAGCTTCAGATTGGAATTAACAGCTCTGAATTGTGTGTGTCGTGAGTAAAATGGGTGCCATCCTATTGTTAGTTTATCGAAGGCACAATCCTATAATATGGTAGCACTATCCTTTTTGAAGATACAACTCTGTGTGTATAACAATTTTAATTACCCCTATAGCGAATTCCATGTGAAATTTTTGCTTTTTTTAATTTATCAAGCAAATATGGAAATTATTATAGCAAAAGAATTAAAAATTCAATTATTTCCCGATAAAATCGTTTATCCATAACAGATGACAGTTCTACCACAAGAACCATTCATAAATGGCTTCAATAAAGAAATATATTTTTTGTTCTTAAAATCTTATAAAATTTTAGAAATTTTTTTATTTTACATGCACTGGATGCGGGAAACTGTTTAACAGTAAAAGTTGAAACTACTTAAGAAAACGTAAACTGTAACATTCCCACTTCATAGTCTCTGGCTACTCCTTTTTGGTAATCGACCTCTGCAAAGAATCACAGAGAAGCACTTAGCTTTAAAATTGGCGGAATTCCAAAGGATTATTTCGGCGATGACAAGAAATTATTGAGCACATCCAGAATATATATTTATAAATGCGGGTTTATTTACCCTTTAATGCTGCATAAATTTAACACAAAAATACTCAAGAGGTTAGATGCACAACCCGCTGTTGGTTGCTTTCTACCTCTTGCAGTTAAATTGTTGCTCCAATTCTAAATTTTTTTTTTTTTTTACTTTTAAAGTTTTAACAAAATTTTATAAAACTTCTTCTTATTTACATTCAGCATGCATTGAGAGCTTACATTATTCTCAACAGCTGTTTATTTCTGAAATTTGAATAAGAGAAACATTTAACATGAAACTAATATTCATGTATGCAATGAATGTTTAATACATTTCCCTTGTGAAACTTCTTTACTCAAAAGAGAGTGCAACAAAATGGTTACTAAATTGCCTACTCCAGAAAATAGTTGTGTATGTTTCAAGAATTATAAAAAGCAAATGGATGGGCCTGATTTTGAATGCATTTTGGAATCAGTGGATATTCAAAATTCAACAAATTCTAAGTCTATACAAAAGCAAAATCCATTTGCTTCTAGTTATTATATTAAGTGTTCTTGTAACATTAGCTTAGATTTATTTAGGATTTATAGAGGAGATGATGCACCAAAACAGTTTTCCACAAATTTAATTAAGCATGTAATTGATATTTATAATATTTATTTAAGTATAGTAAAACCAATGAACTGCTTAACACTCTAAAATAGATAAGAAAAAAAAAAAAGGAAACAATTTGTCTGCTGAAGATCGGGTAGCCGATCATTGCCATTTAACAGGTAAATTTTATAACCACATTTTTCTACAATCTTTCGGCATATGATTGTCATTTATTTGAACACGAACTATCATCTATTGAATAGGGAATGTATTCATTTCGAGGAAAATCAAAGTAAATGCAAAAAAACACAATTGAATTAAGGTTTTTAGACTCATTTCGCTTTATGCCATCAAGCTTAGGTAAGTTATCGACTTACGACTTGAAAACGGTTAAAGCATCTTATGATAATGATATTAATAAATTCAACCTAATAGTTTAGGTGAATCGCTTCAAAGACGAATCGTGTTTTTTTTTAATAAACTTGCAATGAAGCGTATAGTGAAAATGATTATGAACATGTTGAAAATGTTTGGAGAACATTTATTAGATTATCCCAACAAGAACGGAAGATTTAAATTTTAAATAAAACACAGATATTAAAAAAAAAATCGTGAAACTTTATTATATCGTAAAGTAGACAAAATGAGGTTATGTATGGAACAACATATCGGGTAGATGACCGCCGCGGCTTTGCTGGCACACACGCGATCTTTTAATGAAATTTTCAATGACTGTTTTGCATAAATGCTGCGGTATTTCATTAATGCAGCGTCCAATTTCCTCTTTTAAAGCTTAAGTCGTCGTCGGCTTATTCGCGTAAACCATCGACTTCAAAAAACCCCAAAGAAAAAAGTCTAATGATGTTAAGTCGCACGATCTAGGCGGCCAATTCTGGTCTCCAAAACGCGAAATAACACGACCGGGAAATGACTGATGCAGCAATTGAATTGTTTCTCTGGCTGTATGACATGTGGCGCCGTCTTGTTGAAACCACAAGCTCTCCACATTCATTTCTTCAATTCTAGGCAAGAAAAAACTGGTTATCATTTCACGATACCGAACATCATTGACTGTTTGCCCTTGACCTGCCTCATTTTCATTAAAAAAGGTCCAATGATTCCTCCAGCCCAAAAACCACACCACACAGTGACACGTTAAGGATGCATTTGCTTCTCGTGAATCACTCGAGGATTTTCTTCACCCCAAATGCGACAATTCTGCCTATTGACGAAGCCATCAAGATGGAAATGGGACTCGTCACTGAAGATGATTTTATCGGCAAAATCAGCATTTTTATGCTGTCTCTCCAATACCCAATTAACGAACTCCCTTCGCTGTCCATGGTCAGCTGGCTTCAGTTCCTGAGTCAATTGAACTTTGTATGCATGAAGATGCAAATCTTTCGTCAAAATTCGCTGCATAGTGGATTTGGAGACACCAATTTGCTGAGCTCGGTTTCGAATTGAGGTGGATGGAGTTTGAGCGACATCATCAAGTACAGCTGCGACATTTTCGGTCGATCGACCTGGTCGAAGGCGCGTTGTTGTCTTTACATCACTAACAGACCCAGTTTCGGCAAATTTATCCATTAATCTCTTTACAGTTGACTCTTTTGGAGCATTATTGTGACCCCAAATTGATCGCAATTTGCGAACTGTAGCCGCAAAACTTTAACCATTTTGGTAAAACAATTTCACAATGAGAATGCGTTGTTCATTCCTGTAGCGCTCCATTTTTACTAACCTCGTACCTTCTACTAGCAAACAATAACAATTGTTCAAATGTCAAACAATGACACATCGAATGGCGCCAAATTTAAATCTTGAGTTCTTGTTGGGACACCCTTTATTTAAAAGTAGATGTATTACTGCTTTGCGACGAAAATTCTGTAAAAACCTTTATAATTTAGATCCCTGCCAATACTATACTACCCCGGGCTTTAACTTGGAATGCAAAATTGAATTAGAATTGTGCAGTAAACGACATTCGGTAGCTAATAATAAATATGTTAGGGATTATGATCCTGCAAAAGAATCTAATTATTTACTGCATTTAGATGTGAATTATTTATATGGCTATGCAATGTCAAGGTATCTCCCCTATAAAAATTTTGAATGGATTGAAAACTGTCAAGACTTTAATGTAAGAAGATTAAGAATGTGGTTACATATTAAAAGTGAACTTGCAATATCCGACCAATTAGAGACTTTCCATTTTGTGCAGAAAACAAAAAAATTTAATACATGAAACAGCGAAAATTAATAACAGATTTAAATAACAAAACTAATTCTAAAGGGTGTCCGAACAAGAACGCAAGATTTAAATTTGACGCCATTCGAAGTGTCATTGTTTGACATTTGAACAATTGTTCCATATATCGATTGTGATGAGTAGCCTCTGCCAGTTGTTCTTTTCCATTTTTTATAGCATTTACTGCGGATCCATCAGTTGTTAATCCTTCAAAAGCTGATAAAGCTGTTAAAACAGGAATTATCGGTGGAAAGTTACTGAATACCGCATTCAATAAATTATACAGGGTGGCGCAGAATAAACTATATGGCTTGAAGTCTTTATAACTTTTTTCATTATTATTTTTTCTTTGTTTTTCAGCATTTGAAGAATTAATTCTGAATTATTATCCGATCGACTACTTGTACTTGTTTTTTCGATACGATTGGTTGTAATAAAAGTTAGTGAATCGCACTACAGCATTACAAAATTTATTTCATAACACTTTAATGCTAAATAATGCACGTTAATTTTATTTATATATTTTGAATTTGTTATAAAATAAAACTATAATTCGCAATCAATAAAAAACCAAGACTTGAATTTTTTTTTTTTTTCATTCAAACATTTTTTGTTTTCCCCTTTGTTTCTGCTTAAAATCTCTTGTTTAAAGCATATGCTTCAAAATTTTAACTACATTAGTGTTCCAAAGATTAATAGACTTACTCTTGGGATTAAATTGAGTCAAAAAAAAATAAAAATTCGTTCTATTTTATTCTTGGTCTAGCTGTGAAGCTAAATTTTCTAGAACAGAGAAATAACTGAGACCAGGACCACACACAGCAATTTTAGTTGGGCAATTCTTGAAAGAGGAAGAGGAAAGATTAATGGAAAGGGGTACAAACTTGCTCGTATTCGGCAAATCCCTTTTGTTCTCTCTTCACAGCTTGAAGGCTGCATGAATGACTGAATATTATTATTATTATAATTTATTTAATCATTATAATAAATTCTAAGACTAAATGTAAATGAGGAGCGCTAGCTGCATAGGCTATCGGCTCTAATGACTGAATAAGAATAATAAAATTGCCGAAACAAAAAATTTGTATGTGGATAAAACTACAATTTTAAAAGAGAATTGAGAAAGAATTGCCCAACTAAACTTGGTTTTACTAAAGGTGTAATCTTCTTTTCCAGCATTCTTGATTGCCAAGTGTTTTTTGTTTATCAGTTTCTAGACCTTTAATTTTCATGATCTCTTTCACATGTTAGACATTGATAAACAGCAATTTTTTATTTTAATTGTCTTTTTATTAAATTAAATGTATCATTAGTAAATATTATTCAAGCTTGAGAACTATTTTTATTTTAAATTTTCAATATTTCGACTTTCTTTTGAAGGTCTTCTGCAGGGAAATTTATTATTATAATTTAATTTCATTGAGATCTTAAGCTTGAATAATATTTACTAATAATTTCTTTAATATATTTGCTATTAGTGCACACAGAGAAAAACTTTGGTTGGGAGAACCAAATTTATGGCCCATCAAAAATTCAGTTGTAATTATCGAATTTTTTTGGTTTTCCTAATCGAAATTTGATATCACAGCCCAAAATTTAATTCACTTAGTAATATTTTGATCTATATTACCGAATTTCTATTGTAACAACCAAAAACTTTAATTATAACAACTAAATTTTTGATTGGTAACAAATTTAGTTCTCACAACCAAAGTTGTTTTCTTAGGGTAGCTAAAACCAACAATGATAGAAATACAAGATTACGCCATGACGTAGTTTGTCCTCTATTTGAAGAAAAAAATAATAAATTTCTCTCTCTCTCTCTTTTATTTAATTACAAATTATTAGCCCATAGGAACACATCGTGTGACGTCATTTGCCCTACATGCTTAGAAAATTTCAATTTTATGTACAAGATGGCGTAATTTTGTATTTCTATTATTCTTCGATAGAACAAAATTTTTGTAATTCTCCTTGTTCTTCTCTCTTCTGTAGCTGTAACGCTAAAATTAGTTGTCATACGAGTACTAATAAATTGTTTTTTTTCTTTGTGTTAATTTCAGTCTACTGTGGCGAAATCACCAAGCAAAGACTTACACCGGAGCAACGTTTACAAATCTCAAAAATTTATTTTTAAAACTCATGCTCTGTTCACCAAACTTAAAGAATCATTTCGTCAAGTTCGCATAAAGTTTAATTTCTGGCTCAAGGGGTTTGTAAGCACTGCTATAAAGGCCCAAGACTTCATGGGCCCAGTTATCACTGAATAACGAGCTCTACACTCAAATGCTTGGCGATTGTTTTATACCTCATTTGGATCTATATCATACAGCACCTGAAGCCATCACTTTGTAAAACCAGAAACGTTTGATGAATGAATCAACTCAAGAAAAACCCGGGTGATTTGATTAATCAAAACTCTGCTGATCAGCCAACATAATTCAAAAACCCAGGGTATGTTAAAAAAACTGGTGCATAACTGGACAGAGGGAATGGCTTTCACAAGACGCAGTCACGGAACTATATGCCAGTAATTATTTTTTAACTTTCCGCTCATATTCATGCCTATTATCATAGTCAAATTTACTCTAAGCCAGCACAAAGAAATGGCTGGCGTTGCCACCATAACAACACTCATAATAAGACCCATTAAATTTCCTGAAATATCTTATTTAATAAAGTTAAGAATTTCAAAAATTTTCTAAAATTGTTGTGTTTTATTTATAAAAAAAAATCCTAAGGCTCTCAAAAGCACAGAAATATGCTGTGAAGCGTAGGGACGAAACTTACGAAAATACACATAAAGAAAAAAAAAAACAAATTCAGCACTCTGAGAAAAAATTTCACTGTAAGTAAGAAGGGTATATAAATAACAGGTGGGCTAAAAGAAATCACCCTCTTGGAAGATGCTCTTATTTTTGCAAATGGTGGCCAATGTCAAATCTGTGTTGACATTTGTGAACTAGACAGATATAGAATACAAGTGAACAAGCCATGGAGCGATACACTCAACAAGAACGAGGAATAATCGAAGTGAACGATTTTTCGACCAAAATCATAAAGAGGGACGAGGCTCATTTCCACCTCAGCGGGTATCTGAACAAGCAAAACTATCGCTTCTGGGGCACCGATGCACGAGCAGCCATTACATCCGCTCAAAGTGACTGCATGGTGCGCTGTTCCCGCTGGAGGAGTCATCGGGCTGGTCAAACGACAACAGTGGACGGTGCACGCTATAGGGCCATGTTAACCGAGTTTCTTCTGCCGCAATTGAACGAATTAGGACTGGAGGACATCTGGTTCCAACAGGACGGAGCAACGGCACACATTTCATTTTCATTTAGAAAACAAAAACATGAGAGCCAAACAACATCGTATGACTTTTTTTGGCCCACCTTGTGTAATTTGTGATTCCGTTTGTAATTTCTTCATACGGTACACCTTATAAAGTATATATGAATAACGGAGTCGATTTGGCAATATTCGTCTGTCCGTGTAGACGTTGAAATCAATTTTCTGGAGTCCCAAAACAATGCACAGAAAAGAAGAGTATACGAATCTATTTGTTGCTTCTTTTTTTCAATTGCTATTAAAATTCAGCCCAATCGGTTTAGAAATGGCGGAGTTAAGAGTCAAAAACCATGACTACCTTTATTTTTGACAAATTTTTGAGAGGGTTTTCTTCGAGCATTTTGGTTTAACTACGTGTCATGCAGTTTTGTCAGAATGTGTGTGCAATCGGTTCACCAAAGGCCGAGGAATATCTAAAATATAACCGAAATTTTAGATTTTCATTAATTTTTATCTAAACTAAAAGAAAGTAGTACACAGTTTTTTCACACATCACATTCTTAGTATTTTAACAAATATGCAGCTGGCTCGAGTTATAAATGGCAAAGCCATAGGTCAAAAATTGTTTATTTTTTTACCATTTTTGGTAGGTAATTTTTCTAACCTACAAAATGAACATAAAAAGTGTTGCTCGATTTTAATGGAAATAACAGTCTGTGCAAAAAATCAAACCCATCGCTTCATAATTGGCCGAGAAAAATCAAAAATATAAACGAGATTTTAGATTTTGTTTGTTTTTTTCATTTTTTTTTTAATGGAAATTTTTAAGCTGTGCAGGTGCGTAATGTTGGTGTAGACAAACACGAAACCACTCAATCGGTCTTAGACAAAAAAGTGTATGTATGCGCTCTTTTTTAATTACCCATAATCATAGTCAGACTAAAGTCGGTATCTTTTTAAATTCATTAAATTTTTAGGAACAAAAGTCAGCTTTTAATAAAAGCCCTTTTTTTATGATTATCGCATTACGAATACAGAACTCTTATTGAAAGAGAATTTTTTAATTTTTGCCATTAATTTGAATTTCTTTATTTGATATTAAATTTTGGCTTAAATTTTATTTAATTTGCATTCCTATTGCTTATCTTCTTAGACTTTCTTTTTTCATTAATTTAAAAAATTGAGTGCCAGCACGGACATTTAATTTATTTTAAAATTCTAGTTCTTACAAGGATTTTTTTTTAAAACTCGTTAGTTTTAGTTTCTTGCACTGAAATTAATTATTTATTTTAGGGTTAACACAAAAATTGGTATCCAAGGAAAATTATTTTTATCAATTTCTGGAATTAAGCACAAATAAAGTTTAATATTTTGTTAAGCTTTTAAATTCCAAATAGAAATTATTACATATTTTTATCAATGTTTGTCATTACGCTATAGGTTGCCGTACTTTTGCACTAAACTTATTTTGAACTTGAGTGTGTACAGTCATGTACTACACACTCTGCTACTTCCACTCTTGGCCTAAAAGCTTTACTTGTTTTATTTTCAAAGGTTTAAGCAAAAAGTCGTTAGCTTTTGCTGACTTGGCTGTAAAACAGCTGTTTCTGCACCTTAAGTTTTGAACTGAAATATGGCCTTTTTACTACTTCTGTCACAGTGATGCACACACACTCACACATTGACAATATGCTGTCATATTTCTAAAGAATATTAAACAATAAAAAATAATAAAATACTCCTCCCCAGCTTTTTTATTTTAATTTATAAAACAAACAAAATTAAATCAAATAAAATTAGTTTAAAAATAAATAAGAAAATGTTGCTACACCGCGGGATTATGAGGAAAATCAATAATTGTACTTCAGACGGTAAAATTTTCTATGAGTGTGCGTAAGCATTAGTGTGTTTACTTTTTGCTACACATCACAACACCTGAATAAAAATAAAAATTGAGAGAAAAAAAAAACGTGAAATTATATAAACAACGAGAGCTACGGGCGATAAATGGCGAATAGAAAAGATTTTGTTTAAAAACCTTTTAGAGAAATTAAAGGAATACGAGTCTTTAACAGCTAAAGGCACTGGCGAATGGAAGAGTTATGGGTACCTGCGGTATAATAACAAGTGCCAATCAAGGTGGTGGCAGTCATACAGCGCTTTTGCAAAAGCAAATTTCATTCAAGACCTCTGTGGGTGCTAATCAGCTAACAAAAACTGAGGAAGTAGAAGTTGTTGAAAGCGGTCACAATGATGCCTCGGTGATACAGTACAGCAAGGTATGTAAGCACATACAGGAGGCTTAATTTACTTCATAAAAAAAGAAAAAAGAAATTTCGGATTTTTTCTTTTTTTAATTTCAAACTGAGAAGTAGCAAGTTTGAAAAAAAAAACAAATAAGATATTCAGCCTTATAACGAGTGTTCGGTTCATTATCGCTGTTTTCTTCATGACAGCGACACTCATAATCAGGCCCATTGAGAAAAAATTCACATTAACAAAATTACATCTTTTGACTTAAGACACTTCTGTCGTAAATGAGAGAAATATGCTAAAGGATGTAATGGTTTCCATTAGAAAAATAAATTATCACTTTGCACTAAGTAGATAGCGAAAGCTTGCATTTGCTAAAAGGAAAAAACGCGCAATGCAAGTTAAAGTTAAAATGGATTTGATGTTGACAATTGGTTGGCTTGCAAGGCGTTCAGAAAAACGCGTTGCAGTATCAACAACGTATGTCAACTAAATTGAGAACGAATGCTTTCAATTTTTTAATAAGCGTGTACAAATCAACAACGGTTAGGTGACAACTTAGAAAAAAAGCTACGATTTTACTTATTTCACAACGCACGTTGTCAATTTGTTAACGAACGTTGTGGAATTGACAACAAAATGTAAAATTTCCAGCAAGCTTGTCATTTCGACAACCGTATGGTATCATTTCGACACCAAATGGTGTAGATTTATCACCAGTTTGGTGTCAATTTTTTTTTAATTCATCATTCTAGCTGAATATCACCTTTTCTCAAAGCGATTTCAAATCCCAAAAAAATGTGTTCTGCTCACAAAATCATTTGAAATCTCGTGATTTCACCCTCTCAATATTCTGCATTAAAATTAAAACATATTTGTGTAAATAGATGATATATTAAACCATTCCTTTATATTATGCTCACAATACAAGAATACGGCTCTGGGTTGGATGTGCTGTGCACCCTGTGTATGGCTACGCACTTCAGCTACTGTTCACCGAATAGCAATCACTACAGCCACTTTACTGGTGACTTCCTTACTTGTGGCATCGCCTATATTGTTTTTAATAAGCACGGCGCCCTCACAATTGCCACGTGATTGTTATGTGGATGATGATGATTGTATGCCAACCGTGGCACCGCCACTGGAATGCACAGATCCGGCGTGTAAAATGGCAGCTTCAAGTATAAATGTAAAACTTAACTGGAATTTTGATCCATGTACTGATTTCAAAAATTTCAGCTGCTCGGCAAACTCAGAAATTAGCGGATTAAATAGACTGCGTGTAATACGCAGTGCGCAAGAGTCGGTTGATTTTCAAATGCAACGTAAGTACTCAAGCTTTAAAAGTGTGTTCGGTAAAACATTTAAAAAAAACTGTTTATTAATGAAATAATTTTTGCAGAGTTGCTGCAACACAACACAACTTCGGGACCCTTTCGAAAACTTGGACGATTATTTGGTAGCTGCCTAAAGCAGAACACAAACTCATCAATGATACGCTTGGTGTTGGAAAAATTGGGTGGCTATTTACCGATTGGAGCACTTGGGCCCTCTAGCATATCCCAGCTGATATCAAAAATATATGAATTGGGACCCACGCCCTTAGTCGACATTTATTACGATTTAAGTTATGGCAAACGGCCCCATGTATTGCTGATTATCAATGGTCCCAGTACATCACCTATACTGGAAGTAAGTAAACGCTAAAAAAAATTAATAAAAATCACTGTAGCGAAGTTTAAACATTTTTTTGGTTGTTGTGTTTTTTAATTACAGAAAAAAATACGTTGGATGGGTCCTAAGGCTCCACCATACAGAATGCAACAAGCTGTTCCACCGTTACTAAAGTATTTGCTGGATAACTTTTTACCCAGTGGTCTGACGCCCGAACAAAAACTTTCAGAAAATGAGGCCATTTTTACATTTATTAGGGAGCTACAGAAGGTAAGCAAAATTATTTGTCAACTACGGGAACTCATTAATGTTCTGTATTGCGCAGGCGCATACTTTATTTAGCAGCATAAAATTCATTATCTAGCTAAATTTCTGTTCCATTTCTTTTTTTGGCGGTAAAGAAATTCTTAAAAAAAAAAAACTAAATAAACTTTTGTTTTAAGAAAAAGAAAAAATACAGAACGCATTCGATATCAAATAAAATCCAACAAAATGTCCTTTAGTTGCTCCTTATTTAATGCAACGATTTCGTTATAGAGCAAACACACTAAATTAATTCTTTTAGAGCAGTTGGTGCTTTTCTTTACTATTTTTAGCCTTAAATTTATTTACAAGATTAAAAAAAAATTAATTAAATTAATTAAATTAATTTTTTTTAAATAAATTTTTCTCTTTTCTAATTTAGATTTGTGTGAAGCACTCACGTCGAGATTTTTGGGACAGTTCAATATATTTTAATATATCATCGCTGCAAAAAACTTACCCAATTGTAAGTACTTAAATTTTACATCCCTGCAATTCGGCCAAGCCGAATCTCACATACTCTACACTATAGTAGCCATATCTCCTCCATACATACACACAGGCATTCATATATTTTAATTCCAGCATTCTTTTTTAAAATTAAAAAAAAAATTTAAACCCATGAAATAACAAAAAGTTGATGAAATTAATTTTTTAAATAAAAATAAAATGCTGAGCTGGATGTCCAGTAACTTCCATCACAATTTTCAAATAATTTCATATTCAAACTCTTAAGTTGCGTTTAAAAATATTTAATTTAGGCTGCCAGATAATCAGATGACATTAAAATGAAAACTCACTAACTTGTACAGACCAGAGAGCTACAACCACAGTCTGTGTGATTTATTCAAGTTACAAAAAATCATTTACCACATATGATTAAATCATGTTCTAGGCACGATTAAAACCCAAATGTTTTTTGTTAATGCGGTTCCACACGATTGAATGTAATTGTATGTGAATTTGATGAAAATCGAAACTAGTTTGATTTTCGGGCAAAATTTTATGGGGGTAAAGCATTTCTGCAATCTTCATTGTGTTTTGAACATCGCGGAACTTTTTAAAATAAAAATGGAGGAAAAAATTTTTTTTCATTAATTTTTTAGAGTCCTTTATCCAAATTGGGTTTTTTGCAATTCCATTGCATCATCTCATATAGTATTTCTTGATGAGAAATTAGAATAAAATTGTTTAATGAATCTTGCCGGCGGCCAATTGTAAGTCTTTACACATTAAAAAAGATCGTATAAAAATTAGATTGATATCAATCAATTTGATGTGTGTATCAGCCAATTTAATTTTTTCACCAACTTCAATGCCTAATTTGACGTTGAATATTTGAACGTCTAGCGCCAGCGCTGCCAGGACCTGAAAAAAAAATTAACTAAATTTGTCTTAAAAAAAGGCTAGAAAAAGCTAAATCACTCACAAAAAAAAGCTAGAAAAAAGTTCAAAAAACTATAGCTTAAAATTGAAAATTAAAATTATAATTTTTTTTTTAAATCAAGAAGAGAACACACAATGACAAAAACTAAAGAAAATAAATGATTTCTTTTTTGGTCAAAACTTGCTGGTTTTTGAAAAAAATTATAAAAAAAAATTTCTAAATAGAAATCAAGTCGATATCCTGAAAACTAAACAAGTTATGAACAAAAAGTCAATCACTTCTACTAAAAAGTGGCCGGAAAGAAGCAGTAGTAGAACTGGTTACCTTTTTGATCATAACTTGCTTAATTTTCAAGATATCGACTTGATTTCTATTGCGTTGAATAGATAAACGTATTGGCTTTAATTAAATTTTTTTTTTGCGGACAGTGGGAAAAATTTTTTTTCGCCAAAAATTACCATGGACTACCCCCTTTGCTTTTTTTTTTTTTTTTGAAAAAATTATAAAAAAAATTTTTTTCTTACTTTCCGCAAAAAAAAAATCTAATTAAATTATCTATTCAACGCAGTAGAAATCAAGTCGATATCTTGCAAACTATGCGGATAGTGAAAAAAAAATTTTTCCCACTGTCAATTTTTTGAAAAAAATTATGAAAAAAAATTTTTTTCTTAAAAAGGTTATTTAGCGCTATTTTGAAAATGAGAAAAAGCTAGGAAACAAGCTAGAGGCTAAATCATAAATTTCAAGACAAAATGCGAGAAAAAATGCTGTCTAGCACCCACTTCATTAGTTTAAAAAAAATTAATCCATCTTAGCATGTCCACCAATAAAATTCAATTGCAAATTATGGCAGCTACATTTTTCCTTATAAATACGAAAAGTTAACGGTTTTATAAACAAACAAAAAATTAGGCAAAAAAAAAAACACCATGAGTAGTAATGCATTGGTCAGCCTGGGAGTGTGAGTGAGTGAGCTTGTGTAAGCAAACGGTTTATTAAAATGAGAGAGAGAGAGAGAGAGAGAGTAAGAAAGTAGCAAATTTAAATGAGATCAATATTAACTGTGCTTTTTTGTGGACATTTTTAAACTATAAGTCAGTGTGATTTACTTATGCATACAAGTATGTGAGCTGCTTTATAGGCTTTCGTATTTAAAAAGTTTTAATGGCGAAATTGTGTTGCTTGTAGAAAAAGGCTGCCAGAGCGTATTTTTTTTTGGTTTTAATTTTATTAATGTTAGCAGAATTTAATAATTAAAATTTTATTATTACATTAAAAAATCGGTTATTATTTTTCACTTTATAGGTTCTTTTTTTAAAATTGTGAAAAATTGAAATTTTATAATTAAAAAAAAAAATATTTATGTATTAGTATTTATAATAAGTTTAATAGACTTGCTTCTTTTATTGAAACAGCTAGTTTATTAAGCTTGAGGTCGCATTATAGGTATATATTTATTTTAATACCGATATTTTTTAGTCCGTTTGAATTGAAAAAAATGTTTATTTTTTTTTTATAACATTTTTCTCAATAATTCGAAAAGTAGTAGCTGCTCTAAAAAAAATGCAAAAACAAATTAAAGCTAATATAATAGATAATTTTTTTTAGGTATTAAATAACAAAATCGTTATGACAATCTCATATTTAATAAAAAAAAAAAAAAAAAAAATTTCAAAAACATTTAGTCAATTCACAAACTGTTATAAATTACTACTTAGATAAAATAGTACTGTTGTGAACGGCCTGTCATATTGCCAAAGAATACACTCGCTTAAACGTCAAGCTCAGATGTCAAAGAAAGTTACAAATTAAATATTTCCTTGTGTTTTCTCCATTTTATTAATTTTTTATTGCATCAATTTAATTTTTGTTTTTAATTTTGAATTCATAAAAATGGGGGGAAATTATTTTTGTGTCAACAAAAAACAGCTGATTAAATAGCACACTAAAAAACACAGGAAACAAAGTAGTAATGTCCAAAATCTCTTTTATATAATAAATACCAACAACATTTTTACGACAGTCATAAATTTTGAACGAATACTAGGACCTAGGACACTTTAACACTTTTTGTGAATTGGCTAATTAATTAATTTAATTAAATGTCGATTTTGTGGAATTTGTTAATTCTGACACTCTATACTTAAGAAATTTGATTTAAGCAAACGTTTATATTTTACAAATATGGTTAATAAAGCCCAGGCCCAAAATCAATGCACTCAATATCGAGTAACTCGTATCGAAATACTCAAGTTTTATTTTTGAATTTTTCAGTAAAATTTCACTCGTATACGGCTGAGAATTACCCTCTGTATTCTGCAAATCAAAATCATTTAAAAAAGTAATGCAAAGAACCAAAGAATAAAATTCTAGTTTTTTTGCAAGCATGAAATAATTTAAAAATTTTGCTAGAACTTTTCTTAAAATCTAATTTTCTTCTAGACTTAACGAAAACATAAATTGCAACGAATTTGATTAACTGACAGCTTTTTTTTTTAATTTAGTTAAATTGGTCTTCACTTATTCCTGCCAACTGGAGCGGCCCAATTATTGTCAGAAGTTCGGAATACCTTAAGGCTGTGGAAGAGTTGCTATTAAAATATCCTACACGTGTGGCTCATAATGCAATTTTAGTATTGTTTGCTTTAAGAATTCTGCCTCAAGGTGTGCCTGATGCATCAGTATGTACAAAAGCTACCATGTGGGCTTTACCTGATGTAACATCTGCTCTATTCATAGCCCAACACTCCACAGATGATATAAGTGATACCATAAGACGTGTAAGTGTCTTTAAGGCTTGTAAGCTAAAAAAGTAAAGCTTAAAAAATTTTTAAATGCTCTTTTACAGACTGATATTATATTTAAATCGCTAAAGGCTCACCTAAAACGTGCTCCTTCATTGAAAGGAGCTGCTTTGGTTAAATTATCCGCCTTGAAAATACAAGCTGAGCCCTGGAGTGGCTTTTCAAATATCACTGCAATGATTAAATATTTAGAATCGATGGAAATAACCTCGGACAATTGGTTTGAAAACATTTTAAACATCTACCAAAGAAATAAGGCTGTACCTGATTTTATTGACATGAACATGGACTCACATGATGCGTAAGTTGTAAAATGCATTTAATAAAAATATAATTTCTTTTTTTTTTCAAAAAAAGAACTTAAAAACTATTAATTTAAGAAAATTTTGTTTGAGTTATTAAACGAAAACTGAAGATTTAATTATTTCCTTAAAAAATTTTTATTTCTTTAAAAACCTTTATTAAGCCTTAACAAGCTTATGAATATAAAAATTCACGAAATTACTGGAGCCGTTCTCGAGTTTTGCTCTTAGCAACATATTTGGTGTGATTTTTCTTTGAGGCCAAATGACTAACATTTTATTTCTTTTTTTCTTTTTTAGGTGGGCCTTTCCAATTTATTCTAAAATATTTTATGACACCCTTAGCCATTCAATAGGTTTGTAGCTTCATATATTTTATGGCTAACATTGCCACAGGTTACAATTTGAAAAATTGTAATGAATTCAATTTAAATTTAATAAAAGTCAATTTGTTAAAATTTTAATTTTTTTTTAATTCACACAGTTGTACCATTGTCGGTAATTCTGGTTCCTTACTTTGATAAAAGGCTGCCACCTTATCTGCAATATGCTTCAGTTGGCGTTGGCATTGCTAAAGAGATACTGCGCTCAATTACAAAATCATTTGAGGATAAAGCCATGCTGTGCGTGCCCAAATCCGTAAATATATTTTCCAACTACAGTCGCATGGATATTTTGATACAATCGGGTGGCATACAAATATCTTATCATTCGATGCTGTCATTGACTGGCCCCACTAAAGGAATGGCTAGACTACCAGGACTAAATCTAACACCAACACAAATATTCTTTCTTGTAGCTGCTCAAGACATGTGTGCCGAATCTGAATACAGCGGCATTGATACAAATGCCCCGGAATTTGAGCACATGTAAGTTGGGTGTTACATTTTAAAGAAGTTTAATTATTTTACTTTCACATGCAGCCTCTATATTTTCACTTTCAATACAAGTTAAATGCTAAAGTCCGGCAGCATAAAATTTTGATTTAATAGCCCTAATTATGAGTGAAGTTGTCGTGACGAAAAATGTTATAGGTGGCAACGCCGGCCATATGTTTTATAATAGCTGATGGTGAATTCGACTACGACAACGCCACTCATAATACAAATTAAATTCAAAATGATTTTAATTTTTTTCAAAGACCAGTCACACAAATGCCCTGGAGGTTGCCTTACTGTTGCCCTAAAATTGCTTTAAACTAGAGTGTGTATGAGCCGCAAAAGTAATGCATTCTTAGAGAACGCCTCTTGGTTTCTATTGCTGAAAACCTCCAAACTGTTTTAATTAAATTCAATGCAAGTTGTGATCCAGCTTTTGTACGAACAAAAAAAAAATTTTATTTCTTGCTTTATTGTTTTCCATTACTCCCAACTTCCACAACTAAAACAATTATTTTTTTGACTTTCAGCTTGGGATGGCTAATAGCGCAAGGTGGCAGCGCCACAGGAGTATTTAAATGTCCCTCGGGATCCATGATCGATGCTCAGAAAACATGTAACGTTTTGTAAATTTATGTAGTTTTATTAGAAATCGTGTTACTTACTCGTTATTTAAAAAAAAAAAAGTTCCGATTAAATTGTATGGAATTCATGTTTTAAGAAATTTTAAACAATAAAATCAATCAATCAATTAATTGAAAATGAAAAGAATGTTTTTATTTAATTATTTATGTACTTCAGGCAGCGCTACCTGCTGTGATTCCGGGGTGGAAAACAATTCTGAGGAGATAAAAAGGATTTTCATCGGTATGCCAAAATTGTGAGCCCGATATTTCAAACACAGTGACGATGCCAGTAAAGCAGTTACCTGCTGCGTTGTCATCATGCTATCAAGGCCCAAATCATTGCATCCAACATCGAATGAAACCGATCGAAATTCTAGTTTCTTTTTCTTCAAATGATTTAAACATTTCGTTGGAATTTTGCTCGATATTGAATGGAGTGATTTGGGCTCTGGCTGCATTAGAAGTGATTGGTTTAGGTGACTAGAGTAGAAAGAATGGCTAAAAATGCAAAACAATTAAAAAACCTTAAAGAGAAAAACAAAAGGTTTGGGATACACTGACACTGACTAATTAATTCAATGAAAAAATGTAGTATTTTTCAGCAAATGTTCAACGTTTCATTAAACTAATGAATTATTTCGTTAATTCAATGAATTTTTTAATGATTTTAATTAATTAATTATATATATCAAAATATTTCATTAATTCAATGAAAATATGAAAAGAAATTATTCGTCGATTAAATGAAATGTTATTAAAAAATAATGAATTATTCATTCAGTAAATAACATAATAAGCTGAGTCAGCAAGGCACTATTACCCAGAGAGGATGTTGTTCTGAAGTCCATCATTCACTAAGACTACAAAACGGAGTCTTGCGTCTCTAATTGAGGGCCGTTAGGCCGCCACGTATTCACCCCTATACCAGTTTGTCACCGTAACTTTCGTTGTGGTTTTTATTTCAATTACGCTTTTCATTGTCGTTGTCATCACTTCGACACTGATTTGATATTCTATAATAGTCTGACTACGATGGCAACAGTTTGTCGTCTCTCTCTAGCATTTCAATCAGCTGGTTTATTTTATTTTGGATTTTTATGAAAAAATATTTTTCGCTTGTGATTAAACTAAAATTTAGATTTAAGTGATGAAGAATAAAAGATAATTTTGTATTAAATAGAAAGAAAACTTATCAGGAGGAACTACGATATTTTCAAAATAATTAGCATGTGATTTAAAGAATGAAGTTAGATTTACAGTTATTTGTAAAAAATTAAGAATTCACAATTAAAAATGAATTCAAGATTGTTGCAGCTGTTTGACAAATTCTGCTTCAGTCTCTGAATGCTCTAGGAAAAAGCATTTATTTTATATTGAAATTAACTGGACTGGTACCAATTATTGCGAGGGAAAGATTTTTCCCAAGTTTTTTAAAATTGATTTATATTTTTCTTTATTTTATTAACACTTTTTCGTCGTGCCAACAAAATAATAGTCGTTTCAATATGGAATATCAATTCTAAACAAATAGTTATCGATAAATAACGATTACAACAAATGAAATACCAGCTAAAGCCCGTCGACAATAAACGACGTTGTTATCTATTGATTACGACAACTGGAATAGGCGTGATTAATGGAATAAAAAGTTTAATTATATTTTTTAAACAATAACACGTTTTATTAGAGAAATGAAATATTTCATTAATATAATGCAATAAACATGCATTTAATGAAATATTCATTAATTTAATGAAGTAAGTTCATTGATTTAATAAATTAAGTTCATTCATTTAATGAAAATATTTTAAAAATTTTTAATTTATGATATATTTCATGGAATCAATGAAGAAATTTTACTTAAATCTTTTCATTAGACTTATATCTCAATTTTTCTTTCTCTGTATGGAGGTTGCTTAGAGCTCCAGCATGTGAAGGCATGTGGTGGCCGAATTAAAAAGCCGCTAACAATTTGCCAACTATTCTGCAAGAATGGTTAGGCCATCAAATGACTACTGCAGTAGTTGTCACAACGAAGTCGAATTTCTTTGGCTCTATCAGATACTAAAGACTCGGAGTGAACTGCAGTACGATACTTGCATTCCTTTGAAATTGAAAATAGATTAAAAAATTATTTTTGTGTTTTCTTGAATTTTTTTTTTCTCTTTGAAATAATTAAATGGTCCAGCATTTTAACAATAAGACATTTTCTATATTTTTAATTAATAATTAATCACATTAATGGGTGTTTATATCTTTTTCACAGGTCCTGTAGGCAACTCCACCACCAAATCCTGCTCCTAATATTATGGGCCAAGCTTTTCGTTTGAAAAATAAAAGAGACATCACAGATCCCAATAAGACACCACCAGCTGAAAATATGCATGAAAATATTTATTAAAAAATCATAATTAATTAATAAATTTATAATTTTTTATATAAATAAAATTATTAAGAAACAACTACAGAAAATATCATTGCGGCCGTAAAAAAACGATCAGCGGATAAAGCACCGCATTCGATATCCAGCAACTCGCATCGAAATTTTCAAATTTTTTCATTTACAATCGCAGCCCAACCTTATATACGACGAGTGCCGGTGTCGTTATTAAAATAGTGATATTTGGCAACGCCGGACTATATGTGAAATATTTCATTAATTCAATGAAAATATGAAATGAAATATTTCATAGAATAGATGAAATACTATTGAAAAATAATGAATTATTCATTCAGTGCATAACATAATAAGCTGAGAAGATGCTCTGAAGTCCATCATTCATCCCTATACCAGTTGTCGCCGTAACTTTCGTTGTCGTTTTTATTTCAATTACGCTTTTCATTGTCGTTGTCATCACTTCGACACTGATTTGATATTCTATAACAGTCTGACTACGATGCCGACAGTTTATCGTCTCTCTCTAGCATTTCAATCAGCTATTCCTGAATTTGACTACGACCACGACACTCATAATAAGGCTAAATAAGAATATGAAAGGTACGTGTAGCTTGCAAATTCAAGAACTGCTACCGGTTTAACAGAACAGTAACAGAGAAATTTTGTTCCTTTCTTCATTATATATAAAAATATGTTCCCGTTCGTTCCTTTAAGGAGCATAGGGCCTCAACAAGCACGGTTCAACGTGATTTATCTTATGCAAGTAATTTTATTTCATTCCAACTTTTGGTCATGGCAGCAATTTCAATATCAATTTGAGGCCTCCATGTACGAGTATACGCAGGTCTTCCTCTTCTATGTTATGGTTGGCTTGTCGATTCCAGTCGATGGCATTTTTGATAATGTCGTTTGGCGGTCTGCTTAGTTCCACTTTAGTATTTGTTTTGTTTGCCTCCATAAGCTGCTATTGCTGACTAAATTTGGCCAGAAGATACGGATTAGGCGAGTTTTTGTGATAACGAAAACAGTGATATATGGCAACGCCAGCCATATAATTTACATTTGCTTGTCGTAAGTTCGACTACGACAGCGACACTCGTAATTAGGCCTATTATTCTGTATAGGCGTTGGTTAGCAAACACTTGTACTTTTGAAATGCTTCGCAGCTCTTTACGTTTGTGTCAAATATTTTAAGTTTCATACAATCTTCTTTTGTATTTCTTTAATTTATATTCTTTCTTCTAGAAGAAGACAGAAAAAGTGACCTCACTCTTCTCGCTTTCTAATGAAAAATTTAGGCTGCATCTTAGCAGAAGCTTTATTATTATTACAGCACGATTCCTATCGTTTCTATTTAGAAGGACAATAAACGTTGGAACATATTCTCTGCGAGTGTTCAGCGATAGCAAGAAGCAGAACAAGCTGCATTGGTCCCAAAAGATCTAGGCATGATGCAAGGAGTCTTGTATTGTAATTAAGACTTTAGGTAGCTAAAATATTTTATGATGGAAAAAATGGCAGCAAATGCCCAACTGTTGAGCTGAGCGGTATTGCTCAACTATGCGTTTATAAGACGAACACTCAACAGTTACGTGTTATGAACGCGCTCATTGACTAGTTTTTCTTTCTCTTTATTTCTTTGACATCTTTCTATCGTTATCCTCCTTCATTCTGTCACATCAGAGGACCCGAGTGAGCCTCTTTCTGATTTTCTTACACATACGCCAATTTTAGTTCGCAATTCTTTCTTAATTCTCCTTTAAAAATGGAATTTTTTTTTGCCAATTTTAGCATTCTTATTCAGTCATGCATTCAGCATTCAAAGCTACTTGTCTTGTTTTTTTATAGCTTTAAAAGATACGAAGAGAGAACAAGTTCTTTCTTCTCTCTCCTACAAACTAAAATTGCCGTGTGTGGTCCTGGACTGAGTTAATCTTTTAAATAAGAAATGCATTCATGCATGTAGTTCTTTAATAACATACAAACGTAGGTATGTACGCATGTATGTATTTTGTGCGTACAATCATGAATAATTCTTAGGAATTTTTTAAAGAAAAAATTCCCTAAATTAGAGAACTTTCTTTAATAAAAAAGGCAGAAATTTTTTATGATAAGAGGAAAGGAAAGGTGAAAAACTCCTGGGGAATTTTTATTCATAATTGGGTTGATAGTTGATTTCAACTTACATAATTTTTATTTTAATAACTTTTTGTTTTACTTACTGGATTTGATAATGAAATCCGTAACGCATCTGTCTAGCTTTTTACCAAACTCATCCTCTCTGAACGATATGGTTTTACCCTCTGAAGCCATTAAGTTTTTATTTTATTTTTCAACAAATGCCTCTATTAATTTTACAAAACACAGCAAAGCCCCAAGACGTTTAATGCTAACTGCCGGTGATGGCTTAGCGGCGGCTAAAATTCTAACAAAACTGGAAATTTTTGAACGGCGTTAGCAGTAATAAAAACGCCGGCTATCAATAGGTTTCCATCAAATACAAAACGTGTGCTCTTGTTCAAATTACTTTCAATGGTTTCCACTAGTTTCTAGCTGTTTTTTTGTGCTGCAGTTTTTAGGGTTCACATGACTGACATTTAAAGCATAAAAATATAAAACAAAAATTGTGTTTAGAAAATTAATTTATTAAAAAAAATTAGCCGATAATTAAGTTTTAGAATTAAATTCTTTTAGGTTAAATAAATAAAAACAAATTAAAATTACAAATAACTCTACAAGACCAGTGAAACTTTGTGCGCTTTTACACATGGATCAAATGATGTGAAAATATTAGTGAAAGCAATAAGTAAGTGGCCACATTGACGTATTCACTGATCAGCTGTTTTAGCACAAATTGTCATAATTTGAAAATTGAGAAAAGTTTTTATTTTTAAAACTTTCTATGCGTAATGCTATTACACTCAAGGCATACGTATACACGGTTTTAGTTTAAAAAACAAAACAAAAGATAATGAAAATCTAAAATTTTGTTGGTATTTCTCGGCCATTTGTCAACCTATTGCTCTCATTTTTTGCACAGATATTACTACTGTCATTTCTAACAAAATTGCTACATGCTAAGTTTTTTTTGTCCGCTTTGTAGTTTAGATGAAATATACAAAAAAATTCACTCAGAAAAATGTTCAACCATAGAGGTAGTCGCGGGTTTTAGCTTAAAGCTCCGCTATTTATGGACCGATTAGGCTGAATTTTAAAAGCAAATGAAAAACGGCAGTAACAGACAGATTTGTATGCGAAGGTTTTTCGTAGATATTCTAGAGATTTCAGAAAGTTGATTTCAACGACTAAACAGACAGACTCTGCTTTTCATAAATATTCGGAGCATAAATATTTTATGGGGTGTCCCGTGTACGATGTAGAAATTGCAAAAGAAATCACAAGATTCTATACATAAATCCTTCTTATTTACAGTGAAGGGTATAAAAAATAGGGCTCAGAGAAGGTAGAGACTGTTTTGGCACAGACGAAACGAAATCCTTCTTATTTACAGTGAAGGGTATAAAAAATAAGGCTCAGAGTAGGTAGGGACTATTTTGGCACAGACGAAACAAAAAACACAGAAGAACAAAAAGAGTACTAGACTTTACTTGGACCCAAAAGACAGCATAACTATTTAAATTGTATTGAAATGGGCCTGCGGCTTATTATAGAATTTTTCTCTCCACTACATCGAACACAAACGACAAAATCAGTCACTTATTTGCTGATTGTCTTTATGACATAAAAACAACATTTTATTTCTTATAAAATAAAAAAAAAATACTAAAATTTTTTAATAAAAAAATATTTTCTTTATCGTTTGAAATGAATTTTTTGACAGCCAACTTGAAATTTTATTTTTTAATTAAAAAAAAAAACTAAAATTTAAAATTATTTTGTTTAAAAATTGTTTTGTGTAAGACCGTTACCAGACACGGTAATTTTAGTTGAAGCTTGTACCCCAACTTGCTCGTACTCCACAATTATCCTTTGTTCTCTCTTTGTATCTTTTAAAGCTGTAAAAAAGAGAAGACAAGTAGCTTGAATGCTGAATGAATGAGTGAATAAGAATGCAAAAATTGTCGAAACAAAATTACTGTGTATAGACACAGTGACAATTTTAAAAGAGAATTGAAAAAAAAGCTGCTCAACTAAGCCCTACCAGAAATATGAGATAGAAACTTACATGAGCTCATGTTGACACTCATTTGATTCCTGTGTAAGAGAGAGATACAAAATCACACGTACACAAAGTTTTTATCACATTTTTCGCAATGCCCTTCTACGCTGTGATAGATATTTCACTGTTCTTGTAGGGAAATTGCCTTATCTGTTCCTGGTCTAAGAGCTGGCATTCGTTGATAGTTTAAGTAGAACGTTGAGTAGCACATTTAAATAATAAAGCGAGTTTCGTGTTGAAATTGACGATTAATTTATGAAACAACAAAATTTAAAGAAATTTATTTGGTTCGAAAGACCATTCTGATGGAGATCAGCACAAGCCTGAATATGTAACATTTTGGTCTGCCAAATTTTTCACTTGTGCCTCGATAATGAGGAAAGAGCTGAATTGAAAGATGAGGCAGCAAAAAGTTTCATATGAAAAGTTTTAAATGCCTGCGATATATCGCTGAGACCTAGACGACCAGTATTCTGAAAGCATCCATTATACTGGTAGGACGACAATATTTTAAAGCTAATGCAAAAGTTCATAAGAACGTGTAGTAGCTAGAAGGTCTGACAGGCTACTTAAAAGCTTAGAACTCCACAAAATTTTCAGAAGACAGATAAATCACCTAAAATAGCTGATTAGGGAGAGTTAAAGCTAATGTTTTCTAAGCATTTGGACTAGCATGTGCAATTGTAATAAAGAGGTTCAACTTCTACAATACTGGGTAGCAACGGAACCAATTTGTTTGTTCCAACAGTTTAGCAGTTAGAGACCATTTTCAGAATATTATACTGGTTACAAGTGAAGAGGTTCAACAGCCTGTGAATGGCTTGGAATATGGGAAGTCGTCAAGCATTGACAAAATCTCAAACGCTGCTGAAAAGAAGTAGCAGCACAGCTAGACATAGTGCATCCTTTCAAGTATTTACTACACTTTTACGTCATAATAAAAGAGACAAAAACTAACTCTGTTGCTCAAGGTAGATAAACCACCTTCCCCTTTGGGGAGGTGTTGGATGAGCTTTATAAATATTAGACTGCAAGAGTACTTAGAGACAGCAAATGAACTTTCGATTAGCAGTTTGAATGTCAAAAAAGTTCTTTTTTTCAGCCAATGATAACATTTCATTAGACTAATGAGATATTCATTCATTTAATGAACTAATTAAATTGATTCGCATAATTTCTGAAATATTTTATTGATTTAATGAAACAATTTTAAATAAATCATTTCATTGGGTTTATGAAACATTTTTTCTTACAGTGTATGTAGTGTGTTTTAAAAAAAAATTATCTGTTACAACTTTTTAATTTAATAAAAGAATTTCATTGAATCAATGAAATATTTAACAAAATAATGAAAAAAATAAATTATTCTTTCAGTATACAGGCTATAAATTAAATGTACTTGTAAGGCCAGCAATAAATGGGAAGAATTGCTCGAAAACTACTTGACTTGTCATGACATTTGATAAAAAACACGCTTTCACCTGCATGCTGGCAAAAAATCGTGGTATCACTATAGAATCTAATCGTTAAAGAGGACATAAAGGCCCCGTTAGGGTCTATTTTTTTGGTCTGGTCTTAATCTCTAAAACAGATGAGAGTAGTAAAGAATATACGCCACTAGCAGAGTCCTCTAAGAATCTGTTTTTGTCCTGCTTTTATGGAAGGTAATGCACAAAGGCATTCTATGATTAAATCTGCCAGTCCACTGGACTTGCTGATTGCGGGTTTCGGATTAGATAAGGCTGTAAACTCAGTAAAGTATGTTATGTTTCTGGCGTAGAAACGATTGATGCGCTCTTATTTAATTTGTTGGTGGGAAAAGCTCGTACAACTGCAAGATTTTTCAGAATACCAGAGATTCTGAATACCAAAAAAGAGTAAATTTAGCTACCTGCAGCTTCAATACAACAGCGACTGAGGTGATGATGGTAGATTGAAAGCAACGTCAAGATTGGCAGCTTTCAAAAAGACAAAGGCTATCAGGACAGCAAACACATTCATGCCATTTCGGTCGCAGAAGGGAATAAATGATTTAATAGGCCTGACTTGGTCAGGAGTTTGAAATGTACGGGATTCATTGCAGACTATTGAAATACTTGGGACTTAGGAAGATCAATCTAAATAACCTCTGCAGGTTATGTATAACGAAAATTAAGAGACAGCAGAACATGTAAGAATGATAGAAATACAAGAAATTTTCTGCGCATTTAGCACAAATGACGTCACGCGATATGTTCCTATTGACTAATAATTTACAGCTAAATAACAGAACGAAAGAGAGGTTTATTATATTTTTGCTCAAACATTAAACAATTTAGATCATCTAACGGGAAATCTCTCTATCATTCTTGAGCCCAGATACTCTGTCACTCTTATAATCTAATTTGAACCCGTTATTTAAGGCATTAGTTGGCGAACAAATCATCCAAAGAAATCTTTGAATTCTTAATGGGAGAATTTCTAGCTTGAGACTAGGGATACAATAGATCTATTCTGGCCTTAATGGCCAGGTGTGCTGTAGCCGCTCTTGGTTCTAATTTTTAGTCTAATTTTAGTAATTATTTCATTTCATTGTTCACATACCCTTCATAGACTAACCAAGCTACTTTCTAACAAACAAAGAGAAGTTCTTAGCAATTCTGGATCAAGGAGTGTGTATGCGGCATCATGAATGCTGTTGCGTGGACTTTTTCATTTCATGCTGAAATAAATCGATTGTTTCATGATTGCCTCATGATATCCACCTCCATTTCGTTCAGTTGAGAAAACAAAAACCCACGGCCTCATCTCCAAAAAAAAGTAAGGCCTGACCAAAATACGCACCAGACACTTGATCGTTGTGAATATAATTTTTTCTCATGGATTGCAAGAGGCTTTTCTGAAACTTAAACTCGACAATTTTGTGTATTCCTGAAGCCATTCAAATGGAAAGGCGCTTTGTGTGAAAAGCTGACTTTTTGCCAAAAATTTGCCATTGTAGTCACTTTGCCTTATTACAATTATAACGCTTTGTTCTTTAGTAAAGCGCTACATTTTTACTAAGCAGAATAAACACATGTGACAGCTGCCAAATTTCAGAGTTGCCACTTGCACTAAGAAAAAATGACATTAGGCCTGATTATAAGTGTCGTTGTAGTGACGAAAGCAGTGATATATGGCAACGCCGGTTTGGCGTAAATTCGTCTACGACAGCGACACTCGTAATTAAGCCTATTAAATTTAAAATAGAGCACTCTTGCTGAGACACAATTTATGATTAAATGGAACAGCTAGTTTATTAAGCTTGAGGTCGTATTATAAAAACTTTATTTTTATAGCGATATTTTGCTCCAACTTGCATAATTCCTTCAGAATATAATTATAAATTAATTAAAATTAATTTAAAAAAAAATTTAAATAAACAAACAAATAAAAATGACTAGTTTTGTCAAGCTTAAGACCGATTTATAATTATTTATTTTCACATGCACTTAAGTGACTTTGAATTTTAAAGAAATCTATGTGAATAAATAAGCTAAACAAAGTCGGGTAAATTACATCCAAGAATGATAGAAATGCAAGATTACGCCATGCTCTCATGCGGGAAATCATTTTCCCGTTAGATGACGTAGAGTGTCTATTCCTTGCAGAAAACAGTAAAACATTTCTGTCTCTTTCTCTCTCTCACTTATTTAACACTAAATTATTAAAAAATAGGAACGCATCGCGTGACGTCATTTGTGCTATATGAACAAAAATATTAAATCTTATGGCGTAATCTTGTATTTCTCTAATTTTTCGTTTTATTATTTATAACTCAAGATTGGCTGCTATGGAACTATGATCTGTTGGACGTCTCCAGCAATAACAGCCACGCCCTTTTTACAAGATTTTACGATTGATTATTGTTATCGTTAATCACAATTGCAACGCTACGATTTGTGCAATTTTTAAATGGTTTTCTCTGAGATTTGGTCTCTAAGGGCCTTTAGTACAAGTTACCGGTAGTTAAAGTTCAGATTTGATAAGTCAAAGTATCAAGCTTTTGGCGACACATTATATTAAAAATATCGATAAGTAAAACAGCGGATAGTGTGTCCTTAACTATCCAATAAAATTTGATTAAAAAGGTTTATCCAAAAACCGGTTATTTGCTCGACAAAAAGTTGTAATAATGGGCCTAAGAATCCAACTGACAAAGTAAATAATTGCAGTCCCCACGTTTTAATTAAAGAAAAAAAATTCAAATGAACTTACAAAAAATTATATTTTTTTTTAAACGCTGCTGCAATGCCGTTAGAAGGTCTAAAATTGTCTCACAGTTTTATTAAAATCAATTAAATCACGTGATTTCTTTGTTTTATAAATTTATTTCAATCCATCATCATCATTATCATCATCATCATCATCATCATCATCATCATCATCGTTAATAGTAACGGGTACAATAAATTCAAAATCATCTCATTGCTGTCAACAGCTACAAATTCTTTACCTGTTTACTTTGAAAGTATCATAAAAATTACACGTAATGACCAATGGGATCATAAGGGGTGGAGCTAAAACTACCCTTTTCAATCTGGCATGGGATGGCAAGCACTAAGGTACTTTTAAGTTTCAAGTACAAATTTTTGACATTTTCATTATTCCTAAACTTTTTTTTTTACATTAAACAACAACAAAAATATACAACAATTAAGCAATAAAAAGTATATTTGCAAGTGCCTACATGCGTGCACACATACAAGCGTACATAAGCAAATGAAGCGTAATTTTGAATTGTTTTTTAGGCAGATTTTTTAAAACAATTTTTTTTTGATTTAAGAAGTTTTTAGTTTAAAACGAATACACATACAAGTAGAAATGAACTTTTGAGTTTTTCAATAAAATTGGGAACACACATGCACGCACACACATACTTACATACCAGCATATGTGCAACGTAGTTAGAGCCTGTTAACTAACGCATTAAGCTAAATTTGTGTGATGCTACTCTCCGCAGGAAGCACGGCTTTCAACAGCCTAATAGCCTCATAGCTAGCAAACGCAGATGCTTTGTGGAAAAAAGGTTTCAAAGGGAAAAACTATTTTTTTTTAATTTTCTTTTTCTTAAAAATTAATAAAATTAAATTAATTGGTTTTGGTGTTCAATTCCAATTGTAAAGGTTTGTTAAATGCATTAGTATCCAAATGATATGATAAGAAGGAGGCATTTCATGGAAACTATCCCGATCTTCAGTGATTTACTCACAAGTCTTTTTAAATTATTGGATTAAATTTTTCTATTGTTTTAATTTGACTTTAAATATTTTGATATACAAAAAGGTTTAAGCATTTCATGGAAGCTACTCCAATCTTCAGTGGTTTTTCACAAGTCTTGGTAAAATACAAATAAAATAAAAAAATTTTTTTAATTTGAGTTTAAATATTTTGATATTCAAAAGATAGAGCCATTTCACGGAAGCTACTCCAATCTTCAGTGGTGTTTCACAAGTCTTGGTAAAATAAAAAATTATAAAAATTTTTTTTTAATTTAAGTTTAAATATTTTGATATACAAAACGTAGAGACATTTAACGGAAGCTACTTCGATCTTCAGTGGTTTACTCACAAGTCTTTTTAAATTATTGGATTAAACTTTTCTATTGTTTTAATTTGACTTTAAATATTTTGATATACATAACGTAGAGACATTTCACGAAAGCTACTTCGATCTTCAGTGGGTTACTCACAAGTTTCTTTAAATTACTGGACAATTTTTTTTTTATTTGATGTATAGGACCCCCTAAAACAAATTTTTTCAACAGGTTATAGCTTCTACAAAAAAATGCTGGGAACTTAATTTTTATTTCTATTTAAAGGTAATTTAGTTATTATTGATCACTAAAAAAATTTTTATAAAAACAAAACGTTTAAAAAAAAAAAATTAAAAAAAAAGTAAGAAAAAAATGCTTTTAAAATTTTGCTTCACACGAATAGAACACTTCTATAAAAAAAAACAGTTTTTGTATAGTTTTCAATAAAGATTTTTAATTTTATTTGTATTTTGTGGAAATTTTTACATATTAAAGTCTTTTCAATAAGGCGTAGCACCTCCATGTTTACAAATTGTTTCGTTAATTCGATTGGGTATAGAATCATCCAATAATTTAATGTAATCGAGCGATATGGTTGGCTAAGATACATTTAGGCCTAGCTAAGAGAGGAACTAGAAAGAGAAACAAATAGTAGACTCATCTATGTATATTGAATCGGACAGTAGAGCGGTATTAGATGCGCTCAGTGGCTTTGAGATAAGATTAAAACTGGTCTGGGATTGGCTAACACGTGATAAGAGGTCATAGTGGCTATGTAGGCAAAAAGGTAGCAAAATACGCAAGAAAAAGGGGTGACTAATATATTCATTGGCCTAGAACCATTCTGCGAACTCTCTTAAAGTTCTATTAAGCTCAGTTTTAGGGGGTGGCTGGAAAGGAAAACGCAAAAATACTGACTGAAAACAAAAGGTATCAGGGTAGAGAAAACATTCATGCCATTCCGATCTCGGAAGAGAACAAAGAAATTACTGGCATTGTCATGGTATTCCTAACTGGACATTACAGAGTATTGCAACACTTTACGAAAATGAGCATCAGTCAAAATGACCTTTCAGGTGATGTAACAAAGATGAAGAGACAGCAGAACACATATTATGTCGCTGTAATGGTCTAATTTGGACCCGTTTTTGCTACTTAAGGCAACATTACCTACAACCGTCTGAATTCTTACTGAATACTAGAATAAGTCAGGACTTGTAACTTGAGAGTAGCGACACAATAGTTCTATTTTGGTCCCAGTTCCTAGGGGACTTCTGCCTGCTCCGCTTTCTAATTCTATTGTATTTAAGATTTCGTTGTTTTAAAGAAATATTTCACAAGTTATATTGAGATAATGAAATTTATTCATTAAACGAATGAAAGTTTTCACTGAATTAACGAAACGTTTTAATTGGATGTAAAATAATGAATTTTTTCAATAGGATTAATGAACAAAATTCCTTGAGTGCAGCTTTTAAAAGAAGAAAGTGAAGCCCTGACTATAACTGTAAAATGCAGCTTTTTCTTTTATTAAAAAAAAATTCAAAATTCCTTGTTAAAATTTCCTGCATTACGTTTAATTCAAAGATAACGTAGCAATAGTAACAAAGAAAAATATTTTTATAAGAAAATTAAAAAATTATTAAAAATAAAAAAAAGATAAAAAAAATTAAATTTTTTCCATAAATGTAGAGCCTCATGAGTTACAAACAAAACAAGATTGAAGCACAAGTTTCGATTTTATTGTTAAAAATAACAGGGAAGAAAAAAAATTAAATTAAAAAATTATTTTATTTTAATTTTATTTTTGTTCTATTATTTTTCAAGCCTAAGAACGAATTATAATTAGTTTTTATAATCCACAATTAATTACTGCATTTGTGGTAGATTTCGTGTGTCATGGCAACTGTTTTCCTCTAACTACCGCCTTTAATGTCTCATCATACGGGCTTTTTTTGTTGAATTTCAGCAATTTCTGTGGAAAATATTTTTCCACTTTAATTTATCGTTTTATTGACTCTTTCAAAAGCAGCCACAAAACTGAACATTTTAAATATCCACTGCACAAGTTCACTGTACAAGTTTTGCAAAACTTAAGCAAATATTAAAATCGTTTTGATATTTACTGAGTTCATTGTGCAAATATCACAAAACATCCCCCTCTTCAACTGCACACAAACGCACACAGCAGCCGGCTATTGTTCTTAAAACGAAAACAATTTTATATTAACCCGCTACATTCTAAAGGGCTCTCAAACGTACGATTTTATGTTAGAATTTTTTTGTACTTAAAAAAAATTGAAAAAACCATATCGCTTGCTGACTTTAATACAGTCCAGTTAAATCTTGCAATTCGCCAGCTTTTTTAAGTGAAACATTTTAGCAGCCAAATTCATAAAATATATTTTTGCTTAATTAAAGACTTATTAAGCACATTTTCTATGAGAAATTTTTTTTAATAATTTTTTATTTAACAAGATATTAATCTTTATTTGTGCTTAATTCCAGAATAAGATTAAGCACAAATAAAGATTAATATTTTGCTAAACTTTTAAATTCCAAATAGAAATTATTAAATTTTTATTTAATAAAACTGAGTTTAAAATAGTTTCTGAATTAACTCATTAACTTAAAAAAAATTAAAATTTTCGAGTTATTATATTATTGCAGTAAATGAGCGATAATTTCATACACAATCCTGTTTTTTCTTCAATAATGTCACAAGTCAAAAATTGTTTTTTTTTTAAGTTGACACAATAATATTTTTTTAGGTTGTAATTTATGTTCTTCTTCTTCTTTTTTTAACAAAATTTTAAAAAAATTTTAAAAAAATTTTAAAAATGACCGCAAATGGCAAAATTAATTTTTTTTTTTTTGTAAAATCAAATTTTATAAACTGCACTTGTAAGTAAAAAGAATATAAGTCTGAATTGGTGATTCTGTTAGTAATTTCTATATATTTTGCACCCTTAAATCATTATCAACAAGGAAAATAATCGCACTGCGACGTTTAAGATTTATTGTACAGCCCAGTTCCTAATAGCCCTTAGCAAATTTTCGTCTGTCTCTTTTATTTTTTGTCTGTGTAGTCGTTGAAATCAATTTTCTGAAGTCCTTAGCCAACCTATAGAAATATTTGGCATATTAATCTGTTAATTGTTTTTGCTTTTCAGTTGCTAATTAAATTCAGCTGAATCGGTTAAGAAATGATGGAGCTATGATTCAAAAACCGCGACTACTTCTATTTTTTTTTTTAATTTTTCTTAGTTAATTTTTTGCTTATTGTATCTAAATTACAAAGCGAATTAAAAAACCTGGTATACAGTTTTATCAAAAATAAGAATCGTTTTATCTCTGGAAAAAAATGACAGCAATCGGCTTACAAATGGTCGAGCAAAATCCAAAAGTACCATCGTAATTTTAATTTTTCATTAATTTCCGATTTGTTTTCTGTTTTGTACGGGAAATTTTTAAGTTACAAATGAGCGTAATGTGTGTGCTAGCACAACACGAAACCACTCAATCAATTTTATCCAAGCGTGTGTATCTATAAAGGCTGCCCAAGCATACTTGAAAGTCACACATTACTACAAACATGTGTAATATTTTATAGTAAAAAGTGCTGGTTGGCCCTTTCAGTTATGCTAGTGCAGCCCTTTAGTGAGTGGCTTTTAAATACTTTGTGTGTAAGAAAGCTGAGACCGGTGTGTGTATGATGTATTCAAAGCACAAAAAAATCCGATCAAACCACACGAATGAATAATTTGAGTAAAACTCTTGCACATCATTTGCTTAAATCATTTTTATTAATTTTTATAATAATTTTAATAAATTATTCGATCTTATAAATTGATTAATTTTTTATAATGTTCCACATGATTGAATTTGAAAAGCAAAATTCAAACATTTGAACAGACAAAATTGCAAAAAAGGCATTTAATCAACGATCACACATAATTAAGTAAACTTAAGCGTAGTAAAAGAGGGTCTGGTTTTTTGTTTGTTTGTATTGAAATATGGCTTTGTGTATCGTTAAATATTTCAATCAAGGCATATCCATTTTAAAAAATGAATTAAGTGTCGAACATGATTTAATAAAATATTAAACTCACGATTTTTACTCATTTCTTGGTGAAAATGTTCACCTTGTTTAGCGCTGAATTGGCCCAGGTTGTCTGAATGTGAATAAAAAAAATTAATTGTTATTGCAGCTTATTTCATCATACGATCTTAAATATTCATTAACAATCATGACATAATCATAGCTTCTGTGATAGTTTTCTTGGTAATTGTAATCGGCATAAAGCAGAAATCTTTGATTTTTGCTGTTAATTTGCATTTCTTTGGTGTGTTTGGTTTAAAAAATTTTTAATTAAATAAAATTAATTTTTTTAGGGTACCCTTTAGATTGCTGTAGCAATCTGGGGCTCGCAGCTTCTATTCCTACCTAGACCCTGGGAGGAAATGGTCAAAGTCACCTATGCTCCTTAAAAAAATGAATCTTAGAATTTATTTATAATAATAAAGCTGACACAGCAAAATTTTTTTTTATTCGGTCTTCTTACTCTAAGAAATCATACTCATAGAGTAAGGGACCGTGCAAGACCGGGTAAAGACAGGTAGTAGATAAAAAAGCCAGCTACCGGCTGCACCGCTATCTGTCGGACGGATTTGTGATGCTAAACCTTCCAAGGCGTAACCCAATTCAATCGCTCTAGCCATTTAGGAGGAGTACAATGTCAAACACACCCACAGCCAAATTTTATTTATTAAAAAAAAATTTATTTTTGTGGATATTTTTCTTTAAAAAAATTTCTTTTATTTAAAAATTGGTTACCTACAAACATTTTATTGCTTTTAAAAATAATCCTGGAATGGATTTTTTTGGTGAAATTAATTTTTTTATTAAAAAAAAAAAAAATTTAATTCCCATTTCATTGCAAAACTAATATTTGGCTACAACAGTGAAGCCTTAAATCAACCCAATAATTTAAAATATTGCACGAAATGGGCTATTGTTTAGCATACAAAAGCAACTTGTAAAGAAACGACCTATTGTGGTACTTGAAGTGTCGCTGCACACAAACTACAAATAAAAATGTAGACAGCGTACGTGAGATGCTGATAGGGCATAAAATTGATTTTTTATAATAAAAAGATTTCATAAGTTTTTTTTTTTTGTTTTTGTTTTATTCTTCATCCCCTAACCGAGAATCTCTAATAAAATTTTCAAATTGGGTTACAAATTTTATTCACATTTTATTAATTTTTATTAACATGTAATTGTAATTGTACTTGTACTTGTTTGTAATCTAAACTAAAAAAAAAAATTTAAGTGAAAAAAACATCAATTTAATTTTAATTAATTTAAAGCGAAATTATTGGACATTTTAAAAGAATTTTATTTGGAAAGTGTTCAGAGTAAGTGAATTTGTGGAATAAAAATTGTGGTCAAAGCACATGATCCCATTTTTAATCTGAAAAAGAGAAATTACTTTCCCAACTTACTTAACCTTTAGCTGGAAAATAAAGAGGGGAGCACAAAAAGTCAGCCTCTAATATTTAATTCTTTTGTTTCACGTTGCCCATTGCCGTTGGTTACATTTTTAATTAAGATCTTTTACTCATTGTGGCTGTTACACTTCATTCGCCCGCTTGTTGCCAAGCTACCAACCAGATTTAGAAACAAACAATAAATCAAACTATTTCAGCCTCTAAATATTTTGTCATGCGTTGACATGTTGATTTCCAGTTAGCTACTGTCGATGTGTTTGTTTGCCATGATTACACATCAACGTATTTTGTATTTGAGAGGTTCTAAACAGTCTTGCTCATGGTGTGTAAAGCAATCGTTTTCAGGGATTCTGTTGTGGCATCTTTTTCCTTAATTCATTGACTAGGCTTTGTGTGCGCTAATAAAGGTTACCGTCGGTGGACATAAATCTTATACTATAGCCTCTGAAGCGAGTTTAGGGAACCAGCATACGTAGTAGAGAAACTTTCACAACAAAAGCTTTTTTCACACTCAGCGTTGTTAGAATAGTTCCTGTGAGCACTAATAAATGCCATCATATCTGGCTATAAACAAGAGTATCAACATAGCGCAACGATCTGGTTGTCAAGTGAACTACTAAAGAAGTGAATGGACCAGCAGTGACTTCCAATTGCTGTGCCAGCATTTTGTACTGTTGAAAATTAGAGCCTTGCAAGACCAACGATTGAAAAGCACAAAGAAAAAACCAAACAAAAAGGTCCAGAGTTTAATTTTGCTTTCTAAACTTAATGAGAGTCTAAGGCGAATTGAAGCCAAAACCTTGCCAGAGAGCACAAACTACTAAACTAATGCACGAACCATACAGAGACCCAAGCCAGACTGTTGAAAATTAGAGCCGGGAAATATCAGCGATTAATCAGCGTAAATGCCAATAGGTTGCATTAGGCGCTGAGGCAATAGTAAACTGTAAATAAAAACCTGAACCTGCCAGAGTGCTTTGCCAGAGGCGGAATTATACCGATTGCACCTGATAGGCATAAAGCCAGACAAAGTATGAATGGAATAGCAGCTTTTGATAAGAATAAACTGAGAAAGTTTCCAAAATCCCAGATTTTGACTTTAAAAAACTAAAATATGACCAAGTAAAGCCAAAATCTAAGCGAGAGCACGAACTACTAAAGAAGTGAATGTAAAAATAGAGACTTTTAAGATCAGATTGTTAAGCACAAAAATGCTGGCCACTCAAGATCTAATAAAAAGGTTTCGAGAACAATTCAGCTTACTAGACTTAATAATCCCAAACCTGCCAATATGGTTGCCACTGTGACTGTTTGCTCTGCCAACAGATTTCATTGCTGAAAATTAGAGCCTAGAAATATCAGCGATTGTTAAGCCTGCAAAAAATACTGGCCACTCAAGATCTAATAAAAAGGTTTCGAGAACAATTCAGCTTACTAGACTTAATGGGAGGCAAAGTAAAGCCAAAACCTGCCAATATGCTTACCACGATATAACTACAGCCCGGAAATTGCTGTGCCAAGAAAGATCAGCGGTAGTTAAGCATGGAAAAAATACTGGCCGTGGAATATCAATTAAATAGGCTCTGAGAACTAAACCGCTGGTTAAACTTAAAGAGTTCAATTAATTAGTCAATAAAATGTAAATGTAAAATTTAACCCTCTTCAAGTTCTTGAAGTTTTGAAAGCAGAATGCTGGCAGTCCATGATTTTGTGTTGACTACAGGAAACTGTACAATGACACCAATTAAAACTAGTCAATCTTACCCAGAAACCTACCAGAATTTACAACTTAGAGATTTTAAAGAGAGATAAAGAACGAGAACTGATTCAGGGGCTGTGCAATAATGCAGGATATTGAAATTATTTAGTTGTAAGTCTTGTTTGTCGGCTACATAATGATCATCTCCTTGAAGAGGTTCTCAAACAAGAGTAAAAATTAGCGCAAGGAAGAGTAAATTAAATCAGTTATTGAGATCAGCAAGTAACAACATTAGCATTTCAATACTTGAAGATAAAAATACGAACAGGTCAATACTGTCTTAGAGAGATCTTCATGAGTTATGTAGCATACATTATAGGCATTTTGTGTCAAATTGCAAAGAGAAGCATAGTATTTTGCTACTCCTAGTCCTGACAACTTTTGACAGCAAAAGTTTTATCCTGCTATCTGATCTGATCTCATGCTAGCAGTAATATAAATATAAGTTGGCTGAATTTTGTTCAGCTAAAATGGAAAATTCACATGGTTACCTAAGTCGATTATAAATTAACCCTCAAACAAATTTTTAATTTCGACTTAAGCTAAATTTTCATTAGCAATCAAAAACTTTTAATAAAGGGTGTTTTTTATAGACGTATAGAACTTTAAATTGCAATAAAACAACGATGGATTATTTGATTGACATGAATTTTATTTATCCGAAAGATAATCTTGTGGCATTGGTCCAATCTCGGATGTAGTCCAATCTGGACGTCCAATTTTCGATGACTTTTTCCAACAATTGTGGCCGTATATCGGCAATAACACGGCGAATGTTGTCTTCCAAATGGTCAAGCGTTTGTGGCTTATTCGCATAGACCAATGACTTTACATAGCCCCACAGAAAGTAGTCTAGCGGTGTTAAATCACAAGATCTTGGAGGCCAATTCACAGGTCCAAAATGTGAAATTAGGCGGTCACCAAACGTAACTTTCAATAAATCGATTGTGGCACGAGCTGTGTAACATGTTGCGCCGTCTTGTTGGAACCACAGCTCCTAGACATCATGGTTGTTCAATTCAGGAATGAAAAAGTTAGTAATCATGGCTCTATACCGATCACCATTGACTATAACGTTCTGGCCATTATCGTTTTTGAAAAAGTACGGACCAATGATTCCACCAGCCCATAAAGCGCATCAAACAGTCAGTTTTTCTGGATGTAACGGTGTTTTGATATACACTTGAGGATTAGCTTCACTCCAAATGCGACAGTTTTGTTTGTTGACGTAGCCATTCAACTAGAAGTGCGCTTCATCGCTAAACAAAATTCGTAAAATACGTATTCCGCACAGAACCATTATTTTCGAAATAAAATTGCACTATTTGCAAGCGTTGTTCAGGCGTGAGTCTATTCATAATGAATTGCCAAACCAAACTGAGAATAAATCACTTGACATCTGTTAAATCGGTCGCCATCTTGAACAGTAATGCCAACTTAAAGTTATACACGTCTATAAAAAACACCCGTTAAAATTTTGCGAAGACTGGTTTTGTAGAGTAGTTTAACCTTCTAACTCGTCTACATACGGTGCTTTTTGTTAATAGGAATTAAAAAAGTCGGCACTAGTTGTGGAGTTAGAGGGTTAAAATGTTTCATAAAAATATTCTTCGTCGTTGCTGAACATTTTGTTAAGTTAAAGTGGAAGATTTTTGTGTTTACCTAAGTCGATTATAAATTAACCCTTAAGCACATTTTTTTTAAATAAATTTTTGGCATTAAAATCAAATTTTTATTAGTAATGTGTTCAAAGACATTTGGTAGATTTTAACACTCTAACGCTTCAATTTAGGGCTCGTTTATGTCTTTTTTTTAAATAAAAAAAAAAAAAATAAAAACTTTTTAATTGCAGAGTTAGAGGTTTAAAATTTTATACAAAAATATTCCTTGCAGTGGTTTACACTAGTTTTTAACTAAAATAAATTAACCCCCAAAAACACATTTTATTTTTAGTTATTTCTAGCATTAAAGTCAAATTTTTACTATTAATGGATTCAAAGAATTACTATTTTAACCCTCTAAGTCTTAATTTTAAGTCTTTTTTTAAATAAGAGATAAAAAGTTTTCTTATTTGAAGAGTTTGAGGGTTAAAATGTTCTACAAAAATATTCCTCGTAGAGTTTTACATCAGTTTGTCGATTAATTAATAATGAAAATTTAGAAAAGACAGAAACTTTAAATCCCAAATTGACATGTAACACAAGTACATTTTTTGGGTCTATTTTACCAGACCACTGAGGTCAGAATCTTTTTATTATTTTCTTTATGTTGAAATTTTTATTCAAAATTTCTATTTAAAAAAATTTATTAATTTCAATTAAAGTTATTTATTTATTTAATAATAGAAATTAGTTCTAAGATAAAATATTTTAAATACTTTTTTGTTGACTTTAACCATTGGCTGCCAGTTCCTAAGCAGCAATCGAACCTTTAGCTCCAGATTGTTGGTTAGAGCATAGCCCGACTTCAATAAAAAAAAATTTTTTAATTTTTTTTATCTACACCTTTTATAATTCAAGCAAAAATATTCTTTTTCTACGTTACAACTGTATTCTACAATATATTTTAATTGTTTTAATACTGATGAATATTTTCATCAACACTGACTGAATGAATACGAGTATTTCTATCAGCATTTACTGCCAGTTAGTTAAAGAAATTGCATAACCGTCACCGTAGTTGTATATAAAATAGTTATAAATGTGTGAGTTTGAGGTTTTGGGCTTGTGTTAGTTTGCTTTATTAATTTCTGTTAGGGGGTAGATAATTTATTGTACCACAATTACAAGTACTGGATTTTGTAGTACTTTTCTGCTGAGTTGATTTTTCTTGTTCTTATTTTTCGGTACATTGAATTGTAAATACTGGCTAGCAAGTAATTATTAAGCAGGCGTAAGCTGCTAATTTTCATTGTTGGCACTTTGCCAGCAAATCTATTTAGACTAAAATTTATTTAATTTAATTTTTCTTTGAAGCATTATGAGTATAATCGCATCGCTTCCTTTAAGATTTCTTGTGCAAATTTTTCTTTGTAATTTAAAATGGAACTATGGCTGTTAACACTAAAACTAAAGCTGATTTCTAGCATATTCGTTATCCCCACTGCTTAAAGCCTATAGTAGCGTTTTATAAAACAGATAAGGTTACGCCATATAATTCACAATAACTCGAGAACTAAGTCTCTGTTTAAATTTATAAAAACTCCTAAGGGTAGGGAATGAAATACCCTTTAAATTATATTGAATTTTTCTTAGCAGTCTTGTACATCCTGAGTTCTGAAAGACAAAGTTTTGTTAAAAAAAAATTTTGTTTTTTTCAAGAAAAATTAAATTTTTTTTAATTAATTAAAAATCTAAAAGACACAAAAGTCTTAAATTTTATTCTTAATTTTGATACCTACATAACTTACAAATAAAATGGTTTATATTATATTAAAAGCCGTTTATAAGTTCTGAATTAATTCACAATTTTATTGCAGCACCTAAGACTTTTTTTTATAATTTAAAATATAAAAAATTTTGAATAAATTCCGAAGCTAATAATGGATTTTAATGAAACCTGGCTCCTTTTATTTGTATTATATAAAGGTATTAACATTAAGAACAATATTATTTTTTTTTTTAATATTAGATTTTTAATGAGTTTTTTTTTTTTAATTTTTAATTTTTCTTGCAAAAAAAATTTGTTTTTAGAAAATCTTATCTCAGAAACTACAAGACTGACAAAAAATTATATATTACATAATTTAAAGGTTACTTTACTACCGATCTTTAAGCATTTTTATAAACTTAATCAGAGTTCCGGTTCTCGAGTTATTGCAAATTATTTAGCGTAACCTCTTCTTTTCTTTCTTTATGAACTATAAGTAAGACTAAGAAAGTAATTTATAGCATTTGAAGCTTCAATTCAAATTGACCACAAAAAAATTTTCAGTTTGAGGGCCTGTATGTAATTATTTATTTTTAAAAATATTTTATTAAATTTTTTGTGTTTTTTTTATATTTTATATTCAAAAAACATCCAAAAAAAAATATCAAAATATTGAAAAATAAAATTAAGAAATTTTGAATGAAAGCTTTAAAAATTTTTTTTAAGCTTATTAATATTTCTTTCGGAATTTTTTAATAATTTCTTTTATTTCCAAATAAATTTTTTTAAGCTCAGGGTCAAGTTTTGGTAAAAAAAATTTTTTTTGGCAACATCATCAGGTGTCCTGAAATATTGGCAATAAAATAAACATAAATTTGACCTTGAGCTTAAAAAAATTTATTTAGAAATAAAGTTTAAGCATTTAACTCGTTACTTTGTGTATTTCGTTGTAGACTATTTAATCTTATTTCTGGCTTTTTTAATACTAATAAAATCAAAACGCATCTTAAAGTATATAAAAAGTATCATTTTGTCCCTTTCTAGATTTTTCTCTTTACCCAGCACCGTTTGAGCTCGGTCTGATAGTACTAGATTCGTTACTAATAAAAAATCAAAAAGTATCATTAATAATAATACAAAGTCCCATTCGGTCTCCTTAATGATTTTTCAATTTACTTGGCATCATTTAAGCTTAATCTCGTAGTTCTGGCATTGTTGGTGTAAAATATAAAAAAAGTACTAGTAAAATCAATAAAAAGTACCAACTTGTCGCCTTAATAATTTTTACTTTACTCAGAAACGCTTGTCCCCAATCTCGTATTTCTAGCTTAGTTAATAATAAAACATCAAAAAGTACCATTAAAATATATAAAAAGTACTGTCTGTTCCTTTAATATTTTTTAATTTTTCTTAGGAACGCTTGAGCTCAATCTCATACCATAATGTGTAATAGAAACTAACATATAATCATATTGATATTCATTTGATCCCTGTGTAAAAGAGAGATATAAAATCACACCTACACAAAGTTTCTATTACATTTTTCACAATGCCCTTAAGAACTTGATACAAGCTTTCTTCTACGCTGTGATAGATATTTCTATCAACAATGTCAATCAAATGACAGGGTAGATTATAAAATCAAAAAGTACCATTAAAATTAATGAGAAGTATTATTTTATCCCTTTAAAGATTTTTCAATTTGCTCAAGAACACTTATTCTCAATCTTGTATATCGAGGTTCGTTTATAATAAAATGTCAAAAAGTACCAAAAAAAAATTAATAAAAATATCTATTTGTCGCCTTAATAATTTTTAATTTTATTTAGAACCGTTTTTGGCCAATTTCGTATTTCTAGACAAAAAGTACCATTTTTTGTCATTTAATAAATTTTACTTTTCTCAGTAGCACTTGAGCCCAATCTCATAGTTCTAGGGTAGTTAGTATTAAAAATGCAAAAAGTAATAAAAACATCAATAAAAAGTACTATTTGTTTACTTTACACAGAAACGCTTTTCGCAAATCACCTACCTCTAGGTTAGTTAGTAATAAAACATCAAAAAGTCCAAAAAAATCAATAAAAAGTTCCCTTTGTCTCCTTAATAATTTTTCATTTTGCTTAGGACCGTTTATGTCCAATTTTCTACTTCTAGGTTCGTTTACATTAAAAAAAAAAATAACAAAAAAAAATCAATAAAATGTACCATATGTTCCCTTAATGTTCCCAATCTAGTTTAGTTAATAATAGAGCAATAAAATTAATAAAAATATCCATTTGTTCCCTTAATAATTTTTTATTTTGCTTTAAATCGTTTCAGCCCAATCGTGTACTTCTAGGTACGTTAATAATAAAATTTAAAAAAGTACTTAAATGATTTTTCACTTTGACCTGAATTATTTGAGCTTAGTTTCGTAATTCTAGGGTTTTTAATAATTAAATACCATTAAAATCAGCAAAAAAAAACCTTAATGTCCCTTTTACGATTTCTTATTTCGTGCATTACCCTTTTCACAATTTTAAGTTTTGCACATAACATAAAAAATACCACTAAAATTATTTAAATATAAAATACCAATTGTATTTTTGCCTTTTGGTACTTTTTTCTCAGGCAGTCAGTCAGTAACGTTACTCTTTTAAAAGTACTCGTGATATGACTTAAATAAATGAAGCTTAGGTTCGCTCGTCATTTTCTTCTCTACTATTTAGCACAGTTTTCATTTTGCTATTTTATAAAACTTTCTTTTAAAAAAAAAATAGTTTCTTGCAGACCTCTAATTTGTAAGTACATTGTACACTGAAGTATCTTTTCATGCTGCAATATAAGTGCTGTGGTATTTATTCAGCTCATCGCTGATTGGTTGTTACTTCAAGCAATCACAACAAGTTGAGTACTTTGCCGTTGTGCACGCAACAGACATCTGCAAGAGTGGCTGTTGTTGTGATTGTCGGTATAGCAAGGTAGGCACCCGTCTTAAATCCAACAAAAAACAAAAGCTTTTGCGTAGTGGCTGTCACTTTGTTTTTTTTTTATGTGTGTTTCAGTGTTAACAAGAGCGTAACCAAAAATATATCTTGTGGCTGCTCTATATTTTGGACACTCGAGTATTTTTAAATAAAAATTGATGCGATATTTATTTAACTGGTCGTTTGTTAGTTGTGACTTGAAGCAAAAAATAAAAAAAAAACTAGTTTTTGTTGTGCACATATTTACACTCTGGAAAAGCAAAAGACCACAAAAATCAGTCAGTGGCACTTGCACAAGCAAACAATATTTTTTTATTTTTTTTTCAATTTTACTTTTTATGCTTGGGTATGTGTTATACTGCATCTCTGTATTAACAAGGCCAACTGAAAACAGTTGCATGCATAAGTGTTATACACAGAAACTATACCAAATTAATGGCGATCAAGGCTGATAAACAGCATTGCCAGGAAGTTGGAAAAAATTAAGCTAAACTGGCTTTAAAAAAAGCATTAAAAAAACCTAGAAAACGTTTAAAAAAATTCTAAAGCTTCGAGTTCTTTAAAGATTCACAAAATAGTAGAAACTATTATAAAAATATATTTTTTTATTTTAATAAAATACTTGTCGCATTATGCAAAAAAAAAATTCATGTAGACTTTAAATTCCACATTATTGAAATTTTTCATATAAAATTTTTTATACATATTTTTTTTTTGAATAGAAGCATTAAAAAATTAATTTTAAAACTGAACTTAAACCTTTGTAGTAAAAAAAAAAACAAGAACTCTTTTCAAATTTAAAAAGAATTTGTACTAAAAAATGTATTACTGTTCCCGAAGAGAAAAGAAAAAAAAATTAAAAAATAAACAGAAATGATTGCCGAAACAATCGAAAAATATAATTGAGCTGTTAGTTTAGAAAGTGATATAAGTCCACTTTTTCCAAAAAGAAAATATGGGTTAGCAGTAATTTTAGTAAGTTGGTGTCTATTACTAACCAAAATTAACGTCAACTCATATTTTTGTTAAAGTGGACCTGGATCACTTTCAAAAATAAAATTTACTTTCTGTTTGTTTGCTTTTTCTTGCAATTGGGTACACAAGTTTCTGAAATATTTTCTTACCAGCCACGCCCATTTTTTAAAACAACACGTTTAAATTGTTCTTTAACATTTCAAACTCTATTTTTCAAAGAATTTTTAAAATTTAATAGGCACAAGTCCATGTTTCTACAAAGGCCGCCACGCCCTCTTTTCACAAAGTAAATTTCGCTAATTATTTATTTAGAAATTTATTTGAAATTTTAAATCAAAGGTTTTTATATTTCATGGCATGTCGCCCGCCATATACTCTTAGCACAAGCCACGCCCACTTTTCAGTAGAATCAATTAAATTCGTTTTTGAATTTTTACTCTGCATGATTTTTCAATTTTAAATTTTCGAACATAATTTCTATACTTATATCGCTTTGAAATGTTCTTTTGGCCACGCCCATTTTTCAACAAAACGAGCTAGAGTTTATTTTTAATGATTAAAATTCTACTTATCAACGGATTTCGCGAAAACGTAATACGTAAAATGGCCATATTCCTACAAAAGTTGCCCTAAGCTTTTGTAACTGCCACGCCCATTTTTTAACAAATTAAAATTAAATTGATTTTTAAATATTTACTAAAAATTTATTTCCGAACAATTGCTGTGAAAAGTGGGACACAATTTTTTTATAACTCGTGGAAGGTTTTTACTGGACACGCCCACTTTTCAAAAAAATATTTTTGACTGGTTTTTTAATAATTAAAAATTTATTTGAAAATGGAAATTAGGGGCTATCAATGTTCATATTAGTTCAAAGGTCTCAATATAGTTTTTTAACTGCCACGCCTACTTTTCAACAGTATAAGATAATGCTTGTATTCAAAGAAAATTAAAGTAGACTTGAAATCGATATTGTGACAAATTTGTATGAAAAATTTGTCATAATTTATACTTGAAGTCTTTGAATACCAGCCTAAGTTATTAAGCTTTTAAAATCTTTTTGTGCAATGTTGCACATTAGCTTTTTATAACCCCTGGAAGGTTTATAAAAATTTTGTTTTGTCCACGCCCATTTTTCAAATAACATATTTGAAATTAGTGGAATCAAATTTAATTTTTTTAATCAAATTCTAAGAAATTTTACTCTCTAAAAATTCCAAACAGCCTCTTAAGACTTGATTTGTGTTTGTATTTAAAATCAGTTTTTCATTATTTTCAAAACTTTTATATTGGGAGGAATAAAAAAAGAACAGTGGAGGGGAAAAAATAGCACTTTTTTTTCGTTTACTTATCGATATAATTTTTCGACTATAATTTAAATAGATTTAAGGAGTGCTTAAGGTGTGCAAAAAATATTTGTTGTACGGAGTTATTTTGTTTTCGATCAAAAATTAATTTGTATTAATCAAATTTTTCAGTTGTAGCAACCTGAATTCGATAATACAGCCCAAAAATTAGTTCTGTTAAAAATATTTCGAGCTGTAAGATCGATTTTCTATTGTCGGGATTAAAATATTCGATTATCACAACTGAATTTTTTGATTGGTAACAAATTTAGTTATCACAACCGAAGTTGTTTTCTGTTTGTATGAATTTTAATATTTATTATTGACTAAAAACCACTGACGATCCTTTTTTTTCCTAGTATTCCTGTTGGATAATTCAAGCTGGAGTCAAATCTTTTTCAGAATAAGGCAGCATCACTTTTTCTAAGACATCAACTAGAGATTGGGTCTGCAGTTGGTTTATGTAATGAATTGAAAAATAAGCCTACACGTGTACTCGTATGTTTGAAACTCTGTGTTATATGTTGTTTTTGGATTGTACTCTGCGCTTGGAGGTTGTCTAAAATAAAAAATAGAATCTTTTCTAACCTAGAAATTTCATTCATTTAGAAACGCGTAGTTTAAGCATTCATAATTAAATTTTAAACTTTTGGTGATATGTTTTGCAGTCATCTGGGACTAAAAGCTTTTATATTGTGTTCTCGCAAATGCTTAAGAACTGTTTGGATAAACTCTTTTCATTTAAATAAATTCTTTTCATTTAGCTCTGTAGCTGGCTTAAAGGGGACTCTTTTACTATCGTTAGCCAATAGGTTATTGCCGTTCTTCTCCTACGATTTTCAACTTTTTTTTAATTTAAACAAATTTAGTTCTCACAACTGAAGTTATTTTCTGTCTGTAGTTTCAAAAACTCTATATCAAGTGCACTAATGAAATAAGTTCGGTTATGAGAACTAAATATTTATGTTCCATCAAAAATTCAGTTGTGATTGTTGAATTTTTTTAATTGTAATTGTCTTACAGCTCAAAATATTTTTATCAGAACTAAATTTTATTCTATATTATAGAATTCTGGTGACTGTAACTAAAATAAATAGTTATCACAACTGAATTTTTGATTGGAAACAAATTTAGTTCTCACAACCGAAAAATGTTTTCTGATTTCGTGACTTTTTCAACCTTGAATTAAATGAAGTTACAGCAAGAATCTTAAGAAGTTATAAATAGAAGTTTTTGGCCGTTGGTAAACAAATTGTTTCTTTAATTAGTTTTAAAATACATTGAAAGTATTTTTGTTTTTAATTGCAAAATTAAAACCCAATTTTATTTTAATTTTAAAATCATTAAAGATTTTTTTCCAATAAACAGAGATTATAAATTCAGCTTAACGACCGTCACTAAAAACACCTCAAAAATGTTAAACAGAAAAATTTTACTAGTACCAGCAGATTGATTTTTTTTTTTGTATGAGATGCGCATGTATTTTATGTATGTTTATGCGTTGGTATACGTTTGTGTAATAGCAAGACACAATTGCAAAAAAGTACTGCAAAGCTTAAGCCATATTTCCTTGCCAAAGAGCCATATACATACATATCGTCACATGATTAGTAAAAAGCTTTAAGTTTTAAACAATTGAATTCGGTTTTTTTTTTTTTTTTTTTTTTTTTTTTGACTATGATGGCAACATATAAAATTTACTCTCCTGCTAATAGAAATAAGAAGAAAAAATAAAAAATAATTTTTTTTATTTAAAAGACACATTTTTCGGTTTTAGCTGTAAATTTTTTTTAATGTAACTTAAGGGGGTTCCTCAATAATAATACTGAGTTAAACCAAGAATGATGAAAATACACCATGCGCATGATATTCCGTTAGATAACGTAGTTTGTCCACTGTTGAAAAATAATAAATTAAATGTATATATATCTCTCTCTCTCTCATTCTTATTTATCTGTAAATTATTAGTCAATAGGAGCACATCGCGTGACGTTATACTCAGAAAATTTAAATTTTATGTGCGGGATGTCATAATCTTCAAATTCTATCATTCTTAAAGTACTCCCATTTTTTTTAATTTTCTAAACGTTTATACATTTCGTTGTATCAGGACTTTATTTTTCCGCATACAAACAAAGAAACAACAAAAACAGCTGGCAAAATTCATTGAAAATTTTTAACATTAAGGCTTTTATTAATTCATATAACGTAATGGCTTGAAATAATTTATACATAATTTTAAATGAAACTCTCTTGAGTGTTGGTTGGGTGTATGTGTGTATGTATGAATGGATTTTGTTGCTACAAGTGAAGTATTTACTGTAGCGTGTATGAATATTTGATTTTGCTCGAAAAATGTTCACACATTCAAACAATGAAACATTTTATTGTGGGATAATACGACTAATATAATAAATTGCCACTTTCAAGTTAATCTTATAAATACAGAAATAAAAAAAAATAAAATATTTTTCATTTTGTCTAAGAAATTTTGCTTTGCTAATTGATAGTCGATGGCTGCCATATAATATGCATTTTTTACTTTTTTTAAGAGCCAATTGCTCTAATTAAAATTAAAAATTTTATTAAAAAAAATTAAAATCTCAGGACTTAGAGTAGCGTGTAATGTAATACTCCATATAGATATACCATTTCCCTTAATAGTACTTATCTTACTAAGTAAACAATTTTTAGTATAAAATTTGTATTAATTGCCAAAAAAAATTAATTTAAAAAATATTAAAATTAAATTTTTTTTATTATTTAAATTTATTTAATTTCGTTTTAAAAACACCCGAACTAGGAAGAACAATTTTTAATTTTTTCTTTGCAATTTTTAGATCGGTGTTAAATGAGCCGTTATTTTTGAAAGTGGTACAAGTCCACTTATATAAAAATTATTTCTATTCTAGCAAACTAGAGTTGTTTCATTGACACCCCAGTAATTATAGAATATGAGCTGTTTTTTTTTTTTTTTTGAAAGTAGTATATGTCCAAATTTTTTTTAAATTGATTTAGCGTTAAATTTAGTAATATATGTATCCAGCAACTTACTAAAATTACTGCTAACTAATTTTTAGAAAAAAGTGGACTTATATCACTTTCAAAAAATAACGGCTCATTTAATCCTTTGTTGTTATTTTATAATAAAATTAATTAAAATGCTTAAAAATTACACATTTCTTTTAAATTTACAGTGAAGAACAGAAAAAATATTCCACAAAAATCCATTTAATCAATTGAAAAGTTAGCAGAAATCGCTTAAATTAATTTTAGTAAAAATTTACTAGCTGTGGAATTTCAACTCAATAACTTTATTATTGTAGCACGGAAACGGTAGCGCGATAAAAGAGTCGTTATTTTTGAAAGTGGTACAAGTCCGCTTATATAAAAATTATTTCTATTCTAGCAAACGAGAGTTTTTTCATTGCCACCTCAGTAATTGTAATTTTAAATATTTATTTGCAATTTATATTTTTAAACAATTTCAAGTTGAAAAAGACTATCTATCAGTGTTAAATGAATCGATATTTTTGAAAGTGGTATAAGTACACTTTTTTAAAAATTATTTCTATTCTAGCAAACAAGAATTCTTTCATTGACACCTCAGTAATTGTAGAATATCAGCCAATTTTTTTTTTTAAGTACAAGTCCACTTTAAAAAAAAAAATTCTTAGCGATAAGCTTAGTAAGATTTAGATATCAAGTTACTAAAATTAATTCTGACTAATTTTTCTTTTTTTAAGTGGAATTATGCCACTTTCAAAAGCAACAGGTCATATTCCACAAGCTGTCAGTGAAATTTTAAATAATTTTATAAGAAAAACTTTTAGGACTTCTAAAGCTTAAAGTTATAGAAGTAGTCCTCTAAATTAACTTAATAAGACATAAGCAGTTTTTCCATAAATTTTTTTAAAAAATTTTTTTTAAATCCTCAATTTAATGGCGCTTATCAGAAAATGTCTTGTGCTGTAGCTATAACACTAAATAAAGGCTGTAGCACTGCCAACTCCCAGTTGCGACCCGTTAGCAGGTATACCAGCACTTATGAGTCTTGAAGTGTATTAGGATTTTGAATTAGTTTTGTTTTCTTCTACCACAAAACCTGAGTCATTGCTTCTTAGTCTCTACTGGAGATCAAAAAAGTTATATCTCCTGTGTAGCTACAGCTTTGCTACACATTTTTATTAATTTTTTTATATTTAATTAATTTTTTTTAGCACATTTTTAAATTAATCGTCTATAAAAAAAATCATGCTGCTACTGTGACAACTAGAACAGCTGATTTTTTTTTTAAAGCAAGAAAACATGCGCCAACCGCCATCTTGTTTTTATCATTTTTGTGTTGCCTTGTGTGCAAAAAACAAAAAAAAATACATTTTTGAACACTAGAAGCACAAATGAGGTAGAATGCAGGCAAATATTAAAAAACACTTCAACTTAAAAAACGCAGTGGCGATCCACCACAATCGTTTTTAAAACGAGTTAACTTAAAATCACAGAAACAGCCACTCTTGCAGATCTCTGATATGCATGTATTTATTGTTGACTTGTGTGAAAGCATCTTTTGCAACATAATTTTTCATTATTAAAAAACAGTCTTACCAGGAGCTAGAAAATATGAATGTTTAATTAGCCTTAAAAGCTTTTTAAGTTTGATTCATATATGTACAGCCCATTAGGGCTGTAAAAAAAAATTTTAATTCTTAGAATTAAATGTTTATTTTTTTTTAAGAAAATGTTTTTAAGTATTTTACCCGTTATTTCGTTAGTAGGGAACAATATTGTCCCTTTTGTAATTTGTCATTTTGCGTTAATAAGTTCGTTGGCAGCAAATCAAAATTATTAAATTCAAAAAGTAACTTTAACATAAAAAAAGTACTATTTTGTTCTTTTTATGGTTTTCTAGTCTCAGTTTCTTAGTTTATTTAATAAATTCGATAAAAATCATAAAAAATCTATAAAATACATCATAAGGTGTTGATGGTTAAATAAACAAAGAGCTGCATTTGGTCCCAGCTATGAATTTTTACTCTGCTCAGTAATGTTTAAATTTGGTTTCACAATAATAAGTTTGTAAACATTAGAAAAAGTATCTTTAAAATAAAAAGTACCTTTTATAACTTATCACTTTATGCAGAACCGTTGCATCTTATTATCACAGTTTTAGCTTCGTTAATATCAATTAATTCAAAAAAGTATCATTAAAGTAATAAAAAGTACTTTATTGTACTTTTTATAATAACTTATTTCATGCAGAAATATTTGATTTTTGGTTCTCAGTTCTTGACTTGAAAAATAATATAAAAACCTATCACAGTAAAAGGTATCTTTTTATTCCCTTGAAAAAAATATTTAAGAAAGTTTTTTTTTTGTTTTTCGTCACCAAATGATGACAAAATGTTAATTTTGCTACATCAGCTTACTTAAAAAGTACTTTTATTTGAGCAGTAGTTAAAAGGGCTTTAGTATTAATACAAACTAAAAAAAAACTGGCAAGCAGCAGTTTTTAAAGGAAAATAATTTGTACTTTGACTTTTAGCTTATTTGTTTTTTTTTTTTTTTTCTTTTTTTTTTTTTTTGTGCTCTTTTCAAAGTGAAAAATCATTAAAGGGACAAATGGTACTTTTTGTTAATTTTTTTTTTGGTACTTTTTTATATTTTATTGTTAAGGAATCTAAAAGTACGAGATTTGGCTCAAATGGTCTGAAGCAAGGTGGAAGACCATAAATGGGAAAATATGGTACTTTTTATTGATTTTATTGGTACTTTTTGGAATTTTCATACTAACAATCCTAGAACTATGAAATTGGGGTCAAACGCTCTTGAGCAAAGTAAAAAATCATTCACAGGCAAAAATATTTTCGGTTACCAATTTTTTGTGATTTACTGTTATTTGTGTAGTGGAAATAAAAAGTTAAAAGGACTAAAATTACTTACTACCAAATGCAATTTGAGGCCTTAAGACAGTACATGGAAGTTAACCCGAATGTTACTTGCAGGGTTTGGGCCAAACGAAAGCCACAATACAGGAGGTGTGGAAGAAATAGCAGAAAATTTAAATAGCTATGGCTGACAAGTGCTTACATACGACTAGAGGCAGAAAGTTTAGATCCATTTATATTTCCTAAGCTGAAAACTAAAAATTATGCAGTAGAAAATGAGCAGCAAGGTCAAAGCAGGGCACAAAAGCAAATAAAACCTATAAAAAAAAGCAATGATAGACGAAGCAGTCTATTCCCTGAGCAAACTGATTAGCCAAGAGATCATTTTTGTTTTTTAGAAACATATTAAAAGAAATTTTTATAAAAGCAACTCAGTCAGTAGCTCCAGAGGATTAGAATTAACGCTCAAATAGCAACTCATGTTCAAAATAAAATTTGAGGGAAGACTACATTTTTATTTAAAAAAACAAGTTTTGTTTCTTTTTATTTATTTTTGTCTAATTTGCTTATTTTTGTTTTTGCAAAGCTCTGCCATTCATAATAAAAGTTTGCTTATTGAAAAGGCAACTGAAGCTTAGTTGTTATTGATTATGAATAAGTTTTTTATAGTTTTAGTTTAAACTTTTAATAAATTTTCATCTTTTAAATTCGAAGAAAAGGATGTCACAAGAAGCCATTGCTCAGCCATATAATCAAGAAATTCATTTTGCATAATTGTTGTCTAAATTCCTGCATTGGACAAATTTTATGTAAAAATTTATTACAATTTGAAAAAAATTTGACAAATATCGTAGGCGGTGATTTGTTTACTTGACAAGTATCGAATGCCATTTAATTCTTTTATGCTTATAAAAAATCTTGCCAGCGCTTTGTTGGTCATAAAATAAAGGCCCATAATAATAGTGACAGTAAAGTCGGTATCTTTTTAAAAATTATTTTAAATTCATAAAATTCTTATGAACAAAAATCAGCTTTGAGTTCAATAGCTGACATGCCATTTTATTTTTTACTTTCAACCCGAGAAAATTAATTCGCATAATGGCTAAATTTAGCTTTTTCCAAAATAACACAAAAAAGCTAAGCTGGCAACGCTGACAACAAACATGAAAGCGAAACAAAATACTTCCATTTTATGTGCAAATACCTGAATAATAAACACTCACGACTGTGCATTAGTATGGGTGTACTGTATGCTGTTTGTGTTGCTTACTACGTGTTACGTTATTGGATACACAAAATCTCATCGAATGCTTAACCACCAATAGAAAGCATAACGAAAAGAGACAGCACATTTTGAAATGTGTGTTATACGTCCTTCGCTGGCCTTGCTTTTACAAGTTTGTGTACGTGTGCTTAATCATTTAAATTCATTTAATGTAAAAGTTTGATGCTGCAAGTTGTGCTGTAGCAAGAAGAAATGACTGAATGGGACTAACAGAGACAAAAAAATCTAGACTTGTTTAACCAATCAAAAGTTTAAGAAACTTATAAGACTTCTTGATATGAAAAACTTGTTCGAGGGCTATCCAGAAGCCATATGAGAAGTACTCGTTAGTACCATTCAAGCCTCTTGTTTTATTTGACGGAATCGTGTCGAGTGGTTATTCATAATAAATTCACTGATGTGGGCTTTCTATCGTTAGTGTGCCTATACATATGTTAAGTACTTAAATAAAAAAGAAGGAATTATTTTCGGCTATTGGCGTTATAAGACTAACACTAATTTCTTTAGTGCTGTTTTTTAGTGTTTTTATCAATACAAAATACTTTCGCGATATTTGAGAGAATAGCCGTTGAAAAAGTTCATAACAAACAAGCAAGCAAACATCTACCCTTCTGCAATACAGTGTCATCAATATAATGAAACAAAGATACACCAAAATTAACGTTTTACTAAATTAATTGTTTATATTCTTTCCTTCTGTTTTTTTATTTATTTTTTATAAATTAATCGAGTGTTAACGTGCCATCTATATATTCTAAATTAGACATTTTTTAAAACAAACAAACAAACAAACAAACAAACAAGCAAACAACTCGCTTATACCTACATTTCATTTTGAATAACAAAAAGGTAAACAAATTTTATTTAGCAATTTTAGGTACATACATACATACATGCCTACAAAGCATCATGTGTATTTACAAAATTAAAAATTTGATTTCGCAATTGTGAGCGTCTAAAAGCTTAAACGCTTGCTGGGTGCGCAGCGAGTTATGTGTCAGTTTTGCTTTATTTTTTTTTTTTATAACAAATGAATTCATAGTTAAGCTTATTTGAAGTACAAAAAGGCTGTTTTTTTCTTATTTTGTTTAATAAAAAGTAACTTTAGCAACATTTTTGTAAGTGGCCCACAATGTACTACAATTATTATGAATTCTTTAAGATGCTTTCTGCTATTAAACAGTGGAAATTAATATAAATTACATTAATAACAACAAAAGTATTTTCAGAAAAAGCCCCAGAGCAGCTTTAGATGTCATCTGGAACTTAATTGATTTAAATTTTCTTACTCTGTTTGATGTTCTCCTTCTTAGTGAGTGTGTATAGGTTGTTATAGTTGTTGTTGTTGCTACATTATCTAATCTTTCTGCAAAGAAATAAAATCCCACGCATTTATTGTTTGAAAAGGCTTTGTTGGCAAAATACTAGGAATAATGAAGCTGTTATTTTTGAAAAAGGTACAAGTCCACTTTGTTTAAAAAATGACTCAGCAATAATCTTAGTTTTTTTTTTTTGTTAAAGTATACTTACACCACTTTTAAAACTAACAAATCAATTGTTTTTTTTTTTTTTAATTTTCTCAAAAACAACATCATTTACAGCTGCTCTTTCACTTTCTTTAAATCGAAAAAAATTTTTTTGAATGACAGCCACTTGATATTTGGGAATTCATTAAGTAAACTTACCTTTTTCCAAGCATTCATGCATTTAGCGTAGCGTACAGTGAGGGAATTTATGATTTATTCTTTCTCTTTATAAAAAATTAACTATTTTGCATAGGCCCAGAGGCCCTTTTAAGCCAGACAGTTTAATATTTCATTAACAAAAAGTTCTTCAGGTCTTGGTACTCACAATAGGGTAATCTTGCTCTTATAGTTTTAGAATTTTTCATAAATACAATGAAAATGTCAATATTTTTCTACTAATCAGACTTTGCATTAAATTAAAGAAATATTTCATCAATTCAATAAAATATTCTCCTTAATTTTATGAAAAACTTTCATTAATTTAATTTTAAAAAATTCACTGAAATTTATACATTTAAAGAAACAATTTTAGAAATCTATTAAAATATTAAGTTATTTAATGAAACAATTTCATTAATTCAATGAAACATTCATGCATTTAAAGAAAAAAATTCTTTAATTCAATGAAATTTATTCATTTAATGAAACAATTTTAGAACATTTATTCATTTAATGAAACAATTTTAGAAATTCATTTAAATATTAATTCATTTAATGAAACAATTTCATTAATGTAATGAAACATTCATGTATTTAAGGAAAAAAATTCTTTAATTCAAAGAAATTTATTGATTTAATGAAACAATTTTAGAAAATTTATTCATTTAATGAAACAATTTTAGAAATTCATTGAAATATTAATTCATTTAATGAAACAATTTCATTAATTCAATGAAACATTCATGTATTTAATGAAAAAAAGTTTTCATTCAATAAAATTTATTCATTTAATGAAAGAATTTTAGAAAATTTATTCATTTAATGAAACAGTTTCAGAAATTTTTTTAATCTAACAATTTCATTAATGCAATGAAACATTCATGTATTTAAGGAAAAAAATTCTTTAATTCAAAGAAATTTATTGATTTAATGAAACAATTTTAGAAATTCATTAAAATATTAACTGATTTAATGAAAAAATTTCATTAATTCAATGAAACATTCATGTATTTAAGGAAAAAAATTCTTAAATTCAAAGAAATTTATTGATTTAATGAAACAATTTTAGAAACTCATTAAAATATTAACTGATTTAATGAAAAAATTTCATTAATTCAATGAAACATTCATGTATTTAAGGAAAAAAATTCTTAAATTCAAAGAAATTTATTGATTTAATGAAACAATTTTAGAAATCTATTAAAATATTAATTTATTTAATGAAACAATTTCCTTAATTCAATGAAACATTCTTGCATTTAAAGAAAAAAATTCTTTAATTCAATTAAATTAATTAATTCAATAAAATAAATTTTGCGGAATTTGTGAAATCGTTCATTGAATCCATAAAACCGTTTTTTACTCAATTTTTTCTTTAAGTGTTTACAGAAAAAAATTAAAGAAGAACCGTCCATTTTATCAAATTTTTTAATTTTAACTCGATTAAAAATTTTAATCAAATTGACAATTTGTTTTAATTAAAAAAAATTTTTTTTTATTTAAAATTTTTAATTCCCAAAATAATTTTTTTTCTGTGTAGTGTAATTTAACAGCTCTGAAGCATTTTATGGCATCTTTCAACTCTATGCCTGTTTAATTTGGCTAAAATCATAAAAAGATCAAAAAGATCTAGTGTAACGATTTTTCAAACCGCAAACTTTGGTATCAGAACAAACACTTTGGCTGTCACACAATCGATCCACACGAGTTTTTAATAAAAATATTTGTAGTCGCTTGCTTAGCGATAAGGCTTTATAACCAAGCTTAAGACCTTCTATTGTGAATTTTTAACATAAACAGAAATAGTCAGTGTAGATTTTAGGGAAAGAAAAGAAATTCGTTATAAAAAAATTTGCGTGTTTAGAAAACCCACTATAAATAAAATTCTTATCTGAATTTCTCCTCTACAACGTTGCAAACTTTAACTAAAATGTATGTATGTATGTGTGCAAATATCTAAGTTTTTAGGCAGCAGCTGTAATCGTACGTAAGATTTTATTTTGCCGCTTGAGTTTTCTCTCTGCTTGAAATCACAATTGAATGCTGAGTGCACTACTGGCCTTGAAATTGGTTTCTGTATGTAAATCAAAGAAAATGTTATAGCCTACATTAAGGGTGGAATTTAATTGATGACTTTTAAACGGCTGTCAAGAGTGCTGGCAACTTTTGCATTTCCAAAAAACGCTAAAGCACTAAAAACAGCTTACACACAAAATTTACAGCCTGATTTACGATTTAGAACGTTATCATTCGCTGACATTTTAAACAATTTTGAAACAAAACAACTGAAAACTCTTTTTTAAATCTGATTTGAAATCTGCATTTGTTTTTTTTTTTAATTAAAGTTAAATTTTTATTTTTAAAATGCAAGAGGTGTCCCGACATATACCAACAATACTAGAAAACTGTTGGTTTTATTTGCTTAAAAAGAAAATTACAAGTTCTGCTTTAAAATTAGCTTCAAGTCTAGCTTCACAGATATTGCCGAAATTCTGATGGAAAAAAGAATTTTAAGCTAAATCAGAAATAATTTTAATTTTCAAAAAATTATTTAAAATAAAGTAAGTACAAAATCAGCTCATTTTTTATCCAAGCATTTAACCCCATAAGTTTCAAACAGAATGAGTTATATAGGGTCCGCCAAATAACTTTTTTTTTTTTGAAAATGCTATAAAAACATCGAGTGTAGCTTCGGCTGTGTGGCACGTAGCGCCGTCCTGTTGAAACCAAATGTTGCCAATATCCTCCTCATAAATTTTTGTGAACAAAAATTCGTTCAACATGGCCCGATAACGATCGCCATTGACTATAACGGCCACTCCTTGCTCACTTTCGAAGAAAAATGGCCCAATTATGCCTCTGGACCAAAATCCGCACCAAACAGTGACTCGTTTTAGGTGCGTCGACTTTTCAATGTATATGTGCGGGTTTTCTGTGCCCAAAATGCGACAATTTTGCTTGTTTACATACCTGCCAAGATCAAAATGAGCTTCATCTGAAAAGATGATTTTTTTTTGGCAAAATCGGCATCTTCTGTAAGTCGATCGCAGGCCCACTTAGCGAAGCGAAAACACAACCATATTCTTTCAGCGGAAGGTTAAAACTAATTATCTGTTAAATCAGGTATGAGCTAAGTGTTACCATTCACGCAATAAGCACTAGTTGAAAAAAAATGTTCGATGGCGGACCTTATAGTTTACTGAAATCAAGCGAGAACTTTTGATTTTATTTGCAATTAACTGAATCCACTTCATCGCAATAGTAGCATACTTGACAACAAATACGCCAAGGACACACTAGCGACATCACAAGGCGACTTGATCAGAGGACCCAAGTGAAGGACGATCAGCACGGTGTCATGATCATGATAATGATGAGCCATCATGCGCGGCATGCCGAACAGTAATTTTTCTGTATTACACGAGCATGAGGGCATTTCATCATGCTGTACTGACATGCCGCACATGATCGTCTAATAGGCGTTTTAGCCCTCTTTTGCTTTTCTTATTGAGATGCTTGCGCAGCCTAGTATTGGCAATCACATATGGCCACATTTGGTTGTAACAAAATAGTGTCTTTCACTAGGTGATAGACTGACTTAATTGTGAATAAACTCAAAAGTTGTTTAAGGATTTTGATAAAATATAATTAATTTTGTTTAAAACTCATGAGGCTATATAACTGATAAATAGATTTTTATCTGTTTCCATTTTAAATAATTTTTTAAAAATTAAAAAAAAAATTTATTTTTTATAAAATTTTTGTTTTTACAAATTCTACGTTATCTTTGTATTTACTGATCAAAATTTAAAAGCAATGGGCCGTAATCATAGTCACAGAAAAGTAGGCTTTTATTAAGAGCTGACTTTTGTTCATAAGAAAGTTGGTTTTAAAAAGATACCGACTTTAGTGTGACTATGATTATAAGCCAATGTATTTACGACTTAAAGAAAATTTTGTTGCAGAATTTCGAATTTTCTTTTTTAACAAATAAAATCAACCGTTTTGAAGTAACGCTCATATAGGCAGTGACACCTCTTGAATTTAGAAGGTAAATATTTCATTCGGACACCAAATACAATTGAAACAAAATGAAACGCCGATTTGAAATTAGAGCTTTTCAGTTGCTGTGGTGCAAAAGTTGAATTAAAAGAAGTTTGTTGTTGTAAATGAAAGCGTATGACAACTTTCTATAACGAGGAAGGAAAAAGTCTCCAAAGAATTACACACATAGAATCCAAGAGGCTACAAACAGTCAAAATTAAAATAATCATTCGATAAGTTTATATAAAAACGATTATTTTGACGACTTTACAGCCAAACGGCTGCACAACTGCCGTTGCTGTTGTAGTTAAGTTAGAGCATTCTTTAGCTGTCAAAAATTCTTCTGCCCATAAAAAATGTATGGAGCAAACCGGAATAGCGCGGCGGCAAAGATGAGCAAATGGAAAATCCAACTTTGACAGCGCGTTGTTTTTTTAATTTAGCGCTTCAGCTCTAGTTTTGTTTGCCTTTAGTGGTTTTTATTAAACCAGATAATTAACTTTGCGGTCTTATTTAGGGAAAAGCGCTAAAAACGCTTCGCGAATTTTTATTTTTATAAGCAACAGATTTAGTGCTGCCAATATAAAAAATAATGTGTAAGAAATAAGCGTTTGAAAATAACTTGAAAAAATAAAAATTTACAATTAAGATTTTTAATTCAATGAATGAATTTTTTTTTAGTTTTTTAAATTTTGAATAAATTTTATGTTTGAAATTAGTTTATTTATAATAACACCAGGACCACACACAGCAATTTTAGTGGGGCAATTCTTGATTTTGTAGCAGAGAGAGAGAGAGAGGAAAGAAGAAAGGAAAGGAGTACAAACTTGCTCATACTCAACAATTCCCTTTTGTTCTCTCTCCGTATCTTTTAAAAAGATGTAAAAAAAGAAAACAGTTAGTTTGAAGGCTGAATGAATGACTGAATAAAAATGCTAAAATTGCCGAAAAAAAAAATTTGTGTGTGTACAAAACGACAATTTTAAAAGAGAATTGAGAAAGAATTGCCCAACTAAACTTGCCGTGTGTGGTGCTAGTCTAAATACGATGCTGCTTACGATGTTCCTGTCGTTTTCAATATATTTAAGTAGCTGGCGCTTTGAAAATTTAAAAAAAAAAAAACTAAAAATTGCGCTAACAGTACTAAGTTGACAACGCTGGCTGTCAATAAGAGTGACTCACACTAAGTGGGTACAATCTGAAATGATTTAAGTGGGTCTTACCACTGCCAAAAATTAAGTATTTTGATTTAGAAATGCTCTTATACAAAAAAAAGTTGGCGTAGACTTTAAAGTAAAATTAATGAAAAAATTAAATGAAAAATTTCGAGAACCTTAACTTTAAAGTCTGCGTTAATTTTTTTGGAAAAAGCGGAAGTCTTTTAATATAATTTGTGAGATTGTATGTAATAGGTGAGAGTTAATCTTTTCACTGGTCACTGTATATTAATTGTATTATTAGCAATTTAATTTTGACAACTCATGAGACATAGTCTTTTCTAACAATTGGTCCAGTGTTTCAGACGAGCATATTAATGCTTCTTGTTAAAAAAAAAATTTTTAAATGGCTAAACTGGTCGACGACAACAAACCAAAAATTAATTTTGCAGCCAACTTCACTACAAAACGCTCCGTCAAACTTGGATTTTCCAATTGATCAGCGTTGCCGCGCACGCTATTTCTGTTTGCATGAGAATTTTTGACAGATAAAAATGCAAAAATGCTTGTAAAGCCAATTTAATTCTTTAAAATGAAAAAATAATTATTAACCCACCTTAAGCTTGGAAAAACTACTGTCTTTAATTGTCGAATAAAGAGCTCAAATTCAATTACAAATAAATTTAATTTGTTTTTCATTTTAAGCACTTTAAAAACAAAAGTCTTAAATCACGTGCTTGGTTTTTTTTTCTGGTGATTTATTTCAATTTACCCTCATCATCATCATTATCATCATCATCGTTAATAGTAACGGGTACAATAATTTTAAAAAGCATCTTATTGCTGTCAACAGCTACAAATTCTTTACCTGTTTACTTTGAAAGTATCATAAAAATTACACGTAATGACCAATGGGATCATAAGGGGTGGAGCTACAACTACCCTTTTCAATCTGGCATGGGATGGCAAGCACTAAGGCACTTTTAAGTTTCAAGTACAAATTTTTGACATTTTCATTATTTCTAAACTTTTTTTTTTATATTAAACAACAACAATTAAGCAATAAAATATATATTTTTGCCAGTACTTTGCAAACATACATGCGTACATAAGCCAATGAAGCATAATTTTGAATTGTTTTTAGTCAAATTTTTTAAGAAAATTTTTTATGATTGAAACGCTTTTAGTATAAAGGAACCTAACGAAGTATACAAAACTGCAGGAGGTCCGAAGTGGGCATGGGGTAGTCAAAGAGACTCATCAACTCCAAGCATATTAGGGCATATGTTGTTTTGAACCTCAGCAAAAATGATATAAAACTCTACGTTGAGCTACTTACGGGCCATTGTAGACTTAATTATCACATGAGTAGGGGCATTGATCAAAAAAGATCTAGGCAAATTAATCCTACAGCAATTACAGAATTCGTAAGGACTTTCTGATTGTAGTTGGGCTGCACAATAGATCTTAAAGCAAATAAAATAAACGAATCTTTGACAGTTAAACAAAATTGGGAATTTAAAAGGCCTAAAGCAAGTGATACACACATCAAATTTTTAACATCAACATCAATGCATTTTTTAAAGTCTCGTGTAGAATTTGACGTGTGTGAATTTGACGCAAATGAAAACTACTTAAATTTTTTTTTTTTGATACACACCCAAAGGCATATCTATGCATGATGTTGAAATTTTTTTAAGGCTTTTTTGACACCTACCTGAGATGATTTTAAAATTTTACTTGCTGCTCCTGTAAAATCAAATCTAATAGGGGACCAGGCGACTTGTTCTCGCTCCTCATTCTAATATGAAAGATTTTTCAATAATTTTAAAAAAAATTTTCGTTAACAAAATTTAGTTTTAGTTGCAGCAGTCGGCTGGAAAATAATTTTTAAACTAAAAAAACTTTAAAATTGCATGTAAAAAATCAGTGGGCCATAATTATAGTCACAAAAAAGTAGGCTTTAATTAGAAACTGACTTTTGTTCATAAGAATTTTATGAATTTAATGTTGTTTTTAAAAAGATACCGACTTTAGTGTGACTATTACTATGGGCTAGTGTTTTTAGTTTTAATTTCCAGGCAGATTTAAAAAGAATTTTTTTCTTAATCAAATAACATAAACCGTTTTCAATTGAAGCTTGTATCACTCTAGTGTCACTTGCCTAATGATTTAACTGGAAACAAAAACCCAAGTCGTAGCATCCGATAGCGAATAAAATCGATTTTTTTATTAAAAAATTTTTTTTTTAATTTCGAAAGAAGTTGCTCGTTATCGAATGCGGTGATTTGAGCCCAGATTTGAAATGAGTCTCGGGCAATTTTATTTAAGAAACTTTTTCTTAATTGTCTTTTAAAATTGTCGCTGCCGTGTCTATTTAGAAAACTTTGATTTCGGTAATTTTAGCAGTCTTTTACACAAGCAACTTATGAGGCCCAACACACTCAAGTTTTATTAGAACGCTCCGTGCAACCTTACCTAACGTTACATAAGGTAATCGCTAGTGCGTTTGTGTAACGTTTGGATCTGTTTTTGTTGCTTGATTTTGTTATTTTGCTTAAATGTTTCATATTGCCGGACTTTAGCATTGAACTTAAGTATGTATGGACCCATTAATCGTCTTTTTTTCATCTCAACAATTTTAAAAGATACGAGCAGAAATCAAAATAGAATTGGCAAGTGTGAGCAAGCTTGCAACTATTTTCAGTTCTCCTCTCTCTTCTACAACCTGATAATTTCTTAAAACTAAAATTGCCGTGTGTGTTACTAGATTTAGCAACCCCTGATTACTCGATACGTCTTTCCATAGGCTAAGAGCTACCATTTACTTCAAAAGTGTCATATAACAAAAAAACTTAATTTTACAGGAGAGCCATTTAAAATTGGCAATTTTGCTAACACTCATTTTTATGGAAAAAGTTTTAAATCTTTCATTCTGAAAAAATTTTCAGGATTTTTTTAATGTTTTGAATCTTTTATTCTGAAAATTTTTAAACATTTTATTCTGAAAAATTTTTAAGCATGCAAAGAATTATATTGAAAAAAATTAGTTTGACTTATTACACTCTTGCAGTAAATGGCCATATGTTTTTTGAATTTTGTATTCTGAAAATTTTTGAGAATTTTTTTTGATAATTTTTAAACATGCAAAGAGTGGTATTGAAAAAAAATTATGTTGACTTATGACACTCTTGCAGTAAATGGCCTTATTTTTTTGAATCTTTTATTGTAAAAATTTTTGAGAATTTTTTGGATAATTTTGTAAACATGCAAAGAATAGTATTGAAAAAAAATATGACTTATGAGACTCTTGCAGTAAATGCCCTTATGTTTTTTAAATCTTTTATAGTGAAAATTTTTGAGAGTTTTGTAAACATGCAAAAGTCTTATACTGTTTTAATATAAACAAGCAACCTTATTTCATTTGGCGTTGGCAATCATCATTTTTGTGTCGACGTTGTCATCAATTCAGTATCATGATGATGTCATGGCCTGTCGTTAATTTAAACTGATTTACCTAATATTTTGCTCAGTGTTTCAGTTTGTTTACAATTTTTAAACATTTGTGGAAAATATTTTTAACAAAAATAAATCTTATACAGAAATTAAACAAAAAAAAAAAGTTAAAAGTGTAATAAAAGTAGTTTGTGCAAAAAAAAATTACACTAAAAAATATTTTTAAAATAAAGCTTTTTAATTATATTAAATTAAAAAAACATACAGAAAAAATAAAATTAAAAATTAAAAAAAAAATTAAATTCTAAGACTTGAGCTGTTATTTTTAAAAATGGCATAAGTCCATTATTTTTAAAAAATTATTCAGTGGTACTTTTAGTAAGATGGTGTCTATTTCTTACTAAAATTAGCGCTATTTTCTTCCAGTGGACTTACACCACTTTCAAAAATAACAGCCCACTTGTTAACTTTTAAATTTAAAAATTACATAATTAGCGTCATATTTTTTTACAAAATATCAAACTATGTTGACAGTCATCGATATTGGTGAATACAATGAAAAAAAAAATTATGCGGCAATTAAAAATTTAATTTCCAAAAAATTGTCATATTTAATTAATTCAATTGAATATTTAATTAAAACAAAATTTTTTTTATTTTGAACGAACATTTTTTTTATTAATTAAATATTTAATTAATTCAATTAAATATTTAATTAAAACAAACATTTTTTTAATTGAATGAATTTTTTAAATATTTAATTAATTCAATTAAATATTTAATTAAAACAAAAATTTTTTTAATTGAATGAAATTTTTTTTATTAATTAAATATTTAATTAATTTAATTAAAATTTTTATTAATGTAACAATTATTTTAATTAAAATAATTATTTTATTTTTATTTATTTTTTTCGTAACGATAACATTGAGCTGTGGCAGCTCCGGTCAGATGCCTTGTATTCTGCCTTAGTCCCCTTTTTACCAGAAAGATAGAAAGACAAGGTTATGCCATGCGCATGATTTCCCGTTAGATGATGTAGATAAGCCACTAGTTGCAGAAAAAAAAAATACATTTCTCTCTCTCTCTCTTTCTCTTATTTAGCTGTAAATTATTAGCCAATAAGAACACATGGCATGACGTCATTTGTGCTACATGCGCAGAAAATTTCAATTTTATGTACGGAATGGCATAATCTTGTATTTCTATCATTCTTGCTTTTAAATATTGGAAATTGAAAGTAAGATAAAGAAAGTTTGTAGACAAGTACATGATTCTCTGTAACGCTACGTTTCTCTCTTTTACTATTTGTGCTTCACGCTGTGTACATGCATGTCATACGCACAAAACTTAAAAATGTATAAGAAGAAGAACAAAAAATATTTTTTTGATTTTCAATGTCCTATATGTGAGAGCTTGAAAAAAATCATGTTTTTCAATGGGACTTATTACGATGGTTAATATCGTTATGAAAACAAAGATATGTGGCAACGCTACCCATATGTTTTATATTGGTAGTGTCGCATTTTCTCAATAACTTCGTATTATTTGTGGCAAATATGACTACGAGAACGTCACTCCCAAAATGTCATTGTGACGTCTTGTGTCGTTAACGCCAAATGGCATAAGGGTGTTGCTTAAATTAATTAGTTAAGTTTAGATACATAAGTGACTACAAATGTAAGTATTAAATTTATTTAACAGTTAAATGTATAAAAAAAATATATAATTTTTTTTAGGACCAATGGCAAGCAGAAGCAGCTCATGGCACAGCTTAATGCAAAATATGTAATACCAAATAGTGGGCAAGAAAAAAATGTGGCAAAAAGATTATGGTGACGAATTAACCAATCAACTGAGCTCGTATGGCCCAACCGTAAAGAATGCAACAGTTTGGCGAAAAGTATGTCCATTTCTTTTATAATATTTTGTAATCGCATAAATTTAAGCAACTCAAAAGTGTGAAATAATATTTTTATTTATTTTAATATTTAATTGGTACGATTTCCGAATTAGTCTTTTATTTATTTTTTTCAAGTTCGGTTATAAAACTGTGAGTTTCAGTTGTTGCAATCAAAGTTTTTGGTTGTAACAAGCAAAATTTAATAAAACCCTTCAAAATTTAGTGCTCTCAATAACATTTTGAGTGGTATTACCAAAATTTCTGCTGTCACAACTAAAAATTTCGTTTAACACAATTGAATTTTTGGCTCCTAACGGCCTTAGTTCTCACAAGCGAACTTATTTTCTCTGTGCCAAAGTTTTGAGATTGAAACTTTATAAATGCGGGGTATATAGTTTCGATTTGGATTAGGTAACTAAACATAACTCGTTCATTAGGGCGGGTTGATTTAAAAATCGCACAAATTACAAGGAAAATCGTATTCTAGTAATCAAAATGTATTTTGATGTCCCGACTTTTGATCCGAAGGGTCAAATTTTTAAAAATCTCACTTTGACCCATTTAGAGTGCCTCAATCGAGTCAAAATCTATGACCGACCCCTACTAACTTTGGAGGACCGACCCATCTATGCCAGTGGCACAACCCCTGGAACCACTCCTGGGGCGTTCCCCATACAAACATTTCAAAAATCACCATTTTTGGCACTTTACAAGAAAAAATCTGCGAAATGTCTATGTTTTTTTATTTTTGGAGTTTATCGACCCGCCCTACCGTTCATCCATAAATGGAAGAATTATATGGGGAAAATCCCAACTACCTTTATTCTTTTACCTTATCTTTGAATGTGTTTCTTGTATAATAAGATTTTTGTCTTAAATACAAAACGGACAAGTTTTGTCACAACTTCGGTTGTGAGAACTAAATTTGTTTCCAATCAAAAATTCAGTTGTGATAATAAAATTTTTTAGTTGCGGTAACCAGAATTCCATAATATAGACCGAAATTTAGTTCTCTCAAAAATATTTTAAGCTGTAAAGCTGATTTTCTATTGTCACGATTAAAAAATTCGACAGTCACAAATGAATTTTTGAATGGAAAAAGTTGTTTTCTTAGTGTAACTTTAACTATTGAAAATATATTTTTGAATTTTAAAATATTAAAAATTCGGCACTGCGAATTTTAATTTTTATTATTGGTTTGTATGTTATAAATATGGGAGAATATCTTCTGATACAACACGCTCACTGCTTGATATAAAAACTGAGGCCAAAATGCTACTCTTGCTATTGAGCAACTTTGCAGCGAAATTTTTAATTTATTTTGTACCCATAAAAAACCTAAAATTTTCATGAATTTTTTAAAATCGAATACGATCTGGGCCAAAAAATTTCTTTTCACATTTTCGAAAAAAACTGCAATTGCACACTTTTATTTAATCAAATTATTTTATTAACTAAATAAACGTGGCTATGGGCAAAAAAGTATTAGTACGTTAATGCCACTGACCAGGATTATGGAATTTTATCTTCAGTTATTGTGTTTGAAAATTATTTATTCCAGGGATTCTTTAGTGAATCGCCAAACAAATTTATTTAAAAATTATGGCAGCACTCAATATTTCATAGGGTTTCATTTTTATATAAAAACACTTAACGGTTTTATAAAAAAAAAATTAAAAAAAAAACAATCAAAATTAATGGCTGTGAGCACGAGTAGAACAGAACGGGATTTTAAATGAAAGAGAGTAAGAAAGCATTAGAAAATTTCATTGCTGTTAGCAAGATGCCAGAGTGCAATTTTACTTTCTTGAAATGGGTTTTCCATTAAATATTTTGAAAAAAAAATTTATTTAATCAATATTTTACTGTTTTATTAGAAGGTTTTTTGAGATTTTTTTTAGTTCTTATTTAATATATAAAAAAAAATTTAAGAATAATAATATAATATAATATAATAATATAGATTTTTTTTTCTAGTACAAGCCGACAAACCTTTTTAAATTTTTACAAGAAATTTCCATACGAACGCTATCGAGTGCGTTACGAAATTTAATTCGATACGAAAAGCACAACCATGAGGCTTTAGATACTTCAACAATCATGCAAAGTTAATAAAATAATTAGACAAAAAACGTATGTAAATAAATTGATCATGTTATTTATATTAAATTGTTTAGTTATTGACAATGTAAAGCATATGGAAAGAGCTGCCACATTTCTTTATTTTCTCACGACTTCTACAGCCATAAAAATGCAGTTTATATTTTCCTTAAATCAGTGCTACCAAATACTGAATAATTACCACCCGGCAGCATAAAGGGGAAGATTATGTTACGTTACTTTTGCAGTCTGCCACATCAACAGTGAGTTTTGTATACGCAAATTATTTTTATTAACAAACAGCTGATGTATAACTGACAGTAACTAATACTTTTTTCTGTCTGAAATAATAAATAACGACACACTCAAAATATTTTATTTTAATAAATGATCTATTATTTTTGAAAAAGGTATAAGTAAACTTTTAAAAAAATTTTGTTAGAGGTAATTTTTATTACATGGATGTCTTATCTTTAACTTATTAAAATCAGCGCTAATTAATTTTTTTTTTAAAGTAAACTTATACCACTTTTAAAAATAACAGCTCAAATATAGAATTTTGAAACTGCTGTTGCTTTTTAAATTAATAGAGCAGTAAAACCTTTTGACTTTGTTTTTATATTTTAAGGTGCACAGGGCATTAAACTTAAACATTTTCTTAGATCTTAAAACTTTTTGAAAACTCAAACGGTTTAAAAAAATTTGGTTTTAGGAAATTTTTTTTTATAATTTTATAGTTTGGCCCACAGTGTTTTTAAAACGTTCGATAACGAGCAACTCGTTTTGAAATTTAGAAATTTTTTCCTATAAAAACACGATATAGGCTGTTTTGAGCCCAGTTTTGGAATGTTAATTGTGCTTATTTGCTTAGTTTAGCCTAGAAAAAGTTCTAAATTTTAAATTTAAATTTTCCAATTTCCTTCACAAGGTTTACTTTAATTTTTTTTTTTTTGATTTTGCTAAGATTCTGATATAATTTTTATTTTTCTTTTAAATATTAGATATTGGAGATTCTTCTAAAGCTAATGCTTTGATATTTGGAACCAAGCCTTGCAAATGTTCTAAAACATCCCAAAACTGCGATTCCAAAAGCCATTTCCAGCTGTAGTCCCATCCCAGATTAACAAAAAATTAGCCTTGAAATTGAGAAGTATGATCCGGCACAATAGCGGAAAATAAAAATAAAAAATTTCTACTCAAATTTTACTACAGCAACTGAAACTTCATATCTGAATGAGCTGTTTTTAGAGAAAGTGACAAAAGTCATCGGTAATTTTAGTGAGATATAGACACCATCTAACTAAAATTAGCGCTAACTCATTTTTTTTTAAAAGTGGACTTATACCACTTTAAAAAATAACGGCTCAAATAATAAATCAGGAGTGGTTGTTGGTCAAAGGAAGATCTTATTTCAAAAAAAAATTATAAAATTGTGTAGTTTGTAAGTAAACTAACCCGTATAAAACCCGATAGACATATTCTTTCTAGTTGTAAAGGTTATAATGCTACTGCTGTTTAAAATTATATAAATTTAGTTAAGGAATTTTTTATTAAAAAAAAAATATACAAAAATTAGCCATAACAAATATTTTTTTAATTTTTAACTATAAATTATTTTTTTTTTTTTGAAATCTAAAAGGTGGGTATTCCAATTTTTTTTTAATTTTAAAACAAAAAAGCTAAAGGCAATTTGAAAGCAAAGGCTGCAATTTCAAATTGTTATAAAATTAAAATAAAGTTACCTTAAAATTTAAACAAATATTAAAATCATCTTGTTTGCCAAATACTTAGAGCAAAATTTTTTTTATTTTTTTTTTTAATAACTTGAAAAAATCTTTCACTAGACACGGTAAGATTGGGGCCCCATGTTATAAATAAACTTTTGTCAAAACGAAACTATTTTATTTTCCACTTACCAGGCATTCTGAAAATGATATAAAAAAATTTTTTGTAACGTTTTGAAAGAACTGTGCTGATGCAGTGTGTGACGCCAAATTCCAAGAATTAAAAAGTTGGTGTCTTCTTATAACAGTCTCAGCTTATTTCATGTACGAGTATGTAAATCTGTTTAGTAGCTACAAAGTGATGTTTTTTTACCACTATGGGTTGTTGTCATAGCTCGATTTCCGGTGCCTCAACCCTTCTAAAAGCTCGATAGCATTCGCAATTTCTGTACAATTTATATGGAAATTGCGATCGAAATCGAATGCCATAATTTGCCACCAGCAGTGTGCTTATATGGATTCAGAACGACTTGTCAGCATGCATGCCATATCGATACTTGATAACATAAAGGTCAGCAATAGGCCGCTTACACTGTGTCACAAAAAAAAATACTTGAACAGTAATATTATTTTTCTGGTAGGTATTGTCGAGTACAGCAAGAATCTGTTTTTGGAATTTGCTTCTTTTTTGTATCATTGTTTTCATTATTGGGTACGCTTCTTAGACCAGCAACTTATTTGAACAGCCCTCAATTAATTTTAAGTATCTAAAGCAGTTTTAGCGGTTCCAATAAGCTGCTACTGCTTAGCAGTTCTAAGCAGAAAAAGCGCTTCTTAAAACACTCTCACATATAACAAACGAGTTGAGAAGTCAGCTACAGCGCACCTTTATGTTGGCACTGCTCATCGAAAAATCAGAAAAGGATAACAATTCTTTTTTCTAAGATTATTTAGTAACGTGTGACAATAGATCACAGACCAGATGACTTGTTACCGCTCCTCACTCTAATTCTAAAGTATTCTTCTTCTCCTACCACTTGCCTATTATCCTACATTTTGCTACCTCTTCTCCCCTTGACATCTTTCCATTACAATCCTTCTTTATTCTTACTCTTAGCTATCACAAAGCCATCACATCAGAGGACTCTTCCGTTTTTCCTATTAGAACCTAAACTAGTATCAACTAAAGACATTGCATTTTCTATAAGCAATAACATTTCCGTAGTCAAGCTTCTAGTATTTAAAATGGGGTAGAGACACATCAAATTATGCATTTTTGGGCGTATTTAAAAATCAAACTGCTTTTAATTTTCTTCAAATTCACACACAAAAGCATGATTGATGTTAAATTTTGATGTGTGTATCGGGCATTTAAGTCAATCAAGTTGAGTTCATTAATGGCTGCAAGAAACAAAACAAAACTTAATTAAAAATCAAAATTTCAACACTTTGTGGTTTCTGGACTACATTGACTCATTCTCTAGTCACATTTAAGCGATATTGTGATAATTCCTGTGAAGCTGCTAATTTCAATCAGCCATAAAAAAACTATAAGACTGAAGATCAATGTAACGCAAAAGCTGTGCTAAAGAGATGATAAGAGGGGGCTACTCTGTATTGCGATGCGAAAAAAAAAGTAAGAAATCGAAACTTTAATGTGTTTGATAGCTTGCTTTTTGCATTTGTCTGATAGTACCCCGCCCTGTAATACGGAAATGCAAGTCAACGCTGTTTTATACACACAAATATCTTGCGATAAGCAAAGAGCAAACGCAAAACGTTTGTTTTCGCATCGCTGTACAGAGTAGCCCTCCAGATCATGTCGGCATGCTTGCCATTAATTATCTTAAGTACCGGACGTCTAAGCCTTTAAGCTAATAACCGATCCTTCTGGGCTTAATTGCTGTTGTAGTTAAAAAATCCTGAAGAACTAGTTGCCTGCGAAAGCCATTATATCAGTATTGAGCATCGAAGAGATACAAAACACAGCAATCCAGACGCTCTCTCTCTCTCTCTGTAGCAAAACTGAAAGATATCAACATGTTGTCGATGTCCAATTGGAAGTTGGCTTACAACGCAGTATAAGAATTCTATAGTAGAAAGTAATATCATCCATAGAAGAGTATCTACTAAAAGCTTACTGATAAAACTTTTTGGGACTCAATCCAATTTAATTGTATTGCTTCCGTCTAAGCCCTATGGATCACGAAAGAATTCTATGGAGGCTCTAGTGTTGATCAGCTGGGTCTGGCAAAAATTGCAGAGAAATTAAAACAACAGTGGGAGGGGATGGGATGTCAATAATGTGAGCTAAGATTTTCATAGAAGCAAAATCAAATGATATTTAGTACGAGTGTCGAAAAATCATACGGGGTTTTTTCACTATAAAACAAGTGTTAAGATTTTCATTAGATTTTGTCAGCTGTTTTTGTTAATTCTTTGTTTTTATACAGAAAAATGCAGCCCTGATATAATGAAAAGTATAAAGTTTTAGAAAATGTTGCTAAAAATTAAGAGAGCCAATGATATGTCAAATTTCTATACATATTTTTTTGATGTATTGTTTTCACACTATCACTATCACACTTTTTTTTGACAAGTCGTTTTACTTAGTACTGCAGAGTAAAACCCTTTTAAACTGTAGCCGACTGGTTAGCAAACTGCTGCGAACATAAGTCTTGCCAAAACCAGTGTAAAGTGAGAGAAAAACTTTGGTTGTAAGAACTAAATTCAGTTACGATAACCGAATTTTTTTATTAACACAATAAAAACTTGGTCTTACAACTAAAACTATTTTGAAGAAAACAAAATTTTGGTCAATATGATTATCACAACTGAAATTTTTAACTGTTAGCAAAATTTAGTTCTCACAAACGAAGTTGTTTTTTGTGTGTATGAATAAACTCTTCACCGGAACATTTTGATGAAGACATTTGCTTTTTTTTAATATGAAATCAAGAAATTCTGGCAAACATTTCTTTAAAAAAGAATAACCACACCGTTTTAGTCCTGAAGCTCCAAGTTTTTACAGCAGAAAGCTCAGTAATCAGATGTTGGAATTGAAGACTCAGAGTTTAAAATTTTTTTTTAATCATACGAAAATATAGTTTTCAGTATTTTTTTTTTTATGAATCGAGAATCCTTTTTTTCGCTTTCGACATAATTTTCTTTCACAGGCTGGCTAGAAAGGGAAAACAAGAACTTGTATCTGGTTTTTTTTTTTTTTTTGATTTTTAAGACCTCAACGAATTTTCATTCACAAAATAATTTTAAATTAAAAGAAGACAGACTAAATTTTCAGAATGAATAATTTTTTATTTAACAAAATTTTAGGTCAAACTCAAGCCGCAGCAGTATTAATTCCCCTTGCGCTTTAGGTACAGCTACAATGGCGAATCCTTACACAATGAGCTCAATTTACCACAGTCCTGGTGTTCAAAGTTATTGCGGACCCACAGAAAATATATCCTTAGCAGGACATTATACGGACATGCGAACGTCCGCTTCTTGGTATGGCACCACAGCAAATGATCCAAGATTCGCAAGTAAGTATGAATTTTATTTTTGTTTTTGGAAATTTTTTTTTAACTTGGTTTTACTCATCATCTGTCAGCTCATCTATACGAGTACATATAAAAGAATAACGTTACTGACTGACTAACTGACTAACTGACTGACTGACTTATGATCATCTTCTTATATCTCCGTAACAACTACACATCGGGTCAAAGTTCAAGCTACAAAATATTCCACTAAAAAAAATAAGTGGATGGGTATTTGGTACTTTTTCGATATTTGTACATTTGCGTGGTAAAAACTAATGTTGGTACGCTTTTTAACCCCATTTATCTTTCAAAGTAACAATCACAGCAACAACAACTAAATTGTATTCTTTTCTTCTTGAAAAGGTCTAAAATGTATATTGGCACTTTTTTAAAAATCGAGCAAATAAGGTGTAAAATATTTACCCCTTTTTACCACTATTTCTAAATAAGTTCTTTTACGTAAATTGATGCAGCATATGAAAATTCTATAATTAATTTGTACCACCATATAAAACTCTATTTAAAAAATTAATTTCAAGGGCGAAAAAAAGTACCAAAAAGGGGAAATAATATTGAACTTTATATTTAAATTATTTTAGTGCTACTTTTTATCTTCTGTGCAAACCTCGAATTGTGACAGTAGAATTAAACGGTACTGAACGAAATAAGAAATCATTAATTAAGGGAAAAAATAGTATTTTTATTAAATTTTATGGTACTTTTCGATCTTGCAATGTAAACGAATGTAGAAGTACAAGTTTGGGTACAAACGGTCCTGAGCAAAGTGAAAAATCATTAAAGGGACAAATGGTACTTTTTGTTGATTTTGTTGGTACTTTTTGATATTTTATTATTTGCAAACCTAGAAGTGCGAGATTGAAATTAAACGATAAAATGGTCTTTTTTATTAAATTTAATGGAATTTTTTTATTTTTTTATGAAAACGAACTTAAAGTACACATCATTTTAAAGTGGAGTTTTATGGGTCCAGCACGTTTTGTATTAAGTCAGAAGCGATTAATAAAGAATTTAAGAATCTGGGACCAAATTACGGCACTCGATAGCGATCGAAAATTCAATACAATGTAAATGGAACTATCGATCGGTATCGAATGTAGTAATTTGCCCCTTGAATTTGATGCTAGTGCATCTGAAAGTACTCAAAGATCTTGTAGCCATATGGATATCGATTCCATGTTGTCTGCTGAACTGGAGAAACTAAAATAAAGCGCTTAGCCAAACTTCAAGAAGACTTCAAAGCTGAGTACGAAAAGCTTTCAACTAAAGTTCTAGTAAATATACAAGCTGGTAAGGAGAAACTTCAGAAAAATATTGGAGCTGGCAGTGGGAGCCTAAAAATTCTTCTGGAATAACCAACGAGAAGCTACTTGTAATGCCAAAAGATAAATACACTAAAAGATGACATTAAAGCTTAAATGAAGTTATCAAGTAGAAAAATAAATGCTGGCATGAAGCTGGAAAAAAGTGCAACATAAAAGAAGCCACTTAAAAGGTAGATTAGGTTGCACAAGGCTCCCTTATATAAACAACAGAAGCTGACTTTTATCTGGGATCTCTGATGTGGTCCTTTTATGTCAACTGTAATGGTCTAATTTGAACCCGTTTTCATTACTGAGGGTATAGTGTCAGAAGAGGCTTATTCTGGCCTAAGTGACAACTCCTAATTATAATTCTAAACAATTCTAAGCACCACAAATGACAGGTATAACCAAGTGAAATAACAAAGAACTCGGGAGTTTCCCTTGAATTATGAAGATTTAGTGGTAAAAGGCAAATGCGAGCTCCCGAGTGGCTTATAAAGTCTACTTTAATCAATTTTACAGCCTGAGAGTGCATTCTACCGTAGATGAACACATTTTTTTCCTAGACACTGGATTGTAACGATCAATAATCAGCCCTATACTTAAAAAGACAAGGTTGAGCTTCTACCTGATATAAAATGTTGAGAATACAAAGCAAAGGCTGTCGTAAAATTAGAAGTCGTACACGGTAGCCATAAATTGCCACCAGAATCTTAAAATATGCTTCGAACAAAGATAAAGGGAGGGAGCAAATGAAATTTTAACACCAAAAGTCCTTGTTATATGTCGCGACAATGAAGGTACTTTTATGTAGCTTATGGGTTTGTTGCAAACGACTGTAATAAATTACAAAATCACAAAGCCCTAAAGAAATGCCAGAGGCTGACAGGCGTAACACCAAGCAGTAGTTTGTAAGACATACGATAGCGATTGTAAAGCTTGGAACTAGGGCTGGCGATTTCGAAAAGCATTTCGGTTGGACAGCAAAATGTAAAGTAACATTATAATACAACTCTTGTCTTGCCATTTCACCAAGAAGCACGCCTTAGATACGCTGTCCAAAATAAATTTGTTCACAACACTGATCTTACAAAGTGACTATTGGCAAGTGAAGATGTAAAAAACCAGAAAGAAAGAGACTTGGGCACAAGCAATGGCTTATGTTGGTTTAAGTTAGTGCCATTTGGCCTTTACAATGATTCGTTACCTTATGGACAACATAGTGAAAGGACTAAGCTCGTCACGAACAGAGCTTCCTTTAAAGAATATCTTAAAAAAGTATTCAGGCTTGTACCAACCAAAGGCAGAATTATACAAGATAGCGACAAATCTGCAACAAACATTAAAATTCAAAAACAACAGGCGTCTCTTTTACCCAGTGGCAAATACATATACATACCACTAAAAGAGAAAAAATCTATGTAATGTACTCATACACTTACATTTTCTATATATGTAGGGGTATAAAACATCGGCTTGCAAACTAATTTTGACGTTTACTAAAGATAGCAGGAGATGTACGCTGTTCTACTACCAGTTAATTGGTAATTCTGCCATGGAGCAGCCTCTACAATGGGTGGTTGTGGCTTTCCCCACAGTTGCTCAATTTTTTAAAACATTTTTCGGTTCTAGCCAGTAACTGGTACTGCATAGTTCACCATACAGACTAAAGGCTTTTCCTTTATAGTCCTTCCTCAACTTGCTACTTTCAGACTCCAAATAAATTCATGATATTGACTGTGAATTCTTTCTTCAAATCAAATTTTCTACTTGTAACTACCGAAATTCGATAATACAGTCTGAAATTTAGTTCTCTTGTTAATATTTTTGTTTTCCGAAACGAATTTCTTTTATCATAATAAAAAATATTCAATAATTGGCAACAAATACGATTCTTACAACAAAAGTTATTTTCTCAGTGTATGTGTGACATTTTGTGTTAGACCTGAAAGGTTTACAAGACTTTTTTTTAGGAAACCAATTTTATTTAATCGTTACAAAAGATTTTTAATTTGGAACTTAGAGCGAAATAGGAAAGAAGCGTTCCTTAGCATTTAGCTGAAAACCCCTTTTTTATTATTAAAGTTAATAAATTTTAGCGTTAAGCTCGATCTATTATAGTTTTTAAAAATTATTTTAAAAAATTTCAGTTTCACGCCTTATGGGAGGTTCTGCTTCCGGGACTATGGGACATATGGGTAACATGGGAAGTCTGGCTACTTGCTCTGTAAGTGATGCAAAATCGTTACAATTTCCTTTAACACAAAGAAGAAAAAGACGTGTATTATTTACTCAAGCTCAGGTTAGTAACAATCAATCAATACCACGTTTATACGGCAGCTATTTGCAAATAAGCAACTCACCGTTTATATGCAAGTTATTGAGTTGTTGGTGGTGCCATAGGCAAATAATAAAGTAATTGACAGTGCTGCCATACAAAATATGAAAAAACTTAGTCAATATTAAGAATATGAAAATTTCAATTAATGCAAAAACGTAAACAATCAATTGAGCGGTAGTTCTTGAAAGTGGTATAAGTCCACTTTAAAAAAAAATTAGTTAACGGTGTGAAATCTTACTAAAATTACCAATTTAATAGAAGTGGCAACATGTAACATTTGATTTGCAAATAGTGTTTTTAAGACCAGCACCACACAACAAGCAATTCTTTCTCAATTTTCTTTGAAAGTTTTTTTTTCAGTCATTCATTGGGCCTTCAAGCTACCTGTCTTCTTTTTTTACATCTTTTTAAAAGATACGAAGAGAGAACAAAAGGGAATTGCCGAGGACGATCAGGTTTCTACCCCTTTCCATTCTTCTGTCGTCCCTCTCCTACAAAATCAAGATTTGTTCAACTAAAATTGCTGTGTGTGATCTTGGTCTAATCACGATTTTTGTTAATAAATTTGCTATTCACAATAATTTTATTTGCAAATAAGATGGGCGTATAAGCGTAGTGCAACACTACAGACCTCTAATTTATTTATGCTTTCAATTGTTCATAATTTTTTTAATTTGAAATAAAACAGCTGTCGATTGTTGAATTTTTCGCCTTGTCCTCAAATTTTTAATTAATTACACTGCCCAACAAATGTCTATTTTATATAATTTTCCAAAAATATTACAATGATGAATTTTGCTGTGATTATTCCAAAAATCACACTGGCTTTTATGTAGCAGCTTTAGTTTTTGAGATTGTTCAAAATAAACACACTGTACAGTGCAAAATTATGTCAGTTTAAAGTGTCACTACAAATTTTATTGAAAACTTAATTTCAAAAATGATTATGCAGCATAACTTTGGGAAATATTGTAAATCGATCACCGACTTTGTAAAATCTACTTTGGAGTAAATATTGGCAACACCAGTCGTTGGTGCCAAAAAGATGTTGTCCCTTTGTTACAATGGATTTGGCGGCAGGCTCTTAATTATCATGATATAAAAAAAATTGCGAACATAAACTCTGTAAACCAAAATATATGAAATGGTCATATCGAACGTCGTTTTCTACACAGAGACCTGTTACTCGTAGTAATTGTGAACCAACTTGAACAGCAAAATTTGGAAAAGTTGCGTTTCAGTGATGAAAAATTGTCGGCAAGTCATACATCAGAACACTATATATTAAAATACTTATTTAGGCTGTAACATCAGCATCAAACTGCAATATAACTCATTTGGATCGATTTGGTGAAAACCTTGAAGATTACAGTGAAAAGCAAAGCGAAAGATATTCGTACAATGGAAGCGTGCTACCAAGAGAGGTGGCTGATTGCTATTGAAACCTTTGTCGACATCTAAAACAAGCGTTTACTTTAGGAAAATCTTATAAAATTCAACCACCATGAAATAAATAAGCAATAACTAACGGCAGGATGTTATCGAACAGATTAAACCAGAGAAAAAATGACACCATCCACTGTCAACATGAGAACACTATTGACAACGCATGGTGTCATTGATAACGAATGGTGTTAAATTGACACCATACCGGTGCTAAATCGATTACATTAGAAAAAAAGCAAAGATTTTAATTTTTTGAGAACGCATTTTGTCAAATTGTTAAGGAACGTTGTCAAATTAACAACGCATATTGTCATTTGTTTAACAAACGCTGTCATTTCTACACCAATATGATGTCAATTTAACACCATACGTTGTCAATGACACCATGCATTGTTAAAATGACACCATACTGGTGTCGAATTGACAACGTTTAAAAAAAAATGACAACACACGTTATCAATTTGAAAACGTTCTTTATCAATTTGACAACGTGCGTTGCTTTTTTTTTTCTAAGTTGACAACCAACCATTGTCGATTTGTACACGCTTGTTAAAAAATTGAAAGCACTCGTTGTCAACTAAATTGACAACGAGATGATGACAAAATGGCCACTTACATTGTTGATAATGCAACTCAATTTTTGACTCAGTGTATGAGTATTATAAATAGACTTTAACCAAAAAAAAAAGAAAAGTTTGTTTAGCCGTTACCTACAAGCGTTTCGTTGTTGTCTGTGCTTAATGCTGAAATTTTGGTTATTGTACACAGTATCTGTAGCCTTTTTTGGTTGCTGCACACGGATAGGTGTCACATTACAAATATTATATTATTTATCTTTTTAGAAAATTGTTATGTAATGGAAAAAAGTTAAAGGTCACTATAACTGCAACTTAATATCTGACAGCTTATTCTTAAGTTGTAATTACGGCCCAGTAGTCATCATTTTTCACCTGCTCGTAAATTATAAACTAGAGCTGCTACAAAAATATCAGTGTTATTTTCGTAATCAGCTAATTTTAGTTAATCGAAAATTAAATTTTTTAGTGTTTTTAATAAGAAAATTAATTTATTTTAATGACAAAAGCTATTGCTTTTCATCTTCATATTTATAAAAATGTAAAACTGATTTTTAAAAATTAAATTTTCCATAATTCAAAATCTAGTATCAAAAATCAGCTTGATTATAAAAAAAAATTCTTCTAATTTGTCATTTTTTTGCTGCTCTTTTATTTTGTTATTGAAAATTCTCTGTAAATTTCCCTAAAACAAAATTCAAGTTGAAAATTTATCTGCATAATTTTTTTTTTTTAATTTAATTTTTTATTTTAAAAATCTTTTCTTTCAGGTGTATGAATTGGAAAGAAGATTCAAACAGCAGCGATACTTATCGGCGCCGGAACGTGAGCATTTAGCAAGCTTAATTCATTTAACACCTACGCAGGTAAAGTATGGACTTATAAATACACAAATATAGATATTTACTAACCAGCTGGCATGACAGAATTAACATGGTAAGACATTTAGTACAGCAAACACTGAATTACAAAAACAACTTTATCGTATGTGTCAAATAAAAAGAATTAAATTTAATGCAGACAATCACAAACACTTTATGTATTTTGAGCACAAGAACAATAGCGCGCGCAGAATGTAAACAAATTTTGACATTTATGCAGACAAAACGATGGAGAGCGAAAAATTTACAGCTGATTTATTTGCTTTACCGTGTTAATGCTGCCATGCTAGAGACTTTCCAGTGACCTTCTAGCAAGCTGTCAAACAGTGCTACCAAGTAAAAAATTATTAATCGCCATTCGGCATTCTAAGTCCCTATTTAGACGAAGAAACATTTAGAAGGGAAACATTTCGTTTGTAGGCAAATTACGGGTGAAGAAGAGAGAATCATTTTTGTGTTCGGTACTCGGCGATACGCTTTGTTCACATATTCTTTGTTGATGTTTGCTTTACTTTTCTTTTCTTTCATTGTTTTGTGTGCAAATAATAACAATAATAATGGAATGTTGCCGGCAACATTTTCGTCTGTGTGACCGCGAAAGAAAAAACAAAAGAGAATTCAAGATGTTTTTCTTCCAAATGTTTCCTCGTCTAAATAGGGACTAACTAGCAGCTAGTTAGTCAGCCAAAATTTAAAAAAAAAACTTTTACAAAATTACTGACAATAGGGATTAGCGGCTTAAGGGCCTTCAATTAGAATCGCAAGATTTCGCTTTGAATCATTTAATCGCCAAAACTATGTAGTCATAAAGTGACCTATAGGGCAAAAGTTGACAAAGCTGTATTCAGGAAAGTTTAAAAGGATCTTAAGGATAATAAATGGCTTAAATTAAATATCCTATTTAAAAGATGTAACCTTTTATGCTTTTTTGGATTTATTTCATTTGTAAAAATAAGCGAAATTCGTACTTGACAGCATATTTTGGGCTTACAAGACGGCCTGTCCTCAATTAGAATCGTAAGATTTTCTTGCCAACAAAAACATATTTAATTTTTTTTTTGAGGTCGCAACATAAAGGACTCTTTTGTATAGAACTTAACAAGCAAAAAAAAATTAGTTTTAATAAAGGGTGTCCCAACAAGAACGCAAGATTTAAATTTGAAATAAAACACAGATATTTAAAAAAAAAAAATTGTGAAACTTTATTATATCGTAAAGTAGACAGAATGAGGTTATGTATGGAACAACATATCGGGCAGAATGAAATTTTCAATGACCGTTTTGCATATATGCTGCGGTATTTCATTAATGCAGCGTCCAATTTCTTCTTTTAAGGCTTAAGTCGTCGTCGGCTTATTCGCGTAAACCATCGACTTCAAAAAACCCCAAATAAAAAAGGTGTTAAATCGTACGATCTAGGCGGCCAATTCTGGCCTCCAAAACGCGAAATAACACGACCGGGAAATGACTGATGCAGCAATTGAATTGTTTCTCTGGCTGTATGACATGTGGCGCCGTCTTGTTGGAACCACAAGCCCTCCACATTCATTTCTTCAATTCTAGGCAAGAAAAAATTGGTTATCATGTCAAACAATGACACTTCGAATGCCGCCAAATTTTAATCTTGCGTTCTTATTGGGACACCCTTTATTTTATTGTTATTAGTGAAAAGCGTGAGCAACTTTTTCTTAAAGTGTATCAAGCTACTGATTGGTTAGTAATTAAAAATAATTTTTTTTAAAAGGATATATTCTATGGCAGTGTTTTTAAATCTTCTAATATACAAGGTGATCGCTTCTTATTTTCTTTCAAACTGTCACAACATTTAGAACAGCTGTAAATTTTTTGCTCTCCTCGTTTTGGCTTTGAAAGCTGTCAACATTTGCTTACTTCCTGTACAGCCATTGTTTTTATGCTCAAAATACATGGAGAAGTGTGAGTGAGTGTAAAAGCATCTACTTTGAATTTCCTGCTTTTAAATTGACACATATGACAGCGTTATTTTTGTAATTCAGTGTTTGTTACATTGAATGCTTTACCCTGTATAGTTCTGCCATGGGGGATGATTATTTCTTTATACTTTTTTATAAGCACAAAAGCTGACACACAAACAATTTTTTTAACACAAGGCTGGTAAAGGGGTTCATACACTGCACAAGTTCAGTGTTAAAAACTAACACTGTGCAAGCAAAACTTTACGATGAGTTCTATACAAGTAAATTGCTACTTTTTTTATTTGAAAGTTACAAAAAAGACAGCCTTTCAATAATAATAAAATATAAACACAAGCTAAATTTCCCTGTGCCGAGTCTTATATCCCCTTCACTGTGTTAGCAAAATATTAATATTTTTCAAAAACATACCAAAAATTAAGTGAGTGAAGATAAATATGCTGAGTTAAGGTACTGACTCACTATCCTACACGATCGTACGATTATGTCAAAATAATGTGTGACAGAATTCTATCCTACTTGAAGAAATCGCTTTAAAATGGCGAACTTTATGCCACACTATTATACAAAAAAAGATGCAAAAACATATGTTTACTCAGCTTAATACTTTTAAAAGTATTCATTTTCTACTTTGCTGCAAAATATTTTTTTTACAAATATGTACAATGAAAAATAACCTAAAAGTTTGTATAAATAAAACACAAGCTTGGTATTGTTGCTATTTTTCTGCCTTGAATATAGAAAATGCAACTCTGATCGCACAGATAAAATTTATTTTATGAAAATTTTCATAACATTAAAAAATCGGACAGACCTGTCAAAAAGTCTGCTTGTTCAATACACACTATCATACTTTTTTAGCACACATGCGTTTTTAGACAGATTGTACGACTAAGTAGGCTAGTGAGTCAGTGCCTTTAAATATGTCTTAACGTAACCCCTTACGTTTCTTAGTATGTGTAAATATCTTTTTAGTATTTATGACGTATTTATAAATATGCATAAATACGTTGACTTCTCACAAAGATTACGGGATGAGACACATATCATATTAATTTAATACTCAGAAGTTACTTTGGATTATTTAAAAAAAAAATTTTTTGGAAATTTTGGAAATTTCCATATACTTCAGTGCAATTACTCTGAGTGATTTTAGCAAAATGGTGAATGATAAAAAACTTTCTGGGCAAGGTACTGGGGTATAAGGGAATTTCAAACATTTTTTTAAATAGGGGGGTTGTCAATCCCCTTAGTGTCCCATCCTGTAATCTTCTATGGTTCGTTCGGAAGTTACTTTGAATTATTTTGAAATTTCCATATACCCCAGTGCTGTTGCTCTAAGTGATTTTAGCAACTTGCCGACGAACCATTAAAGATTGTGAGATGAGACACATATCATTTTAAAGAGGAGACTATCTAGATTCTTAATCTACCGCCCAAATAATCTGAAATTATTTTGGACTATTTAAAAAAAAATTTTTTTAAATTTCCATACACCCCAGTACTGTTGTTCTCAAGGATTTTGGCAGTTTCTGTTTTGCATCATAAAATAAAAACTACGAAGTTTTCCGAAAATGTTAAATTACTTCCAGAAGATTAAATTCCTTTTTTATCTTGGTAATTTTCATAGACAAAATGGGGAATGGTAAAAATCCTTCAAAGCAACAGACCCTAGTGCTGTGGAAATTTCAAAAAAATATATAAAAATAGTCCAAATAACTTCTGAGTATTTGGGAGGTAGATTATAAATCTAGATGACCCATCCCGCAATCTTCTATGGCGTATCATCAGTTGTGGTACATGCGCGGAAAATTTCAATTATATGTGCAGAATGGCATAATCTTGTATTTCTATTATTCTTGCCTTTTACATATTGGAAATTGAAAGAAAGATAAGGAAAGTTTGCAGACAAGGAATGGCGTAATCTTGATAGAAAATTATGTATTCTTTTAGACCAAGATAGACATTTTATTTATGGGTCTGTTCGCATTGAAAACAAAAACAAATTTTCGTACTTTGGTTTTGCTATTCAATAAAAATGTGTTTTGCTTTCGTTTGCTTAGGTTTTCCTTGAGACATCGCTGATCAAGCCATTAATGTTTTTACTGTTTGTAATTGATGCTCTTGCTCTCACACACTTATGGCAGCACGAATTCCATATTAAGCTCTACCTCTACTACTCTCTCTCTCTCTCTCTCTCTGTATCTATTTTCTGTAGATCTCTCTGCTTTATAGCCACACACATGCATTTTGCGTGATTATTCCATTTTTAAAGAAGCAGACATATTGTTGTTGTTGCTTATTTAGAATTTTTTTTGTTGAAAAAACAGTTATTTATATGTAAGCAGAAAAACTTTAGGCTTTTGATTGGGCGAAAAGGGAATGAAAATGGTAGATAAGTTAAATGTGAAAATTTCTGTTGAAAATATTCAATTTAGAAATGATTTCTGAAAATTGTGTATTCACTTTTTTTCTAAATAAATTTATAGCGAAATTATAAGTTGAAAAACGAAATTACCTATACACTGAGCCAAAAATCACGTTGCCAAATTAACAATGTATGAGGTCATTTTGACACCATCCCGTTGTCTATTTTATTGGGTTTCCAATTTTTTAACAAGCATGTGCAAATCGACAACAGTTGGTTGTCAACTTCGCAAAAAAAGCTACGATTTCACTTTTTTTGCCAACACACATTGTCATCTTCTCATGGAATTGATAACAAAATGTTGTCAAATTTCCAACTTATTAACAAACGTTGTCAAATTGACAACGCATGTTGTCATTTCAAAAGCCTTATGGTATTATTTCAACACCAAATGGTGCCATTTTTACATCAGATGGTGTCGATTTATCACCGGTTTGGTATCTCGACACCATTTGTTGTCAATTCTGTGTTGTTAAAATGACACCCTGCGTTGTCAAAGTGAGCACTACTGATACGGCTTGTGGTCATTTTGACAACCGATGGTGTCATTTTTTCTCTGGCTGTACAGAAGCTGGATTAAGGCTGTACACTAAAATCATCGTTTTCAATTTAAATGTTTTCCTGTTTCTATAACTCTTGTCGCATCGACCAAATTTTCACATGCAACAATAGAATTGAACAAAAAACGATGATAAATGAAACAAAATGTCATTTTCCACAAAAAAAAGTGTTGCTGTAATTTTACTTCCTGAGCATCATCTCTCATTTTAGTGATTTTGACGTCATTTATTAGAAAGAAGCGAGTACAATTGCTGCTGTAACAAAATTTTAGCAAAACTTCTTCTCCCTCTAGAACTGGCAAAATAAATCACATTTTAAAATTCATGACAAAATGAAAAATACTAAATTTAAATTTCTTTTATTAAATATTTTCATGTGAAATAAAAGTATTTCAATGATTTTTTATAGCTCAATGTATTCTCTCTTATGCCTCTATTATGGTGCACAATTCAACTCTGCTTCAGTTGCAATTTTGTATTTTGATATTATGAATTACAAAAAACGTTCAGTTGAGTCCGCATGGAAAGGAAAATTTTGCGGAATGAAATATTTAGCGATATGCAAATTGCTGTTATACTGCGGAATTATCTCATTATTTTGAATTGTTTAATTTAGTTGTGAATTAAAAAGTTGTCTATTGTGAATGAATTGTGTTAATATTTTAGCTGTTGGTGTTAGGAAAATTTAAAAATAAATTTTAAATAAACAAAAATAAGCTGAAGGCCTAAGATGCCATTGTTCTTCCTCTGTATTTTCTCTCTTACCTTATTAATAATTAATTATAATTTAAGAGAATTAATAAATAAATAAGCAAAAAGAAAATAAATTTTTCAATAAATAAAACGCAATTTTTCTCTAAAAATAAAACAAATTAAGGTGAAACACATTTTATTTTTGCGACATTTTTTTTTATGTTTCCGTTTGCTTTCCGTGAGAAAATTTAAGCGTAAGCAAAATGTAGAAATTTATCTATAGTGCGGAATGAATAATTGCAAATTTTACTTAATCACTATCACGGCACGGAAGGAATAATTAGACCCATTTACTTTCAACTTTTTTGTGACATTACCCTCTGCTAGTTCAGTTGACAAAAACACAAACAAATTGACTGAATATGTGTGGAATTTTGTAAAGTTCCATCAAGTTATAGACAAGTCTGCTTTCTGGATTCTAGTTTTTCGTAAAATCAACATCAAAAATATGGACAAAATTTCATTATTAGCCAATTGCATGCAGTAAGCATCAAGGGCGATTTGTTGCCAAAGCAACACCAGCAATAATGACAAAACATCAATGCACAATAAACATTTTTACTTCACTCATTTTGCACATGTTTATTTTAAAAATCACTAATGATAAATTCATTCAGATTTGCGTACCTGTTTCAAATTCTGGCCATCCATTATCCGCTGCTGAGAATGAGAGATTTTATCAAAAGCTACCAGTCATTGTGATGTTGTAGAAAATATGTAACCCAACTTTTAAATGTTGATTTGCTGTATTTTACATTTATTTATTTGATTTATTTCATTTAGAACACAAAATACCGGAAAAATTATTTTTTTTTTTTTATATCTGTCAAATCCTAAATTTTTAGGTTGGCAACGTTAATACAATTTCAACTGAAATTAGTTGTAATACATCATTCCAAAACAGGGTTGAGTTATTTTGTTTTTAAATTCAACTGATTTAATTTGTAAATCATAATAGGGGCATTAATAAATTAATTTTTTTTTGGGTGTGGGGCACAACAAATTTTTCCAATTTTTATTCATCACCTAGACAATCTTCTGTCAATTGCTTTTTCTGTTGAAATTTTTAATTTTTTTTGCTATGTGATATTTGAATCAATAAAGACTTAACAGCGTTGTATTTTCTCACAATCAACTACAAAAATACTTTGTAATCAAAAATTCAATTGTGATAGTCGAATTATAAAGGCAAATCTGTGTAACAAATCGAAATATATTTAAAAAAATTTAACTTTGGACTGTATTATCGAATTTAAGTGGCTACAACAAAAAAAAAATTGTTTATCACAGCTGACATTTTGATTGGTGTTACCAATTTACTTTTTACAACCGTAGTTGTGTTACTTACTTCAATCCAATTTTGCTGTACTGAATATAAAAACTCGGTGTTACAGAACAAAATATTACCAAAGGAGGTTTTACACTGTAATATCGAGTAGAACGACTTGTCAAAAATTTTAATCAAATGAAAAAGTATAATAGTGTGAAACCAATACGTATAGAAATTTGACAGTCGTATGGCTCTTGCCACTTTTAGCAACATTTTCCAAACGTTTATACTTTTCTTTGTGTCAGGGCTGTATTTTTGTTCACAAACAAAGAAATAACAAAAACAGCTGACAAAATCCAATGAGAATTTTAAAGCTTGTATTACAGTGTAAAAACCCCTTTTACATTTTCAACAGTCTAATCAACTATCATTTGATTTTGCTCTTTCAAAATCCAAAGAAAATCTAAGCACTTGTATTATGATTTTTCGATAGTCTAATCAGTTATTACAATACAAGAACAGTGACACTTAATTGATCTCTCATTTGATTGACATTGTAGATCTTAACTGCATTGTAGACGTGTGCTTTTGTATCTCTCTCTTAAACATGGATTAAATGAATGTCAACATGAGTATGTGTTAGTTTCTATCACACATTTCTGATAGGGCATTTGATTTTGCTATTTTGAAATCCAATGAAAATCTTAACTCTTGTACTATATGTTAGTGTAAAGCCCGCATATTACAACCGAAAAATGTGATTACCACAATTGCATTTTTGACCAAAAGCTCATTTAGTTCTGTCAACCAAAGTTGATTTAAATTTTGTATGTAGATGTTTAATATCGTTTTACATAGACTGTTGTTTGCTTATATTTTAGGTAAAAATCTGGTTTCAAAATCATCGATATAAATGCAAAAGGCAAGCGAAGGAGAAAGCAATGGCAGAGCAGAACCAGCAAAATCAGGTAATTTTTTTTAAATATACTGATGAATAACTCATAAGTTAAAGTATTAAATGTGGGTCAAACTGTGCTTCTTTTTATTACTTCGAAATAAAAATTAAAACCTAAATGTGTTGCTAAGCGGAAAACTCGAGAATGGCTTGACCGATTAGTTTAATTTTTTGTTTTTATAATTTCGTTAAGGCCTAAGGAAGATTTCTGTGGAGAGGAAAATAGTAAAAACATAAATTTTCTTCTGAAATGGGAGCGTATATGTGGTGAATTTAAATTAAATTAAATAGTAATCATACGGCAGAGATTAGATTACGGGGAAATTAAATCAATTAAATCATGCACCATAGTAACCTACATAAGCATTAATGTAAAGGGTGTCCGAACAAGAACGCAAGATTTAAACTCGAAGTGTCATTGTTTGACATTTGAACAATTGTTATTGTTTGCTAGTAGAAGGTACGAGGTTAGTAAAAAATGACCATGGACAGCGAAGGGAGTTCGTTAATTGGGTATTGGAGAGACAACATGAAAATGCTGATTTTGCCGATAAAATCATCTTCAGTGACGAGGCCCATTTCCATCTTGATGGCTTCGTCAATAGACAGAATTGTCGCATTTGGGGTGAGTGATTCACGAGAAGCAAATGCATCCTCAACGTGTCACTGTGTGGGGTGGTTTTTGGGCTGGAGGAATCATTGGACCTTTTTTTATGAAAATGAGGCAAGTCAAGCGCAAACAGTCAATGGTGTTCGGTATCGTGAAATGATAAGCAGTTTTTTCTTGCCTAGAATTGAAGAAATGAATGTGGAGGGCTTGTAGTTTCAACAAGACGGCGCCACATGTCATACAGCCAGAGAAACAATTCAATTGCTGCATCAGTCATTTATTTAAAATTTAAATCTTGCGTTCTTGTTGGGACAGCCTTTATTTAGGCAATAGCTATATCCCTCCAAGAAAATGAACTTTTTCTATACAAAATAAAATTCAGGTTCTTTTTAAACGAATTTCTCTGAAATTTGTTACTTCAAATCTTTATACAGCCAAAAAAGCTGCCATATATTTTTTTTAATCTACCACGCCCACTTTTCTATGGCTTATATTAGATAGGTTTTTTTTCAAAATGAATGAAATTCTATTGTGCAACTGATTTATGCGAAATTTATAACTTAAGCTCTCTATATTCTAACGTTTCTAACTTATAACGTAAAGGTTCATACGAGACCTAGTAAAACTGCTAATTAAATGCAAATTCCTGGTATCAAAACAATTCCCTTTGTACTTGCTTCAACAGCAGTCTAATATTTCTTTTAAGTTAGTTGCAAAATTGTTGGAGAATTTTTTCAGAATTTCTTGTACAACAGACGTAAATGTTTAATACCACGGCTATCTTCTTATATAGTTTAGGATCATCAGCGAATCTTTCCAATTTTTTGTTTAATTCTACTGATACTCATTGCTTTGGTTAAGCTGTCATTGAGCAGTGCAGAATAAAATTAATTATTAATTCAATTTAATATGCATAATCGATCTTAACCGATTCTTGGCTATTTAAAGGCCTACGCATCGCTTGGAATTAGGCTTTCCTACTTTCAATAGTATTGGTGATGTTAGGTTAGATAAGCTTGAACAGGAAAAGCTTTCACAATACCTTCAGTAGCGGAAAAAAAGAAGAAGAGTACTAGAAAGTCATCAAATAACGCAAACTAAAGCGTTAAATGCTGCAAAACAAAATGGAAGAGACCAGACGAAGAAGAAAAACCCGTCACTACCTAAGCCAGTTGTTGGTTTTTACGAAGGAGGATGGATGTATCCCATATAACAATGATAGCAAAGAAGATTACGCCTTTAGCAAGTTATTTCTCTGTTTATAAAATTCAATGGTCTGGATACACGTCACATCTGAGCTTTTGTATAGGCGCATCTATATGCATTTTTATTGAGTGCAAAAATTCTATCTATTGTTCTTGGTCTAAATGAGACATGTATTTATTCAGACAGTTTGCTGAAGGTGTTCTTGCTTGTATACCATATGCTGTCTGTCTAACAACAACTAAAAAATCCTACATGGATATCTAACAGGCTGCTGTTCAATAACTCCCTATTCTTCAATAATTTACTCGAGCCATATAACAAATTCACATTCTCACAAAGCTTCTTTTTGGTAAGCAGCACCAAGCAGTGTAGCTTGATTGGTTAGAATTCGAATTAGAATGAGAAGCGGGACTTCGTTACTGCGGCCAACATTGACCTATTTTGGCACTACTCTCAAGTTATAAATTCTACCAACCAAAACTTGGCTTGGTCAATTAATAGTTCCTAGATCGGGACCTTTCACAGCTGCAGTCAGTGAGCTTTGCTGCTAAAGACTGTGCTGTTTTCAGTGTAGTGATCTAGGAAAAATCTTAAAATTTTTCCAACCTGCGCCACATAACTTCACTTTCTTTGATAGATTTAGTTTCTGAATCAGTTTCCAGTAGATTCTCCATCCTTTTTTTCAACCAAAACAAAGTCCTGTTCACATATATCATGATTCACGGTTTCACGGAAGCTATCCTGTACCATTAGTGGCAGTTTCCCTAAGGATTGATGTAGAAGAGTTTTTGATAGTTCTAATTTGTGTGTTAGAAATAGTTTTTTGTTTAAGCTTGGAGGCTACACACCTGTCGTATGCTAGATCACAGCAAGCCCTTACACCCCACCAAGGCTACTAGCAGGCTTTGGCCTTACCACTGAATATCAATTATAGGCAAAAACTAAAACTTTCTAAAATTTCGAAAAATAATTAAACTTGAATTGAGTTTTAGCCCCAACCATTTGAACAGATTAAAAAGCATTTTAATTAACACATACATACATCCATAGCCACTTGCCGCCTATTTCTGTGTGTTTCCAAATGTTGTTATGGAATAGCATTTTGTGAATAATTCGGTCAAAAATTTTGTTTAAACTTTCTTAAACAACAGAAATCCGAGTAGCTTCTTGGCTTGTCTTTAGAAAGCAGCCAGGGTCTAGACAGGAATCGAACCTGCGACCTCCAGATTGGTAGGTTAGTACGCTAACTGCTAATCTATACGGGCACCCACAATTAATTAAGCTTCTAAAGAATGCATTTTTTCATTTGATGCTGCAATAAATTGATTGAAACCACATTGCGTCTAGATGCATGCTGTCTTATTGAGTCTGCAAAAGATCTCCGTTTTTATGGTTCTGTAAGGAATTCCGTTCACAATCACCGCAAATTCTTACTCATCTTCAAAAAAAAATTAAGGTTTGACCAAAACCCGCACCAGACAGCTGCTCGTTGTCGGTATATTTGTTTCTCAGTTTATGTACTCACGAAGCCATTCAGATGGAAATGCGCTTCATTGAAGTAAATGACTTTTTTTTCGAAAAATTGCTCCTGATTTCAGTTTCCTCTATTACCCATTGGTAGATTTAACGCCATGTCTTCTATAGAATCCAATAAAAAAAACCACAACTTTCTCTGAAAAAGTGCACTTTTACTGAGACACCATTTAGAAGCAGAACTTTGGGAAAAAAATTTTATAATTTTTTTTTTTTTTTCAATATAAAAATTTTATTGTAATTTTCTCTTTTTTATAGTCCGCGAGCTCCCCACGACGTGTAGCAGTTCCTGTCTTAGTTAAAGATGGGAAGCCGTGCTCAGGTGGTGGTACAGTCCAAGCACACTCACAACAACAAATCAGTATCGTTAACAATATAGGCTCCAACACTACAAACGGAAATAACTCAGTACCAAATCTAATTACTGAAACCACAGGCTCTCATTCTCCAGACACATCCTCTTCAATTTTAGCTTCATATAATGGAACTGTAACTGGCAGCAATTCCCAAATGCTGCAACAGCCATGTAATAATGCGATCGTCTCAAATAGTCTTGCGATCGCATACCGGAATCAAAATAATTTTATATCAAATGGACATCAGCAACAATGTGGTGGTTACCTACCTTTGCAGGGCAGAGCGTGGTAAAAAATCTAATTCAAATATTTATTATGTTATTTCGAATATTTTTTTATTTACCAAATTTTTTAGTCTGTAGAAGAGATATTTATATATATGTATATACAACATGCAACATGCAACACAACATACACATACACATACATAAGAATTTAAGTAATGAAACGAAATAAAAATTATGTTGAATAGATAATGTGTTTATTGTTGTTTTACTTCAGTATTTTCCAAAACTCAGAGAGAGAGATAGAAAGAGAGATAGAAACTAGTCAAGACTATTCCAGTTGTTCACTATGGAGAAAAACCAAAATATTTGCAATAGCCATAAAACAGAATTGACTTGAGCTTAGTGGTGTCTAAGATTGGTAACAAATGGCAAGTTCTTTTTGGCAAATTTTGAATTACACTCATCACCCGCTATAGGCTTTTCGATGCTCTGGCAGACAGAAACTCGCTTACTTTGATATGGATACCGGGGCATGTGGGCAATGAAATGGCAGATTTTCTGGCTTACCCCTTTAGATCCAGAGCCTTTCATGTTTGTCTTACTACTAGAAAAAGAAAAACTATACTGAGAAAACAACTTCAGTTGTGAGAACTAAATTTGTTTCCAACTAAAAATTCAGTTGTGTTGGTCAAATTTATTAATCGTGACAATAAAAAGCTAGAAAAATTTTTACTACTACTTAATTTTAAACTGTAGTATCGAGTTACGGTTACCACAACCAACAAACGAGTTTTTCATTGAAAAAAAGTTTAGTTCTCACAACAGAAGTTGTGTTTTGTGTGTAAATCTAAAGATTGCTGGAGAGCCGAAGAGGGCCTACGACAGTGACAGAAAATTATTAATTGCCAGCACAGAAAACTACTTCGGTTGTGAGCACTTCATTTGTTTCCAATCAAAAATTCATTTGTGATAAAAAAATTTTTTAGTTGTAGCAACTAGAATTCGATAATGCAGCCCAAAATTTAGTTATTTCGAACTATAAGACTAATTTTCTATTGTCAAGATTAAAAAATTCGCCTATCACAACTGAATTTTTGTTTGGAAACAAATTTAGTTCTCACATCTCTGTGTGCAGATCGTAATCTCAAACTCAGCAGAAAAAACTCTACACTGAACTAATGACAAGACATAGCACACTCAATTACGAGGGTTTCTTGAATTTTAAAGTTTCCCTAGCAGTAACTTTAAATGCAACACTGAAAATTGCGTCATTTAGCTTGTGTTTGGCTGCCTTAGTGAATTTTGTTATTTTTTTGCCCAAAGAAAAAAACATAATTGCAACCAGGAAAAGACATCAAAAATACTATGGGAACTCTGTAGCATCGGTTTCCATGGCTAAGAAGTGGCTTACTGAGCTTCGGTGTGGTCGCATCGTACAAGTGATGCCGTAATATTCAGGTCACCAAAAGAGCTCATCCTCACCCAAGAAATCATAGATAAATTACATGAAATAATATTGAAAGACCGGAGAATAAAAATGCGTGAGATGGCTGGGCTGTAGGCATTTCTATATTTTTGCTCATACTTGACCATAAGCCCAAACGTGTGACCATTGGAAGGGAGTGCTTGGCAATGTTCAACCGCAAGAAACTTGAGTCCATCACAATACCCCAGTTATCAAGGATTAATGAAAGTAGTGTGTTTCAACAGGTGAACAACCACCAAAGAACTCTAAGGTGGGTCTAGCAGCCACCAACTTAAGGAAAAAGTTGCTTGGAATGCACGCAGTGTCATTCACATAGATTAACTAGAGAAGGGTTGAAAGATCGCTGACGATCAAACGGCTTTTAGACAGATTCGATTTTGATTTAAAGCAAAAATGACCACTTTTGGGAAAAAAAAATGCACGAGTGCACACGTGTGTAGTCGCTATAGCAGAAATCCATAAATTAGGCTAAGATCTGCTAACCCATACAGCATATTCTCCAGATTTAGCCCTCTGCGAGTATTTTCTTTTTCCAAACCTGCCGAAATGGCTGGATGGTAAGAAATTTGAGTCGAATGAAGAGAAATCATTATCGAAACAAATGCCTATTTTGAGGGCTTTGAGGAAATCCATTACTTGGAAGGCATAAAAAAAAGGTAAAACCCTGATCTAAAAGGAGATGATGTTGAAAAATAAAACGCTTATTTGGCACAAAATTCAAAAAATCAAGTTATGAAAAAAATGTATGTGCTATAGGGCAGAAGTCGTCGTTTATGTCAAGAAACAGCGGAACACATATACTCTAAAATGTGTTAACTAGCCATTGGGTTCCTTATGAGATCCTTAAGGATTCTTAACTTGTTTTAGTTGAGAATTGAACACTTTACAGAAGAAAAAAAACGAGTATTTAAAAAAATCATTCAAAAAATGAACTGACAGAAATATACGCTCACCGAGTTGGAAAAGTTCCCTTTTACATTTTGTACACTGAAAGACAAAATTCATTCAAAAAATAAAAATAAAAGAATAAATTATGGCGTAAAAAGATTTTTATTGTACCCGACTTTTTATCTTTTATAGTCTGGTTTTCACAATATATTAAATATCAACTAGATTTTGCTCGAAATTTAAAAAAGTAACTTAGATTTCTTAAAGAAATAAATAAAAAATTATTTTATCGAAAAAATGCCAACAAAATGTTTTTAATATTTTTTTTTTGTGAGAATTTTGTGTCTCACAAATGCTAACAAAATTTAATAACACAAGCAGGTGTCTTCCAAGTTTGCTTTTATCCAGGGTATGAATTTACTAACTCTTGTGTACACACCTGGATAACCGTCCCTACCACATCCCACTCCCCAGGACACAATGCCTACTATGAAATATTTAATGCCATTTGAAAGTAACAATGGGCCGCCACTGTCGCCTTGACAAGAATCCATGTTAGCTCTGCCAGCACACAGCATAGTGGGAGTTATGCGAGAGGTTTTGTATTTTTGTTTTCTGCATTCCACAAGTGACAAGATGGGCACTTTTACGTGATTCACAATAGATGGCAGATCGCCACCTTCTGACGTTCTACCCCAGCCAACAGCGGTGCCAACGAGTCCTGCAACAAACAAAGATAAGTTTTCTTTATAATTCTGTCACTAACTTTTCCAGTATTTATTAATTATTTTTTACAACAATTATTAGACTTGGATTCGTTCAACTGGTTTAGCTGATTTCAAAAATCAAAAATCGTTTGTGCTCGGCCAAACCAGCTGAGCTCTAGTCTGATATTCGTTTAATCAAAGATTTACACAGCAAAATGTTTTTATTTCATTTTAAATGGACCAGGACCACACAGCAATTTTAGTTAGTCAATTAATGATTTTGTAGGAGAGAGAGGAAAGGGGTAGAAACTTACTCGTAGTCAGCAATTTCCTTTTGTTCTCTCTTCGCATCTTTCATAAAGATGTAAAAAAAGAATACAGATAGCTTGAAGGCTGAATGAATGACTGAATAAGAATGCTAAAATTGCCGAAACAAAAAATTTGTTCTCCACAGACAAATTTTAAAAGAATTGCCCAACTAAACTTGCTGTGTTTGGTCCTGGTCTTACATAAACACAAATTTGATCATTTAATATGCATGTGTTGCTCAACCCTTAAAATGAGTGCTAGACGATCAATCATTCAACGTCAATCATGAGAGAGTGTGCGTGTTTTTTTTAAACATAACCGACACACGTATACGTTGTGTGTGATGGCCATCTTTAAAAAATGACTGATCGTCTGGCACTCACTAAACATGCAACCAAAGCAAAAACCATTTCCTATTGGCTAATAATTTACAGCTAAATAAGAGAGAGAGAGAGAGAAAGGTATATTTGTTTTCTTCAAACAGTGGACAAAATAACGGGAAATCACTGCGCAGGGCGTAATCTTGTATTTTTATTATTCTTGAGCAAAAACAACTCTAAACGTACAAAAAATAATACTGAGTTGCCACATGAAACAAAAATTACAACTAAAAATTTCCCAAAAAAATATTTAAAGAAAATTAAGAAAAAGACAAACAATTAAAAAAAAAGAAATAAAATTAAAAAAATATATTAAAAAAAAATTTTTAATTAAAAAATTAACTAAAATTAGAAAAAAGTTGCTCTATAAAACACATTTAATAATAATGAGCATTAGGCTGAACGTAATTAAGCAAAAGGGTTTTATGCAGCGATTTTATTAACGCCTTTTAAGGAGGTCATGGGCCCTTCTCAAAATTCCCAGTCAGCCAGCCAGCCAATATAAAATATATGCGAAGCGTTGCCACATTTTTTGCGTTCATCACGATTTCGAAAACCTTAATGGAGGAAATAAAATTGCAAAAAAATCTAAAGGACCTAAATTTTATTCGTCATTTACGCAAGCCATATTTTTAATGATAACACAAGTTTACAAATTCAAGTCAAATCTTGGAGAGTTAGAATCAGCAGCACTAAGTCACTGGGGCTGGAATGACTACAAATATGCCTTAAGTCTAGTATTCGTTCAGAATTTAGAGATTTATTTGAGAAAACAGTAATTATCAGTACCTAATGCCCTAAGTAATGAAAACCATTACACATTATACCACTACAGTGGCACAGTACATCTGTAGCTATATGGAAAAACTGATTAAATCATTTTAGAGCAACGGTATTATTTTCATTGCCGTCTCGTTAATTGCAGAATCTATCGCACCTCCATCCCTGCACCACAAAAATTAAGTTATTGAGTTGAAATGCCGTTATTGCAACTTTCGATAGTTAAAGCTAGGATTGTGTAGCAAATAACCGATTTTTGGCTAAACCCTTGGAACCAAATATGGATGAATAGTAAAGGACACACTATCCGATATTATTAATTTAATGCCCAACCATAAGCTGGATTTTTTAACTTATAAAATCTTAAATTTAACTAACGGTAACTAGTAATAATGGCCGTAAGTCAGTTTTTAATTAAGTTAACTTAAGCGATTTTTTCTTATTAGCAAAGATATACTTTTCTGTCTTTTCGTCCTCGTTATATAACCTGCATGTGACTGGTCTTCACCAAGTGCCAAGTGTTTTAATACTCTGCAATGCCAGGTCATAAGTCCCGGGACATGGTATTTTCACTAAATATTTCTACATCAACACCTTCAACCATTTTTGAGCCTTTTGTGTACCATACCTAACCTGACCTGACATCGGGTGGAAGCAGAACAACTGAAAGCTGCTATTTTTGTGGAATAAAATTCACAGATGTGCATGGATTTCAATAAAATGTAGCTCATTGTGCTTGTAACTCATAGCGCTTTATGTTTTGTTAAAAAATTAAAGATTTTTATCTCATTCTATTTTAAATAATTTTTTAAAATTAAAAATTTTAATACAAAACCTTTTTTTTTCTTACAAATTCTACAATAGCTTTGAATTTACTGCAGAGATTTAACAACCAACCCTTTCAAGTAACGCTCACAATATGATGTGACACTTTTAGAATTTAGGCTATAACGGTATATGTAGGAAAAAACCAAGTACAAATATGAAATCAGCGCTCCAAAATACTTTGAAAACAGTTTTCAGTTGCTTTGATCTAAAACCGTTTTTTTATTTTTTTTATTTACCTGCAGGATCATAATTATAACGAGGAATGCACACAGGCTTGATAATTTTTGAAAACGTAACTGGTTTCCTTAATTTTAATAATGCTATATCATTGTTATAGGTGTCCGGATCGAAATTTCTATGTTTTATTATGCTTGTCACCGTCCGCTGTATAGCATCGCTCTCAGAAGTTATTTTTTGATCATGATCTCCAAAAATCACTCTTATCTTAGATCTTCTTAGCTTTTTCACACAATGTGCGGCTGTTAAAACATGATTGTTGGTAAGTAACGATCCACCGCAATGGAACTTTCCATCGTAAACAATGCGCGCCATCCATGGAAATTGATTAACACCTGTAGGTCTCCCTCCAACAATTCGTATTTCCTCATTTGAAACTCCACATTCTAGAAAAAAATTTTTATTTATTCATCATTTAAATTAATTTAAAAAAAAGTAAATTTTATAGGGCTTAGATTCACTGTTAAAAGTCACCACAATGGAAACGCGGTAAGATGCGTCATAATATTTGATGCTATATGGAAAAACTGTTTATGTTTTGTTAAGAACAACAACCTTATAAGTCCCATCACTAGACTAAGGAATTATTTCATTCAGTTAACGAAATAATTTTATCAATTATATGAAAATAATTCATTAATTTAATGAGAATATTTCATTAATTCAATTAAAATATTTTATTATTTTAATGAAAATGTTTCACTTATCCAGTGAAAATATTTCGTTGATTCAATGAAAGCTGCATTAATACATTAAAAATATTTCGTTAATTAAATTAAAATATTTTATTAATTCAATAAAAAAATTTTGTTAATTAAATTAAAATATTTTATTTATTCAATGACAATATTTTACTGATTCAATGAAAATATTTCATTAAAAATATTCCATTAATCCATTAAAAATATTTCATTGATTCAATGAAAATTGCATTAATGCAATAAAAATATTTTACTGATTCAATGCAAATATTTCTTTAATCAATTAAAAATATTTCATTACTTCAGTGATAATATTTCATTGATTCATTGAAAATATTCAATGAGAATATTTCATTAATTTAATGAAAATGTTTCACTTATCCAGTGAAAATATTTCGTTGATTCAATGAAAATTGCATTAATGCAATAAAAATATTTTACTGATTCAATGCAAATATTTCTTTAATCAATTAAAAATATTTTATTAATTCATTGAAAATATTTAATTAATCTATTAAAAATATTTCATTAATTCATTGAAAATATTTCATTACCTCAGTGATAATATTTCATTGATTCATTGAAAATATTCAATGAGAATATTTCATTAATTTAATGAAAATACATTAATAATTCTCATGATTTATGAAATATTTCATTGAATCAGTGAAACAATTTTAGTAAAATCGTTTCGTTGGACTTATGAAACATTTTTCTTTCAGTTCATATACTTGCAGTTTGTAATTCATTTTATAAATTATTTTATATTTTTTATGTTTTTTAATAGAAAACACTAAAATGGTAAGTGGCTGAGTGGTTGATTTTGACATTTGTGTCCACAATGTTGACAATACTGAAATTCTGTTTTTCTGTTTACAATACGAACGAACACATACTTTCTTTATGGAGAAATTTACGATGAAATTTAATTTTCAAAGCTTAATATTGTACAGAAAATGAGGGCAACAATTTAACATTTAGGGTTTAATTTCACACAATATTTCTTTTTTATTATTACTGATTATTAATACTTTGAGCAGTACTTTATGTTAATTAAATTAAACTTTTGATAATGCATATTTCCTTTGCTTCACTATTTAACTTACCGCAGTCACATGTTTTTACGTTTATGTTTTCATAGTCACTGTAATCATTATCGGTGAATGCATTGGAAATTCCTGATCCAATTTGGAATATGGCATCGAATAGAAATTTACTATTGCGATCATGATGATGAGTTTCATTAAAAAAATGTTTATTACTTGTTGGCCGAATGTTATTTAAAAAAAATATAAAAAATAAATGAATTAAATACATTTTTTAAGACAAAATCTTCTGTGAAAGTTTTCATAAAGTATTTTTATTTTTTCTTTTATAAATTAAATTTTAATTAAAAAAATTTTTTTTAACAATAATAACAATATTAAATAGTTCGACATACATACATACAGACGTGCAGACATAATTATCATGCAGAACAGTGTTGCCAGAAACACAACTCCAAATTAGAGAAAGTACAAATTTAATAAATTTCTCAAAAAAAAATTTTATCAGCACAATCATGAATCAGGAATTTGTTCCGAAGGAAAATTTTGATTTTTGGCAAAAAGCCCCTAAATCAGAGAACTTTTTATGTTAAAAAAGGAAGTTTTTTTATGAGCAAAGAAGGCAATGTGAAAAAAACTCCTAGAGAATTTTTATTTTTTATTATATTTTCGCCAAAAATTCATTTACAGCCTGTTCCAGTATAACGAACCTAATCGTTTGTTTACATTTTAAGCAACAATATATAATCAAAAGCTTTACAATAACAGATATTGTTTTATTTAATTTAAGCGAGTTTTTCTTTTGTACAAGTACCTTCGCACTAGGTAATATGAAGGCAATAACCACAGCATATCAACTCCTTTAGACTACTCAACAATGGAACAGCTAAAAAAGCGAGTTGTAAAATCGTATACACACAACATATTTTTTTTTACTTTTTTTTTTTATTTGAAATTCACATGTTTTCTTAATTTCTGTCAAAATTTGTTAACTTACTGAAGATTTATAATTTTTGGTCAGAAATTACTTGTACAATTACGTCTGACATAGTATTTATAACAAAATAGAAGACTAAAACTCTAATTGAAATTTTGTTCAAAGTTCTTGCTCATGGTTTTTAAATAAATCATGTTTCACATGTCCAACACGACATGGATAAGTTGACATTTAAGCTGTTATTTTTGAAACTGGTATAAGTGCACTTAAAAGTACAGCCGAATAATTTTTTTTTAAAGTGGATTTATATCACTTTCAAATATAACAGTGTAAAAAACATCTCGCTGGCAGCTTAACAATGGTGATTTATGATTTGTTGGATTCAGCTCCGCCCTCAGTAGCAAAATAACAACTAAAATATCAACCACGCCTACTTTTCAACGCTTGAAATGAATAAGTTTATTTTTAATTTGGTACATATAATCTCTGTATTCAAAAGACGATGGTTATATATTTTTGAGCCGGCCACGCCCATTTTGAAATTATTTAATGATTAAACACTATCTGCTTCAAAAGCTTGCTTTAAGGATTCCAACTGATAAAGCAAAGCAGTGGGCTAGACCGGATACAAGCAAGCGTTCATTATATAAAAAAAATTAAAGAAATGGAAGATCACAAATCTCCTTTGTTTTTATTCATCCGTATTAAATGGTTGGAGTCTACAAAGTGCCAATTCACATTTTATTCTGCTTTTTTTTTTGACATTTTAATTTTTCTTTGTAAAAAGTCAGTCATTAATCACTGAGCTTATTTTAAAGAAAGCAGAAGTCCTATAGTGTGTAGGAAAACAAGAGTGTCAAAAAATCCCTCCTGAGAATATGAATTGTAGTTTTTAAGGTACCCTGCAATATACTCTACACCAATCTCTCAGAAACTAGAGACTGACTGCACACGCGGGAGAAAAAGTCACCGTCGTTCTTTTGTAATTGCGTCACGTGAGAACGGATGGACCGATTTGGCTAAATTTTTTTGTTATATGTTCGTCAAAGCCTAACTTAGACTTTTAGGGAAACAAAAAGTGACCAAGCCCATTACTACGCCCACATTTTAAGTTTATCTAAAATCAGAGAAATCAATTTGGCCAAGTTTTTTTATATGTTCGGCATAATATAATTTATATAACTGACCTCCCTTCATACCTAGTAATCTGTTCTTAATGCACAGTAGTTTTAACACCCCGAAAAAAAAAGAATAATTTGTCTCTTTGAATTGAATATGTCAATCCAATTTCATATATCTGCTTATATCAGTTTCAGCATACCATCCCGCCAAAAGAAAATACAACATGGAACCCCAAAAATAAGTTTTTTTTTTAAATACCAAATTGGCAGCACTGTGTAAATTGAAATAAAACAAGTCCAAGGTAAGTTTATGTATCGTCTACATTATTTTGCTAAACCACTTTCGTAGAAAGCTATTTAGTGGTAAATAGGCTGGTTTCCAAATCGTTGTAAACACAATTCTTGAGCAGTATTTAGAACTTTCGACATACAAGGCGATAGGTAGCCACAATGCAACCATATGTTTTGTTTATTTTTGTCACATAAAACATAAATGCAGAATAAATTTGGTTTATTTCAATAGAAAAAATTAAGATTTTGCGTATACAGTTTTTAGCAAAAACAAAAAAAATAACTTACTACTTTTAATATTTATTTATTTATTATATATTTTTTTAAACAAATACCTTCACAAAATTAGTGGTTGTCAAAGTTCAACTTTAAAACTGATACGCCGATTGCTTTCTTACGGCGTTTCTTTTACTTGTCGACCAAGAACCGCCGTTTTGTATTCCAGTTATGAAGTACAATAATTTGTACAGAGGTAAATTACTTAAAAGTAATTGTAAGTCTACAAACCAAATAAGTTGTATGTCATAAAATAAAAACCAAAACTAAGCGGTATTAGCATCTACAGGCTCTGTCCTTTCTGATGGTGTTTTTATTTTTATTAGAAAGTTTTTAGTTTTAATTTTATGACATAAAACTTATTTGGTTTGTAGACCTACAATTACTTTTAAGTAATTTGATGGGTACATTCCCAATTTTGGCCTGGAGTGAACCAAAACCATACAACCATCGATTAACCAATTCCTCAGTTTTCTAGAACTATTTTTATTTGTCCGTTATTCTACTTACTTTTAATTTTATAAAGAAAAACGCATTTATTGATATTAATTAATTAACAAATTGTATATCGTTTTTATTTATATCTGTTATAATAAAAATAATCACAATGATAAAATAAGATTCTAGACGTTAAGTTTCAAATAATTTATATTTAATTGTTTGTTTTTACGATGATTTTTGCCTTTTTTAAGTTAGTTAAAATACGCGATATATTTTCATTTTCTATTTACATTTTTTCGTAAATTTACAATATTGTAAATTTTTTTATACTGTCGTCTTCTAGAATATATTGCAGACTTGTATTTTGCGTAAATGCAAGAATCGACGACAAACTTATCTACATATTTGACGTTTTTTTTTTCACAATTTTATGTTTAAGATTCATAAATGTAACATGATATGTGATATATATAAAAAAGGTATTTAACAAAATAAAAATTTATATATATAATATATGTTACTTTTATAAATTTTATATATATAATATTGCAAAAAAAAACGTCAAATTTATAGATAAGTTTGGCGATTTTGGCATTTACACAAAGTACAACTCTGCAAAATTTTCTTAAAAGATGACAGTATGGCAGCGCGATATAAAAAATTTCACCACTTCAAAAAAAAACTGAAAAAAATGTAAAGAAGAAACAGCTGTTGCGGTTTGCTGGGATTTCCACTGTTTGATTTGTTCACGGCGATATAATTTGTTCGAAAACAAAATAAATAACATCGGCGTCTAAATTTGAGCCGATGGTTAGCCGGAAAATTATAGAAAGCGGTAGTACAAACTATCGTTACGACGGCGACTTTGCCGGCAATCTATTACTTTGTACAAGTCAATGGTTTTTGGCGCTGCTAGTAGCTAAAAAAAGAAAAAATATAATAGTGTAAATGAAAGGGCTACCTATTGGTGAGCTACTAGCTTAAGTTAACACTTATAAAATTTTCTATGTGATGCACTCATCAGTTTCGTCCAGTATTTCCCGAAATATAAGCACAAATTTTTTTTCTGTGCTTATCCGTTTTTAAAAGTTTGTTGGTTGTATGCGATATTTTTTAGTATTCTCGGCTGTTGTATACTCCGGTAAAAGTAGAATTTTGTTGGTTATTGTCCATAGCTGTGAGCCTATAGATAATTATCAGGCTGTACTAGTCATAAGAAGTTATTTATTTATTGTTTAATAGTTAAGTTAATTACAACTAACATATATCTAATTCCTACGTAAACATGTTCGTTATAAATTTATGGCATTTTTAATACCAGCTTAAGTTCCTGTTATAAAATTAATTTTTTTTAATCGCTTTTATTTATATTATATAATTTTAAATAAACACACAATTGAAATTTTAAATTAAAATTATTTTGAATTTAATTTGTATTTTCCCTCCAATTTAATGGGTGACCACAAAACGTGCCTTTCATTTTATTGGTTGTTGTCTAAAATTGTTTATTTTAGTTGAAATCAAAAACGTGTTATAGCTCCTCAAATTGTTCCTCCATTTTAGTTCTCGCTTTATACACACGTTGCAAGGCAAATTCATTTTGTCAATTTGAGGTATCTATAGTTGCTCGGTGCTATAATAAAGGGACAGCCAAATTTAACTTGTTTAGAGAATGTCTATGATGTGGAAGAGATATGTAGGGAATGATATCAAGTTTTATATTTATATAGTTCGCAGATTGAAGAAAAAATTTTAATCAATTTTAATTTTCGCCAAAAAATGTTTTAAATATTTTAGGTTTGTTTAAGTTGTGTTCACATTATGTGTACAAGTCATATGGAATGGAATGGAGGGTGTTTGTTAATAAGGGATTTGACGTACAACAGTTGTATGGGGATACTAATATTAACATTCCATTCAAACAATTTTATTTTACGTTAAATACCAATACATTAACTAACAAATAAACAAATATACTCGTATCGTGGATTTACCAATGTTTTTACAGAAGTTTAATGGTATTACAATATCAGGGAAGATACATTTATTTGAAATAAAACGTCATATGTATATAAAACTATGGTTTAAATAAGATGGGGAGCATTTTTAGTAGCATCAACGCATTCTATATGTATTGTTTTCGTGTACTTCCGAATGTTCACCTTTAAAATCCACTTTAATACTAAAATCAAGATCTCGGTTGTTGCGTTCATTGGGCTTCATCTGAAAAATCCCTTTAATTTCTTCACCTTTTTTTACTGTTAAGTATTCGTCCAAATAAAACACAGTTTGTTTCCAATGTGTATATGTGGCCTCGGGCGAAGTGCTAAAGCCAAGGCGTTTATGACACTTTGTAAATTCTATATTAAAATATGTAACAAGAGCCTGAACAAAGTCGTTTCGTCTTATGATCAAGCTGAACGGTGATACAAACTCTAAATCACTTTTTTTAACCGTATACAAATCAACTTCCTTTATGAGAAAAGAAGTGGATACCACCTGTTTCGGGTCAACCACATCGACTAGCGGCTCGGTTACAGCAACTTTGCGAATGCAACTCATATCGAAGCCATAAACATCGTCCCACCAATTAATTTTCTCATCTTTATATTGACGGTCTTCAATTGCTGTAATGTAAAGTGTACCACGGTCTGGGAACATCATACCATCTGGTTTCAACCATTTATCACGTGCGAACAAAACTGTATCCAGCATTGACTCGTAAAACAAACAATATCTGTAGTACAATTCGTATTACTTACTTGCATATAAATAAGTAAATGTTCATACTAACCCCATCCATTCAGATATTATGATGTCCACTTTTTCAATACCATTTGGCAATTCGATGTCTTCAATTTTTCCTTTAACTACTTTAATCACATCATTTAAATTGTTGTCAATAACAACTTGACGGGCATATTCAACAATATTTGAACAGTCCACTGCAATAACCGTAGAAGCTCCAGCTTTGGCTGCAAACATAGACAATATACCTGTGCCACAACCAACATCCAATACGACCTTTTGAAAAAAAATGGTTAACTAAATCGAATGCTATAAAGTATGTATTTACTTTTCCACGAAAAAGATGCTTATTGTGGTACATGGCATTACGGTAAGTGATGGTACGAACTTCATCCTTTAACATCTCCTCATGTATTCCAAAATGAGCATACGAATCGAAGTAGTAATCACGAGAAGTCATTTCTTCGGCAGTAGCTACCTTAACCTCTCCATCAGAGATGGTTTTTTTTGTTGCATTGTTCAGTATATCGTTAGTGCTTTTGGAGGACTGCATATTTATATCTTCAAACTAAATGTACATACGAATTATACAAAAACATGCTTTATAGCAAACATTCATTTCTATATTACCCACCGTTTTAACACCTAATAAAATAAACCTCCGGACACAAGCTTTCTAATAAAAATTGCCAATTGCGATCAGTCAACGGAGCCCAATCAAAATTTTTGGCGGCAACTTGAACATGTAAAATTCGGCGGCGACCCTTTGCGGCTTAAATTTAGTTTCTCACTTTGCCACTAATAAGTGAATACAAGGTAACTACATCAACACAGTCATATATTTTTTCATCGTCTCTTGTTTCATTTAGTATCAGTAAAAAAATTTTTAAGTATCTTTGCGGTATTGTTTCTATACTCAGAACAAGTAGAAAGTGTAAATGTACTAATCTGTTCTATTTTCGTTGAAGATTCATTTAAAATGTACAAAATATGTGTTGTTGCAATTCAGTATTCAATGTAGCGATGTTGTTATTTTGTATTCCTTTGCCGTAGGCAAGTGGTGGTTTGATAAACTCAACACATTCACTCTTTTCCTTTATCGGCGGGTGAAGCACAACGCAGAGTTTGGCGGCGCCAGGCCGACTGACTTTGGTGTCAATATTTTTTTTACAGACCGTCAAAAAATTAAAAAATTTACGATTTTAAAAATGTTTCTTTTAAAGCCATTTCTTTGCAATATTAATATAAACAACACGTTAGGAAAAACGGTATTGTACAATGCCGTTAGGTCCACAAGTTTCTTTAATAAACGTGAGTGCATACAATTTAAAAAAAACTTATTGCGTAAAACTTTTTTTATTGGTAGAATTATCAAAGTACATACCTCACCTGCAACATAATCATGAGTAAAAATTCTACGGGATTTCTTTTAAACAGTTGTCAGAGTGTACTTTGAAAAGTCAATGTGATAAAAATTAAACTGTAACTAATAAGTTTTTGACTACAACAATCATGTCAAACTGATCTTGTCCTTTGTGATATACTTTCGAATATTGTTTATATAATAATTTTTTTATATTTTCAGTCCCAGCCGTTGACCTGTGGAAGGGTGTTACTTCTGTAAGTAATGCGGGTAAAAAGCGAGGTAGAGGAAAAGGAGCAGGAAGAAGAATTGCTAAAGACCTTAATAGAGGCCAAATAATTGGAGTTGGAAAGAAAAATATTTTATGGCCTGGATTAAATTCACCCATCGTACGAGGAAAAGAATTGGTAGAGCAAAAAGTGCTTCCAGAAGATCCTAAAAGAGAAGAAAATATATTAAAAATACGTGACTCCCAAGGAGGATTTCGGTCAATCAAGCTAAACCCCCTTGATCGGGGTTGGAGTGGAACTAAAATGCCAGGACGAAGTATTGGGGCACCGAATGCAGTTGGAGATGAGGTTTTTGAAGGATTTGACACACGAGTTTTAGAACATAAACTAGTATTTACTATGAAGGGTAATGGCAGAAGGAGAAGGTTTTCCGTGATGAGTGTTACAGGAAATGGTAAAGGATTGGCTGGATTTGCTACTGCAAAAGCGCCTGAAGGTCGTACGGCATTAAGAAAGTCTAAAAATAGAGCTGGACAAAAGCTTATGAAAATAGAATTGTACGATAACCGGACGATATTTCATGATTTTTTTTGTGCTTTTGGAAAAACAAAAATATATGTTACAAAGAAGCCTGAAGGCTATGGGCTCGTCTGCCATCGAGCAATTCAAACAATTTGTAAAGTAGTTGGCATACGTGACATTCATGCCAAAATAGAGGGATCAACTAATTTACAGCATATAGTAAAAGCATTTTTTATAGGCATATTGAAGCAAAAAACCCACAAACAAATCGCTGATGACAAGCAACTTCATTTGGTAGAGTTTAAAAAAGAACAGGAAGGTCTACCACATATTGCTGCCAGTCCAGATCTATGCAGAAAAAAAGATGAAATAGCAAAGGATGAAGTAATGGATTTTAAACAATATGTTTTAGACAACAGAATTATTTTAAAAAAGAAAAAAATTCCTCCTTTCTATGCTGACTCTATTGGCTATAAACTATATTTGAAAAAGCAAGAAATTTTTAGAAATCAAGATAAAGTAAGATTGAATATGCATGTTCATTATGATGGACTTAGGAGTTTTCTGTCTAGTAAAACCTAAGTAGAAACACCATGAGAATATTGTCTATTATGTCGTAAAAATAAAAAAATTTAATACCTACAATAATAAATCATTCTGAATCACAAATTTGGCTACTTTATTCTACAAATGTTAGAAAGAATAACTTGAGCAAGAAAAAAAGTAATCTGCACCATTTAAATTCCCAAAAACGGTTTATGTAGCCATTTAGATGTTTTAATTAACTCAAAAAAAACTGATAGGAGGTAAATTTTTCATAAAAGTAGTTTAACACTACATGCAATGTAGTGCAGTTTATTTGGAAATAAGTGTTTCTTGTTATACAACACTCAAAGGCATTATATTGTAGATAAACGCCAACTCTGTGGGTGAACAACGGAGTAGTCATTAAGACTGGTTTGGGGACTACTTATATGTAGAGCACAATTGGGTTTTAATGGTCCGGATAAAAAGATAACATTTTTTATACTATTGGGTTAATTTTGGAGGAGTCTTACTGCTTCGTGGATTAGTTCTTGCACGTGTGTATCTACTAGTTCCATTTTTATTAAGTACAAAACAGCTGATTCACAACTGCACCATGCAATTTTAGTAATTGTGCCGGCTTTGATCCGCCATCGTATACAAGTTCTTTAAGACGGCGTCTTTGTCAAAATAGAGCTCGGCGCAGGCTTCTGTGCATTGCCGTGTTGGTAATCAGTAAATATAGAAAGAATTATAAAAAATAAAAAAAATCACGATATGAAATTAAGATTTGACTCTTTTGATATTGTCTGTGGAGTTACGGAACTTCAATTGTAAGTCATTAATAGTCAACATATTTTCATTTTAAATGAAATCCTTTTTTCTGCTTATTTTCAGGTTGGTTGGTCTTCGAGTTAATCAGATTTATGACATCGATAATAAAACATACCTTTTACGTCTGCAAGGCGGAGGTGACACAAAAAAAGTGTTGCTTATTGAGTCGGGAATAAGATTTCATACAACAGCCTTTGAATGGCAGAAAAATATTTCACCGTCTGGCTTTACTATGAAACTAAGAAAACATTTAAAAAACAAACGACTCGAGAATATGAAGCAACTGGGTATTGATCGAATTGTAGATTTTCAATTTGGAAGTGGTGAAGCGGCTTATCATATTATTGTTGAATTGTATGATCGAGGTAATATTATCTTGACCGATCATGAAATGACTATTCTACATATACTGCGACCTCACCGTGAAGGTGAATACACTCGATTCGCTGTTCGTGAAAAGTATGCACTTGACTATGTCAAAAAAGAGTTGCCTCTGCCCAGTGATATAGATTTGGCTTGTGCCATAAAAACAGCTAGACCTGGTAGCAGCTTAAAAAGTATATTAATGTCAGTGGTCCCTTGTGGATCGGCAGTAATTGAGCACATACTGATAAAGCATAATCTTGATACATGCATTATATCCAAAAATGAAGATGCAGTGGAAATTAGTAACATAAAAGCAAAGAAGAGTAAAAAAAATGTGCATTTTCAATTAAATTCCAGAGATTTTGATATAGAAAATGACATGGAAGCTTTAATGGCAGCAGTGAATGTAAGTAAATGAAATTAATTTATTGTCCTTAATGTCAGCAATTATTTTTACCTCTACCTCTAATTATTATTTTGCTTTTTATTTGAAAGGATATCATGAAGATGATTGAAGAAGCTAAAAACGTCGTCAGTAAAGGCTTTATTGTACAAAATAAACAAGAGAAGCCTTGCTTAGATGGAAAGGAAATTGAATATTTCTATCAAAACGTTGAGTTTCATCCATATAATTTTAGCCAATATGAGGGACAACCAATAGCTGAATTTGAAACGTTTATGCTGGCTGTTGATGAATTTTATTCTTCTCTTGAAGGTCAAAAAGTTGATGTAAAAACTTTGCAGCAGGAAAAGGAAGCGCTTAAAAAACTATCAAACGTAAAGAGAGATCATGTTAAACGTATTGAGAATTTAAACACTTTACAGGATACCGATAAGCGAAAAGCTGAATTAATAACTATTAATCAGAGTTTAGTGGACAATGCCATTTTAGCTGTACGATCAGCTGTTGCAAATCAAATGTCATGGCCAGATATACATGAATTAGTGAAAGCTGCTCAGGTAAATGGTGATCCTGTAGCTGGGGCCATTGCTCAACTAAAATTGGAAATAAATCATATATCGTTAAGGTTATCTGATCCATATGATGCTAGTACAGAAGATATAAATGAAAGCAAAAACAGTAGTAATCAGGTTTGGACAGTAGATGTTGATCTGGCTTTAACTGCTTGGGCAAATGCACGAAAATACTATGACCAAAAAAGATTTGCAGCTCAAAAAGAGCAAAAAACAATTGATGCTTCACAAAAGGCTCTTAAATCAGCGGAGAGAAAAACGCAGCAGACCCTTAAAGACATCCGAACTATTTCCACAATTTCTAAAGCACGAAAAGTTTACTGGTTTGAGAAATTTTATTGGTTTATTAGTTCGGAAAATTACCTTGTTATTGCCGGAAGAGATGCTCAGCAAAATGAAATTATTGTTAAAAGGTAATTGCTAATCCTTATGTTAACAGAGAAACAGAGTTTATGTAATCTGTTTTTCTTACAAAATTTAAAAACATCAAATCCCGGTTACTACAAATCAAAAGAAGTACCCAGTGACCTTAGAAAGATTTAAGTGTTTAGTTCATTCGTATTCATTATTTCCTTTATTCTTTTTTAGGTATATGCGGCCAAATGACGTTTACGTTCATGCTGAGATTCACGGAGCTTCGAGTGTCATTATTCGGAATCCAAATGCTGGTGATATCCCTCCCAAAACGTTATTGGAAGCAGGTACAATGGCTATTTCGTATAGTATTGCGTGGGATGCAAAAGTCGTTACCAGCGCTTACTGGGTGCGAAGTGAACAAGTTAGCAAAACTGCGCCTACAGGTGAATACTTGGGCACGGGTAGCTTTATGATACGTGGTAAAAAGAATTTTTTGCCATCCTGCACTTTGGTTATGGGCGTTAGCTTACTTTTTAAGCTGGATGATAGTTTTATTGAAAAACATCTGGGGGAGCGAAAAGTTCGGCGTTTTGAGGATGAGCAGCAGGAACGAGCAGTTGAAAATGAAATGAAAACTTTAGCTCTAAAAGATGAAGTTTATAAAAATATTATAGAGGATAACGATAATTTAGAGAAAGAAAATGAAACGGAAACAAATAATGAAACCGTTCCTGAATATTGCGAGACAGAGGTTAAGGTGGAGCACAATACCGAAGGAATATCAGTTAATATAAAAACGTCATCGACCATAGATGGCTTAGTTAAATCTGAACTTAGTAATATTGAGGGTAAAACATCAGTGACAGTAAACCAGGAGGAGACAACAATTATTCCCGCAGTACCAACTCGCAAAAAACAACATCAGCAACAAAATTCTAAGAAATCAAAAGAACGCAAAGATCGCAAATCCCAAATAACTGCCAAGCAGACAGTTCAAAAACATGTGTCCACGAATGAGGGTGAAAGTAAGAATAAATCGGAGGCGGTTAAACGTGGCCAAAAGGGTAAACTCAAAAAAATTAAAGCGAAATACAGGGATCAGGATGAAGAAGAACGTCAATTGCGAATGCTAATTTTAAAATCTGCTGGAACTATTGATGACGTGACAACAAACACAAACACAAATACAAAAGAAGTTACCGAAGATGCCGCAATTAAAGAGAACAATGTTAGTTATCCAAGTCACCAGAAACAAAATGATAAAGGCGATGAAGAGAATACATATGGCGTACCCGAAAGCGATGATCTGGAAATAATCAATTCATTAACTGGTCAACCTTTTGACGAAGATGAATTGCTGTTCGCTATACCAGTGGTGGCGCCTTATCAGGCTCTACAAAATTACAAGTATGTAGGCTGCGTGCACAGATTAAAATTATTTTTCTTAAAAACTTTTTCTTTTGCATTGCAGATATAAATTAAAGGTCATTCCTGGAACAGGGAAGCGTGGTCGTGCTGCAAAACAGGCTATTAGCACGTTTTTGAGTGACAAATTGTGTTCTCTTAAGGAAAAGGGTCTTGTAAAAAGTGTACGAGATGAGGGATTAGCACGTAACTTACCGGGAAAAGTAAAGTTATCCCTTCCGCAGGTTAAAAAATAATATTGTTCAAATATAAGAATTTATATATAAAACGTACTATGTAAATTGTATATTCAGTATAATTTAATTAGGCTTAATAATTGTTAATTGATAAACGCAAATTAATGAATGTTAACGCTCTTGAGATGATTTAAATATATTTTTTTTCGACAATAATTTTTAACTTTATTCATTCATTGTATTTTTTGTATGTAGCTTGTAACTTGGATTTATTTAGATTAAGTAGATTAAGTGCAAGCACTGCCCACTTAAGTCCTTAAGCCCTGACAACAAAATTTTTCATGATTTGCATTAAAACTTTATTTTAGAAATTCAGCATGCGCCATATGCCAATTTCGTCTATGAAGTCCCGATATAAAAAACAAAAAAACTTGTTTTTTTGGCTAGTCGTAGTAACTGCTACCTGTTGTCGAGATTGGTTCTTGTATTTACTATTTAATCAATTTATTTCCATAGCATGCTCTTAGGAGTTAACATAATGGTCTACTATTCTAGCTCACCATGCACAAACTTTTTAACGGATTAATATTTTTTAATGAAACGTTCACCAGGTGATAGAGCGTGAAATGGGCTATCTTTCAGTCGTAAATTTTATTGCAATCGGCTTACAAAGCTATAAGGGTTTTTCTAATTTAGATGCTTTTTAAACAATATGGGCGTGGCAATGGGTGCTAAAAATTAGATACTGAATGAAAAATATCGTAATTTTTCGTCTTTTTGTTTGAAAAAATTATAAATTTCGATACGAGTTGCTCGCTATTGAACGCCAGGACTTGGGGTAATTCCCACTATAACGCCTGAAAAAGGTTTTGATCAAAATATATTAATCTTTACAAGAAAAAACAAAAATGTTAGAAAAATTATTTGGGCTGAAAAAAGTGAAACAGCTGGTAACAGAATCAGCAGTAGCTAGATTTTTGCGTCTGCATTTTTTTTTGCTTTTAACTTTTGAACGAAACTTTTTGTTGGTACTGTGGGCTTTTTGTATTAATTTAACTTTTTAGAAATTTATTTCTGTTTAATTACAACAAAATTTATTAAGTTTTTTTAATTAAATATTTAAAGTAAAATTCAAGTAAATTAATGCAAAAAAAAGTGAAACAATTTCTGTCTTTCAGTATCATAAATTAGGATAAGGATAATAAGCAATACCGATTTAACAAAGGTGGTGTTGAAACGACAGTTGAAAGTGTTTTTTTTTTGTTTTTGTTGCAGAATTTAATGGGTTTTTCTTAAAAGCTTATTAATAATTCTTGAGATTCATAGTGAATTAAAAAGTTTTTTTTTGTTTTTTTCAACAAAAGTTGATAACTTTTGACAGCAATAATTTCAAAAACAGCAAATTCTATTAATGTGGTTGTTGTAATGTTGTATTATCGCACTCATCTGCTTGTAGTACACTTTGCCACTTACAATACACATACTTTAACATCTCTGTATTTGATGAAAAGGAATAAAATATTTCAGAAATAAACTCCTACAGTATTCCTTGAATTGTTCGCGATAGCAAACTTGATGATGAGGTGTTGATTGATATTCAAATGGGTGTTTGTAATTGTTTTTTTTATTAGGCCACACAGAATTAAAGATGTTAAATTAAACTAAACAAATTAAGAAAACAATAAACAAAACATTTTGTTAATTTATAATTTGGACCACCACAAAATCAATAAACTGAAAAACTGAAGAGAATTTGTTGTCAAACAGAAACAGTTTTGTTAAAAAAATTTTAATACAGACTTTAACCCATTATTTATATGCTATGTATGGGTAAGTGTGTGTGTGTGTTTGTGTACATTTATGCTGCATGTGTGTGCCTCTAAGGAATGGTATGTATGCAGGTATGTGTGTCTATTAAAAAACAAATATTTAGTATTTAAATTAAAATATGCTTTAAAAATGGTGGAAATGTGTAGAATTTTTTTGTGCAACATCAATTACTTTTGCTCTTATCCAAAAAAAGTTGACGTAGACTTTAAAGTAAAATTTATGAAAAAATTCGATAACGTTGACTTTAAAGTCTACGTTAATTTTTTTGGATAAGGAAGCTTGTATTTAATTGACAGATAACAATTGCTTTTGTTTACAATTTTTGCAAGCAAATTGCCTAAATGTATGCTACAGTATTTTATGTAAGTGTTTGTAACCATCCAACAAAAATAAGCGCATTTCATTAAAAATGATAAAATAGTTCACGTCAGAAAATAAGTATAAAAAAATGATTTAAATAGAAGAAATTCCTTATGAAAAAGTGCTGTTTATAGGGTTTCCCAAGTCGCTATTAATGTGTAAATACAAAATAACCCGAGTCTTACTTTTGTAATATTTTATTTAATATAAATTTTATATGTTATTTTTTTTAAGCATTTTGACATCATTTCACGTGAAATATTGAACAGAGTAAATACAACCCTTCTTTCTAAACTTCTTTTTTTTCACTGTACATTTTCTGGATTTTTAGTCTCCGTTTAGACGAGAAAACATTTGGAAGAGAAACATTTCGTTTGTACTCAAATTACAGGTGGGGAAGAGAGCATCAGTTATGTGTTTCGTACTTGGCAGCACGCTTTGTTCACATATTCTTTGTTGATAGTCCCTATTTAGACGAGGAAACATTTGGAAGAAAAACATCTTTAATTTTCTTTTGCTTTTTCTTTCGCGGTCACACAGAGGAACATGTTGCCGGCAACATTTCATTATTATTGTTATTATTTGCACACAAAACAATGAAAGAAAAGAAAAGTAAAGCAAACATCAACAAAGAATATGTGAACAAAGCGTATCGCCGAGTACCGAACACAAAAATGATTCTCTCTTCCCCACCTGTAATTTGTGTACAAACGAAATGTTTCTCTTCCAAATGTTTTCTCGTCTAAACGGGTATTATATAGACCAAGACCACAAACAGCAATTTTAGTTGGGCAATTCTTTATTAATTCTCTTTTAAAATTGCCGCTGTGTTTATACACAGCAATTTTGTTTCGCCAATTTTTGCATTCTTATTCATTCATTCATTCAGCATTCAAGCTACCTGTCTTCTTTTTTTTACAGATTTAAAAGATACTAAGAGATAACAAAAGGCAATTGCAAATCAATAATTGCCCAACTAAAATTGCTGTGTGTGGTCCTGTTCATACAGCGAAAACCAACCTTTTAAAGTGCTTACTCAAAGTACAGCACCGTTTATAGTACTAATCTATCTATTGCTGATGTATTCAAGTTGCTTTTAAAATCCTTTGATCGATCGGTCCATAAATAGAGGAGCTTTGACCGTGACTATTTGTATATCGCTCACAGTACTTGAGAAAGCATTCCTATAAAAACAGTGGCCAAAATACAAAAATCTCCTTAAACTTTATTATAGTATATCGAATAACACGATTTAGCCTGCGAATTGTTCAACAATTCGCAGCACTTTTATTTAATCCTAGAACACTAAACCCTGCCTTTTTAGGCACAACGGATGCTGAGAAATTTAAAAATTTTTAAATAAGAATTTTAATTTTGTATTAAAATGTCAAAAAATTTAGAAAATTTCTTTTGGGCCAAAAATTTGGCTTTTGTTATTCCAGTACTTTTAAACTTCTAAATAATTATCTGATACACACATCAAATTTCAGCATCAATCATGCATTTGTGGGCGTTTTTTTCTAAATGGAAATCTCATGTATACGTTGTGTGTGTATATGACGAAAATTAAATTCTTAATTTAATGTGTTTATCACTCCTTTTAATCTCTAATTGAGAGTTATTTTTCTTTACTCTCATTTGCCCGAACTTCACACAAAAAAGGACGGGAGATCATAGCTATTACTGACTTTTTTAACTACCGTATGTATTGCCAAAACAAATATGAGTCCTTAATGTTACTATGCAACATGTTTACACAACGCTTTTGTTGCTTATTTTGATATAAACATTGCAACCCACAATTAAACCACAAATGCAACCAGAAAATATGAAAATATTTTGATATTTTTGAAACCTCGAATGCAACACGAAATTAAACTATAAACAAGACTGCACAAAAGTGAAACATGCCTGGTTGCATAAACATGTTGCAAAGTGTGTACTTAGAGTAATGCCATTTAACAGAAATATTAAATTTTATTTTTATTTATTTTTTAAAAAAATATTTAATCCGTCAGCCATTCCTTAAAGAATCGACCAATCAAATTTAATAAAAAAAATTATGGCAGCTCCATGGTGTAACTTAAAAAAGTTAACGGTTTAAAAAAAAATAAACCAAAAAACCAAAAATATTAATGGCTGCATATGCAAGTGAGAGCGAAAAGAACAAAACATTCGTAACAAAGCGTGTTTGTAAATGTGAGAGAGTGAGAGTGCAATACGTGATTAAAAGCAAAAAAAAACACAAGCAAAATGAATTCAAGTAGAGAAATTTTATTTTGATATAAAAAGAGGATGCCAGATTGCTATTTTTGGTTATATATTGATAGAAGCCGTTTTTTTTTAATTGAAAAATATTTTTCTATTAAATATTTTGAAAAAACAACCGAAATCATGTCAAATTAATTAATTTTTATTTTATGTATACAAACACATAATTTTATATATTTTTTGAATTTTGTATTTAAAAAAATTTGTTTGGTTTAACCTTATTATTGTACCCCTTTTTAATTTTGTTAAGAACATTTTTGAAACATGTATTTTTAATAATTTGACTAATTTATAATTATATTCTAAAGAAGTTACGCAAATAGACTCAAGGCGTTTCTGTTGTTGTTATGTGCCGTGCCGTTTTATTACTTATTTTTATACTTTGTTATTCCGTTTGTAATTTCTACACCGTACATGGGACACCCTATAAAGTATATATACTCTGGATCCTTATGAATAGCGGAGTCGATTTAGTGATGTCCGTCTGTCTCTCCGGCAAGGCGTTGAAATCAACTTTCTGTAGTCCCTCGGCAACATACAGAAAAGTTTAGTACACCAATCTCTCAGTTGCTTCTGTCAGATTATTCCTATTGAAATTCAGCTAAATGGGCTTATAAATGGTGGTTCTATGAGTCAAAAACCGCAACTACCTCTATTTTTGACCATTTTTTGAGTGGGTTTTTTGCGTATTTTGTCTAAACAACGAAACGGTAAAGAAACGTGGTATGCAGTTTTGTTTGAAATGACAATCATAATATCTGTGCAAAAAATGAGAGCAATAGGTCCACAAATAGTTGAGGAATATCAAAAATATAACCCAAATTTTAGATTTGTTTTTTTTGCGTATTTTATCTAAGCTAAAAAAAAAAATTAGTACACAGAGTTTTTGTATACATCACATGAATAGTATCTGGACCAAAAATCATATTGTCTGTGCAAAAAATTCAAAAAGATCGGTCTACAAATGGACCAGAAACATTAAAAATTCAACCGAAATTTTAGATTTTCATTAAGTTTTGCTTTGTGTTTTTGCTTATTTTGTCTAAACTACGAAACGGTAAAAAAAATTCATTAACAGTCTTAACCGAAATAGCATTCTTAATGTCTCCGCAAAAAAGGAGAGCAATCGGTCAGCAAATGGCAGAGAAATATCAAAAAAACAACCGATATTTCACATTTTCATTCATGTTTTGTTTTTTTTACGGAAATTTTTAATCTGTCATGTGCGTAATGCTTTGTACACACAAATACGAAACTTAAAAAGTGTACGAGGTATGATCAAAAAACAACCGTTTTTTTTAAATATTCGTGAGGTACGTATGTTCGATTTTCGCATTTTTTTTATGTTGGTACACATGTCTGTTATTTATGTTGACAATATCAGCCATTTTGGATTTTAAGTTTGTTTTTGACAGATAAAAAGGTTAGTCGTGTTTTGGTGTGCTCTTCGACTTTTTACTATTTCAAAAAATGGATCAAAGAAACTGTATTAAGTTTTGCGTAAAAAATGATATTAAATGTGCAAATACATTTGAAATGTTGACTATGGCGTTTAGCGAGTCTACTATGAGCAGAACACAAGTTCAATTGTGGTATAAATGGTTTAAGGAAGGCCGAGAAGATGTCAACATGAAAACATTGAAGCAGTGAAGAAAATGATTTTGGATAATCGTCGAATCACTATTAGAGAGGTTGCTGATCGTGTTGGCATATCGTTCGGCTCATGCCAAGCAATTTTTACGGATGTTTTAGGCATGAAACGTGTGGCAGCGAAGATTGTTCCAAAATTGCTGAATTTTGACAAAAACTATCGTCGCTTGTTCGTAATTTTTTGGCCAAAAACAACACCGTAATCATGCTTCAGTCACAGTATTCACCAGATTTGGCCTCCTGAGACTTTTTCCTGTTCTCAAAACTGAAGACACCAATGAAAGGAAAGCGTTTTGCTACGATTGAGGAGATAAAAGAAAAAATTGAAACAGGAGCTGTTGGCAATACCAAAAATCGCGTTTCAGACGTGTTTCGAGGATTGGAAAAAACGCTGGCATAAGTGTATTATATCTGAGGGGGAATACTTTGAAAGGGACAAGATAGTTTTCGATTCCTAACGAACAGTTAAAGATTGTGACAGATTGTGACAGATATCATTTTAAAGAAGAGACTCTCTAGGTTTGTAATCTACCAGAAGTTTCTTTGCACTATTTAAAAAAATTTTTTTTCAATTTTTATATACGAGTCATTAAAATGTCATCAGTTTTTAAATACAAAAATCTGTAAGAGGAAGTAGAATTAAGCAAATCAAACGAAGCTGCATAGTATAATTGACCCTGATAACAATCTAAGGTCAGCAAACTGTAAAGGTCACATCCAAAGTTTAAGAACACAAAGCTACGAATAGCTTAGCCAACAGAGATCCAATTGAAAGTAACCTATTGCACTTAGATTAGTACTTTGCAAAAATAACTGAGAAAAGTTACTGCTGGTTCAAAACGGAGTCTTGCGACTCTAATTAAAGGCCGTTTAGGCTGCCACGTAAACCAAAGTTACTGCTGTGGAACTTCTGATTTTCAATCACTGGGAAAGCAAAGACGTTGGGTGGTTAGTTAGATTGGATGGTAGGCTTGCGAATATAAACTACAACCTCAAAACTAAATTTTAAACCACTTATCAGCCAACACATCTAAATTATAAAGTGATTTATAGCCACCCTGGGGCTTTACGATATTCGAAAAGATCCCCTAGCTCTATCCTTGATATCCCAGATAGGCCGAGAAATTTATGTCTTGAGGGCAGAAGAGCTAGACACTCTCAGAAAACGTGAAGATCTGTCTCCTTACACTCAGGTGCCCGGTAGCTGTGACAGTTTACGTTGATTGCCCAGCAACCAGTTATTCCAGCCATCTATTTGGAAATATCCTTCCTTATCATCGCTGGATAGAGCGTTTACCATCATAGAAAGCCCATATTTGACGTACAACCTGGCATGTCTTGAGACCTTACTATCTAGTATCCGCCTTCCTTTGGCAGTATTGAAAAATGCCGATGCTACTGCGCGGTTCAGCCTTCATTCCATTTATTAACAATATCGTTATGATATACGGTATGCCAGTTCTATCTTGATGTCATATGTTATTTTAGCTATAAATTTTCACTTAAAAAAGCAACAAATAATTATTTAAAAATATTTTTTTATGGTTTCTAATAAAAAAAATTTATGGTCAACTGTAAGCTTTTAATAATAAAAAATAAATAAAAAAAAAAAATATTCATCATGATGTAAATCCTTTAACGTCTTCCTCTATCTACTGATTATAATGTAAAATTGACAGATGCTTTGCCAACGTTACATGTATCTCGAGTTGTGATAGAAATCCATCAACGACTACATTAAAATTTTTTATTTAATTAAATTTTTTTAACAATTTGGTAGGTATATTCTCTCTTTTCTTATTGTTTATTAAAATTGGTTATTATTCTACACGTTTGGACTGTTTACGCTCCACAACGCAAGTAAAGATCAACCAATTCGACGCCCAACGTTATGTGGTCGCCTGTGGTCGGTTTTTATTTTTTTTAACGCCTTCTACCAACTGCATTTACATCAAATTAGATTTGTTTTGTGTGGTTTTTAGGTACTGCTATAAGCTGCATTTATTTTTTTGTGTTAAGTAGAACCAATGATGGTTGTGTATAAACTGTACAAAATGCGCATGTCGATACAAAAATTCTTGTATGACAGGCAGCAATATTAAAAGCCACTTTCTTGTATTTCTCCTTGTGCCAGTCATCTTTTAAAATTAAATTTATTTTATTTCAGCTGCAAAAAAGAAAAAGTTTTTTATATAACGTAAAATATAGTGGAATTCTCGTATTTGGCTTCCTTCGGGATATACAGGGTGGGCCAAAAGAAACCAAGGGGTGTAAAAGTTTAATAACTTTTTTGTTTATTAATTTTTTTTATTTTTTCTTTCAGATTATATAGACAACACTTGGAGAATTTATAATGGAGAGGTTCACAACTGAACAGAGAACCAGAACAATAGAATTTTATAATTTTTTAAAAATTATATATTTGATTATGAGTGATGAAGCTCATTTTCATTTGAATGGCTTTGTTAACAAGCAGAACTGTAGGTTCTGGGGTTCTCAAAATCCAAGAGCCATTCATCAACGCCAATTGCACCCCATAAGGTGTACAGTATGGTGTAGGATCACATCTGAAAATGTCATTGGGCCCTACTTCTTCGAGAATGAAGATGGAAGTGCTGTAACCGTAAATGGAGAGCGGTATCGTTTTATGATAGAAAATTTTTTATGTCCTGCTCTTGAAAACAGACCTGGTATGTGGTTTCAGCAGGACGGAGCCACTGCCTATACTGCCCGAGACACAATGGCACTTTTAAGTCAAATTTTTGGAGAGCGAATAATTTCTCGAAATTCGGAAATTATTTTTCCAGCGCGATCGCCAGATTTGACAGCACCCGACTATTTTCTTTGGGGTTTTTTGAAGGAGCAAGTGTATGTGAACAAGCCAGAGACAATCCTTGAACTCAAGGCAAACATTGTTGCAGAAATTCGAACGCTACAGCCACAAGTTTTGAAAGATGTTATGGAAAATGCTCTAAAAAGAGCCCATCAGTGCGAAGCTGAAAACGGTGGTCATTTAAGAGACATCATTTTTCATACTTAGTGTAAAAAAATTTCCATTTTGTATATTATATAATCTGAAAGAAAAAATAAAAAAAGTTAATAAACAAAAAAGTTATTAAACTTTTACACCCCTTGGTTTCTTTTGGCCCACCCTGGACTTATTACGTTGTGAATATGAGCGACGTTTTTGTGACAGTACACATGTGGCAACGCTGGCCATATATTTTATATTCTCTTGTCATGAATTCCGCTAGTATAATGACAATGACAATGCCACTTGTAATAAATCAAATTGCAAATCGTTTGTAATATTTAGTTTTGTTACGTTGTCAATTTTATTTTGAACAATTTTTGTTTTAGCTACAATCTCTGATATTTTAAAAAATGCTATAAGCTTACTTTTTAAAAAGAAATGAGTTAGTAGTAATAAATATAAGTATAAAGATGTCTATAACTTACTAAAATTATCGCTAACTAATTTTATATTTAAGTTCAAAAATAACAGCTTCATTGCGGTTTCCCCTTAAGGGAATACTGAGTAGAACGGCTTGTCAAAAATTTAAAACAAATGAAAGCATACCTTTTCATTTGAACACAATACATAAAAAAATACGCATAGAAATATGACAATCGTATGTCTCTGGCCATTTTTAGCAACATTTACTAAACGTTTATACATTTCATTGAATCAGGGTTTTATTTTTCTGCCTACAAACAAAGAAATAACAAAACAGCTCACAAAATCTAATAAAAATCTTATCATTTGTATTGTAGAATAAGAACCCCGTTTGAAAAAGAAGAAATCCAAAGAATCTTGGAAACATAAAAAATGACGGTCGTTGGTAACCGCATCACTTGAGTACGGCTGCACCGGCTTGGCTATTTTTTTTTAAATATTCGCCATAACCGAATTTAAGTTTTTACGAAGATAAAAACTTCCCATGCCCACTTTTAGTCCAACTTTTTTTGTGTAATCTATCTAAAATCGTTGAAAGGCTGGACCGATTCTTTTAATTTTTTCATGCACGCTGTAATTTAATTCAATTTTTTAGCTGAAAAAATTTACCACTCCCATTTTTTTAATATATCTGAGGGCCTGTAGCAATTTGATAATTTTTTTAAATGCTTGTAAAAGGCCAAAAAAAATTTTTACGAAAGGAAATATTTCTCACGCCCACTTTTTTTTTGATAACTTCAAGTACAAGCTTACTTGTCCAATAAAAAAAAAAAAATAAAAGTTTCAGTTAAAATTTATTATGCGTGAACTCAAGGCCATAATTTAAGACCAGAATTTAATTAGTTCATATAAACGTATAAACAGCTGATTTGTCTTTACTGTCATATCGTATTTTGCATTTCAGTATATTTTCTGACATGTATTCATTGACTGTTTCTTGACAAATTGTGGACCAAATTACTCATATGACGATTCGGGGATTAATTGCGTATCTATAAAAATTCATTGTTTCCAACAAACCAGAATGTAAAAAAAATTTATCATTCAAGTATACGTTTCTTTTTTCTCTTTTTTTAAAATAATTTTACCAATTTCGATATAAATAAACGTTGGAAGGTTCAGTTAGTAAATAATAATTATAAATTTGATACTAAGAGAGCTTTAGCTTTAAACAGCCAGGGTCTAGGCAGGTTTTAAACGTAGCACAGCAACCTATGGAGAGGTACCTCAAAACATTTTTAATTGAAGACCTGAAACCTGCATAGATACTTTGTGAAGATCTCAAATAATTTAATGAAATACTTTTATTTAAATTTTTCTTAATTCCAGCAGTGTGAATGCATAAGTTGCTATTGACGCCATATGACGATATTTTCTTCAGCATGTGTGTAATAAAAAATTAAAATTCATAAGATATTGGGAAGTGCTTTTTAATGTTGTCACTTTAATTGTCAACTTAGTCATGGTGTCCTCATAGCTGTGACTCACATCCAATTAGCACAGGGATTCTAATGTGTTTTATTATCGCAATTTAACGCCTATTACGTCATCCACTTCATCAATGACTTCCAGTAAAGCCAGTAATATACCTTTGCAGGAGTATAGATTCTGTGAATCAGAGATCTCTGAGTCTGTACGCAACAATCGCTCAGATGAGAAATGTTTGCCCCCCAATAATACACACGTAACTAATTGCAGTGTCACGTATGGCAATGCCATTATGTCTGTATCAGCTGCCGGTAGCGTAGCATCAACTACAAGTAATGCTGCCCATTGCAATGTATCCAATGGGAATGCAAATTGTATAGACGTAATTTCAGTACCAATTGATACGGTGCAATATCATCGTAGAAAATTTACACTTCAAGAATATCAGTGAGTATTAAATAAGAAAGAATTTTGCATTAATCCAGTGAAAAGATTTCATTAAAATAGCTTAATTAATTCAGTGTAATTATTTCTTTTAATTAATTAAATTTTTTCATTCATAATATTTCATTGAATTAATGAAATAATTTCATTGAATTAATTAAACAAATTCATTGAATTAATAAAACAATTTCATTGAATTAATGAAATAATTTCATTGAATTAATGAAACAATTTCATTGAATTGATGAAATCATTTTACTGAATCAATGAAATATTTTTATAGAATTCTTGAAAATATTTTATTGAATTAATGAACTTATTTCACTGAATGAATGAAATTATTTAATTGAATTAATAAAATATTTTTATTCAATTAATGAAATTATTTAATTGAATTAATTAAATATTTTCATTATTGAAAATAGTTCATAAAACTAATGAAAATATTTCATGAAATTATTTCACTCAACTAGTAAAATAATTTCACTAAATTAAAGAAATTATTTCATTGAATTAATGAAACAATTTCATTAGTAGAATGAAAAGTGTCATCAGCTGAAAAGTATATAATATTTGATTAAATTAATTATAATAAAAAATTAAGAAAATATTCGAATAAAATTCTTTCCGTATATAAAACAAGCGTCATCGAAGCAAAACAATCAAAACTTATTTTTTTTTTGTGAAATAATTTGAAAATTTTGATGGCAGTTGTTCGATACATTTTATTTTTGTTTCATACAAAATTAGAATACTTTTTTTTGTCTTTTTAGATCTCGCGTTTATCACAATACTGCTGCTACTGATTACAGATGTCGTGAAGATATTTTTTCAGACAGCAGCATAAATACTCTTAGCGTACGAGGTGGTACTGGTGTTACAGGACGCAGTAGCACACAAGTGCCTTCCCTGCAATTGCAGGGTCAATTGCATCAACATTACAGCAACAAAGTGCATCATCATCAACAGTCGCAGAATCGCGAACAAATTGCTCAGCAAGCATCCACAAGTCACTACAATCTGCCAAGTACTTGCGCAAGTGCTGCTCAAGACCTGCAACACAATCAGAAACACAGTTACGCCTGTAGTCCCACACTAACCACAGATCTTGCTGATGATACACTTAGTTGTAGTTTAGCTGTAGACATTTGCCAAATGGTGGCAGCTACGCAGCCACATCAAAATTATAATTATGAGCCAGCAGAAACTCAGGCATCATTGTCCATGAGTTCTCTGCAATCTCAAGTGCCGCCGTTAATGTACACAGTGCATCGAGTGGTGGCTACATCACAAATACAGACCACAGGCACAAATACATTCACTTCGTCTTCAAGCGTGTCGAGTATAGTTAGCGCAGTGCGTAATGAAACCGAGAGCATGAGAAATGCCTTAACACCCGTTTCAGCTACATTAAGTCGATTGTCTTTCGTTGGTGGAGGAGATATTTCCAGCTGCTTAGGGAATAGTTTTCCAGATGAAACTATAAACTCTACCAGCATAGTTGCCAGCCAAGCTATCTTGCATAACACACCACCGGGTAAGTAACAGAAAGTCTAATTCATAACTTGAAACTCAAAACCTGAAGCGAAATAGTCGCTTTCCCTATCAAGCAACTGCTGGGTTAGGTTAAGTAGCACAAGGCGCCCTGAATAAGAAAAAAACAGTAGAAGGTTCACTTAGCTCTCTGACGTGGTCCCTGACCTGTATGAGAGGAAAGACAGATAGCGATAGAGATGCAAAAGTGAAGCAAAGTAGTGGAAAGAACAAGAAAAAGACGAGTTCGTCACCTAAGCCAGTTGCTACTGCAAATGAAGCCATATATCGTGCCAACCCCTATTCTCGACAGTGCAATAAGTTCCTGCAGGTATCACTCTCCGAAATAGAGCTTACGGTGATCCGTCAGGGCAGGTAGAAATTTAAAATTTTTTTCAAACAAAAAAAACTGGCCTTAAGTTGTTTCTTATTCAAAACAAAAATTGGATGTAGACTTGAAGTGAACTTTAGGAAAAAAATTATTTCCAACTCTTGCTAAAATTTTGAATTAATTTTTTCGTAGGTTTCAGCTCAAACGTCAACTATATAACGAGCCAAACGAATGAGGCAAAATCTGTGGAAGCCTCCCAAACAGAGAGTGTAACTCTAGGCCCTAGTACCCACACATCAAGTGGCAGCTTTACAAATTGCGTCAAGACAACGTCTTCGATTTCCAGGCCGCTGCAAAATGTAAAACTAAAAAAAATTTATAAAAAATAAATTTAAATAAAAAAAATAACGAAATAAAAAATTTCAGGTGATACCAGCTTGTGTTTATTTAATCTCTCGTGTGGCGGTCCATATGGAAATTGAAGGAACGGCACAATGTCCTTCTCAGGTGATGTTGGCTGCTGCTCTAGGTTGTGAAGAACTCGGCATAGCAAACAAATTGCTGGCGCAAAGTATATTTGGCTTGTGGATGACAAGTTCGCTGCTGGAAATTCAACTGAAATCGTATCATCGACCGTATGTTGTACGTGTTGCCTGGCCTAAGCTGCTGGATAAATTTAGTCATGGCAATCTAATTGAAAAGAAGTATGATGAGCCCATGATAACATTGAAACGAAGCATATTTTTCTCGAAACATGATGAGGAAAAAATAAAGTGAGTATTGATGCCAGTGAAAGCAAAATGATTGATTCAATGAAACATTGAAGAAATTGTTTGAATTGTTGAAATATTTTTTTATGGAATTAATGAAATGTTTTCATTAAATTAATGAAATTATTTCATTGAATGAATGAAGATTTTCATTGAAATAATGAAATTAATTAGTAAAATAATTTCTTTAAATGAATGAATAATTGCGTTAAAATAATGATATATTTTCGTTTAATTAATGAAATATTTTCGTTGAAGTAATGAAGTATTTTCATTGAGTTAATGAAATTATTTCATTGAATGAGTGAAATTATTTCATTGAAGGAGTGAAATTATTTCATCAAATGAATTAAATTATTTCATTGAATGAGTGAAATTATTTCATCGAATGAATTAAATTATTTAATTTTTCAATTAAATTATTTAATCAATTTAGTGAATATTTTTTTTATATTAATGAAGTATTTTCATTCACTTAATTAAGTATATTCATTGAATGAATGAAATATTTTCATGGAATTAATGAAGTATTTTCATTAAATTAATGAAAATATTTCCTTAGTCTAATGAACGTCTTATTTGCTGAAAAGTAATGAATTTTTCATGAGATTAACGACAACAGTAATAATTTTCAAAATGTTCGACTTACATTCGTTATTCATATGGCTGAATAAGCCTACCGATTAAGCACCAAACAACAATCGATTGTTTGATGCAAACTTGAATTTTCTTTGGTTTTCTTGGGCTATGCAATAAATCTTCCAGATCGTGATGATCTTAAGGGCCTGAAGTCTTTCTTGGCTTTATAAATCTACTTTTTTAATAGAGCATGGCTTCACATAAACAGTTAGAATTTTTTATGCTTTTGCAGAGACCATCGCATATTGGAGCTACTGTACGAGGAGGCAAAACACAATGTATTGACTGGTCGTTACATAATGGAAAGTGTGCATTCGCTTATGCTGGGAGGTATACAAGCACGAATTGAATTAGGACCCTTCAATTCACATACCCATACGGTTAGATTTTTAAGGTAAGTCGTGGAATCCTGTAAGAGAAACAAACGCACTTCAATGATTATATTTTTTATTTACTTTTTCTTTAAGGGAAAATCAATCGAGATTTTTACCTCAACATGTTGCGAAAAATTCATCATGGTCATGGCTGCCAGTAAGTCGCAAGAATTCAGCCGAGGTACGTCTTTTAGAACAATTTAAACGGGTGCCGCAAACAGCAACTACACGCAAACTAATGCGAAAATACTTAGAGTTTTGTTGGGCTCTGCCATTTTATGGGTTTGTTAATTCAGAATATTAAAAATAATAAGCACATGCGCACACACACACACATTGATACAGCATATTTGCTTGCTTCCACATTGAAACAGAAATTCATTTCTTTCCTTCACTGCAGCGCTGCTTTTTTTCATGGACAAGTAGAGCAACCAGTGCATGGCCTAATGAGTTTAGTAAATCAAAAAGATATTGAAATTTTAGTGGCTGTAAATGAACGTGGACTTTTCATTATAGATTCTGCCGAATACGTAAGTTTTTTTTTTTTTAATATCGGATCAAAAAAAAGGTAAATTAAAATCAAAATAATTTCAATCACAGTAGCTGAATACCCATCATTTACCCCACAAACGTACTTTCATATTTTCAAACTTCCACATTCTTAAAGAAATTCAAAAATCTTATCCAATTAAGCCCCATTGCACTTTAAAATAAAAATTTTGAAATATTTTACACAACAAAAAAAAACCTGAAATAATTATTCTCATTACGAGTGTTCTTGTAGTAGTGGAATGTGCCACAAGCTAATGTAAACCATATCTCTGTTTTATTCATGACAACGCCACTCGTAATCAGGCCTAATTATTTATTTTAAAATTAAAAAAGTCAAATAAACCAGAACAACTCAAATATACAAAAACATTTTGGTCTGGCATCTCTTTTACTGTGAGCCATAATATTTCTGTACTCATAGTTTAAGCATACATAAACTGCATTGCAGTTAATACACGTACCTAGTCTGGGATCTAAATTCAACATTATCGGTTAAGATGGAGAAAACGGCAAAGCTTTAGAGGAAGTAAGAGACGATTCTAAAGCTGATAACCATAAGCTTTTAGCTAAAAATTCAAGAAAATTCTAGAAGTAACGACGAAAAACTTTTAGTGCTGAAGAAACAACAAACTTCAAGAAGATATTGGAGCTGGCAATGAAAGCCTAGAGATATTCAACAGGTTGCTCTAATAATTAACGAGAAGCTTATTGAAATTTCTAAAGAGGCAGAGGAAAAGATTAACTGAATCAGAGAGCTACAAGCCAGTAACGGTTGACATGTTTGCCATAACTACTGGATTATAACAATCAATAATGAGACTCAAAGTAGTAAAGAAGCTGATCGAACTCCTATTCGTTGTAGAATTTCATACAGATACTTGAGAGTATGATATTGGAAAGCAGACGTGAGTCTTACCGTTGCCATTGAATGTACTAATTATTCAGTCAAGAAGAACAAGGGCACCATTGCTGAAGAGGCAAAGCGGGCATTCGACTGTGAAAGAGACTCATTAATTCTGAATGTATTTATTAGGGCAAATTTTATTCTTTGCCCCAGCAGAAATGACTTCAAACTCTACACTGAACTGTTGATAAGACATAGCGGTCTCAAGTAGCACGTAAATAAAATTGGTGTGATACATGACGACTTCTATCGTTGCTGTCAAGAAGAACAAGTAACATTGTCACATATTCTATGCGTTTGCTAAATAGGTGAATAGACATAGAATTAGTTACTTAGAAATTGGGATACTTAGAAGACTTAGTTAAAAGGAATCGTACAACAATTTCGAGATTTGATTAGTTTTGGAATGTTTTTGTCCGGAATTGGGCTGTACAATAGATCTTATAGGCCGTGCTGTAATTAAAGCTCAAGGATTTGCTATACAGCCAATAATAAATTATGACATAAAATAAAATGAAGAAAGTCATTGAAAGGCTTGTGAATGGGAGCGCCTGATAAAAATAAAGTTCAATAATTCCTTTAAAGGTACGCCAACATTTTTCCCAACAGCAATCAGAGCCTGACAATGACGGCAATTGGAAAACATGAAATAAATACCGGCAAGTGTAAGACCAAGCATTCTAAAGCGAAATGAAGCATGAGTGTAATTGACTCTCTTTAAGTCCTTGGAATTCGGCTGTAGGCTTAGTAAAAAGGAAAGACATGGAACAATTTTTTGCGTTAATTACAGAAAACGGAAAACATGGAAAAAGCACAGTTACTTTGGACCGTAATACGTCTTTCAGTGTCGTTTTTTACTACCGGAAAGGAGTAGAAACGAGGCGTATATATTTGAAGGATGTTCACTGATTAATATAAGATGGTCTGCGGTTTTGGCTTTAAAGTTTATTGCAGAACACATGACAGACGACTTTCATTGCGCTTCCCGAATAGGTCTAGTATTTTTTTAGGTGAAGATACTGATCATCAGGGAGGCATGCTCGTCTTTAAACGATAAAGCTATCAGATAAACAATAAGCATTTTCGTAGATAGTCCAGCGGCTCTCCTGACACTTCAATCAAAAGTTACATTTTCAGTTCTAGTTGGCTAATGCAGGACTATGTTGTGCAATTTAGGTAAAGATCCTCGCACAAAGCAGTTTCATTTGCAGTGAAAAGTCGGACGAATTGGCTAAGGCCAGCTCTAACATGCAGGCTTCTATATCAGTGATGGTCGCTATACCACTTAGTAGCATCAGAAGCGACATTCTTGAATACCAGCAAAAGAAGGCGGATAGCAGATGATAGGGTCTCAAGATGTGCAAAACTTAAGTGTCAACTATGGTCTTGATTTGACGATAAACGTTCCACTCAGGTGCCAAGAATAGATATTACCAGAGTAATGGCTGTACTAACTGGTCACTAGGCGATCGGCACACACGCCAACAGACTGAAGCTGCCGCACATCTGAGAATAACGAAATAGTCCTTCACCTACTCAGTAAGTGTTTTAAGACATAACTTTTCTCGATGGAAGTTTTATGAACGATCTACCTGGGTTATCGGCAACAAAGTTAATTGATCTTCTCGGATTTCTTAATGTCACAGAATGATAACTCAGTTGTCTTGGTGGGTAGGTGGTTAACAACTGAATCTTGAGATTCTAATTGATGGCCGTCAAACCGCCCCGCAAATCAACCAAGTACTCCCACCGTATCCATAAGCCTGCATAAAGTGATATAGAAAACGTGACTAATTAAAGGAAAAGGTGTTAAAAAACTAAAACAGATAGAAAAATATGAGGCTGTCACTTAAACCAATTACCACTCCTAACGAAGCCATCATAGTCGACAGCGCAGTGAGACCCTATAGGTGGAGCTTGACCCGCTCCCCTAGGGCAGGGCACCGACAGAGATGATGTTCCACAGTTTTCTCCTTCTCCCCATCAGTAGTCGTTGGATAATAAATTTTAAATTTCGCAAATAGGCAACTTACTAAAGTAAAGTACAGGAATTAAAGGAGTGACCCAGATATATGAAGCAATATTACAATAATGCCTTTCAGCCATAGCTAATAGAAAGCGTTGAGCATATTTTGCTTGTCAAAAATTGTCATGACCATACAATTTGTATGAAGCGTAATTAAATAACGCTACGCCAACACTTAGTTGTTGGAAAATATAAGATTGACAGCACGTTACTTAATGAAGTTGGCTGCAAATTAATATTTTTTTTTTCAATTTTTGTTTTCAGGAATGTGTGACTAAAAACGCAAATGCAGTGGCCTAAATTTATGGGTTGCTAAATTAAGGTCCGTTTATTACAACTTTCGATAGTTAAAGTTAGGATTTTGTTTTGGCTAAAAATTTGGAACCACATGTGGGTGGATAATTGCGGCCACACTATCCAATATTCAGCTTATCAATTAATTAATTTAATATCCAACCAAAAGTTTCATATTTCTGAACGTTAACTATCGGTAACTTGTAATAAACCCTGTAAAGTATTTTTAATGTTTCCTTGTGTAAATCAAATGTTGCCTACAACATTGTAATCGCTCTAAGTGCTTTTTTTTTTGTCCTGATTTAAGGTTATTCAATTTTTGCATTCCCTAAACCGCATCATTTAAGCTTTCGACTATTTCGTAGAGACCGTTGCAATAGATTTGCAATTTTTACATTGCGGGTTATGTAGCAGAATCAGCCGCCTTTCTTGGAAGCCTTCCGTATTGGCAGCTTGACTTAATTTAGATTTAATTTACTTATTTACACTAAAAGAAATCCTTTCACCTATTTATTCAAAAGAGAATAAAGAACCGTTTAATGTATTTAAATTGATTGATTTTGAAATGAAATGCTCAAAAAAGTAAAGTTTTTAATATCAATAAAATACTCGTATTTTAGACTCTTCTGCTGGGCCTTTGTTATGAAGATTTTTCTTGGGATTTTGCCAAACCGAGTACGATGAATGATCCCGAGTGTCTAACTTGCATTTTTTTGCAGGTACTTAAAGAAACCCCAAAAACTTGTGTACTTAAATTGTAAGTGTGTGTGGTTTTTTGTGTCTTGTAATTCCAGTTTGATGCCATTGAAAATGGCATACAGATATCGAAGCTAATGCAGATATTCTCCAAACAAGCGCCAATGATTGATGCACTGATATCGCATTTTGCTGGAAAAATGAAAAAACGCAAATTGGAAGAGAACAATTTGGATCAATTTCATGATGGTAAGTTAGACAAAGATTCACTTAGATTGCCTTCTTATGCAAAAAACTCATAAAGTAGGCTTGAGTGAACGTTATGAGAAATTTTTCATATATTTTTATTTGACTTCAAGTCTAGGTACATTTTTTTAAATAAGAGCATTACAATGGAACAAAATTATATGATTCCTTATTTTAGACTCAAGTTTATTTCTTGTTTTTTGCAAAATAGGTTTTTTTTCATTTTTATGAATTACAAAATGATAAATTAGCCACGCTCTATCACTTGTACTCTTTATTGTTACCTCTTTACTATTACCTGGTTTTCTTAATTACTAGTCACAATTAAAAATTAATATGACAAGCAAAATTATACTTAATTTACCCTCAACAAATGAATAGCGATGATCTCTATCAAAAGCTAGAAGCCGGTTAGGCTCTAATATCTGCTTCAGACCTTGATTGCTAAAAGTTTATTAAATTTTTATTTTTGTGAATAAAAAATAAATAAAATCTTCTATCGTAACTTAAGGCTCGCGGCCTAATGGCCATCAAATAGTATCGCCAAGACAACTAAATGTTAAGTGATCTAGACCCACCCTGTGGGTGGATCCTCCAACTCTGCTTGCGATATCCCAGGTAGGGGAGTTTTGTCTCAAAACTAGAAGAACCGGGAACTCATAGAAAAGGTGAAGACACTCTTCTTATTCTCAGGTACTCAGTAGCTACGACAGTTGAAGTTGAAGGCCAGTTCCAGCCTGTTGGCGTGTTTGCTGATCGCCCAGGAACCACTTAATACAGGCATTATTTTAGAAATATCTTTTCTATTTCTCGCCAACAGCTGAATGAAGCGTTTATCGTTAATTTAAGGCTATATTTGGCACTCAAGTTTTGCACATCTTGAGACCTAATCTATTGGTAATATTCAAGAATGCCGCTTTCGATGTTACTAAGCGGTATAGCGACCGTCACTTACATAGAAGCCTTCATTCGCCTTTTTACTGCCAATGAAGCCACAATAAGCAGGTATCTATACCGAGTATACGTCAGAACCAGATTGCATAACACAGCCCTGCATTGGCCAACTAGAGTAGAAGATGTAACTTTCGATTGAAGTGTCAGGAGAGCCGCTGGACTATCTATGATGATGTCTATTGTTCCCCCAATAACTTTATCGTACAGAAACTCGATGTAAAAAAATTAAAATTCAAACATTATTGCAGTAATGAGATGAAGAAAGAAGACCAAATCCTTGATGCATATGAAAAAACATCCACACAATAAACTTAAAATAGCGAACGTCAGGAACCACCACAGTTAAAACCATCATGACCTAAAGACATCATCTCCATTTACTGTAACTGAACGCATCCGGCAGGTTTATAATTCGCTAAAAGCTCGTGTAAAAATTACAGGTAACTTAGAACTATTCTGCATCTATAAGGCAATTTTCAGGATTGGTGTGAGATGGTCTACCACTTTTACAGAGGCTAGCATTCAACAAAAGGTTCTACCTAGTATGGGTGCCAGCTCATAGCGGATGTGAAGGTCATAAGAAGGCCGAAGAACTCGCAAGAAAAGCTGCGAATGGTAGTTTTACTGATGCAGAACCATTCTGCCGACTGTGTTTTAGCTCTATTAAGCTCAAGACTAGGAAGGGACTAGAAAAAAATCGCTATATCAAGTTAGCAAAAACATACATGTCATTCCCTTTTCAGAAGAGAGCAAGTGACTTACTATGCCTGACTAAGTCATCAATTCGCATTGTCACGGGATTCATGACTGAGCATTGAAGAGTACTGAAACACTTGTTAAATACAAGGATCAGATCTTTACAGGTTATGTAACGAAAATGAGGAGGTAGTAGAGCCCATATGTAATGGTCTAATTTTGACTCGTTTTCCCTAGTTATTGCATCATTATCAGACATGGCAGATAAATCTCTATAAATTCTTAATGAATATTAGACTTAGGAAGTATTTGTAACTTGAGAGTAGTACCACAATAGATATATTTTAGAGGCAGTGACCAGGTGACTCGTCTCCACTCCTAAGTTTAATTCCGAACTTCTAAGCGGTCAACGGCACTACCATCTATCAATGGAATCTAAGAAAAAAGAATGCTTAAGAAGCGAAGTACTATTTCGAATTGATGACTGCAGCCAGAACCAACTTTCCTTCATAATTACCGAGTGTATAAAATACGAAAATAGAGTGGATGCAACTTACAAATTTCAGCAACAATTGGTGGCAAAGTGATGGTTTTGAAAACTATTTAAAATCATTTTAAACAATTCAGACTCTTATTACGACTGAAAGTTTAAAGACACAACCACAAGAGACCCGGATGGTTATTTCAGACTACAACTACCGTTTTCAGATTCTCCAAGTTGCAAGGCATCACCATTCAAGATTCAAATCCTTATAACAGAAACTCTCCAATAATTTTGTACGCAGCATAGATTATGTATCACTAGGAAAAACTAAGCATGACGCTAAAAGATAACGCTGAAGTTCTTATAGTGTACTTTTATACTTCATATCGCTTTGTGCCCAGACCGAAAAGTAACCTTAGTGGTGATTCCAGTAGTTTTCGATGTTTTATTTGGCTGTCTCGTTCACGGAGACCTTTGAAAAAATGTATCGCAACTGAAATAAAGGAAGTAAGCCAATTTAAGCATATAAACTGAACACTGTTAAACAGGATGCGCTCAGAGAGAAACTGAAGAGGGTCTGATCTGGGTCCTCTAATGTGTTCCCTCTGTGATACCTGGTGAAGAAAAAAAATGGAAGAAGATATTTATTGTTATCGCTATGGGCTTTAATCGCAACGCAACCTTTAAGATCTATGGTGCAGTTCAGCTCTTACCTACAATCCAAGACTTCTTACTAATCTCGTTATTGTTGTAGGAAGACATTGTGTTAGAAAGAAGTCAAAGAGAGAATAGAGAGAATAAGAAAAAGGGATTGAATAATGAGTTTAAGCAGGAAAAACAAATAAAGAAAAATAAGAAGCAAAACAGAAACAAGAAGCAGAAAAACAGGAAGAAGAAAAGCATTAAGAAGAAGAACAAAAACAAGAGATAAAGGATAAAAGGTAAAAAAAAGAAAAAGACGAAAATAACAAAAAACGGGAAATTGAAGAGGAAGAATAGGAAAAAAGGAGAAGAATAAGAATTAAAAGTAAAAAAAAACATAAAGAAGTAAAAACAGATAGAAGAAGTTGAAGAAGAAGAAGTTTAAAAAGGGAGGGTAAAAAAGAAGTTGAAGGCGAAGAAGAGGACGTTAAAGAAGAAGAAAAGGAAAAAAAGAAGTTGAAGAATAAGTAGAGGAAAAATCAGAAGACGAAGTTGGAGAAGAAGGGGAAAAAGAAGAATTTGAAGAAGAATAAATTAGAGAAAAAGAAGAGCAAAAAAGAATAAGAAACAAAAAGGAAAAGAAACACATAAAGAAGAACGAAAAAAAAAGAAGAAAAGAGGAAAAAGAATTTGAAGGAGAATGAGACGAGGAAAAAGAAGAAGAAGAAAAAAAGAAGATGAAGAGGGAAAAGAAGTGAACATTGAAGAAGAGGAAAAGAAGAAGTTGAAGAATAACTGGAGGAAAAAGAAGAAGACGAAGTTGGAGAAGAAGAGGAGAAAAAAAGAAGCTGAAGAAGAAGAAGTTCATGAAGAAGAAGAGGAAAAGAAGAAGTTGAAAAATAAGTAGAGGAAAAAGAAGAAGACGAAGTTGGAGAAGAAGAAGAAAAAAATAAGCTGAAGAAGAATAAACTAAAGAAGAAGAAGAGAGGAAAAAAGAAGAAAAAGAATAAGAAACAAAAAGGAAAAGAAACACATAAAGAAGAACAAAAAAAGAAGAAGTTTAAAAAGAAAAGAGGAAAAAGAATTTGAAGGAGAATGAGAAGAAGAAAAAGAAGAAGAAGAGCAAAAGAAGATGAAGAGGAAAAAGAAGTGAACATTGAAGAATAAGTAGAGGAAAAAGAAGAAGACGAAATTGGAGAAGAAGAAGAAAAAAAGAAGTTGAATAAGAATAAATTAAAGAAGAAGAATAAGTTCAAGAAGGAGAAGAAAAAGAAGAAGTTGAAGAATAAGTAGAGGAAAAAGAAGAAGACGAAGTTGGAGAAGAAGAAGAGAAAAAAAGAAGCTGAAGAAGAATAAATTAAATAAGAAGAAGAAGAAAGGAAAAAAGAAGAAGAAGAAATAAAATTAAAAGAAAAAGAGATATGTGAAGAGAAACAAAAAAAACAAGAAAAAAGAAGTTTAAAAAGAAGACAATAAAAACAGAAGAAGAAAAAGTTGAAGTCGGAAAAAAAAGAAGTAGAAGTTGAAGAAGAAGAAGCATAAGAGAAAAAAGAAGAAGACAACGAAGAGTCCGCCATATCGTACACGAATTATTATTTCTGGCAAAGCCATTTTTTTTTTGGAAGACCGCGACACAAAGAAGAGTTTGTACAACCAAATACCTGCGGTCTAGGAAGGAATCGTACCTGCAACCACTATACTGGGATGTTAGTACATTACCCACTAGTCTAAGGGGACGCTATCACGAAGTCATATAACCCATCGATTTCTGCAGTCGACAGCGCAGAAAGGAGATTAAAGAAATATTACAAACGCCGCTGCCAAGTCGCATAGCAATTCACCCTAAAACTGACAGCAATAAACGTATAGGGAACAGAATCAGAAATTTTTAATGTTCTCTGCAGTACCCGTATCAATTAGAGATGAGTTTGTCTCACTGCAATCAAGTCGCATCTAGTGTTTTAAGGTTAATCACAAAGTGTGCAAAGACAAGCAGCTCGAAATGGGAAGAAGAAATTGCCAACTGACTCATATTGTTTCACACGTATGAAAACTGGACAGCACATGCAAGTTTCAAACATGGTAACCTCATGGCCAATATGATAAACTAGATAATCTGCATCACCTCATTGTGGCTTGTGGCTATGTTAGGAATATTATATTGGTTTGAGTGGCGATCTGATGGCCATGAATAAAAATGGAAAGACAACTGAATAATAAAGTGAACTAGACAGAACATTCTTTAAAAGTAAAATTGTTTTAACCGATTTTGGCCTATACAGGATAGGTTATTATAAATAAATAAATAAATGAAATGAAATGAAAAAAATCTGTTCCAAAATCCCAGGTAGGCCGTTCATAAAATTTGCTTAGAGAAATTTGTGTCTGGAAGCCAGACCTGTCGGTCCCAAGCAGAGAAGTTGAAATACTGTTATCTGCAGCTGCGATATCTTACAATCGCTCCGTGATTACTTATCACAGCCACTGTAGTCCCATAAAATTTTTATCATTTAAAATTATGAATTTTTTTTACAAAAATCTTTTAATCTTTAATAAATTATTTTTGGATTTGTCATAAAATAAATTCTATTAATTTTTCAGAACCAAATCCAATACAGAATAACGGCAATGGTGTGCTGTGCAATAAACTGGCACGTTTAACATTGGCCACGTTTGATGAAGATGGACGCTGCATTGGACAAATGGGCTCATTATCAATAAGTTATTAGCAATTTTGTTAATTTTTGGTTTGTTTTCTTAATGTTTGTAATGAAGAAAAAAAAAAGAAATTAAAGTCTCTTCCATTCAATGCCACATACAAAATTGTACCACATAAATAGCACAATGCAACTCTGCTTTATTAATTGTCCTTCGTATAGGGATATCGAAGGAAAATTGTCGTTTGCATTTCAAACGGACAAACACTTGATTTGGGTTCAACAAAATTGTTTTTATGTGAATGATGATGTGAACGTGTACTAGAAAGAAATCGTAAGTACTTCGTTAATTTGAATTTCTTTAAGTGTAATTGAATAATTTAATTAAAAAAAAAACCCAAATGAAAGCGAAAGAATCTTGGATAATTCTCGCTTGCTTTCGACAAGGGTTTGTAGTAAAATCTTGTGGCATTACATTTTAAATATGATTTCTGGCATATGATTGCCACGGCTGGCTCGGATGTAGTCCAATCTGGACGTCCAATTTTAGATGACTTTTTCCAACATTTGTGACCGTATATCGGCAATAACACGGCGAATGTTGTCTTCCAAATGGTCAAGCGTTTGTGGCTTATCCGCATAGACCAATGACTTTACATAGCCAGACAGAAATTAGTCTAGCGGTGTTAAATCACAAGATCTTGGAGGCCAATTCACAGGTCCAAAACGTGAAATTAGGCGGTCACCAAACGTAACTTTCAATAAATCGATTGTGGCACGAGCTGTGTAACATGTTGCGCCGTCTTGTTGGAACCACAGCTCCTAGACATCATGGTTGTTCAATTCAGGAATGAAAAAGTTAGTAATCATGGCTCTATACCGATCACCATTGACTATAACGTTCTGGCCATTATCGTTTTTGAAGAAGCACCGACCAATGATTCCACCAGCCCATAAAGCGCACCAAACAGTCAGTTTTTCTGGATGTAACGGTGTTTCGACATACACTTGAGGATTAGCTTTACTCCAAATGCGGCTGTTTTGTTTGTTGACGTAGCCATTCAACCAGAAGTGCGCTTCATCGCTAAACAAAATTCGCTTATGAAAATCGGGAACAACGGCAATCTCGTTTTGGGCCGATTCGACGAATCTACGCCTTACTTGATGATCGTGAGTCTATTCATGATGAATTGCCAAACCAAACTGAGAATAAATCACTTGACAGCTGGTAAATCGGTCGCCATCTTGAACAGTAATGCCAACTTAACGTTCTATACTTCTATAAAAAACACCTTTTAGAACGAGATCATATAGATCCTGTAGATTCATTAAAAAAAATCTTATTCAAAATTACCGGGGAGTTGAAAATTTTCTTATGCTTTACAGTATTTGGGTGTTCCAGTTTGAATTGAAAAAAAAACCGCTTAGTAGCATCAGGAGCGGCAATCTTGATTACTACTAAGAAAAGGTGAATACCAGATGGCTGGGTCTGGAAACTTTACACGTGTCAATTCTGGCCCCCCTTATGATTTTAAACGCTCTTTGATAACTGGTCACTAGATGATCATCAAGCACGCCAGCAGACTATGACTACTGCCGCAGCCACCAGGCACCTGAGAGTAAAGAGACAATTTTTCCCCTTCTCTGTGAGTGCCCTGCTCTTATGGTTTCGAGGCACTGATTTCTCGGTGCACATTTGATGGGCGGACTATCTGATATCAGAAATAAGGTTAGGAGACCTTCTCACATATCTTAAAGTCACAGGGCGGATCTAGTTTATTTTATTACTACATAGTCTTGGCAAGTAGGTGCTTCAAACCGGAATCTTGCAATGCTAATTGAAGGCCGTTGGGCCGCCACGTAAGCCAAACAAATTGAAATGCATTAAAAGTGGCTGCAATGTTTTGTCCTTGCACTTTTCTAAGACCATTAGCAAACAGACCCAAAAATACCATTAAAAACAATCGATAAAATTGTTAGTCTCGTGTAAGGGCTGCACTTTGGCACTGTAACTCAAAATTGTTAAAATTTTTTTTTAATCGTTGCGTTATTTCGTTTCCATGCCAATAGCAGCAGATTTCGTTTATGAATTTTTTTTTAATCACAAAAGTTTTTTAATTCAAGTATAAAGTTTTATCTTGGCTTCACACCAATTATACACATGTCGTGTCAAACATAAGCTATAATTGTAATTGCCTTGCAGTAGCTGTCGATCGCATATTATCCCAGTTGTTGTCAATCAGCCCGCATGGCGGATGTGTTCTTTTTATACTTGAGTTGCTTTGCCGGTACAATTAACAGCGTTTCGTGTTTCATTTTTCGCTTTTTCAAAAAAAAAAAAAAAAAAAGAAGAAAAGAAATTGCATGTACACACACACACACACTCATATAGATTGTATTTTTGTATTGAACAGATAAAACGTAGAAAGAACCACGCAAGAAACGTTAAGAAACAAAATATCTACTTGTATGTAAAAGCTTGAACAAAAAACTTGATGAAGAAACAAAAAATGAGCGAAAACAAAATACATTTATGCGACTTAGTATATGAGAGTGTTCGTGGAACCCTTCAGCCAAATCATCCACATAAATTTTTGTATAAAAAAAAGTAAATATTCGCTGAGTATCACCAACCAACTTAACCAAAAGGAATGTGATACTTCTTCGTGTTCTAAATTGTATAACTCATTCAGTCGCGTATGTATGTGTATGTGTATGTGTATGCATGCCTGCAGAAATTGGTGATTTAAATAAAATAGATTTAGATAGGAGTTGTCTATGTGATGGGTGTCTCACAAAAAGTGCACTTTTTAAATTTAGTGTCTTGTTTTTTTTTGTGGGCAAGGGCAACTCTGAAATTTGGCAGCTGTCAAATATGTTTATTCCACTTACTAAAAATGCAGCGCTTTACGAAAGAACAACGCGTTGTAATTGTAGTGAAGCAAAGTGAAATCAAAAGCAATTTTTCGAAAAAGCTTAGCTTCTGCGAAGAAGCTTATTGTGTAATTTGGGGCTCAGAAAATCCTAATGTAATCCATGAGTGACTGTCTGTTAAAGATTTTTGTCAAGCCTTAATTTTTTTTAAAGAGGAGATAACATTTTACAGTGACGGGAGTTCTTGTGATCTCAACTGGACGACATGTGATTACAGCAAAATGGCACCACTTATTTACCACACAGCTTGTGAAACAAGCGATTTATTGCAGCATGAAAGAAAAAAAAGTAAACTCTTACTCAAGCACCCTTTTAAAGTAGATTTGAAATAAATAACTGCCCAAAGTAGTTGGTTAAGTGAAGTATTGTGGGGTTGAGTGATTTAAAGCTGATGTCCTTAAAAATTTGCAAACACCACCTGTGATTAAGAAGATGATCAGAATGCAGTCTGCTTTGCTGCAAACTGTAGAAGAAGAAGCCATCGAATGCCTAAAATTATGTGAACGCCATCCGCTAGTATAAAAATTAACACGGAAGCTCTTTAATGCCTCCAAAAATTGCTATAACGCTAATTTTTGCGATCTTTTTGATTAAAAGGCATGTCATTCATGCCATTCCAGTCGTGGTAGAGAACAAATAATTTACTAGTTCTGACCCAGTCAGGAATTCTCACTGTCATGAGATTCATAACTTCACATTGCAGAGTATTGAAGCACTTGGCTAATATGAAAACAGCCGGTTTTGTAACGAAGGCTAACATGTACTCCCTCAATCTAATAGTCTAATTTGCTCCCCTTTTCGTTATTTAGGTAATCACCTCCTACAAACATCTGACTTGGCGCCCAAATCATATAAAGAAGCCTTTGAATTCTTAAAGAACACTAGACTTGATAAGGATTTGTAACTTGAGAGTAGCGCCCCAATAAGTCTATTCTAGACGCAGTGCCCAGGTAACTTTTTCTTACTTTTAGTTCGAATTCTAATTCTACTTGTTCTAAATGCCCTGTTTCAGGGCATGTGGTCTTTTACAAGTTTGCATAAAGCCCCCAAATAAAATCTCATTTCTTATAATTCTCACTGATTATTATGCTGCAGACTAGAAAATTTCTTTAGGTTGCTTTGATTTTTTTTAAACTGAATTTTTATTATCAGAAACTCAATATGGCAACTTTTTCAGATGGCTAAGAAGTCCTTGTTTTCGGCAAACAGCAAATGTTAACCTGCCGTTAGCTGGCATATCCAAAACCAGTTTAAACTGTTGTTCTAGTGGCAACCTACTAATGGGTCGCATACACACTCAACTTCAATTAAATTTTAGTGCAAAAATATGGCAACCATCTAAAGTACATTTTTATAGTAAATAAAGCTGTGTTGGGTAATTAAACAATTGATTGAGAAAAACAAAAATTAATTTTGCAAGACTTTAGCCGATTTTAGCATTAAACTTGTATTGGGCTTGGTTTGTATGGGCTGCATGAGTAGCCTACAGATTCTTCCTCTTCTTTAATGCGTCATAATAAAAAATATTCCTACAAAGATTGTCTGGTTAAGTTCTTCCCATCATTAACCCAGTAGTAATACAATATGGAATCTGCAGGCAGTTAATTTCTTGACGAGAATATGGAAAATATCTTAGCTGCCATAGCTGCCGTGTAAACCAGATGTTGAAGTTGCTCTTGAAAGAAAAAAAAGGCTCTTCAGAAAGGCATGTGTAACAAGCAGTGTAACAATTACTGCTGGCAACTTGAGTTATAACAAACTAAACTCTACAGATGTCTTACTACTCTTAGGCAACAAAAGCAGAGTTCGAACAGAGTGGCAACGACAGATCTTCTTCGCCACTCAAAGTGAAGCTAAAGGTCTGTTCAAGTAATTTCGAACAATTTGTACTTAAAACAAAAACGCATTTGGGTTTTCTTTCGCTATTCCTTTGCATTTACTTGAAAAGTCAGTCAAAGAAGGCACAAAATGGCTAAAACGGCTGCTGTATTCTCAAAAAACAGTTCTCACTCAATGAATATGTGAGAAGTTGTGATGCCACTAAGCAATCGGACTTATTATTCATTATTTTCTGCTGCGAAGAACTTGAAAAAAGCCCATCATACAGAGGTCTTTCTTATGAACATCGCCTGACATTTAAGCAAGAAATGTTATTGCGTCTTATTACGAATGTCGTTTTCGTAGTCGAATTTGCCACAAGCTAAAATAAAACGTATTGGCCGGAGCTGCTACTGTTGTCATCATTACAACGACACTCGTAATACGGCCTAATCTATCGGTATAAAAGAGTAATATTACTGACTGACTGACTTATCATCATCGCCCAGACGGTACCTTTCACAATGTGTGGGACGAAAAGAAGAAAAGAGTAACGTTAGTGACTAACTGATTGACTGCCTGATTGACTAACTGACTGACTGATTGACTGCCTTATCATCATCGCCCAGCCCAAACAGCTAAAGCTATGGACTTGAAATTCGATAAGCAGGTTCTTCTCCTAATGTGTAAAAATATATGAAGGGATTTTTGGAAATTCGAATATGAAGGTGGTAAAAAAGGGTAAAATTCCATTTCTTATATCTCAGAAACTACTACAGATTGAGCCAAAGTTCAAACTAGAAAATATTTTACTAAAAAAAATAATCGGATGGGTATTTAGCACTTTTTTGAAAATTTTGTACATTTGAGAGATAAAAAGGGTAAAACACTAATTCTTGGTACATTTTTTTAATCCCATTTATCTCAAAGTGACAATCACAGAAACAAAAATTAAATTGTATTTGTCTTTTCTTAAAAAGGTCTCCAATCACTGGCACTTTTTTTTAAATTCCAGCAACTAAGGGGTAAATTATGTACCCATTTTTAATACTATTTCTAAATATGTACCTTTATGTATATAAATGTATTACATAAATATTTTATGATTAATTTCTAAATAAAAAGTAATAAAAAATTTTTTTTAAATAAAAAAAGTACCAAAAGGCAGAAATACGATTGGTACTTTATATATATAAATAATTCAGTGGTATTTTTTATGTTATGTGCAAACCTAGAATTGTGACAGTAGAATTAAGCTATTGTGAACGAAATAAGAAATCTATAAAAAAGAGACATTATGGTACTTTTTATTGATTTTAATGGTACTTTTTGATAATTTATTATTAACAAACCTGGAAGTACGATATTGCAGACAAGCGTGTCTGAGCAAATTGAAAAATCTTTAAGGGGACAAAATGGTACTTTTTATAATTTTAATGGAACTTTTTCATATTGTAGTGAAAACGAACTTAGAAGTACAAAGTTAGGCTCAAGTGGTCCTCAGCAAAATAAAAAATTATTAAACAGTCATTAAGGGGATCAATGGCATTTTTTATTGATGTTAATGGTACTTTTTGATATTTTATTATTAACGAACAAATTGAAAGAGCATTAAGGGGACAAAATGGTAGTTTTTATTGATTTTAATGGTGCTTTTTGACATTTTATTATTAACGAACAAATTGAAAAATCTTTAAGGGTACAAAATGGTACTCTTTAATGATTTTAATGGTGCTTTTTGATTTGTTAATATAAAAGAACTTAGAAGTACGAGAGTGGGCTTAAACGGTTCTCAGCAAAGTAAAATATCATTAAGGGGATCAATAGGTACTTTTTGATATTTCATTATTAAGGAACAAATTGAAAAATCTTTTTAAATTTTTCATACCAACTATAGTAGAGCTATAAGATTGTACTTAAAGGATTCTGTGGAAATTGAAAAATCATTAAGGGGGAAAAATGGTTATATTTTACATTATTTTAATGGTACCTTTTTTTCTTTAATATTAACGAGCCTAGAATTATTAGACTGAGCTTAAATGGTAAAGGGCAAAAACAAAAACTAATTCGGAGAAGAAAACGGTACCTTTTCTTCATGTACTATAATGGTACTTTTTGATTTTTTAACATTAAGGAATTTAAAATTATCACACCGAACTCAAACGGTGCTGAATAATTAGAAAAATCAAAGAAGAGATACCAAATGGTACTTTTTATATACTTTAATAGTACCTTTTGATTTTATTACTATTAAAATTATGAGATTTAATGTTCTACAAAGAAATAATAAAATTAAAATAGCGAGGAAGTAGCGAGTTAAATGCTGGTTTATTGATAGATTTCATTAGATTTATTGTAACGAAAATGATGTCATTGGACTTATAAGAACTTTTTCCAAAACCTTAGAGCCTTTAAATTGATGTAAATAAATTAGAAGGGATGATTGAAGTGAAGTTTGCTACAAAAAAACTTTTGTTCACAATTCAATAGACCTCGAATACCGTTAAATTGAATTAATAAGCCACGGCCACGGCGAAATCGGGCGATACCAATTGTTGATGTGACAGACCGTCCTGTAAGCCCAGCAATAAGGTACTTATTGCTATATAAGGAGAAGGCTAACCAATTGACTGCACAACAAAATGAAATGCAACCTGTCCCCCACCCAGTAAATATATTTTTTTTTGCTTGATTATGTTTTACATTGAATAAATTTCTTTCTTTATTGGCAACTCATTAATCAATATTAAATATAAATTGAGTTTTTTTTTTTATTAAAAAAAATTAGGAATTAATTTAAGCTTAAGAGCTTGTAGTACATTTTTTAATTAAATTTTAATTTAATTTTATTTTTTAGTTAAGATTTTTGCTCTAGTTCCAGCAAAAAAATTGTTTTTTTTTTTGTTTAAAATTTAAAATAAAAACCGTTTAAGCTAAAATTATTTAATTTTATTTTAGGATGACTTAATTAACCAGAATTTTTGAGTTATAAACGCAAATTACTGTATTTAATGGGTTAAGTGTGCGTTAGCAAGAGCACCTACATAAATATGTATGACATACAATTGAGTTTTTTTATACTAGAAAAAAAAATTGAGCCGAGCCCAAGTCAAAACGTACAATTTCGCTCTATAGCGAATGCCTTTAATTTGCTTTTTTTTATTTCCTTCCAAATGATTTGACTTGAGCATTTAAATGATTGAAAAGAAATTAAAAGAAAAAATTTTTTTAAAAAAAATATAAAAACTTAATGTTCGGTATCACTTGGTAAAGGTAAACTGGAGGAGTAGTCCTCACTTTTAATTGGACTGGCGGATGGAGTCGTTAGCTTAGAAACGTTAGTTGAGCGCACTGATAAATCCTCGGGTTCACTATCAAAGTAGCTGTCGTTGGAAGTGTCGCTGCTAATCAGTGGTGTGGAGTTATTGGAAGCATCAAACATGTTTGTGGCATTAGTTAGCTCGTTGTAGAGGATGTTGTCTTCCTTCTTGGAAGTGCTACTACCTGAAGACATTGAAGAATTAGCGGCGGCTGCCACAGTCAAAGCTAAAAAGGTAATGCTGGCATTGAAAACTTTACACCATTCCAGCAGGGCCGTATTATTGACATTTTCCGGGTCCAATTTATAGTTGACATTGGGAATTTGCAAAATGCCCGGTGGTAAAGCTGGTGGAAAATTTAAAACTTCGTTAGCATTTTCTACAGGTAGTGAATAATGCTTGTTGTCCTTGACAATATTATTGTTGGAGTCATTATTAAGGCTGTTGATGTCCAGATAGTTGCCTGTAGTAGTAGCTGTTGCATTCATATCAGTTTGATTTGTGTTGTGCGTTAAATATTTATCTGCCGCAGGATCTTTGGCCCATTTTCTAACAAACAATGAGGAGGCGGCATTATTTGTACTACAAGTCTGGTTGTTCTCATTAATTTTACTGCTGCTTCCAGAGCAAGAATTTGTGCTGGCATTGCCTTTCCGTCTATACAATTGAGATTCATCGGCTGTCACCATTGCCGGCATATTGTTATTCATAGCATCCAAGGATTCTGTGCCGCCATCAGCCTTAACATTTGATAGCTCGGACATGTTTGAGCTGAGAAAAGATAAAAAATTTAAATTTTGCATGGCAGACAGTTGTGAGTTGTAAATGGCTCTGCTGGGAAACGGTTCATCCATGAGGCTGGACATTTGTATCGATATGTTGTCAACTGGCTGTTTGGCCAAAACATTTGTCGTGATATGCTTTTTCATGATCTCGTTTATGGTTATCTTCTCAAAGAACGCATTACCGCTATTGGCAGGAAAGCTTAAGCCATTCAATGGCAAACGATTGTAGCCAAACTCATTAAAGCTGGAGGAGACTGTTTGATATTTATGCGTTTGCAGGTGATTATCAAAGCGTGTACGTTTTTCAGGAGGATTTTCAGAGGCCGTCATGGGGGAAATTTGATCTGTAGCTCTTAGCTGACGGCACATGAACTTTAATTTCTGCTCATTTTTACACCAACCTCTCAGAGTAGACTCGGGCACTCCGATGTCACGTGAAACAGAGGCTTTAGTTTCTCCATTATGTATACGCTCAATGGCCTTTACCTTGTCCGAGGGAGTTAAATTGCGTAAAGGACGCTTGCCTCTGGTGCTCATACGTATGTTCATGTGCTGATAAGCTGAGATGTCCATGTCACAACCAACGTCTTTTTACACTTTGAGTGCCACCAAAAACTCTTCTTAAAATTCCTTAAATCTCTTTATGATCTTCACACACACACATACACATACACTCACACACATGCATGCACTAAGAAATGTATTAATCCGGCTGTGTTCAGGTCAATTTTGAATCCTTTTTTTCAGTTTAGATCAAAACGTGGCGAATTTCGTTTGTAAAATTTATTTTCTTTTTATTCAAATAGAAAAATTGTTTGTCTTGTTTTTTTTTTTTGTAAATAAATTTTCTTTGCTGTTCTGCTGTCTGTTAATTTTATTTTCTGTTTGAAAATAATTAATTTGTTGTGAATTTGACGGTGCAGCGTGTGTGCCTTTTAGTAAGCCTTGACAAAATGCAAAGTGTCGTTTTTGTTTTATGTTTCTTAAAAGTCGCGTACGTTGCTCTATTACGTTTAACGCGTCACTGTTTTTGAATATTGTTGTTTTGTGTTTAAATTAAGAAAAATTCTATGATTCATGTGTGTTTGCGCGCACAAGGCTACTTCCATGTCAATTGTCCAAGTGGTATAGGCCGCAACAATTTTGGCTAAACAGTACAAATGATTGAAATTGTAATCACAAGACACACTATTCTCAGCATGTGTGTGTGAGTAAGTGAGAGCGTGTGTGTGTGTGTGTGTGTGTGACCGCATTTGTGCGACGTCAAAAATCCTTACACGAGAGTATGTCGCTTGTTGTTTGATACTATTAGAATAAAATTTATTTTATGAGATGATGATGATGATGATGCATGTACACACACACAGAGCTGAACAGGCTGAATGTGTGTGCAGCAATTTACAATGGGACAACAACTTGTTACTTGGCTTCATCATCATCAACCATCATCTCAATGCCGCCGTTATAGGATATCAGTACGCAGATGCTGAGCGTGTTTGTTCGCATGCAGCACAGTGTTTGAGGCCAACCTCCAACATGTGCTACAGCTTATTGATTGATACACACATGTTGTTACAAACAAATGTTGGCTTCAACAACTCATTTCAACTCAGCTCCATCATCTTAAGGTTTGCCAATTCCTGTTCCTTTTTCTTACACAGCAGTGTGGTGAGCGTTAAAACTGTATGATGGGTCTTAAAGGTCTAAGGTCCATTTTAAGCCCTATTGCGCTTTATATATGTGAGTATTTTCAATATGTAAATTAACCAGCAACATAAATGTACCAAAAAAAGGTAGATAAACTTCAAGAAACAAAAAAATCATTGATTCCATGAATTTATTTCTTAAATTTCTACTTAAGAATTGTCTTACCAGGAAGCTAAATTAAGGTATGCGCCTTCAAGCGAAATTTTACAATTATCTACACAAGTGCATACTTATTTCTTTTGTTTATTAAAATAAAAAACTTCCAAGCCGGAAACTGTTTTTGTTTTTGCTCATACAAATTTATGGATTTTAAAATTGCAATCCTGTTATCCTGTTTTTAAAGTGCTGATTTCAATTCTTTAGGTAATTTTTTAAAATTGTCTTTTAATTTCGAGTTAAATTATTCTCTTTTTAATAAAGAACTGCCAGGCTTTAATTGAAAACGTTTTGTTTTATTTGTTAAGGCAGAACATTCGAAATTCCTTATTAGAATTTCCCTCAAAGACATCGTAGAGCTTGTGACAAAAAAATTAACAACTTTAATGTGGTTATGGAATTTAAAAAAATTTTCTAATAAATTTAATAAATAAATTCATGTACATGAAATCATGGAATAAGTAAACCAATAATGCGATTCAGTAATTTTTATTACGAACATTCGTATCGAAAAAACAACCAAACAATCAGTTTTTCTGGATGTAACGGTGCTTCGACATACACTTGAGGATTAGCTTCAGTTTTGTTTGTTGACGTAGCCATTCAACCAGAAGTGCGCTTCATCGCTAAACAAAATTCGCTTATGAACGGCAATCTCGTTTTGGGCCCATTCGACGAATCTACGCAAGCGTTGTTCAGGCGTGAGTCTATTCATGATGAATTGCCAAACCAAACTGAGAATAAATCACTTGACAGCTGTTAAATCGGTCGCCATCTTGAACAGTAATTCCAACTTAAAGTTATATACGTCTATATTTTGTTATTGCTTTTGAGGTCCTTCCTATCAAAAGTTATTTCTGGTAGTTGAAATCAAGAAATGTGCTAGAGCGTGGTGATGCCAAAAAAAAAAAAAACTTTCAGTTCATGTCCCAGTGTCACCTAGTTTACTCACTCCATGCATGAAATGATGTTATTCATTGTTAACGATTTCAATAAAATATAGTTCTTTTTGCTTGAAACTTAGGGGGCTATATAGTTGGGCTTAGATTTTTGTCTCTTTCTATTTTAAATAATTTTTTTTAAATAAAAAAAATTTTTTTTTTGTTACGTAGAGGTTACGATATCTTTGAATTTACTAAGCAGGTACGACTTTAGGGAAATTCTAATAAGGAATTTCGAATGTTCTGCTTTAACAAATAAAACAAAACATTTTCAATTAGAGCCTGGCAGTTCTTTATTAAGAAGAGAATAATTTCACTCGAAATTCAAAGACAATTTTAAACAATGAACTGAAAAATTGAAATCAGTTTTTTAAAAACAGGATTGAAAATCTTGGCTTTTGTATGAAATAATTTGAAAACTGTGATGAACTTGAAAGATTTCGAATGCGAGGATTTTTTCTCAGCTTCCAGTTGTTGGGTTTTAAAAATTTACTTGAATTTGCCAACTTGTGTTATTGCAATTATTGTTGTACCAGGACCACACACAGCAATTTTAGTTGGCAATGCTTTATTAATTCTCTTTTAAATATTCTTATTCATTCAGCATTCAAGCTACTTGCTTTGAAAATTCAAGTTCTTAGAAGCATTTTTGCTAAGAACTATTTTATTTTAGTTTTTTGAACTCAATTTAATTAATTTTTTTTTAGGGTTAATATTATAATTATAATTAAAAAATTATAAGGGGGGAACAATGGCATCTTAGGCCTTGACTCAAATAATTTTAAAAATATTCTTAAGGCTTAAATTTAGTTAAAGAATAAAACAATGCGATCAATATATAATTTACCAGAACATTTAAAATATCTTTATTAATTTTAGGGTTAATAAAAATATTGGTATTCAAAGAAAATAATTTTCTTAATTTTTGTAATTTTTTTTTTTATTTTCATAAAATTGTTTATTTGATTTTTATCTATTGGAATGGTTAATTTATTAAGCTTAAGGTCGTATTAAAAAATTTTATTTTTATATCAACAATAAATTAATAATTTTTTATAATACGACCTCAAGCTTAATAAGCTAGCCATTTTAATAATATAATTTTTGGTTTTTTTTTCTTTTATTTAAGAAAAATGTTTAAAGTGAAATATAAGTGAAGGGTATATAAGACTCGGCCCAACCGAATTTAACTTGGTTTTATTTCATATTTAAATTAAAAGATGGGGCACAAAAGCGTTTATTGATTTACTACAAGCCTGAAAAATATTGTCCTTAAATAAGTAGTACCTAGAAAATATTAATAAAATTTTTTCCTGATGGTGCAAAAAAAAAAAAAAAATAAAATTAATTTCTTGCAAACTTGTTATTGATAAATCACATGATTGAGTAAATTTTAACGTTTCGACATGTTGTTAAATTTAATCACAAATTTTGTAGTGCGATTTAATAACTACAATTTACCGTTAGCAATTGAAAAAGAAACCAATTGACGTCTGTGTAAAAAATAGCAGTTAATTCTGGCAGACGAAAGACTGCAGCAGCCCAAATTTTTTATTTTGAAAGTTTCGAAAATAATATGCATAATTTGCTACTTATTTTAGTTGCTTTTTAATGTTTGTAACAGCCTAATGCGACTGCGCCAGTAACTTATTAAGGCTCTATTTTAAATCTTAAACAGAGAAAACTCACCGTTAATACAAACTTTACTTGGTTGCTGATCAATTTTAGTCTACTTTATTAAAATTAAAAAAAAAAAAGAAAAGAAAAAAAATCTTAAACTAGTGGCAAATTATATATAAGAAAATTGTGATAAACAAGGAATCAAATTACAAGTTATGAAGTACATGTGTCTGTCTGTCTGTCTGTCTGTTATAAGAATAAAATTCATGGTGCTGCAACCGCATGAAGAAGGAAGGTATCATGTTACCTTTGGGGAAGTCAGCAAAATTTGGTTTTTATACGCACTACAGTTGTATCGCTTTTAATTATACAGAAAAAAGTTTCAACGTAGAGACACTTTAAATTATAAAAGTTCAAAATAAAGAAGTTCAACTGCATGCAAACGAAGCTTAAGTTATAGAAGTTCAATTGTATGTGAGAGAGTTCTTTAAGGCGCTGTTTTTATAACACAACTTATCAATTCATTTTAAAATTTTATGTGAAAAGTACTCAAAATATTGAGTGTTTTTCATAAAATTTTTTTAGACGAGTTGAACGCGTGTGTTATGAAAACCGCACATAAATAAAAAAATTAGATTTTAAAATTTTAAAATATTTTTATGATTGAACTAGGCATTTATAGGTTTAAAAATAAATTTTTATAATACGACCTCAAGCTTAATAAAAAGAAAAAGGTGAAATGTGACATAAAAAGTTTTTTTTTTATAAAAAACTAAAACTTTTTTTATTTATAAAAAATTATTTAAAATAGAAAAAGATAAAAATCTGCCAATATTTAGATACCAGCACATAGCCTCATGACTTTTAAATAAAACGAGCCATATTTGATTAAAATTGTTGAACAACTTTTGGTTTTATTCCAAATAAAGTCAATCTAACAGCCACTACAAGACCGTAGTTTGTTAGCAGCGTTGCCAGCTGCTATATTTCCCTAAATAAAACGCTATAAAAGGATAAATCACGCCAAAAAAACATAAGCTACAAAAAAGTTAAAAAGCTACAGCTTAAAATTCCAAATTTTCTTAATTCTTTATTACATTAGGAATCTAATTATAATATGACTATTTTATTAAGCTTGAGGTCTTATTTTTAAAAAAAATTATTTTTTTATCGATATTTCGCTCCAATTTGTGTAGTTTCTTCAGGATTAACTATAATTTTTATTAAAAAAATTATGAAATATCAAAAACGAAAGAAAGTAATGCCGTTTTCCAAATGGCTTGAAAATTACCAAATTCAAAACAGAGTTTATTCTGTAGGTTCTAAGCTTTCTGGATGTGCTTTAACATATTCGAATAATTTTGTAGTTTTTATTTTATGACCCAAAACGGAAACTGCCAAAATCCTTAAAAACAACAGTACTGGGGTATATGGAAATTTAAAAAAAAGATTTTAAATAATTTAAAGTAACTTCTGAGTAATTGAGCAATAGATTACAAAACTAGTTAGCCTTCCCTTTAAAATGGGAAGTGAGTACTTGGGCAGTAGAATAAATTTAGACAATCTCAGCTTTAAAACGATATGTGTCCCACCCCGCAATCTTTTTTTAGTATGAAATACTTTTGAGTGAATTCAATTATTTTTCAACTTCAATATTAAAAATAATATTTAAAATTCCTCGAAGTAATAATTTATTTTTTGATTTTTAATGCGATTTCTATTCTGAAAATTTGATTGCTTTGTCTTACTCAAAAGCGAGAAACCTCGGCTTTACTCAACGGTAGTACTAGATAACTAAATACCAAATGGAACAGTTAATTAATCAATTAGGAATAAAGTGAATTTTTGTTTTACAAGTTAGAGGCCAACTACTTTTCTTTACTTATGAAATTACCTTTGTTCGACCAATTCATCAATTTCCATATCAAAGTTTTAGCGAAAATATTAATTTAGGTAAATTGGTCTCAGTCTCAGATTGTTTATGTATGATTTAAGGCTATTTTGAAAAACAAAAAAGGCCAAGAAAAAAGCTAGAGGCTAAATCATAAATCATAATATTTTTATTAATTTTTTTTAACAGTTTTCTAGTTTAGAAAATATGCCGAAAAGAAATTTTTTTTTTAACCATTAAGAATCTACAACGAATAAAATATTAGGGCTTCTGCAGCTTCTTTCGTGTAATTGTATTGAAAACAAAAATAAATTTTCGTTTATTGTTTTTGGTTTTTAAATACAATTACACGAAGGAAGCTTTCGTTTGCATTTAGCTCTAAACAGGCAAATATTTACATTTTATGCCAGAAAGGTATGATATGCATTTGATCCAAGTGTGAGAGAGAGATACATTTTTCAGAATGCCCTTAAGAACTTTTTAGAAACTTTCTTTTACACTGTGATAATCAAATGACAGATCAATTGAGTGTCACTGTTCTTGTAGGGTACTTGCTTATGTAACAAAAAATGGTAGAATTAACACGATAAATCAAATAAAGATGCTCTCCATTGTTTTGTCTGTATAAATGTCAAAATTTTGCTTACATCCGGTGCGCGCCATTGTTCTTCTGCTCAAAATACATAGAATATGTGTGATTGTATGACTGGATTTGCATTGAATTTCCTCCTTTTTATTTGACACATACGAAAGGTTGTTTTTGTAATTCAATGTTTGCTGTACTAAATGCCATGATAACAAATGAAATGATTTATAAATATTTCATTAAACTCCATTGTGAATTACTTAATTTGTTAACAATTTAGTGGTAGCACCCAAAAAAACCTATGTCCCAGAATTTTCTTAATGTCGTAACCTATCTCGACATTTAAAAATTTTTTTATTTAGAAAAAAAATTTTATTTTTGATCGTGGTCATGCGTTATTGATCTGCTGTTTTTATAACACAAGAGATCAATTCTTTTAAAAAATTTGTATAAAAAACACTCAATATTTCGAGTACTTTTCGTATCAAATTAGATTAAAAAATTAATTAAAAAAACTCCTTAAATAAAATAACTTTTCTTTAGATTTTTTTTTTTTATAATTAAAAATTTTTTATATTTAAATTAAAAAATATTAACAAAAAATTAAAAAAAAAAATTAAATTGTGTTATTAAAACAGCACATGAATGTTTTTCAATTTAAATATAAAAAATTTTTACCAAAAAAATATCTGAAGAAAAGTTTTTTTTTATTTAGGATGTTTTTTTTTAATAATTAAAAAAAATTTTTTTTTCTTCATTAATATATAAAATATGATTGTACGTGTGTTTGACATTGTACTCCTGATAAACGGCTGGACCGATTAAATGAATTTCTGTGTATGGCTTTGGGTTACAACTTAGAAGGTTCATCGTCATAAGTCCACCCGGCAGGTGACACTGCAATCAGTGTCTGGCTTATCTATCTACTACCTGATTTTACCCGGTATTGCACGGTCCTTTACTTTACGAGTACTATTTCTTAGAGTAATAAGATCGAATATACAAAAGTTTTATATTTTCATTAAAACCTAACTTAGATTTTTATGAAAATTAACAAAAAACCACGCCTGCTTTTAAAATTTTTCTCAAATCGTTAAACGGCTTAACCGATTGGGCTAATTTTTGTGTTACATATTCCGCATAACCCAATTTATTTTTATATAAAAAAAAAATTTTACCACGCCCCTTACTACGCCCCTTTTTTAAATTTATCTGAAAACAGAAAACAGCTAAACCAATTTGGCTAATTTTTTCCTTGTATGTTCAGAATAACCCAACATAGGTTTTTATGAAAATTAAATTAGGCCAAGTCGACTTTTAAAATTTTTGTCAAGTCGCAGAACAGCTAAACCGATTTGTCAAATTTTTCTATTATATGTTTGGCATAGCCCAACTTATATTTTTCTTCTCTTTTTAATTATTTTTTAATATAAATAAAATTTCAAGGCAAAACAATGTTTGCCGGATCAGCTAGTTTCCCTAGGAGTTTTTCCCCAAAGAAAATTTTGGTTTTTGGGAAAAAATTCCCTAAATTAAGGAGCTACCGAAATTTTTTTTTTAAGATAAGAGGAAAGGGAAAAACTCCCGGTTAATTTTTATTAATAATTCGGCTGAATATAAAAAATAAAAATTAAAAAAAGTTTCAGCAAAAAAGCTAATTAATTCATTATTTTTCATGATTAATCACTCATATGAAAATTATAAAATTTGGTTGTAAAGGTATGGCGTATAAGCATATCACACATTTCACGAAAGCTACTTCGTAAAATAGATTTTTAACTAAATGGCAGCCAATTTCAAAACTGTGACATAAACTTTCACACCACCTGTTATAAAACTTGGCATGGCCGCATACAGCACTCGCACTTGCTTAACGAATGCTTGATTTATAGTTGCTGTGTGCAGTCTGCTTTCAATTTATCTACTACCAAAATGTTTACAGAACAGTTTATGTAAGCGTAAGTACACATTTTTATGTGAGCAGAGTTGTTGTTCGTTATTCTCTTTTTGCTGTTTATTTTGTTAATATTGTGGGCAACATCAAATAAATGTATTCATTTTGAAAACTTAAGCTCTACGCCTTTCCCTATTAACACTTTTGGGTTCAAATTAATAGGGACATTTAGATTTATCAAGCTTGTTTTTTGCTATCAGCCCCATTGTGCAATGGTGATGATGATGATGATGAGAACTAAAAATGTTTGCTCAATTTTCCATAACCTTTTGCTTTCAATTTATTTGTATGTATTGCTTGCAGCATCACACCGTTTCGTCTATATAAAATATAAATTTCTATCCCAAAAATATATTTTCCACACATGAAATGAAATATATATGTGCTATTATAAACACATAGATTTATGTATGTGTATGACAGCAAGTGTTTGCTCCCAGCAGGCAATTCAGCTAACTTTGTAGTTTAAATATCAATCAGTAATTAAGTAGCAGACTTTTCAACTAATTTACAGTTTACTATTTAGTGGTTTTAGTAAAATAATTTATAAAAGAAAAATTTTACCTCTACTTGAGGCAGAGTAGCAAAAATTTGTGCGTCAGTCCTTTAAAAAGAATACTGACGATCTAGTTCAATGTGCTCAGCATATTTGCAAAATGCAAATTTGATGTGATTACAAAAATTTTTTAAAACGGATTTGAAACAGTGTTGTTAACTTTTGCTTATTAAAAAGCGTTAAAGGTAGGAAAGAAATGCGTATTAAAAAAAAAAAAAGAATAGCAACTAATAAGAAAATTTTTATGAAAACACTCAAAAATAAATTGAAAATTGAGTGATTTTCTTACAATTTTTTTAAACAAATGAAATGAATCCCTTAAACAGCTGTTATTTTTTAAAGTGGACTAAGTCCACCTTTAAAAAAATAAGTTTCTGATAATTTTAATAAATTGCCGCTAACAAATTTTTTTTTAAAGTGGACGTGTACCACTTTCCGCAATAATGGCTCATTTAATACTTGTTTAATGTGCTGTTATAATAATACAAAAGATTAGCTAATCATTAATTTTGTTAGCAAAATAATTACTACGTTTTATGAGCAATTTTCTGGCAAAACACAAAACAAGTGAAAGTGGCTTAAGTCCACTTTAAAAAAAAATAATTCGCTGGTAATTTTGGTAAAATGATGTCTATGTCTTACTAAAATTGTCTCCAATTAATTTTTTTTTAAGTGGAGTTATAACACTTTCAACAATAAAGGCTCAATTAATAATTTTTTAAAGTATTGTTGCCATAAAACAAAAGTGAGTTTCATCGAGTAATTTTATTTGTAAAAAAACCTTATGTGCTGTTTTTATAACACAAGCGATCAACTCGTCTAAAAAATTGGTATGAAAAACACTCAATATTATGAGTAATTTTCATATAAATTTCCAGACAAGTTGATCGTTTGTGTTGTAAAAACAGTACATAAAAGACCAAGCCAATCGGTTGATTATAACGTGTTTTATGTCCTGTTTTCATAACACACACACACTCAACTCGTTTAGAATTTTTTTTTTATTAAAAACTACTCAGAAAACTGACTGTTTTTTTACATATAAAATTACTATACGGGCTTAACTTTTGTTTTATAACAACAATTCTTAAAAAAAGGTATTAATTGAGCCCTTATTTTTGAAAGTGGTATAACTCCACTGTAAAAAAAATGAGTTGGCGTCCATTTTAGTTAGACATAGACATCATTTTACCAAAATTACCAGGAAATTATTTTTTTTTTAAGTGGACTTACCCCATTTTCAAAAATAACAGTTGGGCTATTTACAGAAAACAAACAATTCAATAGTATGAAAAACACTAAATTTTTTAAATATTTTTTGGGTGTTTTTCATAAAAATTTTTTAGACTTTTGGATTGTTCGTTTCAGCACATGAATTTAGTATCGTAACGGTAATTATCTCTGTATGGTCATGCAGAGATTTGACATTATTTTTTAATTAGTTTATGTTAATTGCAGTTACAGCCATAAAAGTACACTCTAACTGTTTTATTAGGGTAGTCGTTTAAATTATTTATTGCTTGCTGGGTTTTAGCTATAACTAACACATTCAACAACACCTGACAAGCAATCTGGTAGTCTAGCACAGCAAAAACACATTTCTGGCTTAACTAATATATAAAGAATCCCACTGCCAAACCTTCCATTCTTTGCTCCAATATGAAAATAAATCAGTTCTAAATGACTAGTATTATAATAAGAAATTTATGTTACGTAAAATTTCTTCCCAAAGAATATCACAGTTAAATATACTGGAAGCTGTAACTTGAGCTGAAAGAAAACAATTAAAGCCTTTAATTCCAAAGGAAATCTGATGCGAACTTGAACTCTCGTAAGCTAAGATAAAAAAAGGGGAATTGAAATTGAACAATTAAAAAAAAATTAATGTTAGGGATCAATCAACTCGTCAAAAAAAATTTTATGAAAAGCACTCAATTTTTAAAATATTTTTGAGTGTTTTTCATAAAAATTCTTTAGATGATTGGATTGTTCGTTTAATGGAAACAGTATAATAGACTTATGTGCTTTTTCTATAACACCAATGATCAGCTCACTCAATTTTTTGAGTAATTTTTTTTATATGAAATTTCTTAACAAATTGATCGCTTGCGTTACAAAAATCAGTTAAATTGCCGACAGTGCAACAACTCAATCAGTGAAATATATACACACATGTATGTGTGTTTTATATAAGCATGTGTGTGTGTAGCTTATTCTTGACACATATTATAGAAAATAAATGCCCGTCGTTTGAAAGACTTTACTCCCTGATGGACATACAAGAAGAAAACCTGGTGGTAGCTGACTTTTTTTTTGTCATGTTACTTTATAACGCACATCCATCCATATGTATAAAAGTGGAAATGTATGTATGAATGTATCTGTATCGCGTGTGTGTGTTTGTATTTGTGTTGAATTTGCACAAATAGACAGCGCTGTCAATTCAGTGCTTTTAGTATTTATTTTAGTGCTTTTTTTCAATTTTCGCCTGTGACTTTTTTTTGGTTTTTTTTTTCTTCACCATAAGTGCCACTAATATGCTGTTTTTATAACACAATCGATCAACGTCTAAAAAATTTATACGAAAAACACTCAATATTTTGAGTATTTTTCATATAAAATTTTCAGTTGAGTTGACAAAAATCCCACTAATTTTTTTTTTTTTGGAAAGTGGAGTTATACCACTATCAAATATAACAGTTGATTTCATGTCAAAAAACTTGAAGCGCTATATGCTTTTTTCTTGACTTTGCCTTGGTACGACGACCTAAAGGAAATTTCGAATTTTCTTTTTAATCAAGTAGAATAAACGGTTTGGCAATAGTAGCCATACATATCATCTCACTTAAGGCAAACCAGATACTTAATTAAAAAAAATTAAATCAGGTCACAAGTCCTTAGATTCAATAACGACTGAAAAAGTTTGAAATTTTAGAATTTTTTAATGAAACATGTTTCAAAATTTTAGAATTTTTTAATCAAAAATTTTAGAATTTTTTAATGAAAATTTTTTCCAAATTTTAGAGTTTTTAATGAAAAATATTTCAAAATTTTAGAATTTTTAATGAAAAATTTTTAAAAATTTTAGAAGTTTTTAATCAAAAATTTTAGGATTTTTTAACGAAAAATTTTTCTAAATTTTAGAATTTTTTAATGAAAAAATTTGAAAAATTTAAAATTTTAGAATTTATTAATCAAAAATTGTACAACTTTTTAATGAAAAATTTTTCCAAATTTTATAGTTTTTTATGAAAAATTTTTTAAAATTTTAGAATTTTAAATGCATAACTTTTCAAAATTGTATAATTTTTAATGGAAAATTTTTCAAAATTTTAGAATATTTTAATGAAAAAATTTTCTAAATTTTAGAATTTTTTAATGAAAAAATTTGAAAAATTTAAAATTTTAGAATTTTTAATAAAAAATTTTACAATTTTTTAATAAAAAATTTTTAAAATTTTTTTGAATTTTTTTAATGAAAAAATTTTAAAAATTTCAGAATTTTTAAAGAAAAATTTTTGAATTTTTTAATGAAAAATTTTTCAAATATTTAGAATTTTTAATAAAAAAAATTTCAAAATTTTTGAATTTTTTTAATGAAAAAATTTAAAAAATTTCAGAATTTTTAAAGAAAAATTTTTGAATTTTTTAATGAAAAATTTTTCAAAATTTTAGAATTTTTTATGAAAAAAATTTCAAAATTTTAGAATTTTTTGATCAAAAATTTTAGAATTTTTTAATCAAAAATTTTAGAATTTTTTAATGAAAATTTTTCAAAATTTTAAAATTTTTTAATGAAAAATTTTTCTAAATTTTAGAATTTTTTATGAAAAACTTTTCAAAATTTTAAAAGTTTTTAATGAAATTTTTTTTTGGAAATTGAACTATAATAGGCTTGTTTTTGGTTGCGCTGTTTTTTGAACTGCAAAAGTGGACAACACTGCGAATAGACTCCCACAATTACCACCCAATGCCAATTGGCAGGACAAAACAAAAAAAAAAAACTAAAAGACAACGTCAAAAAAAGAAACGTGTCGCATAGTATCGCGACCCTCTTATTGAAATATTTAAAGAAGTATATTTAAGACTGTAGAATGGATTTTATACAAACAACAAATAAACCTACATATGCTCATATGGTGTGTATGTTTGAATGTTCGGACGTATGTATGTGTGTGGGCACATGTTTAAGTGTAAGCATTTTTGCTTATATAACAACAACAAAATGTGTGCAATGACAAGTTTTTTTTTTGTTTTTGTACATTTTGTAACGTTTTATATTAACGTACGTGTGTGTATGTATACACAAACATACTTCTAATATCCTGCCGTCCGCATGCTTAGCGCAAACATACATACATACACTCACATACTTATATATTTAACAATTTAAGACCTTGACAACTCATCGCGAATCATGCTTACATTAAAACAAATATAAAAAAAGAATTCATTTTTCGGACTGTCCAAAACACGAGAAATTGCACAACTGTACTTAAATACAACCACACACACTAACGCCCCACTCCTTTACTTAAGTTTCATAATAGAGAAACACATCTACACATACAAAAATATTCGATTGTGTAAAATTATTTCATTTTTTGTATAAAACGTGGACAACCACTTTTAAGTACGAATGTAAAATACCTTGTATTTCATTCTGCTACCAAAAACCCAAACTTTGTATGTATTGAATTTTGGCTTTACTTTATTCAAAAGAAACTTACGAATTTCTAGTACATGTTGATAAGGAAACAAACTTTAATATTGTGACCCTAATAAGCTGGTTCGGTAGGCCAGCCGCTCCACTTGTCTAGGAAAAAAAAGATTTTTTTTTAATTTTTTTAATCGTTAGTGTTAAAGCAGCCAACAGTTTATAAATTAAAATGCCCAAGAAATCTTCTGTTCTACTTCGTCTTCATAAAAAAATTAATGTTCCTCAGTTGAGTTGTAATTAAAACAACTGCTACTGAGGAGTTGTAATTTTTTGTCAACCACACTAAGGCAAAGTTGCAATCGGTAATACCACGCAGAGGTTTTAATATCAAAATTTCAACTAAAGTAGAGTTGAGTTGTGAACCATAATAGGGGCATACATTGTTTTAAAATTTCTGTCAAGTCTGTTTAACGTCTTTCTATCGCAGTCTCTTTTTCTTTTTGCCTCTTTTGCAGAGTCCTCTCGCATCTTTTGCTTTGATCAAACTTCCATTAACGCCTTTGTCTTTGAAACTCATGGCTGTAAATTTTCAAATTGAATTAAAGCCCCGTTCAATCAAATATATTTTTTTCAAGTTCTTCTTTCATTCGATATCGAATGTAACGATTTGAGCCCTGCGAGGCTACTCTGTATTGTGATGCAAAAGCAGTTGCATAAAACGAAGTTGACATGCACTTACGCATTACAGAGCGGGTTACTACCAGACAAATGCAAAAACTAAACAACCAAACACATTAAAGATTCGATTTCGTATAGTTTTTTTTTCGTAACGCAATACAGAGTAGCCCCCCTAATATAAATTTATGTTTTTAATTAACTCTGGCTTGGGTCAATTGACACGCCATGTTTGGCTCCTACTGAAAAAAAATTCCAACACCTACTGAAGGGCTGCACAAGCATAGATACTTGTAATGGCTTGCAGCATTTTCAAGTACAAAATATTTATTACACATGTTTGTAATGATGTGTGTTTTTCATTGTGCAGTGTTTTAGTACCTACAACGCATTCGATGTTTTAAAAGTTCTAACGAAATTTTTAAAATTTTTTCATTCAAAAATTTATTTATTCGTTTATTTGACCTTTTTCTTTTTAATTAAAATAGCTATTTTATTAAGCTTGAGGTCTGATTTTATAAATTTATTTTTATATCGATATTTCGCTCCAACTTGCGTGGCTTCTTCAGGATATAATTATAAGCCAAATCGTGTAACTTTTTTTTCGAAATTTGGAAATTTTTTCAGACGAATTGAAATTTTGACATTTAGCCGCCTCAAAACTAGAAATGAAAACACGTAACACACGAGCTGCTGCGTCAAGAACATGCGATAAACAACGTGCAATATTTATATTGTTAAACATTTTAGCCTTCAAGCTACTCAATTAATAAAAATTTCTTTGACTCTTTTTTTTAAAAGCAGAGGCCAAATTGTGGCATTCGGTAGACAAAAGCTTCTATTAATATTTTGAATGGAATATTTTTGTTAAGCATTTCAATCCTCTATCAAAACTATTTTGAATATTTTTTAGTATTTCCTTTAAAAATCAGAGGCCAAATCGTGTAACTTTTTTCGAAATTTTGAAATTTTTTTACACAAAAAAGACTAAAATTTCACTCGCTTTCATGAGACATCGAATGAGTAGATTAGGGTCCAGGTAATTACACTTGAACGATAATAAAATCAGTATTTACATTTCGATTATCATGATTTAAAATTTATTTTTTTTCTATTAAACAAGACTTTAAAAATAAATAACCAAAACCTTAAGTATTGGGGTTTTTCTATTTTTTTTAGAATTTTTGAAAATCACAAATTTTATAACGAAAAAAAAATAAACACTTTTTGCTTACTAAATCGAAAAATATTAATGACTCAAAAAAATTTGAGAAAAACAAATTAAAGCTGGTTTTATCTAAACTTTTTTTGAAATAATTCGTAACAAAATCAGTTACGTCATTCAAGAGTTATATTAAGCAGCCTCTTCAAAAATCTCTTCTATCAAGAAAAAAATTTAAAAAAAAGTTGATACTGAGAATTTGAAATTCTAAAGACTTTTACAGTTAGTGGATTATAGAGGTTAAGGGGCTTCAAAGTTATGCCAAAAAGTGTCCAGCAATCGTTTGCAAAATCTCAGGTTTAAGAACTAAAATTCTGTTATTACTAAAGACTTTTTGCAATTGAGCGAAAATACTCGTTTTCATATAAATGTGTGTGTGTGTGAGTGTATTTTAAATTTTGACAGTTGGTAGTCGGTAGCCTGCTGTCGTTTATGTGTTTAAAGCTTACAAGCCTGATAAAATGAAATTCTTTGTTTTTTTTCTATTTTTTATATTGAACGACAAGGCGCGTTTTAATTTTTTATATTTTTTTCCTTCAGTAATTTAAAATAGAAATTCTGTAATTAAAAAAGAAAAAATACAAAACAACACAAAACAAAACAAGTAAAATCAAAGAGATTCACGAATCAAATTCGTTGCATAAATTCTGTAAAACTTTTACATTCGTAGTACGAGTAGTTTTGCTTACAATCTTGAACAAGTAAAAGTACAACGACGTAGTAACTTCACATTTTCCATTTCAATTATCCTGTAAGTTCTTGCATTTTCAAGAAAAAATAAGCTGAAAATAAATAAAGTCCACAAGTGGCATGTAGAATGGTGGCTAGTGAGCTAAGCTAACAATCTCTGGCTGGGGCAGGTTCGATTACTGTATAGGCCCTGTTAGACAATGGCCAAACGCAAGAAAAATTTAGTCTTCGAATGAATTTCAAATAATAAATAAATAAATTATAAAGGTACCTTTAAACGACCTGTCACCTGTTTTTCTCATGTCTTTTTTTACACGCTTTTTTAACCTTGCCTTTCATATGTTTTTTAAACTGTTCTGTTCTATCTAAAAAACATCGTCTACAACTTAGTCCCCCGTTTTCACTGTGAATGCCTTTTTAAATAACTTCGTACTCTTTGCTGGCAAGAGGTGGAAAGAGTCTAGAAATGGGCACACACTTGTACTTACATACTGGAAATTCGTTTTGTACTCTCCTTCGTTAATGTCAAAATCACACACATTCAACAAAATATTTATGAAGAAAATTTAAGCAATAAGACTTGTGTTGTGAGAACGACTATAAAAGTTCAAAGAAGAAACCGATTTTTAAACGCGTTCATAGAGAAAATGGACTTATACTAGTTTCAAAAATAACAGCTCATTTAAAACAAAGTAGGTTTATGTTATGCCTGTGTTAGTAAACGTTAAGGAAATTCATGGCCCGTTTTTTATTGACTGTTTAAATTTAAACTCCATTTAAATATGAAATTCTGTTTACAGCGTCTTGCTTTGACATTCAAATGCTGCATTAGTTGGCCGCCATATGATTTTGATAGTTTTCGTTTGGTGTATGAGAAAAGTCTACAACAAAAACAGCGTACGACTGCTGTTACATGTTAAGACATTGAAAGTAACACAAGCAAAGTTTGTAAGCGAGGGGTTGCAAAAGCAGACTCTGCTTAGTATAACGACTGTTTCTGTGCTGGACATTTTTCTTGGTTTCTATTTTATTCGTTTCGCTTGCTTGTTTTACATCATATTTCTCAACTCAGAGACATTTTCAACAATTTGTACGTAAACATCAGCCAGACAAAACACGAAAATGTTTAAAGGGAAGAACTAAAAGAATTATTTTCTGTCTGCTGCTGTTCCATAAGTGAAAAAAGGAATTATTTATCAAACATTTAAAAAATTTTTATTTTATTTATTCATAAATTTTTAAATAAAAAAAATTTAAATAAGAGCTGCGGCTCTTACACACTCAATTTTAATAAAATTTTTGTGCAGCTGATCAAAAAAAACTCAGCAAAAGAGCTTTAAATAAATTTTTAAAACTGTTATTTTTAACATTTTTAAAAAAATAATTTATATGACCTGTTATTTTTGAAAGTGGTATAACTCCACTTTTTTTTTTAATAAGTCAGCGCTAATTTTAGTTAGATAGTGCTTATATCTTACTAAAAATAGGGCTAACTAGCTGTTTTTTTTAAAATGGACTTATACCACTTTCAAAAATAACAGGCCATATAAATTATTTTTAAGAAAATGTTTAAAAAATTAATTTGATGATCTTTTGCTGAATTTTTTTTTTGATCAGCTGCACTAAAATTTTATTTAAATTGAGTGTGTAGGGGCCGCATAAGTAAAAAATACTCAAGTGTTTTCTTGCGCTTAAAATTATAAATTGTTTCGCTTACTCTCTCCCTCACAAAATACAACAAATCAGAAACGTAAACAAATTCTGTAAGACCAGGACCACACACAGCAATTTTAGTTATGCAATTCTTATAGAAGAGAAAAGAAAGAATAACGGAAAGGGGTACAAACTTGCTCGTTCTCGGCAATTCCCTCTTGTTAACTCTTCTTAGCTTTTATAAAGATGTAAAAAAAGAAGACAGTAAGCTTGAAGGCTGAATGAATGACTGAATAATAATGCTAAAATTGCCGAAAAAAAAAATTTTGTGCGGAAAAAACGACAATTTTAAAAGAATTGCCTAACTAAATTTGCTGTATGTGATCCTGGTATAGGCGCACACACACACAAAGTATGATAGAACAAAACGATCTGCTTTTTGCAGACCGAGAGAGAGAGAGATGTCGCAGGGCTTGTCAGTATTCTGCTCTGAAAGCCTTCACCCTACAGTTCCTCAGATGAGGGTGACCACCGAAAGTATTGCCTTCCTATTTAAGCATACTCGTAACAGATCTGATGGCGAATAGACATCCACCAATAACCTAATTGCAATTCGACTGTCGGTATACATGTGAATATTCCTGCCAAATATTCCATGGTAACAAAGACAGTCTGCTGCTTTTCTTATTGCCAAAACTCCCCCACCATTTTCAGAACTATCTTTAAAGCCATTGGTGAAGCTATCCAAGACCTCTCTTAGAGGAAAAGATCCGTTTCGTCTGCAATTGTTTATGCTAAGTCCCTCTGTAGCTAATGAGATCAGTAGTGCGATTCAGTAACTTTTATGACAAACATTCATAACGAAAAAACAAGTTTAAAGATATTTTTTTGAATTCGCTATTCAGTAACTTTCCAACAGAAATATTCGGTACGATAGAAGTCGTTATTTGTCATGATTATTTATGTGCTGTTAACTTCTTTGCAAATTTCGAATATTTTTGTCGGGAAGCTACTGAATACCTAATTCAAAAAAAAAATATCGTTAAACTTGTTTTTTCGTTACAAATGTTCGTCATAAAAGTTATTGAATCGCACTACAGGGAACTCTTTGCAAGCACTAAGTATGTCAGCATGTCCCCATCATATGTGGTTCCATTCACGCACGTGTTTTTTTCATGTATAAAAAAAGATTCAATTATAATTTGGTATTCCCTAACACTAAGAAAACGACTTTGACGCTTTAACGATAATTTCAATCGAGTATTAAGATTTTTTGATAAAAAATATTTTTTTTTAAATTTAATTTATGGAAATTAGTGGCGACAGTTGTCAATATTGAAAACTGTAATATGGATTTACCATAAGCGATAGCAAGGTACGTGGTTATGTGTCGATAATGACAAATGGAAGAGTAAATAAATGTGAAGGTTAGGTTAGGTTAGATTACACAGGGTGCCCAAATAAGAAAAATAGAAGCTGTGCTCACTTGGGTCCTCTGATGTGGTCCCTTTGTGACTGTATAGAGGACAGCAATATAATAGTGAAAGGAAAGGAGATAGATAGAGAATGTGAGTCCGTCACTTAAGCCAACAGCTACTTCTAAGGAAGCCATACAGCATGTCGATTTTTATATTCGAGAGCGCAGTGAATAAATGTGAAGGGAAAATAGAAAAGCTACTGGGAATTGGTCTGCAGGGCGTATTACGGCATTCAATATCGGTCAAAGTTTTCATGGATGGAAATGCCGGTCGATATTAACTGGCGTGATTTTTATAAAATTAAATTTTTTTTACTAAAATCGATTCTATACGAAAATTTCAAAGCAAATTGTGCACTATATCGCGGTTTTACATCATGAGTGAGTGCCAGGCAGCCTTTGCACTAGCAGGTGTGAGGAGCAACATAATTGGCAGACGTGTGTTCACAATAACTAATATCGGGGCAACACATCTAAAACCAAAGAAAAAAAAGACAAAAAAAAAAAAAGATTTTATAGACCGCCAGCAACAAAAGCCAACAAACAGTTCGTTCAAGAGAGTGAACTGGCACATTGCAGGTTCTTCAGTTTCCTGTGTCAGTGCGAATGCAAGAAAACAAAAGAAAAGCAAAGCACACACTTGTTCATCATATGATACTTCACTGCTTATTTTCTTGCTCCGTCAAGTGACTAATAAAAACCAAAATGACGTTGCGAGATTTCGCGCGTTTTATCAATATCTGCAGCATATTTGCAAGTAAGTATGTCGTGTTTGTCGTGTGTATTTACGTGCATCAATATGTGAACAAGGGCAGACATAACGATGCACACTCTGGCACGGACTATAAGCCTGGCAACCTACCAGTTGGTTAGTCTTCTTTACATACAGACACAGAGAAAAACACACACATGCAGATTCTATTAACAAACACAAAAGTCTATTTCCAAGTGCCCAACGTTGAGACGTACGTGGACAACATTGATGCCTTGCACATTTAAACACAAAAACAACAACATACACACAACATCCTTTGCTGCCTTCGCTCGTTCCCATTTTATCCCCCCCCCTCCCCCTCTCCATAGCCCCTCATTCTTAAGTATTAATATGGTTTTACATACACACACAGCAAGGCTAAATGGAATCTTTCGATTCTAGCGCATCATACATTTCAAAGACATGATTGCATTACAAAGACACATTATAGGAGGTTTATACTGGCACACATGCATGTTGACACACATGCACACACACATACATACTTACTTTCATATTAAATAATAATATCGCGATATACAACATTCATGCATTCGTTCATTCATCTATTCAATGAAACTCCCAAACAAAAACCGTATTGTTTTGCATTTCGCTGGTACACAAGTCAGCGTAGCGTCTCTACTTGAATGGGTTTAGGATACGTGTTATCCAACGCTCAAAAAAATCGATAAATAAATTCACAGGCACCGAGATACTATTGAAGGAGCAAAATGTGTAAGAAAACTTCTAAACGAACTTTTACGAATGCTGAACCAGAGCAAAAAACAACAAGAACAAAAAAAAAAAAAACAAAAAGAACAAACAGAAAAAGAAAACAACTGCATTGGGCAAAGGCAGCCTTCTAAAAGCTAAACAAAGTCGCATATTAGTTTATTTGAAACTTTAGCAGGCATAACACTCCAACGGAAGCTTACTCTGCTGCCTGTATTGTCCATGCAGGACGTTCACTCTGAACAGCCTCTTAAATATTTTCATCATAAAAAAAAATAAAACTAAAACTAAATTTGCCTTAATATCGTATAATGATGACTGAATGTGGTAGGTATTTGTATGTCTACGTTTAAATAACACACATACTTACACACACACACACACACATCCCCGTTACTTATATATATGAAAGCCAGTAATTGATTAGTCCATTTGCCAAGTCCTTTACATTAAAATGGAAAGAAATTTTTAGAAAATCGATAAAATATTTTTAATCCTGCAATAAAATTATGAAAAAAGTCTTGTGAGACAAGCGATCGATTCGTCTGGAAGTTTTGTAGGAAAAGTAGCCAAACAAATTTTGTAGACGAGTTGATCGTCTTGCCTGCAAAATAAAAAAAATCAAATCGAAATTTCCTTAGAATTTAAATGAAAATTTCTGCTCAATAGATCTTAAAAGTCGCAATGCGATTATAGTCCAAAACGATAATAATGAAAAGAAAATTTCGTAAGATAACGAGTGCCATAATTAGGCCCCCAGACTTGAAGAGAAATTTGTTAATTTGAACTTGACTCGAAGAAAACAACTCCGTTTGTGAGAACCAAATGTGTTTCCAAAGTCGAATTTTTTAATGGTGACCATAGAAATATTTTTAAGAGAACAAAATTTTGAACTGCTGTATCGAATTCTGGTTGCTACAACTAAAATATTTGATTACAACAACTGAATTTTTGATTGGAAACAAATTTAGTTCTCACAATCAAAGTGGTTTTCTGTTTGAAATTTAAATAAGAACGCTGATGTTACGCATTTCACAGTCTTTTTAAATATTTAATATTTTGCTTAGTGCGGGAACACAGCAGAGATACAAGCCATATCGGCTCAGTCGGCTAGCCGTCGATTTTTTCTTAAAAGCCGCGCCGCCGCCGAAACTATCGGCTTATCAGCGGCTTATGTTAAAGCCGATTTTAAGTTAAAGAATGTTATTTTTAATTGTAGGAGTGAAAAAATTTTAGTATTATAGACCTTTTTGGTTTCTCTAAAATGAATTCCAGCCGGTTTTAGCCGCCGCTGAAAATTTTTTTTTCAGTCGATTTTTTGTCTTTAAAATTGACTTTCGTTTCGGAAAATTTTAGCATTCTTATGCCTTCACATATTCAGCATTCAAGCTATTCGTCTTCTTTATTTTCACAGCTTTAAAAAGCACAAAAAAAAAGAAAATGAGAATTGCCGAGCACAAGTTCTTTCCGCTTTCTTCTATTAAATCAAGAGTTGCGCAACTAAAATTGCCGTGTTTGATTCTGTACATCCATTCTTTCTTCCTCTTTTTCTTATAAACATAAACTTGAAATAAAAAATAAAAATCAAAACCCTCGATGCTTCAAAAATAACTTAAATCTCGTTGCTTTTCCAAAATAACAACACAAAACAAAAAACCAATTGTTTTGCAGCCAACTTCACTCACTGGCAAAAACGGATTTTTCTATTGCTCAGTATTGCCATCGCGCTATATCGGTTTTTTTATCTTAAACAAAAACTGAAAGGGGATTTTCTATCGGCTTGAAGAAGTTTATTTGCCAGTATGCGTCAAGAGAACTCAAATTATCAGGCCGAAATATATGCCATAGAGCGGAATTAGAAATAGATACAAATAAGAATCACATTTATACTCACTCGTACAGTAGATTGGCTGTACTAGCACTTAGTAACTTTGAGATAAGATGAAAACTGGTTGGGATTCCCTAATACTCTTAAAAATACTGGCATCTAATATCAGGGTTCACTTGATGTGGGTGCCAAGTCAAAGCGAATATGTGGGCCATTGGAAGGCAGATGAACTTAAATATAAAAAAAGTGAGTCAAAACCATATTAGTGACTCTATTGGAGCTCAATACTGGCTGCAGACAAAAGGTTTTATGATAGAGAGAACATTCATAACATTCTGTTCTCAAAAGAGACTAATGACTTACTAGGCCTGAATCGCTGAGGAATTCGTAGTGTCACGGGATTCCGGATTGGACATTGCAGAGTGTTGAAACACTTGGCAGGCTATGTAACGAAAATGAAGAGACAGCGGAGCACAAATTGTGTCACTGGAATGGAATGCTACTTAGAGCAACCTTACCTACAACCGTCGGATATGGCGAACAAATCATTTTGGCTGCAGTAACCAGATAAATTGTTACCGCTCCTCTTTCTATTTCAGTTTAATTCATACATTTTGTGTGAAGATAATAGTTTTTGTCTGTTACACAACAAAAAAAAAACTTTAGTTTTTAACTACAGCCGACCGTTAGTTCAGTTTTAAACGGTTGTTAGCTTAAAGTTTCTGATTCTCGGTGATATAATTTATTTAAAAAGTCCTACGTTTAAGTACCTTTTCTGGTCTCAGTATAACTTTTTTACACAAACTGTCCCATTGATATTTCTTTGATTTATTTTTAATTCTAATACGCAACCGATAAAAGTTACCGGAGCATTGTGTTGGCTAAAGGTTTTTTTTGTAATCCGTGGTAAAATAAAAGTTCTTGTTTTGTATGCTTTTCCTTTATAATGTGAGAATGCATGAAAGAAATAATTCCGGCCGTTTAAAAAGACTGCAAGCTTAAAAAAAGTATGCCGAATGCGCCGTGTTGTTTAGTTATTCGTAACAGTTACTGGCATAAGCATTTTTTACTAATGGTTACCAAAATTGCTATGGTCCGCTATCGCTTATTTGATGTTGAGATCTTTTGGCGTTTTAATTTGATGTTCGCTGAAGGGCCATGGTATTGCTGTTAGTAACATTCTCATCTTGGCTTTAAGATATGGTGATTCACTAAATTTAGTGAGACCTCTGGCTAGTCATACCTAAGTAGACCCAATACAATTAATTGATCTGGATATTTTTTTCTCTACATCTGTTTAAGTCACTTACATGTTTCTCTACTGCCAAGATATGGTAGAAAATAAATGTTACATTTCTGATAAGTGGAATGGGTTTTTGAACTGAGCTGTCATACAAGAATACAAGTTTCAGCTGTCTAGATACACATCACATCTAGGATATGCGATGAAATTATATATACAAATTCTTTCTATTGTTGTTAGTCTGGATGTGACAGCTGAATTTTGTAAACCGAGAAATAACTTGCTGAAGGCGCAATCTTATTTTCTATTATTCTTAACTGTCATTAACGGGCAAAAGTTTGTAGTTGTCATTCCTCCACTCCATTTGCCTTGTCTCACTTTAAAACTTTCGGTTGTAAGCTACGGCTAGTAAAATCGAATCAGCGTAGTCAAAAGTGTCAGCTGTTTTTTTTTTTTTTATAGAAGTTGGCAAGTTATACATCTGCAATGTAAAAATTTAGTTTCTGTAGATTCCTACGTGTTCGAAACGAAAGGCCAACAGGCCAAGATTCCTACACACAGAACAGAGCAGGCTGCAGTCTGCAGGCTACATGACTTCAACTGTCGTTCGTGGCATTCGTTGTCGTATAGTCAGCTGTATAAATATTTTGAAAATGACAGCCCCATCATAAGCAGCTGATTATAAAAACAAGATTTTTGTAAATAAACATATGATATTTCAAGGGTGCCACTTTAAAATATTTCACCTTTTGCAAACAGAAAATTTCTTATTCTAAAGGTCAAAAATTTCAAGAAAATTCAGTCGAGTTACTTAAAAAAATTTTATATTCACGTTTTAGTTCATATTTGACTTATTCAATAGTCCCATAACAATTTTTTTATTGAAAGTCAATCAAGTATCTAGCAGGTGCAACGAGTGCAACTATATCAAGATAAATACGAAAATGTCAAATATATATTCAGTGTTATCGATAAAAAAAATTACTGTCTGTCAAAAAATATTTTTAAATTTTCAACTTGAAATTGACCTTTCCAATTTAAAATCTCTTAAATGTTGCCCACTTTTTGGTTTATGCATGAATTCTGCGATTTTAAGTTTCGTTTTTGAAGTTTTTTTTTGCTTGGCGTGTTTTTTTTTAAGGAAGAAGGCAGCTCTTAAAGAAATATAAACAACAAAGAGTTTTGTTTACATTTTTTTATACTTGCTTCTTTCTTTCAATTCTATAACAATAAAATGGGGAAATAATTAAGTGTCATAAGGGTAAAGCATTCCCTACAACAAATAATGAATTACAAAAACAGCGCTTTCGTATGTGTCAAACAAAAAGTAGGATATTAAAAGTAGATCCTTTTATACTCTATATATTTTGAGCATAAAAACAATAGCTGTCCAGGAAGTAAACAAATTTTGACAGCTATCAACGCCAAACGAAGAGGCTGTTCTGTCATGTAGCTGTAAAGTTTTTCCAATAATCGTTTTCTTGTAAACATGTGCGTTTGTGTATTTTAATTTTAATAGTTTGTGGTCGGTAGCCTGCATGACTGACTGAAGTCAATACGATTGGTATTACAAGTATCATGTTTTATTTAAGTGACAGATTTAAACAGCTGATTTTACTAATTGTGCCATGGTACAGATTTATTTCAAATTTAAAGCTCTAACGGTTTCCCAAATTAATGTTGATGAGTGTTTTAAGGTTATTTCCTTCTGTACACAGGAGTGTATGAGAAGTATAACTGACAAAGGATATGAAACTAGAGTTTAGTTTGACAAATTTTGTCATATAACACTCATGTTGTCTCTCTCGCACTACCTATAACTGAATTTAGAAGAAATAATGTGATTCGCTGTGTGATAAAGAGGAATTGGAAGAATTGTAAGCACCTTTCTAAATAGGCAAGCAGCTTTTCTGGCACTTTAATCAAATATTTATTGCATCTGAAAGTAAATAGAAAATGATTTCATGTAAAAACAAATGCATTTCATCACCATCGATGACAGCTGAAAAAGCGACTACTAAACCAACTTAAATTGAAGAGGCAAGCGTAGCATTTTTTAGCGTCCAGGATTTATGCTACAACGTCATACCTAAATAAGACCACAGCTGGTGCGTAAGGCAAGGAAAAGTAGATTAAAAAAGCTAAAATAAAAAAAAAAACAATTGTTTTGCAGCCAACTTTACTACAAGACACGCTGTCAAAATTGTAGCGCTATTTCTGTTTGCTTCACATATTTTGTATGGGCATGAGAACTTTTGACAAATAAAAAACTTTTGCCGCGCTGCTTATAGGAAACAAGCAATCCAATAGTCAAAAAATGTTTTTTTTATTAAAAACACTGAAAAATACTTTAAAAATTGACAATTTTCCATGCAAGCTTTTTAGGTGTTGGTAGCACATACATCCCAAAAGAAACCAAATTTGTCCGGTTTTTAACAGCATCTGATTTATATTTGTGAAAGGCGACCCAAATGCTATTAAACAAAATGAAAAATCATTAAAAAAAATTTTTTATTTTGTGAAACACTTCCAGCACTTTTACTAAAACATAAATTTTTCATATCTGAGCAGATCAGTCGAGTTTATGTCAGATGTCATCTCACATGTACGTTTGTGAGTGAAAATTAGAAAATTTTTGTAAAGGCCGTGTTTCAGTCCAACTTTAGATCTGTCAAAATCAGCAGGGGTTTTAGAAAAGTAAAGAGCGTCTGTAAAGTGTAAATTGGCAAATTTGTTTGATCAGCAAGATTTTTAAATTTTATAATTGAAAGATCAGAAAAGTTGTTTTTTTCACAGTCCCTGAAATCCAAGCATTAATATCAAGCCATCATATGGGTTTTTGATGTTGCATCAGGACAGCCATTTTGAATAGATTTTTTTAGCATAAAATTGGAATAGTAAATCACGCTTTTTATTTAGACACTTTTGTTAGACAGAAAAGAACAGACGGAAAAACACATGAAAGGCAAGCTTTAAAAAGTGTGTAAAAAACTAATGAGAAAAACAAGTGACAGGTAGTCTAAAGGTACCTTTACAATTTATTTATTTATTATTTGAAATTCATTCGAAGACTACATTTTTCTTGCGTTTGGCCATTGTCTAACAGGGCCTATACAGTAATCGAACCTGCCCCAGCCAGAGATTGTTAGCTTAGCTCACTAGCCACCATTCTACATGCCACTTGTGGACTTTATTTATTTTCAGCTTATTTTTTCTTGAAAATGCAAGAACTTGCAGGATAATTGACATGGAAAATGTGAAGGGACTACGTCGTTGTACTTTTACTTGTTCAAGATTGTAAGCAAAACTACTCGTACTACGAATGTAAAAGTTTTACAGAATTTATGCAACGAATTTGATTCGTGAATCTCTTTGATTTTACTTGTTTTGTTTTGTGTTGTTTTGTATTTTTTCTTTTTTAATTACAGAATTTCTATTTTAAATTACTGAAGGAAAAAAATATAAAAAATTAAAACGCGCCTTGTCGTTCAATATAAAAAATAGAAAAAAAACAAAGAATTTCATTTTATCAGGCTTGTAAGCTTTAAACACATAAACGACAGCAGGCTACCGACTACCAACTGTCAAAATTTAAAATACACTCACACACACACACATTTATATGAAAACGAGTATTTTCGCTTAATTGCAAAAGGTCTTTAGTAATAACAGAATTTTAGTTCTTAAACCTGAGATTTTGCAAACGATTGCTGGACACTTTTTGGCATAACTTTGAAGCCCCTTAACCTCTATAATCCACTAACTGTAAAAGTCTTTAGAATTTCAAATTCTCAGTATCAACTTTTTTTTAAATTTTTTTCTTGATAGAAGAGATTTTTGAAGAGGCTGCTTAATATAACTCTTGAATGACGTAACTGATTTTGTTACGAATTATTTCAAAAAAAGTTTAGATAAAACCAGCTTTAATTTGTTTTTCTCAAATTTTTTTGAGTCATTAATATTTTTCGATTTAGTAAGCAAAAAGTGTTTATTTTTTTTTCGTTATAAAATTTGTGATTTTCAAAAATTCTAAAAAAAATAGAAAAACCCCAATACTTAAGGTTTTGGTTATTTATTTTTAAAGTCTTGTTTAATAGAAAAAAAATAAATTTTAAATCATGATAATCGAAATGTAAATACTGATTTTATTATCGTTCAAGTGTAATTACCTGGACCCTAATCTACTCATTCGATGTCTCATGAAAGCGAGTGAAATTTTAGTCTTTTTTGTGTAAAAAAATTTCAAAATTTCGAAAAAAGTTACACGATTTGGCCTCTGATTTTTAAAGGAAATACTAAAAAATATTCAAAATAGTTTTGATAGAGGATTGAAATGCTTAACAAAAATATTCCATTCAAAATATTAATAGAAGCTTTTGTCTACCGAATGCCACAATTTGGCCTCTGCTTTTAAAAAAAAGAGTCAAAGAAATTTTTATTAATTGAGTAGCTTGAAGGCTAAAATGTTTAACAATATAAATATTGCACGTTGTTTATCGCATGTTCTTGACGCAGCAGCTCGTGTGTTACGTGTTTTCATTTCTAGTTTTGAGGCGGCTAAATGTCAAAATTTCAATTCGTTTCTCTTTGGGTTTTTGCTTCGTCTGTTTTTATTTCAGCTGTAGCGATTTTGACTTTTGATCGGCTTTTTTATGCTAGGAAGGCACAGGGCAATTTTTTGCTTGACACATTTTTTTTTAAATTCTCTTTTAAAATTGCCAGTTCGTAAATTTCAGCTTTCTTTTACGGAATCAACTTATCGGGTTCATACACATTCAAAATCAAAATAACTTTAGTGCAAAAATATGGCAGCCTCTAGTAGCTTCGTTTTTGTTGTTGGATTATTCAATTCAGAAAAATCCGCAATAATCTTGTTTTTTCTTACTCTTTGACAAATTTAAAAAGAAGGAATAGAGAATAAAAGAGAATTGCTAAGTGAGACCAGGACCACACACGGCAAGTTTTTTCAATTCTCTTTTAAGATTGTCGTTTTGTTCACACACTAAATTTTTAGATTTAGCAATTTTAGCATTTTTATTCAGTCATTCATTCAGCCTTCAAGCTAACTGTCTTCTTTTTTTACATCAAAAGGGAATTGCCGAGTACGAGCAAGTTTGTATCCCTTTCCAATCTTCTTTCCTCTCTCTCCTACAAAATCAAGAATTGCGCCATGTCTGGTCCCAGTCTGTCTCTCCTTTTCTCTCTCTCTCTCTCTCTCTGCCTTCTGTAAACTCAAAATTGGTTAACTAAAATTGCCATGTGAGTTCTTAGATTATGCGTGCCTGCTCTCTAAATAGTATTTTATTATGCTGGAAGTGCTTATAAAAGGAGAGATGCCAGACTGAAATTTTTGGCTATTTTTTCTTCTTCTTTATTGATCTTGAACTAGAGCCGTGTGTGTCCCGGACATACAAGGCGCACTTATCCTATATTTTATGCCATTCTCGACTAAATAATTAATTTTAATAAAATTATTTACTGAAAAATTAGTTAAAATAAAAATTTTTCTTCTAATTTTTGTCCTGTAAAAAAAATTTTTTTTTAAATTCTACAGTTTGAATTAAAGAAAATTGAACAAAACTAAATTAAGTTTTTAATTTTGTCGATAATCAGGAAATGTAACCTTAAAAATTAAATTTGATTCCAAAACACAAGCTGATATTTAACCTTTTGGATGCCTATGCGCCACGGCTTAAAATTGTCCGCTTTAGCTCAAATTTTCACCAAAAATATCTAAAAACAAAAGAAAAAATTATTTGTGCGCAGTTCTTGAAATTTTACATTTTGCAAAATAGTTGCTCCCCAATGTACATATTGGATGTGTGTGTGTGTGTGTATTGGTGAACGTCTAAAGTATGAACATCATCTTCCTTCTTCTTGCAATGAATTTGATTTCTACCTTCCAACTCTTTAACACAGAATGTACGTTTGGGATGGTGGGGGTAGTTGCCGTGTCTAGTTGTTTTTCTTTTCTAAATTTTAAAACTAAATTTAGATGGACATTAGAAAGAAACCTACACACAACAGATAGATAAAAGAAACAAGTGTATGTTTGTATCTGCATACCTACATACAAACACACATACATACTGAGATGCTACACAAACAAACAAAATATTATTAGAACAATAGAAAAATAAATTTAAATACAAACTGCAGCTACAGCATTTTCAGGCACCAAAGACAACAAGGGCCTTAAAAACAGCTCGACTATGAAGGTTTTACAAGGGAAAATTTTGTTTTTGTTTAAGCAGAAAACTTTTCATCAGTCTAATTCCTCGCGATTAATTTCTAAAGAAAATGTTAACCAAATCAAACCATTTTCTATGACAGAAGAGAGAGAAATTTTATTCATAACAAAAGGAAAGCGAAATAAAAAAAACTGCTGGAGAGTTTTTCTTAATAAAAATAATTTTTCTTTTAGAGTACACTGAGAGAATTTTGTTCATATGTTCTGTGAATTTTGCCATAAATTGAAAGAAAAATTTATAAACGTGTCATGTGAGATTAATAAAATAAGATATATTATTTCAATGATATAATTTTATTAATTAAATGAAATAATTTCAATAATTAAAAGAAATAATTTCATTAATTCTATGGAATAATTGCATTAATTCTATGAAATAATTCCATTAATTTAGTGAAATAAAATCATTAATTCAATAAAAAAATTTATTTAGATCAATGAAATAATTTCATTAATTTAGTGAAATATTTTCATTAATTAAAGAAGTAATTTCCCTAATTATTTCATAAATTTTATGAAATAATTTCATTAATTCAATAAAATATTTTCTTTAATTCAATGAAATAATTTCATAAATTCTATGAAATAAATACATTAATTTAGTGAAATAATTTCAATTATTTAATAGAAAAAATTTCTTTAAATCAATGAAATAATTTCATTAATTTAGTGAAATATTTTCATTAATTTAATGAAATATTTTCTTTAATTAAAGAAGTAATTTCCTTAATTATTTCATAAATTTTATGAAATAATTTCATTAATTCTATGAAATAATTCCATTAAGTTAGTGAAATAAAATCATTAATTCAATAAAAAAATTTATTTAGATCAATGAAATAATTTCATTAATTTAGTGAAATAATTTCAATTATTTAATAGAAAAATTTCTTTAAATCAATGAAGTAATTTCATTAATTTAGTGAAATATTTTCATTAATTTAATGAAATAATTTCATAAATTCTATGAAATAAAATAATTTGTTTAATTCAATTAAATAATTTTATTAATTCAATAAAAAAAATATATTTAAAGCAATAAAATAATTTCCTTAATTTAGTGAAATAATTTCATTAATTTAATGAAATAATTTCATTAATTCTATGAAGAATTAGAATTAGGTGCTTGAACGAGTCACCTAGTCACTGCGAGCAAAATAGATCTATTGGGGCTTTACTCTCAAGTTACAAATAATCCCTAAGTCTAGTATTCCTCAAGAATTCAAGGACTATCTTGGCTGATTTGTAGGCTATTTCAGACGGTTGTAGGTGAGATCATTAGAGCGTCATAACAAATGTTTTGCTGTCTCTTTGTCTTTGTTACATAACCTGTAGAGGTCGTTTAGGTCAGCGGTTTCCAAACTGTGGATCGTGAAGTTATTAATTTCTATTTTACATAAATATTAAAAAAAAAAATACTTATAAAAATCTATTTAAAGCAAATTTTTTGTTGACACATTGCTTTTTTAAGAATCTCTGTAATTGGCGATAATATTGACTTTTTTTCTCTCTTTTGACAACTAAATAAAAACAAAAACAAACTATTTGTGTGTTGTGAAAAAAAATTTTCGTTTTCTTTTTGTTTAATTTCTTTTATTAAGTTAAAGTTAAATTAATGTGAATGAACACCTATTTTTATTTCATAAAACTGAATTCTTGAGTGAGATTCATTAACAGAATATTTTTTTTTAAGTTATAAAGAATTTATATTTATCCCCATCAAAGGAATGGATAAGTTTTTAATCGGTTATAAAAAAAAAATAAGTTAAAAACAAATAAAAAAAAATATTAGTGAGGAATTTGTAAACTGTATCAGAAACATTCCTTTGAAAGCGAGATTATTTGAATATACATCACTTTTGTACCATTGCGAGCTACGTTGGTTATTATGTTCAAAATTTATTCAAAGAGAATTTTGCGATCTTACTTGTTGAAAATCACAAAGATGAGGCATCTCTCTTTCTCAACTCCAAACTTGAAGTGTTTAAAATTTAAATAAGTCAATGCAAGGTCCACAAATACATGCTGTGATTCAAAACGACAGAGTCGCATTCATTAAAAAATTGAAGCTTTGGATATCCAAAGGATATGTATGACATGTTCCCAATTTTAGCTGACGCCTGTACCAGAAACACTATTAAAGCAAACAAAAATCTTTTAATGGAACATGAGGCAAATTTACTAAAAAATTTTTCATATTATTTCAACGATATTGATCGATTTGAATTGAAAATTTTTGAAAAACGACTTCATGGCAACAGGAATTTGATAGTAAAACTTTATTTCAGTTTTGGGTGAAAATATAAAAAGATTATTTTGCTTTGTCGGACCGAGCTATAATAGTGCTCACTGAGAGAACAACTTCGGTTAGGAGAACTAAATTTGTTTTCAATCAAAAATTCAGCTGCGACCGTCAAAGTTATTAATCGTGATAATAGAAAATCAGTCTAACAGCTTCAAATATTTTTAGGGGAACTAAATTTTAGTCTATACTATGGAATTCTGGTTACTACAATTAAAAAAATTAATTATCACAACTGAATTTTTGATTTTAAAGAAATTTTGTTCCCACAACCGAAGTTGCTTTCTGTGTGCTGTTACCATTTGTAATTATGCGAAACAGGATTTTCTGCTGTAGCAGGCATGAAATCGAAATTCTTTAGTGGTGGCAAAAGAACTTCGGGTGGCTATTTCAACAATAACACCAAGATTTGAGAAACTTTGTGCTAACAAACAAGCTCATCCATCACATAAATTTTTTTTTTATAAATTTTTTTAAGTTTTATTTAACAACTTGGAAATTAAATTGTTATTTTATTGTTTTATCTAAATAATAAGAGGGCCACCAATTTTTTATTTTTTTCTTATCAGCAAGCTTGGAAACCACTGCTTTAGCTTTGAAATTGTTCTTGCTTTATTAACGAAATTTTTTTATTTTAAATATCCCCAAAGAAAGAAGTCCAACACATGATCGTGGAGGGCAATTAACATCGCCACAACATGAGCTAACACGATCATTGAATTTGTTAAAAAAAAAAAAAACAAGTGTTTTGTTGGCTGTGTGGCAGGAACCACATATCATCCAGGTTCATATCCTCAATTTCTAGCCACAAGAAGTCTCTTAACATCTTGCGATTGTTGGGCACTACAAGCAATGTTTTTCACAAAACGAACTTTGTGAGTCAGAAATGAAATTTTTCCCGATTGTGGAAACATTTTGTCGATTATGCTGAATAAAAAAAATTAAATGTGCTCGAAATGAATTTTGATTTGAACAGATGTTTTCATAAAAAGCTTTAAAAATCTTAACGAGCTGCTGCATGGAGAATTTGTCAAACACTGAAGTAAAAAAATGTCTAATTAAGTTGGGCAAAAGCCTTACAATTAACATGGTGCACTATGATTGAACCACCATGGCCAAAATCATAAAAAAATTTTTTGTTTAATAAAAATTTTTTAAGCAAAGTTATTTACAGGAAATTTGTTTATTAAAAACTTATAAACCAAAAATGTTTTTTATGAATTTGGCTGATTTTTGATTTTTTTTAATTTGTTTTTTTTTTTAGTATTTTTTTTCTTCTTTTTTTGAAACACTAAAAGAAAACTTCTAAAACAAGTCACTGGCTACAATTTTTTCATAAAGCAACTATTGTTTTACTAAACTTAAGAGCTTTTACTTAAATCTAAATATTCTAAATAAAAATAAAAATATTTTACATTTGATACATCAAGTTTATTTACGAGTATGTGCTGTCGTCTAAACAGTTTGTATGAAAAACATTTACAGGCAAATTCATAAAAAATATTTCTATTTAATAAGCGCTTATTAAACAAATTTCCCTTGCAAAATGTGATTAATAAGCCCTTATTAAACAAAAAAGTTTTTTATGAATTTGGCCTGAACAGCCAAATTCATTAATTTATTTTTAATTTTTATTGCCGGTATATTTTGGTTTTCCAAATTTATAAAATTGTTTAAGAAAAATATTTTTTGAAAGCAAATAAATAAATATTTTTTAGGTCCTTTTATCGTGCATGTCCTGTGTTCCACATGAATTTGAAAAAAAATGTGGAATTACATTTTTCTCTTCTTGTTAAATGAAAACTTTTATATTTTTTAATTCTACCAATAATTTCGTACCCATAATAAATCAAAAACAAAATTTTAAAAATCTTAAAATAAACCAGAGAGTAGCTATGAAGTGCTGAATTTTTCAAGTCCGAATAAAATATTCGGATTCGGAATACAGAACAGGGCTGTATATATTTTTAATTATTATTAAATTAGTTTCCAATAAAAATAAAAATATATAAAAAGACCTAAAAGTTTAAAAAATATTTATTTATTTACTTTGATATAGCCTGGCGAGGGAAGGGTCGAGGCTGCCAGAGCAAGATGCCAATGCGACCTGTGGCATTCCTCTATCGGTCTGTAAAAAAGAGATCGATACCATATTCTTGCGAAAGGCACAGTCCAGATGGAGAGACGAAGGGACGTGTAATACGGCGAGGATGATCTGCCCTAGGCTGGATAGCAGTCGCAGTAGGGCTTTGTTGGGGCTCCAAAGAGCCCGACTGAGAAATGTGGTGGCTGTAGTAACGGGACACTGCAACTTTGGCAAGCATGCTAGAAGAATGGGTTTGCGTTTTAATAACTACTGTAGAAGTTGTCAGGACGAGGAGGAGGAGGAAACTGTGGAGCACCTTCTCTGCCAGTGTCCGGCCCTGGAAGAGCGGCGCATGATCCACTTCGGTGATCGACGCCTGCAGGGTCTCACTGCGCTGTCGAATGCAAGTGTCGACACGCTTTATGGCTTCATTAGAAGCAGTGGTTGGTTTGTGTGACGGACTCACTCTCTTCTTTCTTTCTTTCTTTCTCTATCTTCTTGCCTCCCCTTCACTCTGCTATCACTATCTCTATACAGGTATCACAAAGGGACCACGTCAGAGGACCCAAGTGAACCCAGCTCTGTTTTATTTCTTTTGGGCGACCTGTTAATCTAACCTAACCTACTTTGAGATAAAGGTCAAGATTTATATTCAAAAATATTTTTTTTTTATAAATAATTACTTAAATTTGATATTTAATAGATACATTTTTCAATATCTGGAACATAATTTTATAAAGCTTAATGCTCTTATCCAAAAAAAAAAAAAAAAATTAAAATAGACTTTAAAGTAAATTTTTTTAAAAAATTATAGAAAAAATTTCGTTAACGTTGACATTAAAGTCGACGTTAATTTTTTTTTTTTGGATAAGGGGGTCGCTCATTATCAAAAAAAAAATTGAAGTAGACTTTAAAGTCAGCGTTATCGAAATTTTCAATATAATTTTTTTGATAAATTTTACTTTAAACTCTACGTCAATTTTTTTTTTGGATAAGAGCATTAGAGTTTAAGCTATAAAAATTACGGGTGGTCTGTAACAACTTTTTTGTTTTTTACTTTGTTCTATTTAGTTAAGGGTGACACACACAAATTCTTATGATTAACTTTGTAATCTAAACAACAACAAAAAAATTATTAGTTAAGCATTAAACACATTCGAGACAGCAGCCTACACGACGACACGAAAGAGAGTGCGGCAAGCAGCAATATAATAAAATTTTTTGAACGCATCTGCGACATTCCTAAAATGAATAAAAATAACAATAACACTAAAGTTAATTTTCTTTTTTTTTTTCTTTTCTTTCTTCAGAATAAAATTTATGTCTTCAGAATAAAATACGTTTAAGCACTAATTTATTTAACATATCTTATGATATTGCCATCACTAACCCGTTTATTGCCGCACTCAAAACTAGATTTAGACTTAAATGGACGACAACAGCATTTGCCGTCATGTCCTCGTGTTGTCGTGAAAATAATCATTTACATACAAATACAGGGATTCTATTTTTGACATATTGCAGTCGGTAGTCTGCTGTGTCCAATGTGTTTCATGCATTACAGTGAAAACACATTTTAGGTTTTTTTTTTTTTCAAACGTTTATGTAACAAAAAAAGCTTTGAGCACAACATTTTTAACCACTTCTAAATGTCGAACTATTTTTTTAACAAATTTTTTTTTATGTAACTCCTTGAGTTGTTTTAACTACACTACACAAATTATAAGTAAATAAATAAAAATAATATGACTATTTTATTATTTATAATTATATCCTGATATAAAAATAAATTTTTGAAAAATAAGACCTCAAGCTTAATAAAATAGTCATTTTAATTTAAAATAAAAAGGTCAAATAAAACTAACTAATAAATAAATAAATAATTTTTTTTTATTTTTATCGCACTTTTCATCATTTTGGTGCATCGTAATTTTTTTTTTTTATTTCACAAAAAAAAAAAATAAAAATAAGTGCAAATTCCTGGCAAGTGCTGTTAAGTACAACAAGAATCTGTTTTTGAAAGTTGCCAAGCACTTTAAACGGTTAAAAAAACCGGCTTTTCCTACTTTTATGTAGTTATAAACCAGCAGATTTAAGTTTATCAGCGGATTTAGAAAGAAAATTTCGAAAACAGATTCTTGTTGTACTCGAGAGCACCCATCAGAAAACTAATATCACTTTTTTTATCGCACAGTGTAATTATACTTTAAAAATATAATAAAAATTACTCTTAAGTTAATTACAGTTCAATTAATATGCTTTAAATATTAAACAAAATATTTCAATAAAAATAAAACTATTTTTAATAATTCAACACAAAAAACTTGTCGCTAATTAAATTTTTTATGTCATTACTGAGACCAGCTGTACAGGATTCAGAGATCTGAATACGCTACTGCACCTCATTCCTAAAGATTTACAGCAGTAAGACTAGGTTGTCTGCATCTGGCTGGTGAAAGCATAGATCCTGAATCGAATTCATCCGATCACTCTTGATAAAAAGTCAGTCAGTCACTAAGGTTACTTTTTATATATATGTGACCCTGGCTAAGAAATTGCGAGAAACAGCTGTTAAAGATAAACAATGCATTTCGTCAGTTTCTTAGAAGTTTTTCTTTTGCATTATGAACCGTCATGCCCAAAAGGCAAAAGAGCATAAATGAGATAAGTTTGTGTGTGTATATAAAGAGCGATCCTGTTTTTAAATTTTTCAATTCCATTTATTATCTTGATTCTGGAAGATCAATAAAATTCTGTTTTTCTTTCATTTGTGCTCTTCTCTACATTCTCTACATTTTTAGTACACTTCTAAACAAGTTAGGACTTTCTAGTTTTCACCACGTGAAAGAGCGTCTCAAAAACTATCGAAACCATAAGCCACCTTTGCATAGCCAGGGTCACATATATAGATTTCTATTTTAAATTTTCTTAAAGAAAACATGCAAAAGCAGATTGAAATATTTGTGCCTGTTCTGTATTCCATACGGATTTAAAAAAATGGGGAAATAAATTTTTTTTGTTCTTCTTATTAAATGCAAAGTTTTATGTTTTTTAATTCCAATAATAATTTTCCATCCAAAATAAAGCAAAAAGAAAATTAAAAAAAAATCCTAACATGAACCACAAATTAGTTATGAGATGCAAAATTTTTTAATTCCGAATAATATATTCGGATTCGGAATACAGAACAGCACTGAAAAATTTTTTTAAACATACAGTCATATTCTTAAATTTAATTCTCAAAAACATTCTAAAAAATCTTCCAATGCAACGCCAAGATATTGATTAAATGCAAAATTCTAATCTGGCATCCTTTTACTAAAAGCAATAAAATGTCTCTACTGTGAATTTAACTTGTTTGTGTTTAATTTTGCTCTCATTCATTTGCAGCGTTGCCAGGAGCTTGAAAAAAAGAAGCTAAATTTGTTTAAAAAAAAAACTAGGAAAAAGTTAAAAATAACTATTGCTTAAAGCTTAAAGTAAAAATTACGATTTTTATAATAAATAAAAAAGAGAACATATAATTACAAAAACAAAAAAAAATAAGGTCGTTTTAAACATGCTTTCCTTTTTGGTCATAACTTGCTTAGTTTTCTAGATATCGACTTGATTTCTATTGCGTTGAATAGATAAACGTATAAGCTTTAATCTCAATTTTTTTTTACGGATAGTATGAAAAAATTTTTTTCGCCTAAAATTATCATGGACTACCCCCTTTGCGTTTTTTGTAAAAAATGAAAAAAAAAATTTTTTTTCACACTTTTCGGAAAAAAAAAATTTCGGATTAAAGCTAATACGTTTATCTATTCAACGCAATAGAAATCAAATAGATATCTAGAAAACTAAGCAAGTTAATGCCAAAAAGGTAACAAGTTCTACTAAAAAGTGACCGGAAAGAGGCAATAATAGAACTGGTTACCTTTTATGCCATAGCTTGCTTAGTTTTCAAAATATCGACTTGATTTCTATTGCGTTAAATAGATAAACGTATTAGCTTTAATCCGAAATTTTTTTTTGTTTTGAAAAAATGCTAAAAAAATTTTTTCGCACTATTCCCAAAAAAAGTTCCGAAAAAGAAAAAAAAAAAGGCTATTTAAGGCTATTTTGAAAATTAAAAAAGGCTTGGGAAAAATTTTTTTTAAAAAAAAGTGTGACGCAAAATTTTTGAATAAAAACAAAACCAGTGTGAACAGATTGTTTTAGTGTTCCATAACAACTAAATTACCTTTAAAAAGAAATAAAAATCAAGTTCGTAACCTTTAGAAAAATTTTGTTAGCGGGTTCTATTCATGTGACAGTGAGTGTATAAACAAATTAAATAAAACAGCTGATAAGAAAAGAGTTTTTAAAAATTTTTATTTTAATATTTATTTTATTTTTAATTTAGGAATAAATTTGTACAAATAAACGTTTAAAATTTATTTAATTATTAAAAATTAAGCGATAAACAATTCCTTTTTTCAGCAACAGACAGAAAATACTTTTTTTTTAAATCTTCCTTTTAAACATTTTCGTGTTTTGTCTGGCTGATGTTTACGAACAAATGGTTGAAAATGACTTTGGCTAGAGAAAAATAATGTAAAACAAACAAGTGAAATGGACAAAAGAGAAACCAAACAAAATGTCCATTACAGAAACAGTCGTTATACCAAACAGAGTCTGCTTTTGCAACCCCTCGCTTATAAACTTTGCTTGTGTTACTTTCAATGTCTTAACATGTAACAGCAGCCGTATGCTGTTTGTTTACGAACAAAAGTGTGTTTTTGTTGTGGACTTTCTCATACACCAAATGAAAACTATCAAAATCATATGGCCAACTAATGCAGCATTTGAATGTCCAAACAAAACGCTGTAAAACAGAATTTCATATTTAAATGGAGTTTAAATTTAAATGGTCAATTGAAAATCGGCCCTTAGAATTTTAAATTTGTGTGCCTGAAGGCAGTTGAAAAACTCAATAAGACACAAACAAGATTGTACGAAATGTCAACTAAAATCATTCTGGAAAACTGGAATCCCGGGGGAAGGCATTTACTCGACGAAATAAAACACATACAAATAAATCAATAGAAATTTTTTAAAAGGAAACAAACTGAGAAAACAACTTTGGTTTTGGGAACTGAATTTTTTATGTGTATGAAAAAAAATGCGGTTATACAGCTTAAAATATAATTGAGAGAAGTTAATTATATAATTTCACACAAAATCACAAAATAAACAGGAAGCAAAGAAGAATAGAAAAACAAACACAATTATTGTGTAAATATTTTTAATAATTCTTGGAATTACTATAGATTACGTTAAGTGTAATATGTAATTCGTTAAAGGTTTTATCTCGTTTCTTGTCAATACGAATGCTAAATAATTAAAATCCATTTTCAACACAAAATAAAGTTTTCGATGAAGTTAACAGCAAATAAATAATCAATGCAAATAACGATTTTAATCGTACCGAACATCGCAGTCGAAAGGTTAATAAAATATCGCTATATCTCTTTTTACGGTGCGATTCATCGCCATAAAACTTACTAAATCGCACTACTGTCTTGCAAGAAATACATTTTCTAAAAGAAGTTTGAAAACGGGTTTTTAGACGCTAATGAAATACATGAATTTCATTAGGGTGGCAACTCAAAAAAAAATTTGTGTTTCGTAACTAAATTTTTTCTACATCTTAATTTATATCCAAAAAAATGTTTTTCAATGTTTTTTTTTTTTTTTTTTTTTTTGGATAAAATAATTTAAATTAACTAACAGATTTATGCTTGAATATGGTCACCGCAAACATAGTTTGTTCTCCGCAACAATATTATTATTAATTAAAAGCATCTAAACATTATTATGTTTCGAGTTATTTTTAACCATAATATGTTCACCGTCATAAATCTAGCATATCATTATTAACAGAAACCATAAATATGTTTATAGTAAACATAATAATTAAAAATATATGGTTGAAAGTAAATTGTTTAATCATTTTTCTCTTCCGCAACCCTATTAACTAAGTGAGTATAAAAAACAAAAACTTAAACGTTCAAACTCAACTGAGCTTTGTAGCTGAAGTGCATTCTTAACTAAATCCAAAGTTTGAATCCTGCTGGAGTCAAATAAAATTAAAAAAAAATAAAATAAATAAATAAATTTAAATTAATAGAAACGAAAAAACATCAAATGAATAAAAAAAAATTGTATAAAAAATGTATGTACGAGATATGAAAGTAATAATTTTATTAAATTATTCAATCTTATAAATTTATTATTATTTAATATTAATCACGTTTAAGATCTTAAAAAATTGTTTTTATTTAAGATCTTAAGCTTGATTAATATTAAATAATAATAAAAAAATATTTTATAAAAATTACATAAAAAATTAACAAAAACATTTTTTTAGCTTTGACCGGGGGTTGAACCACCACATCTATAGCTGAGAGGTATTTTTTATGTGTTTCATTTAAAAATGTATATGGTTCGATGCAATCATAAATTTAACCATAATATGTTACCACCGGAATATGGTTACCTCATCCATATTATTTCTTTGCGTGTGGTTTTTGTGTAAAATCATATTTTTTTAAATTATGACACAATTGCATTTAAAAACATAAAATTTCTTAAAAAAATATTTAAAAGATAAACATTTTTAAACAAAAAAATATATTTTTTTTTAATTAAAATTGTTTTTTTTTTAAGAAAATTAAAATTTTTTTGTAAATTAAAAAACTTTTCTTTTTAAGAAAATTAAAAAATTTTTCTTTCTAAAAAAATTAAAAAACTTCTTTTTAAGAAAATTAATTTTTTTTTTATTAAAATTTTTTTTACAAAAATTGAATATTTTTTTTAAATTAAGAAATTTTTCTTTTTAAGAAAATTATTTTTTTTTAAATTAAAATTTTTTTTTAAAAAATTTAAAAAATTTTCTTTAAAAAAAAAACAAAAATAAATTTTTTTTCTAAAAGCCTAAAGAGTGGTTTGAGTTACTTTGACATGAATACACCATTTAGGGTCCTCAAACAGAGCCAGAAATCGCTTTGCAAAATCAACAGCGCATGTGTTCATTTTGACACCATCTTGTTGTCTATTTTATTAACAACGAGTGTTTAAAATTTTTTAACAAATCGACAACGGTTGGTTGTCAGCTGAGAAAAAAAAGCTAAAATTTTACTTTTTTGACAACACACGTTGGTGTTGTTGTTGTTAATGAACGTTGTGGAATTCACAACGCATATTGTCATTTCAACAACCGTATGATATCATTTCTGCAATGCTATGTTGTCAAAATGAGCACGCACGTGATTGATAACGCTTGTGGCCATTTTGACAACAAATGGTGTAATTTTTTTTCTTTTTTCCTTGATTACACTGTGTTACAAAAAAGAATGAAGGGCAAATACCTGGGAAAAAATATTATTTTTCTTGTTAGTGCTGGAATTTGCCAGACCTTCCTGAACCTTAATTTCTCTGAGGATTTAAAGTAGACTTGAAATCGATATTGTGACAAATTTGTATGAAAAATTTGTCATAATTTCTACTTGAAGTCGTTATTAGTCAGCCTTAGAATGAAATTAATAAACATATTTTGAAAACTAATTAAAAACTTGTACGGTGTCTTTATAAAATTCTGTGTAAAAACGTCTGCAAAGTTGAAAATTTCGAATAAAATTAAAAAAAAATTTGTTTGGAGGACAAGAAATACGCACAGTTTGTCAAGTTTGCTTAAATAATAAATATACCATTCAAACGGCCTCAATGTTTTCTTAATAAATCCTCTGAGAAACTTAAAATCGGTTGATATTCAACCGCTATTTTACCCGTAAATCAATATTAAACTCCAAAAACAGATTCTTACTGTGCTCGACAGCACCTGCCAGAAAAATAATATCTCTTCAGAGGTATTTTTTTTTGTCGCACAGTGTTATTTAATAAATAAAAATCAGATTTAGTATTTAGGGCACTTGGGCCCTATTATTTATATCTTTTGCTTTCGTTTTGACAGTTTTAAAAGGTGTGAATAGAAAACACGGCAAGACCAGGACCATACACAGCAATTTTAGTTGGACAATTCTTGATTTTGTAGAAGAAATGGTACAAACTTGCTCGTACTCGGCAATTCCCTTTTGTTCTCTCTTCATAGCTTTTATCAAGATGTAAAAAACGAAGACTGAATAAAAATGCTAAAATTGCCGAAACAAAAAATTTTTGTGTGGAGAAAACGATAATTTTAAAAGAGAATTGAGAAAGAATTGCCATGTGTGGTCCTGGTCGCATACAGAAATGTTATTGCTAAAAGACAAAAGGATGCCCCACCGAAATTTCTCAGTATTTTTGATTTAATTTCAGCTTTTACCTGAATTTAAATAATTATTACAAAAATTTTTTTTTTTTTAAAAAAAATTTATTTTTAATTTCTTAAGATCTTAAGCTTGATTAATATTAAATAATTATTTTTTTTTTTTAATTTTTAACGAATTTTAAAAATTTTTTTTTTGGGTTGGCATGTCGTTGGTTATTGCAAATTTAACTAAAATTATTTAAATTGAAAATAAATCTTAATTAATAAATTTCTTTTTTAAGTATTTTGTTTTGTTTTAAAAGAAATTAATTTCTAAAATTTAATTTAAGCAAGATTTTGCCGTCTTATTTTCTAATTTTTTTTGGTTTTTTTTTTTTAATACTTAACAATAACGTTGAAATTCAAAAATTTGTTTTTATGTGTGTGTGTGTACGGGCTAAACGTTTGTATAGAGTGTGTATGCTTGTGGCGCATTTGGCTACTCTGGTAAAGGGTAAATAAGGTTCGGCACGGCCGAATTTAAGTTGGTTTTCTATAGATTTGCTATGGGAAGATGTTGTCATCTCGGCAAAATGATGGTAGAGATGTTAGATGTGCTCAAGTGTAGAAAGGCTATTTGGTTGGAGTACACATTCTTTAACTTGCGTTTATACTACAACTAACTCGTTGTATGTACGTCCAAGTATGTCTTGCTACATATGGCTGTATCTGTGTGTGTGTGTGTGTGTGTGTATGTAAATGTGAATATAAAAGCAACAACATACATCCATACAAACTGGCGTATGTGTGTGTATGTTCATTAGGATCTAGGACACATGATGGTTGTTGCTGCTGTAAATTATTCGTTGTCGTGGTCATCGCTTGATGCCATCATTACCAACTTATACTCTTCCTACTTTTAGTTTTGTTTCTTGTTTGCTGTCCAAGAAAATTTAAATTTACATACAAATTTTCTCAGTTAAGTTACTCAAACCACCTCACACTATCCACGGGCGAACGTAAGAAATAGTGTGTGCGGATGGATATACTATTTAGAAACTCATACAAGCATAATAAAAGTTTGCCCGTGTGTGGATTTTCTTTTTTTTTTGTTATTTTTTTTTTGTTATTGTTGTTGTACGTTCACAACAACGTACAGCACAACGTACTTATTTGTATAGCAAACATTACAAACAAATTTATAAGCGTACACCACATATGACCACCACCCGCTGCACCCCACCATCCTTAATTTAAAACGAAAGTACGACGTTGTGCCCACACTAATGAAATGGCCCAAAATAAAGGAATATTTCGCGTATGTCGGATGACGACTAAGGATAAAATAAGAAGAATAACAACTACTGCTGCCATAAAATCAGACCGATGTTCTAGTCCATAACAAAGTGAAGCACACACACACACACACACACACACACACACACATATATATATATACAAATACGACTAGAACGACAAATGGTCATACACATGCACACTAATCTATTGTAGAGTTAGTTTTTTGTCTATGTTACCAAGAAGCAGCAAGTATTTCGTTTGCATACCCCATTAGAAAGAAGGAAACTTGATACAAAAGGATGTAGGTTTTTATTTTGTTGGTACTTACGTATGCATGCATGTACGTATGTGAGTACGAGTATGTACGTCCAATAACAAAAACAACTAGTTAGAAAAGGAAAAGAAAAGAGAAAAGACGAAGAAAAAGAATTAAAGGAAAAGGACTGTATGAAAGCATGATATGGGTTGGAATGGCATGGCATAGAATGGGTATGGGACGGCATGGGATGGATGATAAGTTTTGCTGATGAAAATGTAAAGAAAAATCGGTTTGTAAGGATTTAAATTTTAAGGAACCAAAGCTTTCTTAATAGGAATGGAGCAAATCGCCATAGCATGAAGTATTGTGCGGACCGTCCAACCGTTGAGTCGTTGTGTTGCTTGTTTGTTTGGTTGTTTGGTTGGTTGGTTGGTTGGTTGCTTGACTGTTAGCTGGTATGGACGGCACCTTAGTTGGATTGATTTTATTTTTGTTCTAAGTATGTTTTGCCCAAATTGAATGGTTGCCTACCTGCTGGTCTAACGTTTAGTTCTAATATGCTCGTTTGAGTGAATGTAAATCAAAATAATGATATACCGAATCCCAGATACCCTGCACCAGAGCAGCCTAACATACAAACACCCAAACACACATGCACATCAAACGTACTTGGATACAGAATTTTAAATTCGTACGTTATTTTTAAGTATTAAAAATGGAAAATTCTGAAAATGATGTTTAAGCAAACAAACAAGAAAAGATTAAATTGATTTTTGAAAAACATCAGCAGTTTTAATTAAAATCGGGTTTAAAAAAACTCTGGCATCATTTTTTCTTTAATTAACCACATTTCTGTATCGAAGATTCTAGCACAACGATAATACGAGTAAGCACAAGCACCACTTACAGCATAAACTAGAATTAAACCCAACAACTTCAATCGTTCTTTGTGAACAGAAGAAAAAAAGAGAGAGAGAGAGTAGATCTTTGGGCTCTGATCTTTTATCTCTTTCAGTTTCTCAGCACAATAAACGCTTGCTTGTATAGAAAATTAGTAGTTCAACCTAAATTAGAGCGCCCTCTATTTATATTAAAGCGTCATGCCTAAATAAGAGAGAGAGGGCTTAATAAAACCCACTAAAGACAAACAAAAATAGAGTAAAAAACGCTAAATTAAAAAAAAACTAGCTAACAAGTCATTACTGATCAACAACAACAAAACTAAATTTAAAAAAAAATACAAAACGTGCTGTCAAAAATGAATTTTCCAACGGCTAAACGTTGTCGGCGCGTTATTTTGGTTTGTTTCATACATTTTGTGTGAGCATGAGCAGTTTTGACTCAAAATGTTTGCCACACCAATTTAGGTATGACTGTAATTTCCTTTTGAGTGGCCGTTATGTGGAGATCTTTATGGACAGTTTTATTTCAGATGAAACCAAGTTGAAATCATGAAGCATTTCTGTATTTGAAATGTTCTTGATTTGTCAAAAAAAAAAAAAAAACAGATGTAACAATTTTGACAGGTCAAGAAAATACTTAAAGCGCACTGCTGCTTGCTCGATATCACTTTTTATGAATTCGCCTTGGATGAAACATGAAGCGCCTGTTTGAAACTTCTCACCAAAGCTGCCCACCGTATAGCCAAAAAGATTTTAGGACTGTTTAAGGTTTAAAAGTGATTTTTGTTGCAATGTGCTGGGTCCCGATCGATATGTATTCAAAGGTATTTCACTTGGTTCTGCTTAAGTATTCTCACTTCAAATTTACTTGCCAGGGATTTCTTATTGTTTGAGGGCTCAAGAGAACTACAATCTTTGATCTGAACCCCTAAAGCCATCATTTTGTGAGCACGTTATGTTGAAGTTGCTTGAAATTGTAATAATTTCTAAAAGGAAAAGATGCAAATTGAAAAAGATTGAGAGAAAACCAAAATAAAATCGCTTCATGGAAAACATGTGGCCACAGAGATCGTGTTCGTCACTTAAATGGAGGATATACCTATCCAAAAAAATTAAACTGGGTTTTGATTTTCATCAAATTCACACACAACGTATACAAGTGACTTTCATTTGTAAAAAAAATCCCCACACAAATGAAGTTTGATGTTGAAATTTGATGTGTGTATCCCTCGTTTTATGTCAATAGAGCCATGACAAAAAAAAAAAAATATTTGGCATTATGTGGCTTGAAATTTGTAGCTTGCTGGATTTTGTTTTTTAAATTTATTCTTAAAATAAAAAGTTTTAAAATATTTTTTTTTTAATTGCTGGAGAACATAAAGCAGGATATTTCGTTTAATTATTAGAGTCACTATCGTAGTCGAATCCAGCATAACTCATGTATTAAGCGCATTCGAGACACGACTACAAATGTAGCCGTGTGGCCAGCCACTTAATTATTTTAGCAGCGGCAGCAGCAATTATTTAAGACTTTTTCTTGCATTGATCAATTTTTGAAAACCAGCATAAATAAATTGTAATGGGAGAATTTACCAGGTGCAAAGAGTGTAACTATAACAAGATAAATACGAAAATGTCAAATCGATAAAAAAAAATTACTGTCTGTCAAAAATAATTTTAAAATTTTCAACTTGAAATTGCAGTTTTCAACTTAAAATCTTTTAAATGTTGCCCACTTTTTGGTTTAAGCGCGATTTCTGCTTCGTTTTTTTTTTTCGTTTTTGCTCGGCGCGTTTTTTTTTTAAAGGAAGGAAGCAGCTCTTAAAGAAATATAAACAATAAAGAGTTTTGTTTAAATTTTTTTATACTTGATTCTATAAAAAAGCGAAAATAATGAAGTGTCAAATGTGTTGGCAGAGGTTGCCATATATCATTTTCCCACTTGTTGTATAATGTTGGGAGCTTTACAATAAACGGAGAAATTTCTTCTCCTCAAGTAACTGGAAAAACCTTCAGTATTTTAAATTCTAAAAACAAGTGTTTTCTTGTGATAATTTTTTTTTTTTTTTTTTTTTTTTGTAAAATATGAGATTTTTGAAGAGGCTGTTTCATATATCTTGTCGGAACTTTTCCGTTTTTGTAATAAAATACCTTAAAAAGTTCTAAATTATATTCACACTTATTTCAGTTGTCGGCACTGATTTGGTATTCTACGACAGTTTATCGTTTTTCATTCAGCTGATTTATTTTGTTTTGAATTCGTGTGATAAAAATTTTTTTGCTGGTAATTGAAATTTAGATTCCAGTGATGAAGGAAAAAAAAAAGATAATTTTCTTTTAGAAAGAAAACTTAACAGCAAGAATTTCTTTGTATTCAGGCTATCGAATGAAAGGGTAAAGGTTAGGTTAGGTTATACAGAAGCTGGGCTCACTTGGGTGCTCTGATGTGGTCCCTTTCTAATACCTGTATAAGAGAAAAGTGAAAGGAAATAAATAGGAAGACAAATAGCAAAAGACGATGAGTCCGTCACTTAAACGAAAACCAAAATCTTTCAAAATAATTATTTGCTACTTCATCTGCAGGTTTCAAAATTACTTTCAAATGAATAAAACACAGAAAAAATTATAAGAAAAATTTTTGCTAACAAACTTTTTTTTATTCGATTTTTTTTTTCAAGTCTATAATTGTTTTGTTTGATCGCTCTGAAATTGATATTTTTTTCTACTACTTAAATATCATTGAGGTGCTTGGTGTTACGAGTTCTGTATTAGGTGCTATTTTAGTTAAAAAATTAAATGTGTTTAAAGCTAAGGTCACATTAAACAAATATTTGCCGAAATAAGCATAACCATTATGTCTTTTACATATTCGTTTATATATTTATTAAAATTTATTATTAAAATTATTATATTATTCGATTTAATTTAATGTAATACAAACTATAAAAATACTTAACAAAAACTAGTGGTTACGCTTATTTCGATAAATATTTGTTTAATGTGACTGTAGCTTAAAAATTTCGTAATTGAATATCATTTTTAGTTTTTTCTGTGTATGTGATTTAAAGAATTTAGTTAGATTTACATTCATTTCTAAAAAAAAATAATTTTATATGAAAATTACTCAAAATATTGAGCGTTTTTCATACAAATATTTTGGATCGCTTGTGTTATAAAAACAGCACATAAGAAAAAAAAATTTTTTTTTAATTATTAAAAAAATCCTAAATAAAAAACTTTTCTCCAGATACTTTTTTTTTTTTTGTTAAAAATTTTTTATATTTAAATTGAAAAAAATTAAAAAAAAAACATGCATGTGCTGTTTTTATAACACAATTTATTTTTTTATTTAAATATAAAAAAATTTTTAATTATAAAAGAAAAATTTCTGAAGAAAAGTTATTTTATTTAGGGTTTTTTAATTAATTTTTTAAAAAAAATTTGATAAGAAAGGCACTCAAACTATTGAGTGTTTTCCATAAAAATGTTTTAGGTAAGTTGATCGTTTGTGCTATAAAAACAGCACATACAATTTTTAGCGTTTTAAAATGGCTTTAATTTAGAATTGTAGCAGTTAATGGTTTGAAAAATTCTACTTCAGTTTCTGATTGCCCTAGAAAAGTTCATTTATTTTATAGCAGTTTATTCTCAATTTGACTTGAAATTAAATTAAATGGTAGGTCCTATTGTAAAGGCAGGATTTTTCTCAACAATTCCACAAGTTTTACAAATTATCCCTTAATTCTTATATTTTTTATTTTTTTTTCCGTTTTTTGTCGTTAACTGCAACAACAACAAAATCATAGTAGTTTTAATACCAAACACTTACCGATAAGTAACAATAACGACAACTGGAATACTAATTAAAAGTCGTAGACAATAAACAAAGTCGTTATCTATTTATAACGACAACTGGAAAAGCGGTGATTGGCTTTTATTTGGTTTTGCATCTTTTGTGAGAGAAACTGTTAATCTTACAGTTATCGAGAAAAATTTTATTAAAAAAAAATATTTATTTTTTTAAATTATGAAATTTTTAATTAAAAAAAAATTATTTTTTTTGTTAAATTTAATTAAATTGCCAGTTTATTGAATTAAATACATAAATCATTTATATTATTATTTCTTTAGTTAAACAAGTTAGTTAATCATGAGACTGATTAAATATTTCATTGATTCAATAAAACTGTAATTAATATGAACATTTTTTTAAAATAATTTTTAATGTATTAATTATTTATATATTTTTTTTTAAATAAATAAAAGTTGGAAAAATAAATTTTTACCAATTTTTCAAAATTTTTTTTGGTAAAAAAATTTCAAGAAGATACAAAAAGAAGAAAAATTTTGTTTCGAAATAATTTTGTTCAAAAAAATTGTAAGAATTGTTTCCCATTATTTTTTTTTTTATTCTAATAGTTAATTTTTCAGGTTCCAGAACCTTTCAATAACTTCTGTAAAATAAAATTTAAAAATTAAAAAAAAAAACTACCAAATTTGCAATTAAAGTACAATTAGAATATCAAAATAGTAGTAAAACTACTATGTGTGTTGTGTGTATGTGTGTATGCGAGAGAGGCTAGTAAAATGAAAATGAAATAAAATAAATGGGACTGAAGGAAAAATATTTCCAAAAACCAAACCAATCCCAATTACTGGACCTTTGCGATTTCATGCGTTTGTCATATTTCAAAGTGGGATTTTTGTAACGTATACACACACACACACACACACACATACATACATACATGGCACACAACACAATAAATAAATTAAACACGCACAACTTACATTTAAAAAGATACATAGAAATTGTACGTACACGCATACACACACACAGCCACATGCAGATCTTATAACGTAGAACGTAAATAAACGGTGTTTTTTGTCAAGAGCGATAAAACTTTCAAAAGGGTTAACTCGCCAAGGAAATGTCACATTGGCCACAGTTTTTTGCCAATTATTAAAAAGGAATGCTAAAGGCGCGCTATCAGCTTTTCCTTCACTCATCAATAGTTTGAATATATAAACGATTTTATGATTTCTATGACGCACATACACTGAAAGCTGAAAGAAAAATGAAAAAAAATTTTAATGAAATTTAAATGCCCTTTTTAACAAATTATATGAATTAATGGAATATTTTCATGGAATTAATGAAATTGTTTAACTAAATTAATGAAATAATTCATTGAATTAATGAACTTAAATAATTTAATACGTTTAGTGAGCTACTTCTTAACATGAATGAATATTTCATTGAATTAATTAAATCATTTCATTAAAGTTACGAATGTTTCATTAAATTAATGAACTTAAATAATTTAATACGTTTAGTGAATTATTTCATGACATGTATGAATATTTTCTTATTTCAATAAAATATTTCATTAATTTTATGAAATATTCCTTAAAATTAACGAAATTATTCATTAAAATTATGCAACGTTTTATTAGTTGAAACATAATAAATTTTTCATTAAATTAATTATAAAAAAATATATGAACAAAATCTAAATTAAAAAGCTTGCCCACATTTGCCGTTTGTTGGAAGGATTTCATGCCACACACTCGCTAAGTGAAGCAAAAGCATACCGCTGCTGTTAGCGAAAGTGTGTCAGATGAATTAAAATTGATCGATTCGTAAGTGGTCTCACTTTCCAAAGTTAAGCCTCCAACATAAGCTTTCTCAAGAATAGCCATCAATATTTTAAATTGGGTACACCAAAAGTAAGCTTTCGAAAAAAAATTAAGTTTATATCGACTGAAATCGGCTGAAATTTAATTTTTTTTCTTCTACGAAATGACATGAAAATTTCGATAGAACTTGCTTCGATTTGGGCTCCACTATTTAGTTTTTGAGCTGTAAGTGAGCAATAAATCAAGATTTGAAACAAAAAATGTTTGAAGTCAAATCGCGGCTTTCGATATCGAGTAATATGCATAGAAATTCTAATTTTTAATAAATACCCTCTGAATTTTGTCATTAATTTAATGAAATATTTATTATTATTTTTCAAACATTCACACATTTCATTAATTTAACGAAATATTTGTTTATTTAATGAAACAATATTCTTAATTCACTCTTTTATTTAATAAACCATTCATTCGTTTGATGAAAATATTTCATAAACTTCATGAATATATTCATTCATTTAATAAAATAATTTCATTAATTAAATGAAATATTTATTTCATTAATTAAATGAAATATTTATTTCATTAATTAAATGAAATATTTATTTCATTAATTAAATGAAATTTTATTTCATTAATTAAATGAAATATTCATTTCATTAATTAAATGAAATATTTATTTCATTAATTAAATGAAATATTTATTCATTTTATGCAATATTTCATTAATTTTATGTAATATTTCTTGAATTCAATAAAATATTTTATCATTTAATGAAACGATTTCATGAATTCAAAAAAAATATTCTTTCATTTAATGAAATATTCATTCATTTATTAAATATTTCATTGATTTGAATAAAATATTTCATTATTTCAATTAAATATTCGTTCATATTATGAAAAATTTATTCATTTAATGAGAACATGTCATTAATTTCAATGAACTTAATCCATTCAATAAAATATTTCATTAATTTAATGAATTATTAATTTTTTTAATGAAAATATTTCATTCATTCAATGAATTTTTCATTAATTTAATGCAATATTACCTTAATTCAATATGATATATTTAACCATTTACCGAAATATTAGAATTTCTTTAATTGAAAGAAAATTTTTCATGAAATGGTTTCATTAAGTTTATGAACTTCATTTATAAATTTTCTTTGAATTTCTTTCAGTGTATATTTTACCCAAAAACAAAAAAACTCTAAAATTTTAATTGATTTTATTTGATGTCGAGTGCGACGATAAGGGCCAGCTATTTAGTGCGGCTTTTGTTTAACAAAATGTAAACGAACGTTAACGTTCGTTATTATAAAGCCTGATGTAATTATTTTTATGGAATATTTTGCTTAATTTTATTTGTAAATTATTTTGAGACATTTTACGGTTTTTTTTTTTGAATGTGATTGTTTTTAGCGTGTTCGTTGAAAAAGAACACCCTTTTTTCGGTAAGAAACTCTTATAGTCATTTGCACTCGTTTCACAAACGCACAAAATACGCAAGAAATTCAAAACTACTTGCTGTTGTACACAAATATTAAAACTGTATTAACAAACACAGACCACACGAAATAGCCAAGACTTTCATTTCCCATCAATAATATCCAACAACGCTACCCACTTTCTATTTAAACATCTCTGAAACAATCATCTGACAAACATATTTTCCTTTTTTTGCTATTGCTATTGCTATTGCTATTGCTTTTGTTGTTGTTGTTTTGCTTTTTTTTTTCTAACCACCTCTATTGAACGAAGGATTCTTGTTATACTCGTGTCATGTTAGTAGCCAGAGGACGCCAGAAGCATCCTAGATGTTGAGCCATACATATGAATGAATGTATGAAAGAATGTGTGAGTATAACTTGTATTTTATGCCGACATACAGACATAAGAGTAGTTGTTGTAACACATATACAAACATACTGACATACATGTAGGTAGATGTGTGTGTGTGTGTGTGTATTTTCCAATGTTCCACAAAAGTAACCCGCACGTAGAATTCAACAAACTAGTATGTGTATGTATACTCACTCACACTCATACTCACCCACACACACACACACACACACTCGCACGCTTTTCACATTCGAAAAAGGTTGTGTATCCGACTTTGGGTAGTCATCGCTTATTGTTACTTAGATGTTTCTAATCAGGTTGAGTTGACCATTTGGTACGTACATATCTACCGTTACAAGTATTTATATTTACATACAAACATACATCCGTGCATATGTATGTACATTCACATACACACACACGTACATGCATAGATGCCATACAAACCAAACGACTGAACATAAGATATTCACAAGTTGTAAATGCTTTATCTTCTTTGGAGGTACCTTAGTCTACTAGTAGCTGATTATTTACATAACCATTTCTTCACACACTCACACACACACACACACACACACACATGGACACACTTTTAATATACTACCTCCTCATGGCCAGCAAATACATTTTATAAACATGCGAGTGTGTGTGTAAATAGATTAACAACTCTCGCTGGACATTTACAAAAATACATATGGCTGCTGTGAGGGAGCAGCAAAATTATCCACGCACTTTAGAAAAACAATGTCGCGGGATACTTTTTGGAATTTTAGAAAATGCATTAAACACATAGACGACAGCAGGCTACCACCGACTGTATGACTACAAACGCTCTGTTGGCTGCACCATATCACCATATGTAAGGCAGGCTACATGAGCCCACACACACACACACACAAGCACACACATACTTAATTACTATATTGAAGACGACGTTACAGCAACATCGTAAGAAACGAAGACCATAACTGGACACGTTTATGTCGTACAAAAAGAGAAAGCAAATGTTATGAATTTGCATAAATTTCTATACACACACACACACATACATACACTTACACATCCTTACATCCTTTTACTTAATAGTTTTTCGCCATAAGGAACGCTGGCTTGTATTAGTAACATTTGCCATAGAAGAAGTTGATTTTTGAGCCATCATTCTCTACACTAAACATTCTAGGGTAATAACAGCCTTTTTTCAACTTGAGCACATCCAACATCTACCATTATACCATTACAGAGATGACAACATCTTCCCATCATTCAATTTATACCAAAAGAAAAATCAATCTTTCTTTTACTTTAAAAGATGTTCGTTTCACATTTTGTTTCATTTAACATTTTTTAAATTATTTTAGCAAAAATGCCATAAAAATTTTTAAATAAAATAAAATTTCTAGACCAAAGCAATTGAAAACTGGTTCCAAATCGGGACATTCAAGATCGAATAAACTTCTTTTGAAATTTTCAAATTTTTGTGTTATAAAAATAGCACATTAAATTTTTTTATTAAAAAATTCTAAATTTTTGAAAAAGTCTTCTTAAAAAAATTCTAAGATTTTGAAAAATTTTTCTTAAAATAAATTTAAAAAATTTAAAAAATTTTTCATTAAAAAATTCTAAAATTTTTCTTAAAAAAATTCTAAAATTTTGAAAAATTTTTCATTAAAAAATTCTAAAATTTTTAAAAATTTTTCTTAAAAAAATTCTAAAATTTTGAAAAATTTTTCATTAAAAAATTCTAAAATTTCGAAAAAATTTTCTTAAAAATAATTCTAAAATTTTTAAAAATTTTTCTTAAAAAAATTCTAAAATTTTGAAAAATTTTTCATTAAAAAATTCTAAAATTTCGAAAAAATTTTCTTAAAAATAATTCTAAAATTTTGAAAAATTTTTCTTTAAAAAACTAAAATTTTGAAAAATTCTTTTTAAAAAATTCTAAAATTTTTCTTAAAAAAATTTAAAAAATTTGAAAAATTTTTCATTAAAAAATTCTAAAATTTCGAAAAATTCTTCTTAAAAAAAATTCTAAAATTTTTAAAAATTTTTCTTTAAAAAACTACAACTTTGAAAAATTTTTCTTTAAAAAACTAAAATTTTGAAAAATTCTTTTTAAAAAATTCTAAAATTTTTCATTAAAAACTCTATAATTTTGAAAAATTTTTTCTTTCATTGAAAAATTCTCAAATTTCAAACGTTTTCAGCCGATATCGAATATAAGGATTTGTGACCTGATTTAAATTTTTTTTTTTATTGACTCTCTGGTTTGCCTCAAGTGATTGAAAATTGAAAAATTAAAATAAAAACAATTTTGTTTTTATATCTTCAGTTTAAAAAAATATTTTTTTTATTAAATTTTTGTATTTTTAAAACGTTTCTATAACAAAAGGGAAATACAACGATATGCTGAGTTTACTATCCTGCATAACACATATATATCAAGAATACTTCACTATTCTCACCGTAAAGGATAAATAAATTTAAAATTTATAATTTTTTTTTTTAGTTTTGTTATGGCAACTTTTTAAATTTAACTGAAATTAAGTCTTGGTAATAAATTAATAAATTCTTACTTAAAATAAAAAACATTTAAATACTTTAGTTAAATGTTTTTTAAATAAAAATTCCATTTTAATGGAATTAAATTAAGTCATGCTTTTATTTTCTATAAAATGTTATAGTTGAAAGTGCTATAAGTCCTCGGAATGAATATAAAAAAATTCTTTATTTTCTTAAATAATTTTAATAATTATTATTTTACATTAAAATTGAAAGGATGTACAGCGTAGAAAACATTACTAGAATAGACTAACGTTTGCTAGTATTTTTAAATTAAATTAAATATCGCGAAAGATGAAAAAAAGGACTATCAAATAATATAACACTTGAATTATTTATAAATTACAATTTATGCTAATTTTTGTTAGAGAAATCAATGCTTATAAAATTTTTTTAATATTAAAAACTGTAAAGTTTTAGTTTAATGTACAAATAAAAAATTAATTAATTAATTTGGTGGAAGAAAACCTTTAAAAAGAAGGTCGAACTTTTTAAAAAATTAAAATAAAAGCAATTTTTATTGAGATCTTAAGCTAAAAATTTTTTTAAATAAACAAGTATTTTTTTTACTAAAAAAATTAATTTTTATTGTTGTTTATTTATAAAATTTTTTCATTGTACGAATATATTAATTTTTATTGAATAAGAAAATTATAAGAGATTCAGCAATACGAAAAGCAAAAAACGAAAAAGTATTTTTTTATTAAACAAACTTTTATAAAAGTGCCAGAAAAGCTCTAGAAAGAAAGTCAGCTGCGATTCGGGACATAATTCTTCAAGTAATACTAGAAAGACCAGCAGAAAAAAGCAGCTTAATGACTCGCAAAATACTCATAAAGGCAGTGTTTCGCTATTCTACCCATTCGCATGATTTTATGGCAAGAAAATGTAACAGATTTTTAAAAATTTTTGTTCTATTTTAAAACATAAGCTTCAAAAGTGCGTACGTATGTACAGTAAAGGTAAAAATAATGGCACTGACTGCATTTTTTTTTTATTTACTGCAGTACTAAATTTCATAATTTATTTCCTCTCTAAAGGAATTGATTTTATTTTCTCATATGAAACAATTTCCGTACTGACATCTAAAATCTTTCATTAAAAAATTTTTCATTAAAAAATTCTAAAATTTTGAAAAATTTTTCTTTAAAAAACTAAAATTTTGAAAAATTCTTTTTAAAAAATTCTAAAATTTTTCATTAAGAACTCTAAAATTTCGAAAAATTTTTTCTTTCATTGAAAAATTCTCAAATTTCAAACGTTTTCAGCCGATATCGAATATAAGGATTTGTGACCTGTTTTAAATTTTTTTTTATTGACTCTCTGGTTTGCCAGTTAAAGCTCTTTGAAAGCATTGCATCGAGCAAAGAAGAATTGTTATTCAAAGAAAAATTTTAGAAGGCGAAATCTGTGCAGCAAAAGGACAATTAGCCAATTTTTAAAATAAAATGATACGTAATATAATAACGCAATCTAAAAAAGTAGAAATTCGCAGGAGAAGAACGCCAATGTGTCATTTAAAGACGATTAAAAGAAACCAGTTTAAGCCAACTACACAGGCAAACAAAAAGAGTTACAGATTCAATCATCTCTTCAAACAGAACACAATATAAAGGGTGGTTAAATTTTAAGGGCCGATGTTGATTTTGAATAAAACACAAATTATTTTCATTTCTTTTTATTATGATAATCAATTATGTATACAACAAAATATTGGCCAAATGGCCGACGCGATGGTAAACATTTTTAATGACGCTGAGGCATAATTGAGGTTCTATGCCGTTAATGTGCCAAATTATCTCATCCTTTAGCTCTTGAATTGTTGCTGACTTATCGACGTACACCTTTTCTTTCAATAACCCCAAAGAAAGAAGTCCAACGGTGTCAAATCACATGATCTTGGCGGCCAATTGACATCGCCACCACATGAGATAACACGGCCATTGAATTTGTCGTTTAAAAGAGCTATTGTTTCGTTAGCTGTGTGGCAAGTGGCATCGTCCTGTTGAAGCGACATATCGTCCACATCCATATCTTCCAATTCGGGCCATAAAAAGTTCGTTAACATCTTACGATAGCGAACACCATTCACAGTAACTGCCTAACCGGCCTCATTTTAGAAAAAATACGGCCCGATGATGCCGCCAACCCATAAACCACACCAAACATTCACTCTTTGTAGGTGCATTGGTTTTCCGACAATCACTCTTGGATTATCATTTGCCCAAATGCGCTAATTCTGCTTATTGACGAATCCACTAAGGCAAAATGTGCCTCATCACTGAAGATTATTTTTTTCGAAAATTGATCATCCTCTGTTACCATTTCCTGCCACCATTCTGATCTTTCCATGGTTCAAATTGAGTTAGTCTGAAATTGAAAAAAGTCAAATGAAATGCAGAAAAGAACTTGACGTTTAGGTGTGGTTCACATTCAACATTTAACCAGCCTTTAGAAGCTTGTAATCCCTGAAAGTTTCCATTGTTGACTGCAAAGCCTGCACCCAGAGAAAGCCGTAGTCAAAATCACAACAAACGGTGTATCGACCATGTTTGGGCTCACTTTTGACAACGCATGGTGTCACTTTAACAACACAGTGCTGTATGACCGAAAAGCTAACCAGTTCTACTAAAAAGTGGACGAAAAACAGCAATGGAAGAACTGGTTACCTTTTTAGCCTTAACTTGCTTAGTTTTTAAGATACCGACTTCATTTCTATTGCGTTGAATACGTATTGGCTTTAATCCGAAATTTTTTTTTTTGCGGATAGTGGAAAAAAATTTTTTTATCATTTTTTACAAAAAAAGCAAAGGGGGTAGTCCATGGTCATTTTTGGCGAAAAAAAATTTTTTCCCACTATATGCAAAAAAAAATGTTTGGATTAAAGCTAATACGTTTATCTATTCAACTCAATCAAAATCAAGTCGATATCTTGAAAACTAAGCACGTTAAGGCCAAAAAATTAACCATTGCCGTTTTCCAGCTACCTTTTAGTAGAACTGGTTACCTTTTGGGCCATAACTTGCTTAGTTTTCAAAATATCGACTTGATTTTGATTGAGTTGAATAGATAACCGTATTGGCTTTAATCCGCCTTTAGCTTTTCTTTTTTTGTTAAATAACAAACAAAAATTTTTCGCCAAAAATTACCATTTTTTTTTTTAAAAAATGATAAAAAAAAATTTTGAAAATGGAAGAAAACGCTAGGAAAAAAGCTAAATTTCAAAGCTAAATGCTAGAAAAAAAAGCTAAAATGCTAAAATGCCAAAGAATACCACAACTACGGAATGAATAATTGCAAATTTTGCTTCTCAAAAAACAAATACGTTTCGCAATCGCGGAACGGAATGAATAATTGGTTACGTTTGGTAGAGTTTACGCTCGAAAGGGAATTACTTTTAAAAGTGGGTAAACAAACTTCAACTGATATTAGAAAATGGGTGTTAAAACTGAGCAGCGAGGGTAAAACATTTAGAGAAATTGGCTGTTATTAATAGAAGCCGTAATACTTTCAAAAAAAAATATTAGAAAAATAGAAACCTCCCGAGAGCAGGCTGATCAAAGCTTTTAAACGAAACTGCAGCAAAGTCAGCAGCAGATTAAATGAAGAGGAATCTATTCAAAACTTCAGTTAAAATATCAAAAGAAGTATCAGCCAGCAGGGATACTAGCGTGAGTGACTAGCGTCAGTGACTAATCAAAAAAGACACATTAATTTCGGGCCAGAGAGAATCAGTAAAAGTATGGAGAATATGACGTAAAAAATTGAATATTCACTGCTAAGCGCAGAGGGATCAGAGATACAAGCCATATCGGCAGCCATACCGCCGATATTTTCCTACAAACCGAGCCACCACCGAAACCATTGGCCTATCGGCGGCTTATGTTCCAGCCAATTTTAAGTTTAAGAATGTTATTTTTACTTGTAGTATTATAGACTTTTTGGCTTCTCTAAAATGAATTCCAGCCGATTTTAGCCTCCGCCGAACATTTTTTGTCACAGCTTGTTTCTCTGGAAGGGATCTCAGTGATAGTGTGGGGATATACGGTCGAAAGCTTAGCTTTTATTGAAAACAACATGTATAAGACGGACTATTAAAATATTTTAGGAAACAATTTAGCCGCCAGTGTGAAGAAATTGGGTTTACAGAGTTCCTGCATCTGTCAACAGAATAATGATCCCAAGCATATGAATTTTTGTCTACGAATTCATCTTGCTGCACAAAGTTGGTCGTTCGTTTAAATCCATAAAATTTTTATGCTCTTTTGCTTTTGCACACTTTTTTTGTAACTCTGATTGTTGTTTCTCTTTTGCATTGATAGATATTTTCATCAACAATGATGAATATAATGAAGCGTATATTTTTATCAAGTCTGCCGCACAAATGATGGCTGTAAATGTGTTAATGCCAGGACACATAGAATTCATTGTAAGTTATCTTTAGCTTTTCCAATCGTGATCTAAATTGAAATTTATGTTTTCTAATGAGTTTCGTTGTAGTGGAGCAACTCAATCACAAGGTGTTACCTTATAAATCCTATAGCTGGATAAATTTTTTTTAGTTTCTTGTACTTGAAACTGTCAAAATGTATGTCTTCACTTCCAGTTGCTTTTACTACTACAGACGCATATTTCTAACATCTGAAATTCCCCATAAGTTGTTTTTGTATTCCAGGGCTAAGCCTTGGTCACTTGGAATTTTTTATTTAATTCTTTTTTAATCAAAAATTAAATAAATTTATAGTCATTTTCTGTTTGTTTGGTGGTCCTCTATATAAATTTTGGTTTCACAATGGATTTGTCTGAAATTTCTGTACTTCGAAAAAGGACGCATATACGTTTGAACCAAGCACATAGACTTTTCAGTGATTTTCAGCCCTAAAGGGCTGCACAAGCATACTTAAAGTGACTTGCAAGTAATTTTTATTATAAAATATTTAACATGTTTGTAGTGATGTGTGGCTTTCAAATAGGCTTGTGCAGCCCTTTAGTCCTCACTTCATTTATGCCTGAAATTATGCTTTGAAATATTTTATTTAATAATTCAGTCATCATTATCTGCTATAACCGCAGGTTAATTGTGCAGTACGAATTTAGTTGCTGTTTCTGCTAATAATGCTGGCAAAGGCATGTGCCACTTTATAAAGTAGGGAACGGCTGTGTCATGGTGGCATTTAAAGCAGCTGGCTGTCCTCATTTTGACCTTACTTTCGGAAAGCGCTATAGTTTTTGTGAATATATCACCAGATTTGTATTGAATTTGACTCAAACGATAGGGTTGTTTTTGTCATTCAGTGTTTGTTTTAGGGAATAGCTTACCTTGTATAATTCTGCCATGAGCTGAATTTATTTCTCAAAAAATTTATTCATACGTTCTCTATACTCATGATGCCTACTCAGGTAATAAAAGACCGGTTCGGGTGAGACCGCACAAAAACATTTAGTTAAAAAATAAAAAGGAAAACTTTTCTTTTTCTTTGAAATTTTAATGATTTAACATCCCTTAACAAGGTACTCAATAGGCCTTATAACTAGTGCCGCTGTCGTTGTCATCAACAAAATAGAGCTTGGTGGCAACGCTGGTCGTTAATCCGACTACGAGAATAAGCCTAGTAACCAGGCTGAATGTGTTAACCTTCTCCCTTAGTAATGTCAGCTGAAGAAGGCGAAGTATAATCTACCACGTGTTTTATGGGCCACCCACCCTTTAATAAATAAGAAAACTTGTGCTTGTGTTAATTTAAATTATGCCTTCGATAATGTTAAGGGCCCCAAGTTTTCTCACCCGTTAACTGGATTTGGCAAACATTGAAAAGCAATCGTTTTGTTTGTTGGGTTTTCAAAAAAAGAAATTCTTCAACTGCTGCCAAACTACATCCTTTCTTTTTGTAGCTGCAAACGTGCTTACATACATACGTACGTATTTGCATAAGATGTGGTGTAAGTATGTTTAGAAAATGTCTTGTTGTTGTTGTGTGTGCCTTAAAAACGCTTAATTACTCTAACTCTCTTTAGGATGAGCAAAACTATAGCTGCACTACACAATCATCACAAGACAAGTTTTAGAAAATTCTGTAACTGTATTGAACACGCTAATAACTATACACACACACACACACACAGAGACACACATACACACAGACACACACACACACACTTTCACACGCAGAGGTTGCTTTCTCACAAGAAACTGCAACTTGCACAGTATGTTGCAAAATTCATTTAAACAAAAAAAAAAAAAAAAAACAACAAACAAACAAACAAAAAAGCAGGATACAAGCATACGAGTACAAACCTCTTTTACATACAAAAATATTAAATGAAAGAGGGTATGCATGTAGTTACCAATAAACAAATATGCATGATTATTCAAAAAAAGAAGGAATCCAGGTTTCTAAGAGATGTTTTAGGTGCATAACAGGATTTCAATTTTATTGTTTTTGCTTTCAAGTTATAGCTTGGATTAGCAGGGATTTCCAAGAACACGAAAGATTTTTTTGTTTTTTTTTTTTTTTTTTTTTTTTTTTTTTGTTAAAATACAACGACAGCGCACAGGTTGAGCAAATAATGCAGCAGCTACCTATAACCGAGTTAAGACATGAAATTCCTCACTAAACGAACCAACTTCTTGTTACAAGTTTTTTTTTTTTTTCTATTTCACTGCAATTCCTTTGAAATCAGTGGTGGCAGCTACAGCAAATTGTAAAAATTATTTCGTTTTCATTTACTTTTATTCATTTAACGACTTAAAAACAAAAGAAATTCTGCTTACAAACGGTTTTAATGATTTTCATTTTCGCTTTTTTTTTAAAAATCAAATGGCTCAGAAACAAACGAAAAAGGTCAAAGTCTATTAAACTCGTTTTTCTAAACACTCCAAACAGAATTTCATGTATTCATGCCTAATCCTTGCAAAGTTGCCTGGGCATTTTCTCGTTTGCCAAAAGCAAAACGTTTCAGAGACTGCGTGGATTCATTTTAACATTTCAAGCTAAAATTTAATAATTTCTTTATTATTTTTATTACTCGTATTAGGATTATGGGCTAAAATTGCACCTCAAAGCTCAATTCCAAACAAAAGCAATCCAAGACCCCTCACGAATCTCGTATTTGTTGAGGGATTCGTTTTATGTAAGATTTCACTGCTTAGGCTGCACAAAGGCAGTTTTTTTTTTTTGTAAGTTTTAATCGGTTATGGGTTACAATTGCAGCTCAAAGCTATAAGATCTGTTTAGCAGACCAATTACCAACTAAAACAATTCAAGATCCCTCACGCATCTTGCAATTATTGAAGGATTCATTTTATCTAAGACCTCTGGGGCCAGTACCACCCCTGGACAAACACAGAATCAGTAATAAGGCCAGTTTTCAGTTCCATATTTTTTATTTTTTATTTTATTATTCTCGTTAAAGCTGGAGTCAGACAAACGTGTGCCCTTTCCAATGCTTTTCAATATTGTGCTTGATTGCCTACTGCCGCGAAGTGTAAAAGGTGAGTGCATCCCAAAAATCATAACAAAAGCGTATTCATTTGCTTTCAGTCTGCCAAAAAAAAAAAAAAAATTTAAAGCAAAATTTTTCTTTTTTGCTAAGCGCGTTCGCTAATGCTTTCATCTTATATAACTTTGCCTCTAACTCCTCTACATCTACTAATGTCTGTCTTTTAACTTTCAGACTAAGTGCAGTTAAAGGATTTAGCATTACCTTTGTTAAAACAAAAGGTACACGGACCACTATTATTAACCCTCACTAAGAAAACAACTTCGATTGTGTGAACGAAATTTGTTGCCAATCAAAAATTCTTGCCAATAGAAATTCGGTCTTACAGCTCAAAATATTTTTAACAGAACTAAATTTTGCCCTGTATTATCGAATTCTAGTTGCTACAACTGAAAAATTTGATTATCACAAATGAATTTTTGATTGGAAAGAAATTCAGTGCACTGAGAAAACAACTTCGATAGTGAGAACGAAAGTTGCCAGGACTTAACAAAAAATAAGCTAGAAAAGGCTAAATCATGCCGAAAAAAAATAAGCTAGAAAAAAGTTAAAAAGCTAATTCTTTATTAAATTAGGAATCTTAATTAAAATTTTTTATGAAAAAATTTCATATCAAAATATCAAAAACTAAAGAAATTAATACCGTTTTCAAAAAGGAATTTAATCTGTAGACTCTAAGCTTTCTGAAAGTGTTTTAACATTGTCTGAAAAATTCGTAGTTTTTATTTTAAGGTTCAAAACGGAAACTGCCAAAATTCTTGAGAAAAATAGGCCTGGGGTATATGGATATTTAAAAAAAATTTTTTTAAATATTTTAAAGAAACTTCTAAGTATTTCGGTAGATTACAAATCTAGATGACTTCCCCTTTAGAATGATATGTGTCCCATCCCGTAAGTTGCTAAAATCCCTCAAAGCAACAGTACTGAAATATACGCAAATTTCAAAAAATTTCAAAATAATTCATAGTAACTTCCGGACGAACCATAGAAGATTAAGGGATAAGACGTGCACCATTTTAAAGGAAAGGCTGTCTAGTTTAGTAATCTATTGCATAAATACTCAGAATTTACTTTGGACTATTTAAAAAAAATTTTTGAAACATCCATATAGCACTGGGGGTGCTGTTGCTTCAAGTGATTTTAGCAACTTCCCAACGAACCTATAAAGATTGTGGGATGGGAAACAAAATTCTTGAGAACAATAGGCCTGGGGTATATGGAAACTTAAAAAAGTTTTTTTTAAATAATTCAAAGTAACTTCTGAGTAATTGAGCAATAGATTACAAAACTAGTTAGCCTTCCCTTTAAAATGGGAAGTGAGTACTTGGGCAGTAGAATAAATTTAGACAACCTCAGCTTTAAAACGATATGTGTCCCACCTCGCAATCTTCTTTAGTATTGAAAAACTTTTGAGCGAATTCAATTATTTTTCAACTTCAATATTAAAAATATAATTTAAAATTCCTCGAAGTAATAATTTATTTTTTGATTTTTAATGCGATTTCTATTCTGAAAATTTGATTGCTTTGTCTTACTCAAAAGCGAGCAACCTCGGCATTCCTAAACGGTAGTACTAGATAACTAAATACTAAATGGAACAATTAATTAATCAATTAGGAATAAAGTGCATTTTTATTTTACAAGTTAGAGGCCAACTACTTTTCTTTACTTATGAAATTACCTTTGTTCGACCAATTCATCAATTTCCATATCAAAGTTTTAGCGAAAGTATTAATTTAGCTAAATTGGTCTCAGTCTCAGATTGTTTATGTAAAGGGTGTTTTTTATAGATATATAGAACTTTAAGTTGACATTACTGTTCAAGATGGCGACCGATTTAACAGCTGTCAAGTGATTTATTCTCAGTTTGGTTTGGCAATTCATTATGAATAGACTCACGCCTGAACAACGCTTGCAAATAGTGCAATTTTATTTCGAAAATAATGGTTCTGTGCGGTATACGTATTTTACGAATTTTGTTTAGCGATGAAGCGCACTTCTAGTTGAATGGCTACGTCAACAAACAAAACTGTCGCATTTGGAGTGAAGCTAATCCTCAAGTGTATGTCGAAACACCGTTACATCCAGAAAAACTGACTGGCTGGTGGAATAATTGGTCCGTACTTCTTCAAAAACGATGATGGCCAGAACGTTACAGTCAATGGTGATCGGTATAGAGCCATGATTACTAACTTTTTCATTCCTGAATTGAATAACCATGAAGTCCAGGAGCTGTGGTGCGCAACATGTCACACAGCTCGTACCACAATCGATTTATTGAAAGACACTTTTGATGACCGCCTAATGTCACATTTTGGACCTGTGAATTGGCCTCCAATATCTTGTGATTTAACACCGCTAGACTATTTTCTGTGAGGCTATGTAAAGTCATTGGTCTATGCGGATAAGCCACAAACGCTTGACCATTTGGAAGACAATATTCGCCGTGTTATTGCCGATATACGGCCACAAATGTTGGAAAAAGTCATCGAAAATTGGACGTCCAGATTGGACTACATCCGAGCCAGCCGTGGCAGTCATATTTAAAATGTAATGCCACAAGATTATCTTTCGGACAAATAAAATTCATGTCAATCGAATAATCCATCGTTGTTTTATTGCAATTTAAAGTTCTATACGTCTATAAAAACACCCTATATTATTTAAGGCTATTTTGAAGCACAAAAAAGGCCAAGAAAAAAGTTAGAGTCTAAATCATAAATTTTGAGGCTAAAAGCAAGGAAAAAGGGCTAAATGTAGCCTTAAAAAGGCTAAAATGGCAATGCTGGCTTCCAGTCAAAAATTCAGTTGTGAATTTTTTAATGGTGACAATAGAAAATCAGTTTAACAACACAAAATATTTTTGGGACAACTAAATTTTGGTCTACATCATGGAATTCTAATTACCACCACTAAAAAACTCAATTATCAGGAGTACAAATGAGTTTTTGCTTGGCAACAATAAAATTTTTTTTTTAATTTTGTTCAATGTCTACTTTGTTATTTTTTTGTTTAAATATTTTGAAACTTTTTGCTTGCTTATTCGCATTTGGTCTATTGGTATAAGGAAATAAGTACTCAAATGTCTGGGCAAGAATTTAGCAAGACTTGACAGTAATCCACTGAAGATTCAGAGTAGAGCCTGATGAAACAGCTTTTTACTTCTTAGTACTTATTGTGCTACGTAAACAAGTTTAGTAACAAATTTAGTTCTCACAACCGAAGTTGAATTTCTGTGTGCAATTGAGCTGCAAAATAAGCAGCCACATCAATTCCATTACCTCGAAAGCATTTTATCATCATCTGTAGGTTACGAGCAGGAGACAAAAAATTCAATAAAACCTGGCAATTAATTATTTGGTCACCTTAACTCTGTATGTTAATCCTCACACTGTTCTTGTTAACATTCAATTTCTTTGCCAGCCACTCCTTAATATTGAGCTTAATAGTCATAAAACCCGTAGTAAATGCAAATTCATAAACGATTCAGGGCCAGTAGATCATTTAAAAATTTTTACGCTACCCTGATACCTCTAAGCTAGTAGAGCTCCAAGCCAGTCCGCAGAAGGGCTCTGGGAAAGTGAAACTACCAGCCTACATATTCATTATGACGTGAACTCCCATATCAGGTGAAACCTGTCTTTAGCTGCTCTTATCTCCAGTTTCGATCTTATCTCAAGGTCACTGAGTGCTAGTAATGCCGCTCTACTGTCCGATTGAGTATAGATGTGACTGTTATTTATGTCTCTTTCTAATTCCACTATATGGCATGTATTTTGGCTTGAAAAAACTGAGTTCTCTTGACCCATACTGACAAATAAGCTTCTTCAAACTGAAAACCTCTGTTATGAGTTTGTAGTCTCTACGCATACCAGTTTCAATCTTAGCTTAAAGGCACTGAAAGCCTGTAATACTAGCCTGCTATCTTCTCTTAAGCAGAGCTCGATAGCATGTATTTTTCAGAGTGAAAAACAAATTTCTCTAGAGCCATACTGCTGAATAAGATTTTTCTGGAATTTTTACCGAATAAAGCTGCTGCCATCTAGGTATCATACATTTGATGTGAAATTCTCGTTGTCAGCTAAATTGACAAGGGGATGGTGTCAAAATGACCACATACGTTATTGGTACTGCAACGCGATTTTTGGCTCATTTGAATGGTTAGATAAATCGCGCAAACGTTGGCGTCTTGCAATTCTAAGCAATATTTTACATTAGGGGTTACACTGTGTTGCCATGCGAAAGCAGTTGCGATGCGAAAGCAAAATGCTATCGCAAGATATTTGTATGTATAAAACGACGTTGACATGCGCTTACGCATTACAGAGCGGGGTACTACCAGGCAAATACAAAAAGTAAACAATCAAACACATTCAAGATTCGATTTCGTACTGTTTTTTTCATATCGCAATACAGAGTAACCCGCTGAATGTGTTTGTTTTGAATTAAAAATATTTTTTCACACTCAGCTTGTTTTTCCCGTTCATAATCATCAATGTGAGCTGACTGACATTTTATAAAAATTTCATAGGAGATTCATGGTAGCGTTTTTCACTTCGCGGGAAAGGAAAATCTCATAAAAAAATATTTCACATGCTCCTTTTAAACGGGAAATAAAGTAGACTTGAAGTTAGATGTTGCAACAAAATTATGTTGTTATTTTGCAGCACAGCCTAAATCTATAAATAAATAAATTAATTATTTTTTCTTTTGTTATAAAATTATTTAGTTTTTTTTTTTTTGCATTTTTAATTGAAGTGAATTGTTTACGAATTTAATTTCTATTATTTAACGCGCTTTAGTTTAGCAGTTTTGTGACCTTCAGTCATCCCATTAGCAAAATTCTTATTGAAAGTCAAATGATTTGTAGCAGTGGGACTAGTGAAGGTCACAAAAATTAACTGAAGCGCATTAAATAATACAAATTTAATGCATCAATTTTTAGTTTTATATGACGGCATTTCGACACGCCTGCAGGTGTCTTCTTTAAATAAAATAAAATAAAAAAAAATGAATTAACTTATTTATCTGGGTTACTGACTGACTGACTGATTTACCATCATCGCCCAGGCCAGACGGCTAAAATAAGAATGAATTTTAGAAAAAAAACGGGAAAATCGCACAACTTCGGTTATACGAACTAAATTTGTTTCCAATCAAAAATTTTGTGGTAGAAATCGAATTTTTCAATCGTGGCAATAGAAAATAAATCTAACAACTCGAAATATTTATAAGAGAATCAAATTTTGGACTTCAGTATCGAATTATGGTTGCTACAACTAAAATATTTGAGGGCCACAACTGAATTTTTGATTGGCAACAAATTTAATTTTTAAAAACCGAAGTTGTTTTTTTTAAGCGTTGAACGCATATAAAATGAGTCATGTTTTATTAAAATCCATTCACAATTTCTAAATTTATTTACAATTTAGTCAAGGCACTTAAAACCCTGTATCACATGTATTCCAATTGACTAGGAAACCGTAGGCGCTATAAAAAAATCCTTTTTGTTTGCCTGCATTGTCTTATGACTTGATTAGAAATAACGGTTCCAGAAATTTAAGCTCTGGAATTTCACAACAAGAAAAAATTAACAATTAATTATTTAAAAATTTTCAAATATTTTTGGAAAGCGATAAAATTCTTTGATTGGGAGTTAGTTTTGAAGAGGATACATAACTTTCATAACAATTAATCGAACAGCTTCGAAAATTAAGACTGAAAAACCTTCAAAATTATACGAAAACTCTAAAAGTATTAAAACGATTCATTTTAAATTTTCAGAGAATATTTTCAAAACTATCAAAGATTTTTTGAGAAAACACAAAAAATAAAAAAAATAAAAATATTTTTTTCAAATTCTGGCTGCCGATACTTTGAGAAACCACAAAAAAATATAAAAATAATTTTTTGGAAAATTCTGACTGCCCCCTTTTAAAAAAAAAAAAATATACCAAAACAATTTCCTATTATTTATTACTATTATTATTTAATATTAATAATTAATTTAAAAAATAAATTTGTTAACGACCAGTTTCTCCCTGGGTGTGGTCAGGAATCGAACCTGTACCTCCAGATTAATAGGTTAGCACGCTACCCTTGAATATATATAAGGCTCCCAAGTTCTATCTTCCTTCAACTAAATAAATAAAAAAAATTAAGAACAATTTTTTTTTTTTTAATTTTAATTACCTTAAAAAACTGCAAGAAATTTAAAAAGTTTTTTGGAAAATTGTCACTACCAAACATTAATAAAAGAACAATTAAAAAAAATTTTTTTTTTTATTAAATGCCAGAAAAATATAAAAACATTTTTTTTAATTCTGACAAAAAAAACGCCAAGAAAAATTTTTTAAATTTTTAAATTTTTTTAAATTTTCTGAAAAAAACGTGCAAAAAATTAAAACAGTTTTTATAAAATTCGAACTGCCCTTTTTTTTAAGAAAAATTAAAAAAAATGTTTTTCTTTTTAATTTTTTTATTAAATTATTCGATTTTATAAATTTAATATTAATAAATATTATTCAAGCTTAAGATCTCAATAAAAATAGTTTTTATTTTAATTTTCCAAAATTGCGACTTTATATTAAAAGTCTTCTTTATTGAAATTCATTATTATTAAAATTAAATTTATTATTTTTAATTAAAATGGCTATTTTATTAAGCTTGAGCTCATGTTTTATAAAAATATTCTTATATCAATATTTCGATCCATCTTGCGTAGCTTCTTCAGGATAAATTTGTAATTATATATCGACATAAAAATAAATTTATAAATTAAGACCTCAAGCTTAATAGAATAGCCATTTTAATTAAAAAGAAAAAGCACAAATAAACTAACAAATAAATTTATTCCTTTTTTTTTAATTTTTCCTATTTTGTCTCCCAAAAATTAATAAAAACTTTTATCTAAATTTCCATTGGCAAAAAGCTTAAGCTACAATCAAACTAAAAATCCTTCCCACTATATCACACAGTAGTGTGATATTGGAATATTGGAAAAATAAAATAAAAATTTTTTTTATTGAGATCTTAAGCTTGAATAATATTAATTAATATTGAAAACAATTTTTTTTTAAATCCGACTGCACAATTTTTTTGTGAGAAAACACCAAAAATTTTAAATTTAAAAACGATTTTTTTTTTTATATTCTGACTGCAAAAAAATATATAAAAATGAAGTTTTTTTAAAACTGACAACCTTTTTTGTAACGAAGAAGTCTAAAAAATATACAAACGATTTTTTTTTTAAATTCTCGCTGAACCCTTTTTTGAGAAAATGGCAAAAAAAAGTATTAAAACGATTTTTTAATAAAAGTTTTTTGAGACAATGGCCAAAAAAATATAAAAAGGTTTTTTCAATCTGACTGAACAATTTTTGAGAAAACGCTAAAAATTTAAAAACGATTATTTTTTTTTGAAATTTTGACTGCCTCTTTTCTGAAAACATGCCAAAAATTTAAAAACGATTTAGAGAAAATTCTGAATACCACATTTTTTTAACAAAAAGCAAAAAAATATATAAAAATGATTTTTTTAAAAATCTGACTGAACCTTTTTTTAAGAAAACGCCAAAAATTTAAAAACGATTTTTTTTGGAAATTCTAACTGAACCCTTTTTTAAGAAAATGGCAAAAAAAGTTTTAAAAACAATTTTTTTATAAAAGTTTTTTGAAACAATAGCAAAAAAAAATTTTACATTTTCTTTTTAAATCTGATTGAACCTATTTTTGTGAAAATGCATAAAAATATAAAATTGATTTTTTTAAAATTCTCTGAGAAATTGCCTGCAAAATATAAAAACGATTTTTTGGAAATTTTGACTCTATCTTTTCTGAGAAAACGCCAAAAATTTTAAAAATTTTTATAGAAAATTCTTAATGCCACCCTTTTTAAGAAAAAGTAAACAAACTATATATAAAAATGATTTATTTTTAATCTGACTGCTAATTTTTTTTAAGAAAAATGCCTAAAAAATATAAAAATGTTTTTTTTTTTTAATCTGACTGAAACCTTTTTTGTGAAAAATTGCCAGAAAAATATAAAAACGATTCTTTGAAAATTTTGACTGCCCTTACTTCCCCAATTAAAAATTAAAATTAAATAAAAGCGGTCAAATTCATAAAAAAATTTTATTAAAAAATTCTTGTTAAACAAATTTTCCATAGAAAAATTTGCTTAATTAACTCTTATGGAAGATAAATATTTTTTAATGAATTTAATTACAAATATTTTCGAATTAAAATATTCATTTTAGACAAATAAAATAGGAACGCTAATATGCTGTTTCTGTAATCTAGCCGTTCAAATCGTCTTGAAATTTTGCATTGCATGTTTATTTGAATATTTTCTTCCCTGAAATCTTAACAATCTTAACAAAAGCTACAAAGTCTTGCACAAAAAACTAATAAATTTTAAGATTGTAAGCTGACTGAAATGAAACTAAATAAAAAACATGGGTATGCTGATTAGGTATATTATGTACAAAGTGTGTTTAAACTGGCTCCAGTTTTGCAAACCTACTCAGTTTTCTAACTGACCAAACTAAAAAATGACCAACCAAATTAGTTGAGAAACCCCAAAATTGCAACGTGTTTTGAACACTAACAAATGGAGGCTGACAAGCATGTGTGTGATGGTGGTTCGAAGGTATATATGTATTATGGTCTTGTATGATCATACATGTAACATGTGTCTTGAAAGAAATAATTCCAAATGAGACTTTGTTAGTAGTGTTGGTTGTTACTCGTACATTTCGTATCATTTGGTCAGTAATTGTAAGACACAACAACAACAAAAATTCTAATTTACATGACTTAACATCCTTGGTGTCTTGGGATGCTGCATGTTTAATAACAAGCAAAAAAAAAAATAATTAAAACTCAAGATTTTAATTTCTTAGTTATGATTTTGTAGCTGTAAGGAAAACTGTTATTCAAATGAGAGCATTTTCCCCTTTTTTGGCCCCTAAAAATTACACCCAAACGGCTGCAGAGATTTTAACTTTAAGCTTTAAGCTTTGGCAGACTCCTTTGTGGAATTTAGAATTGTAATTAATAGTGGGAAGCAATCACCTTTCTAAGATATCTAAAATGTTTTGTCACGCTCTCTCACGAAAAAATTTCTTGTCACTCACGCACACTCAAAAATTATGTTTTTTTTTGTCTTAAATCCCTAAAAAGTGTCATTTGCTTTCCTAAAACACAAAATTAACTATCAATGGTGGACACTCACACTCACTATCAGAAATTTTCTAGCCTTTTTTCGAGCTAAAATTAAGTACACGATACACGATAATGGCTTTACAGATTTTAATAATTTTTTGGAAGTTGCTATTACAATTTTTTGTCTCGTTCCTTAAAGAAAAAAAAAATAAAAAAGTTCTTGTCACTTACACTCACGCCCTGTCACGAAATTTAATTTTTGTCATGATTCGCCTTTTCCTAATTTCTAAACACAAAATCAAATTAACAGACGCTCACTTTGAAGAACCTGCCACTCAATAAAAGACATTTTCTCCATATTTTGGGCTAAAATGAATTACGCGATAATGAACTTACAGGCTTAAATAATTTTTTGAAAGTCTAATTTGGCAAATTTTTAAATTTTCCTGTCACTCTCTCAAAAAAAATTATTGCCACTTACACTCACCCACACTTTAGTCCCTAATAAAAAATACATTTCAATGACGGACGCTCATTTCTCCCCTTTTTTGGAGTAATATTCAATTACACTCCAATAGGTTTAAAAAGGTTTTTGAAAGTCTCCTAAGTAAAATTCTTAAATTTTTTAGCACGCTCTTTCAAAAAAATGTTCTTGTCACTTACACTCATGCAAACTCCCAAAAGTTTAATTTTTTCTTCAGTCCCTAAAAAGAATCATGTGTTTTCTCAAACCACTCACTATAAGACATTCTCCCCTTTTTTTCAGCTGCACAAATTGTAATGTTTTTTGGAAGTCTCTTTTATAAAATTCTAAAAATTTTTTGTCACGCTCTCTCACGAAAAAAAAATTCTTGCCACTCACGCTCACGCTTAGTCACAAAATTTAATTTTTCTTACTCATTATTACAAAGCTTTAGTAAAATAAAATAAATAAATGTGACTGACGGACACTCACCTTTAACTAACTCTGCCTTAGGCTCGATCTTTAAGGTAAAATGGAGCTGAATATGCGTGACTAATTTTTTAAATTTTATTTTAAATTAGCGCAATTGACTTAAAACACTTTTGTCAAAATGTAACCCAGAAAAGTAAGTTTTTTTTTTAAGTTTTGAAGAGATTTTTAAGCTGCTGTAAAATTTAAATAAATAAAAACTTATGGCCCTAGCGAACAGTTAGAAAGTCATTTTAGCAATTTTTAAATTTTATTTTTTTATCTTAAAGAAGCTGCAATTTGTAATTAGAGAAAGAAATTTTAAAGTCACTTTGGTTTATGCGCTTTAAACCAAAAACTGTGTAAAATTTTTATAATTCAGTACACCACTTTTAAATAATACTTTCCATATTTCCATTTTAACGTGAATTATTTGTAATAAAACTTTAACTGGAAAAATATATCTTTTTTTTATTCATTTAAAAACTAGAAATTTGTTGCTTTAAAAAAGAACGGCCAAGCAGCGTTCTTGAAAAGCATTTTAACACATTAATTTCTTTAATTACTTTTATTAAATAAAAAAAGAAATTATACAAACCAGCAAAATTTTCCCATAGTGCAATTATGTATTTATTTTAGAAAACAATTAAAAATATATTATAATTTTTTGATAATGATTTTTAATAAAAAAAAGCTAATTTAAAGGAAATATTACAAAAAAATTGCCATATTTAAATTGAATAATAATTTAAGACATAATTTTTTCATTGTGACTTTTAATGAAAAAAATACAAAATAATTAAAAAAATGTCCCATTGTGCAACTGTTTCAATTTGAAAATAATTTTTTGATTATGATTTTCGATAAAAACAATCAATTCTTCTTTATGAAAAACGACAATTATTTATATTATAATATAATTGAAATCATAATTTTTTTAATAAAAAAAAAATTTTTTAAATATCCCATAGTGCAAATATTTAAAATTTAATATAATTGAAATCATAATTTTTTTATAATGATTTTTAATAACAAAAAGTTAGTTTAAAAAAAAATTAAGCCATAGTGCAAATATTTAAACATAATTTTTTTTATAATGATTTTTAATAACAAATATTTAAAATAGAATATAATTTGAATATTTCAGTAAAAATATAAAAAAATGGTCTGATGATTTCAAGTATGTTTATATGTATGTACCAAATACGTCTTACGTCACTAAACACTATATATATTTTTACTAGTAGTTTAGCGGAGGTCATCTAGATTGGTAATCTACTGCCCAAATACTCAAAAGTTATTTTAGATTATTTTTAAAAATTTTTTTAACTTTCATATACCTAAGTGCTCAACCATATTTTTTTTTACGTGTGTACAATGTAAAAAACGTCATTCGAATAGACTAACGTTTGCTAGTATTTTTAAATTAACTCAAACGTAAACCCTTAAATATTGCGAAACATGAAAAAACGAACTCCTACCGCTATCAAAAATAACAGTTCGAATAAAAGTATTAAATTGCACAATAGATCTTAAAGCAAGCAGTACAATCATAGCCCATAATGATAATAATAATAATAATAATTAAATTGCAGACTTTTTGAAGTTTTTACAGCAATCCTGGGGCTAAATCGAATGAAATTGATTAAATTTTATGTGCTCTTTATAGAAAACAATCGTCTAAAAAATTTTAAAGTTAAACACTCTCAAAAATATATTTTAAAAACACTCAATACTTTGAGTACTTTTCATAAAAAAATTTCCAAACGAATTGATTGCTTTTGTTATATAACACAGCTCGTTAGTATTTTTCTGTGATGTTTTTGATAAAAAAAATCAACATTTCTAAAAAAAAATTATATAAATTTTAGACATCAATTTTTTAATAATATTTTTGATCAAAAAGTTAATATGTATTATCAAAAGAAATTACATAAAAAAACAAAGAAATTCCCATTGTGCGGTTTTTTAAATAGGAAAATAATTTTAAGGATAATTTTTTGATTTTGATTTCAAATAAAAAAATTAATACATATTTAAAAAAAAATTCTTTCAACAAGAAACCCCATAGTGCAATTAATTAAATTAGAAAATATTTTTAATACTTTTTTTTGTATAATTTTTCATACAGAAAGCAATATTTTCCAAAAAAATATTTACAAAAATAACAAAATTGTGCCATAGTGCAAATATCTAAGCTGAAAAATAATTGAAAATATTTTTGATTATAATTTATGGAAAAAAATATTATTAAAACAAGAAAAAATTTACAAGAAAATTTTTTTTCTTTCACCAAAAAATCCCATAGTGCAATTAATTAAATTAGAAAATTTTTTTATAACAATAATTTTTTTTTCGGTATCATTTTTAATGAAGAAAGCAATATTTACAAAAATAAATATTAACAAAAAGAACAAAATTGTGCTATAGTGCACATATCAAAGTTTATGCTAAAAAAATATATTAAAACAAAAAAAATTTTTCTAATTTCCCATAGTGCAGTTATTTAAATTTTTAAATTAATCATGATTTTTTAATAATAAAAATCAATATACACAAACAAAAATAAAATAATTTAAAAGCTTAAAATAATATATTGCTCTCTCTCTCCCTCTTTCAATGAAGATTTTTCGTTAAAAAATATTTCCATTAAAGTTTAAAAAAAAAAAATTTGTAACTTTAAATTGAAAATCTTCAAGTCTCTCTTTTTTGGCATTTTTACCTATAAAAACGTTAAAATGCAAATGAATATAAGCTTGTGGCAACAGTGTTTATGTGCTTCATCTTGTAAGATTTTGGTATGATGTGCAGCCAAAGAAGCATAAATATTTTTCTTGTTCATGGAGTTTAGACGACGAATGGCTGGATAGCCAAGTTAGTTCGAACACAGCAAAGAAGAAGGAATTTTGCAACACAGGCACACACACAAGCATAATATAATTTTCTACAAGCACCAAAGATAAATGGATGGATGGACGGATCTCTCTGGCAATGGTGGGTTAAATTTGTTTAAGGATGTTCAAATATGTTGTGTGTTCTCAGCTTTGACTGCTATACTACGTCGACGTAGCATGCAATACAAGAAATTGTATAAAACGCGCGCACACATATACCCGTCACAATAATAATGTTGTAGTACGTACATGCATGCATCCACAGAAAGTGGTCAAGTTACACAAAAAGTATCTAAGTAATACAATAATGCTATGGCAACATATTATTTTAAGAATATTCGCTGGCCAGAACAAATGCTTGACGGAATGAAGTAAACTGACAGTGGTTTGGTTGCGTTTTCGCAGGATGTGTGCGTGCGTGTGTGTGGTGATGCGTGAAATGCTTGAGAAAAATATAACAAATTCAAACAACAGACGGCAACAGATAGATAGGCAAAAATCATTTGCGAAAAATATTCAATTCTACTCACTTCTTTCTTCCAGTTCATTATACGTTGGACAACATGAGATGAGATGAGATGAGTTGAGACGAGGCGAAGCGAGGCGAGGCGAGTATGAATGTGTTTATTTATAACACTCTACATGCAGACACACATTTGTATGTCCTCCTTCCAACGTACACACATAAGTGTCATTGGCAGAAATGATGCCTAGTCGCTTTGGCTGGCTATTGTCATTTTCGTGGTTGTCGTCGTATTCGTGCTCATAGTCGTCATCGTCGTCGTATTCTTTCTTCAGATTTTTGCAGTTAATCATTGTACTGTCACCGAAAACGGCGGGAAGTTTTGCAACAACACGATAAGAAACCACGGTCAATACAAGTGACCGATTGTGGAAAATAACCGCAACAATAACCACCACCTTTGACTATTGCCATTTCATATCTACGCAACAACAACATACATAAACATCCACATTTTCTATACAAAAACACAAAATCACAAAAATCAAAAAAAATATAAGAAAAACAGAAAAGAAAACCTTTAGTTTTGTGAGTTAAATTAGTGAGTGTTACATAGATGAACATGAAAGTAAATCCTTTCGTCGTTTAAATTCAGCAATCGTTAAAAAAGCCGCGATAGTTTGTCGATGACCGCGAAGTCTGTAGGTTCGTCGTTACAACTTGAACAAAAACACAGTCACATCTTTTTTGCACCCGAACGAGTCAACATAAAATATCCGTAGCAGCGCATTCAACTCGCTACTCAGAAAAAACAGTGTGACATCAAAATCAAAATAAATTCAGCAGGAACGTTTCGTTAATTCTTAAGAATTAATACAGCAAAATATTAAAAACAGTTAAATCGACAGTGAATAAGAAAACGAAAAGTGCAATTAATAAAATTTAATTACAACACCGACAAACCTACAATATACAAACAGCGGATTGTCAAGACTTGATCAGTCAGTGATGAATGACATTCGGTTGCAAAAAAAAGGAAAATTAAAAAAAATTAAAAAAAAAAAAATAAATAAATAATCTGTGCTTCCATTTAAGAGACATTCAGTAGTAGTGATTTTCTACTTGTGCTCTTTCTCTCTCTCTTACACACACACTCTCACTCACACTCTCTCTCTCACTCGCTCTCTCTTTCGCATAAACTCTTTGACCCTTAATGTTTTTTCTATTTGTGAAGTAAGAACCAACTCAAATCGTCAGTGTAATAAAATTATAATTGCAAACAATAACAACAAAAACAAAAACAAATAAATAACTGATGACTTTCACTATTGTTTGCCATATGTTTGCTAGAATCGTCAAAAAAAATTATCGTTTTATTATCCCAATAAATACAAACTGCATTTAAGACACTTTGCAAACAACTGTGTAAACTTAGAGAAGAAGAGCAGTAGCGACAACATTAATCACATAAATTAAGTAGACGACAAATAGTTCTCAGGTTTATTAACAATAATTGTCCAGATTGTGTACAAATTCGTACATCACTTTCCACAACAACAAAAAAAAAATCACACACACGTTCAATTAAAGGTAAGTTTTTTTTGATTGCTTTTCCACTCATAGTGTAGCACGTGCTACTTTACTTACTGCCTTCGCTTTACTCTTCGCAGTTAAACGAAATTAATGACACAATAAAAATTTTATAGACTAACTTTTAGTACGTCATTAATTTCGCGTAAATATTTACTCATAGAACATAAAACACACTTTGCAATTCTCAAAAACTAATACGAGTTAGATTTTTCAATTGTTAAAAATTTAATTGAAAAAAAAAATTAATAAGAAATTTTCAAGTTATTTAAAAAAGCAACACTGAGAGAATTTAGTTTTGTCATTCATTTAATAAAAATTAAAGAATTTAATTAATTCACTGAATTCAATTAAAATAATTTCATTATTTCCATGACATATTTCATTATTTAAATAAAATATTAATTCATTTAATGAAATGTTTTCATTAATTCAATGAAAAATGTTTTATTTTTCCAACCAATTACAGATTTATTAAAAGCATTGAAATTTTTCATTAATTAAATGTCATATTACAACATTTTTTCTAAGAAATATTTCGTTCATTCAATGAAAAAATTTCATTAATTTAAAGAAAAATTAATTTTTTCTCAACTAATTACAATGAAATAACTTCATATTTTCATTAATTTCATGAATTATTTCATTTATTTAATAAGGAAATTGCATTAATTCAATGAAAAATTTTAATTAATTTAATTTAAAAATTTAATCAATTCAATTAAAAAAATTTCATTAATTCTATTAAAAAAATTTCAGTAGTTTAATGAAAAACTTTCCGCAATTCAATGAAAAAATTTCATTAATTCAAAGAAAAATTAAGTTTTTCCCAACTAATGACAGTTTTTTTAAACCAATTAAGTAATTTCATTAATTCAATGCCATACTTCATTAATTTCATGAATTATTTCATTAATTTAATGAAGAAATTGCATTAATTAAATAAAAAAAATTTAATTAATTTAATTTTAAAATTTAATCAATTCAATTAAAAAAATTTCATTAATTCTATGAAAAAATTTAAGTAATTTAATAAAAAACTTTCAGTAATTCAATGAAAAAATTTCATTAATTCAAAGAAAAATTAAGTTTATCCCAACTAATGACAGTTTTTTTTAAACCAATTAAATACGTTCATTAATTCAATGCCATACTTTATTAATTTCATGAATTATTTCATTAATTTAATGAAGAAATTTCATTAATTAAATAAGAAAATTTTATTAATTTAATAAAAAAAAATTCATTAATTTAATGAAAAACTTTCAGTAATTTAATGAAAAGCTTTCAGTAATTCAATGAAAATTTTTTGTTAATTTAATGAAAAAATTTCATTAATTCAAAGAAAAATTAAGTTTTTCCCACCTAATGGTAGGTTTTTTTAAACCAATTAAATAATTTAATTAATTCAATGCCATACTTCATTAATTTCATGAATTATTTCATTAATTTAATGAAGAAATTTCATTAATTCAATAAAAAAATTTTATTAATTTAATAAAAAAAATTTATTAATTTAATGAAAAACTTTCAGTAATTTAATGAAAAACTTTCAGTAATTTAATGAAAAGCTTTCAATAATTCATTAAATTAACAAAAAATTTTCAGTAATTCATATAAATTATGAAACAATAAAACGATTATAATGTAATCGTTTCGTTAATCTCATTAGAAGCAAAATAATAGGCTGGAGGTAAACTAAATCCATTATTTTTGTATGTAATTCAAGACTTTATTTAACATTTGACCCCAATTTCTTATCACTCATGAAATTTTTCAATGCTAAGAAAAGGAAAAAATCGCTTTGTAACAGATTCAGGCTATATGGTGAATGTAGTAAAACTTCGCAACCAAGCTGCCAGCCTGGTGGAATACTACACTTGTTCTGTCGGCCAAGTCTAGCCCGTACTGATCAATCGCTAGCCTCAAACGTTGCAGAGTTGTTGACCTTAGAGATTTGAACTCATTTCCAGTCCCCCAAATACACAGAACCTACCTGGCGAAATCTTTGAGTAAAACAAAATTGCACGTATCGTTACCATAAACTGCATTTTAACTTTCAGCTGTCTAGCTTGCATTTTCGTTTTTATTAAAGCAAAACAGTAAAATGTAACGAATTTTTATTTTGTTGATTTCCTTTTTTAACACCCTGTAACTGACAACTGAATGTACCACACAGAAAACATTAAAAAAAATTTTTTTTAGTGTGAATGCTACCTTGACAACGAGCATAAATTTAAAGTTCTTTGATCGACACTTTAGAAGCTATCGATCATTACAGCTATCTACCCAAAAAAAATAAAGAACTTCTTTTTCCCCCAATCTAAATATTATATATTTTTTTTTTTGATAAATAATTACAAACAACTAAATAGAGATTTTGTTTTCTTATTAAATGTCTTCTCTATATTTAGCGCCTTTTCTGTTATGTACCAAAAAGAGGCCCCTTAGACGGCCTCTGTAACATAAATTATTTATTAAAATCAAAGCAAATTTTACAAAAATTTCAATCATAAAGATACATATGTACATACATAGCGTCAGTTGATTTTAAAAAAACTTTAGGTAAAAAAAAAAATACAAAATCCATTTTTTATTAATTCTGATGCACTGCAACAATGCCTATGACCTTGATAAATTTTTTTTTACCACATTAAAAATAAAGTTTTTTAACTAAAGCTTAAACTTGAGCTTTCATACTACACTCACAGACTTTTTTTATATATTCTCTGAATTTTGTCATTAATTCCACTAAAAAGCATTATTTTTCAACCAATGACAAGTTTCATTAAACTAATGAAATGTTTCATTAATTCAATGATATAAATTCTAAGAAATATTTCATTCATTCAAGAAAAAATTCTTTTCTTTCAACCAGTAACAGATTTAATTAGAATAATGAAATGTTTCATTAATTCAATGATATAAATCAGTAGTTCCAAGAAATATTTCATTAATGCTATGAAATGTTTTATTAGTTAAATGTCATATTTATTAATTTAACGCATATTTCATTCATTTAAATAGTTTAAATGATACGATCAAATATGTGAAAAATACGGTTAGAAATTTGACAGACGTATTTCTCTCACAAACATTTTCTAAATGTCTATACTTTTTACTGTGTCAGAGCAAAATTTTTCTGCATACAAACAAACATTAACAAAAACAGCTGACAAAATCTAATGAAAATAATATCTCTTGTATTACAGTGTAAAATGGTACAATTAGTAAAATTAGTATCATGGAGCTGCTGATCAGCTGATAAAATCTGTAACATAATTTAGGTTTTAAAATTGTACCATAATAACTCACATGGTCATCTTTTTCTTCTGTAAATTTAATTGCGTTGCGATTTTTAAAAGTGACACAAGTCTACTTTTTTAAAAAAAGTGAGTTAGAGGTAAATTTATTAAGTTATATACTTCATCTCCGGCCACAGCAGCCAGTTCCTATAATGTTATTAATACGTAAATTTATTTACTATTAATAAATATAAATAAATAAATAAATATACTTCATCTAACTTTAATTAGTGCCGACTAATTGTTTTTTTTTTCAAAAAGTGGACTTATACCACTTTCACAATTAACAGCTCAATTGTGAATTATAAGTTTGTCTTGGCTTGTTTTTCACTAGCTTAAACACAAATGATCGATATTTCTAAAGCTGTCACCTGCATGAATCAAACAGAGAAAAAGAATTATTAAAAAATTATGAGAGCAGCTGTTTAAAAATAATTTCTAAAAACGTAAAATTATGCCATAAAAGCGTTATATAAATGCTTCTATAAGTGTTAAGTATGAGATAGACACATCAAATTTCAGCATCAATCATCATTGTGTGCATATCACAAGAAATTCACAATAATTTTTGATTTTCTTCAAATTCACACACATTTGACTTTAATTTAAAAAAACGCACACAAATGCATATATTGCTGTTGAAATTTAATGTGTGTATCAGCTGCTATGAGATTTTGGGAGAGCAAAATTAAGTGGCATGTGATAAACTGTTGAAAAATCTTATAAGACTAAAAGTCTCTGTAACGCAATTGCTAAAATTTTCATATGATTTTGTCAGCTGTTTTTATTTTTTTTTATTTGTACTCGTATGCTTGCAAATACAACCCTGAGGCAAAGAAAAGTGTAAACGTGTAGAAAACTTTCTCTAAAAATAGTTATACTTTTTCATTTGATTTGATTTTTTTTTTGGCAAGGCGTTTAATTCAGTATTACAGAGTAATACCTCACACCATCCCCTAACAGCACTAAAGCAATGCCCTGTTTTGCTCGGCTTGTCTTTACACTAATTCAGAACCCATAAGCTACAAAAATTCTTTTAATATTATTTCACTGTTGTTTAATTTTTGTGTTTCTGTAACACAAGTCGTTTGGAAAATTTTTAAGAAAAACTTTAAATTTTATGAGTACTTCAAGCTAAACCGCTGTATGTGATAAAGCACAAGAAATTATTCACAACATTTGATTAAATCATGTTCGAGGCACGTTTAAAAATTTACTATTTTTTATGTTATTCCAGACGATTGAATTTAAAACGAAAAATACAAACATGCAAAAACACAAATATGCAAAATGGCCTTAAATCAAATCACACGTATTTGAGTAAAGTAGGGGTGGTCTTTTTGTTTCTGTGTGCTTATTTGCTTTGAAATAGCGTTTTGCAATGTTGAATGTTTCTATCAAGGCCTATGCATGCAAATACCTGTTTTTGAATTTTACTTTTTAAATTCAATTGTGTCGAACGGCATAAAAAACAATCAGTTCTTAATCGTGCCTTGAACATGATTTAATCAAATTTGAATGATTTTTACTAAAACTGTTCGTTTGTGAGGTTTAACATAAAAAATTTTAATCATGCCAAATTAACTAAAAATGCATTATTTGCAATTCTTTGTATCACACTTTTTGCATTTTTTATTTCATTTACCCACTGTAAAAGATTTGCTTAGAAGTCCGTTAAATTTAAAAATTTTGTGAGAAATACTTCTGTTGTTCTGTTGTTATCCTTTCACACAAAAAATCAACACACACTAATACATGGGCAGGCGCACAAGCTAACTTCATTCCGATGTTGCTATTAGTTGTCGGTAAATGCCTACAAACATAATCTGGTAAAAGCCAAAAAGTGTATGGGTTGCGATTCTTATTAATTTTAGTTAATTTTATTATTCAGCACACTTTTTGCAGTATTATTTATTTTATTCACACATGAAGTTGAAGTCCATTTCAAGCTCTTTTTCTACTACTTAATTCAGAATACCCTGATGTTTTCTTTATCATTATTTAGAATGATATTTTGCATCTTTGATTTATTTCATTTAATTATGAATTAAACTGATAATAATCAAGAATAGTGGGCAGTTATAGCAAGAAGTCAAAATGTTTAAAATTGGTTTTCCAACAAATTTCCGCTTCAGAAGCCAATACAATTTTGTCCCATTCCAGATTTGACAATGTGAATTGATGTTGAGTGAAAACACTAAAAATTGGTGATCATAACCTGATAACAAGTTTGGAAGACCGCCATAACTCTTTGGTAATGCATTCTCAACTCTACAGGATCATTATGTAGAAAAATGTTAACCACGAAGTGGAAAAGCACGTAACTCTGATAACCATAAAAGAAATAGTAAAACAGCAAGAAAAAGTGGAGTTAAAGATCAACAAGTAGATTTCTGAAATCAAAAATAAAGAACACATTGAAAGAACGCAGAATCCTACAATAATATGAGTGACAATTCCAGGACTTGACAAATATTGTGGAAGTCACTCGAGTCCACAGACAGTACAATTCATAGCACACCAAAGATAAAAGAAGAATTTCCACATTTAAAAGAGAAGCCATATGAAAAAAACCGATCAAAGTTGTAATGAAACATTAGAAGAAACTGAAGTCATCATGTCATCACAAGCTTTCCATTCAAAACAGCAGAACGTAATCAATCAAGGGTGTACATAGCAACGCACGGTTGAATAATGAAGCTGCAAACGCTTGTTATTTTAATAAACAGTAAATTGGATGACTTGCTAGAAGACGAGTCAGGAAGCTCAAGTTGACACATTAAGGCAGAAGTAAAACATATGGAAAGCAGCAATTACCTGCAAACCTTGTTGGCGTTACTTTAGACTACGACATCATTTAGTATCGAAATGAAGAGGTAAAATTTGAAGTCAAATACATAAAGATCCTGGAAAATCGAGATCAATTCAACAAGAAACATCAATTCATTTACGAATATGACAATCCCAAAGTTTTATGACGACTGGTTGCTCTTCACTGAAATAATTCACAATGGTTTCCATTGCTCATGACAAAAAAAAATAAGGGAAGAGTGAAGCTCATGTGCTATTAACTTGCAATCAACGAATCCTGGTGAATACTAGAATTTAGTCAAAAGAGAATGAATAAAAATTTTAGCAAAGTAAAAATGCCACAATTGATGTCAGAAACAAAAAATGTATGGGTTTAGAGTGAAGCATCTGACGAAGGAATTGAAAAACAAAGCGAACTAATGAACGAACTACAAATCTGAATTAGAGGAAGAGATTGAAATGAGTGTAGCTGGAAAAGCAAGAATCTAGATTCTAAATTGAAATATTGATGAAGAAAGTGATGAAAAAAGAGGGGACTTTAAGCTAAACCTCACGAGTCTAACTATCAGCAACTTTTAACTAAAATTAAAGCTGGCTGGGGCAGTTTTGAGAAGCGTTTTCATATCTCAAAAGACAGAGTTAAATGACATTGAAGCTAAAGGGCTAAATGTAACCGAAACTTAAATTATTATAAAGTCCAGATTCAAGATTCTAGACAGAAAAGAAGTGACAAAATTGTGCAAGATGGAGAAGTTAATGAAAAGTTACATGGCCTACAAGCTAAAATCAACAACTTTTAAAGTCGAAAGGTATCAGCACGATGAGAGAATCAAACTTGGAGTAGAATAAAGGCCGTCTAAAATTTAATAAGCGGGCGGAAATGGATGAGAAAATTATGAAAAGCCTATAAAACTGGTTGAAAGGAATCAACAATTACCACGAGATGGAAGCAGTACTGCAATTAAAAATGGACACAAAAAATAATTTTTATCATACGACGTTAAGGAATAAATCGCAAAAACCTAGTTCAGCTAAGCTACTTGCGCGTAAACCATCCTCTTCTAGATCACTTCAAGATCTAATAGTTTATAAGTGATATTCATGATTGCGATGTGCAGCTTGCAGCTAAGAAAAAGCTTAGAAGACAGTCTAGGTAATGTCTAAGTCTCAAATAATTAAAATTCATAAGATGGAGATCCTAACTTTAAAAGAAGTGAACTGATTTAATGAAGGAAAAGCCAGGAATGAAAGCGTTAGAAACAGACAAAACAGAAAGCAAGTCGCTTGGTATAGCTGCGGAAAAACTTGTAATTTTCCATGCAACTTCAAGGTGCCAAAAAAATAGCAGATCTGTGTCACCTTCAATGACAATTAAGCGGGTAAATCAATAAACAATTTCAAACCGAAAGCTAGCTCCCACAACCAACTGAAGTCTATTCGAATTATACAACACGGCTGGTATATAAACGGTAGGAAACACATCCTCTCCATAAATGCTGAAACGTTACAATCAATTTCAAGGAAACTTAGATTTATAAGCCTTTGCTTATAGTATCACTGTTTTGTAGTAAAAATTTTTTAGCCGTAATTCTGCATTAGCTGATGAAGAAATCATGATCATAAGAAAAAAATCACAGAAAAGAGCATTTCAAAAGAAGAGCTACATACTGAAAAAATAATGCATATCCTGCTGCTGGTGAAAAAGTTGTACTTGACAGTGAGGCGAATAACTAGGGAATCGAAGGTGCGTTCTCTCAGCTGACTGTTGTCAAAGTTTGGAAAATACAGTGTGGTCAACTACACTGCTATCACTTTTTTCTAAGGCCGATTACTCTACACTTAGATGTCTTGATATCTTGCACAATATATGGCACGCTTGCGAAGCTACGATTTTAACATTGAGGTACAAGATGTTCTCTTTAAAAATCCTGTGAGTTGGAGTGCAGATACTCTACTAAAGCTAAAAGGCTAACACATATAGATTCCAATGAAGATGGGTCAGTAGTCAGAAAGGTTCTTCGACGGTACTAGACAAAATATTTCAAGTCAAATGGCTTCCAAAATCAAAATATTAACTGAAAGTTGGTGGAATAGTCTGGAGCTGGTAAATAGTAGATACCTACATCGTACCTAAGAATTCAAGCAACTTTAAATGTACTCCCACCGTCTAAAGAGAAAGAGCTCATAAAAGAATTCCAGAATGTTCTTAGTGCTGATTATATGTGTTAGACAAAATCCTAGAGAAACTAAAACAATAAGCTGGATAACGAACTGCAGACATTGTATTACCACTCAAGGCCGAAAACAACTTTAAAAGTTGTACTTTGGTGCTCTATTTAAGTAAATAACGAAGGACGGATGTTCAACGACCATTTCTAATAAGCGACACTGGCCAGAAGTTAATGCTATAACTAAGCAGGAGACCAAAACCAATAAAACTACATTCCGAGCAACCTAGAAATTTCAAATTTACCACGCTCAAAGACTTGTGCGAGTTATATAAAATCAGGAGAACCAAAACAACGCCGCTTCATTTGTAGTCTGATGGCATGGTGGAGAATTTTAATCATACAATAGAAGAATATTAAAAAAAAAAATAGTAAATATGGACTAAAAATGCTAGGACGTACGCATTTTACTAGCATACACATCAGCTATACAAGACTCCACGGCATGCGTAGCCGAATTAAAATGGCCAATGACAAAGTGAAAGCTTTATTTAAATAGTCTAAGAAAACAGAAGGTCAGCTGTAGCAACCAACATAATGGAAAACAAAAGAGAGATTAAACAATGGGAGTCAGAATTCAAAAATATACAACAGCTTTAGATCAAGACTCTAGGGCGTCTAAGGCGATTGGTAAAATATGCAAGAGAAGCTGTTATGATTATGCGGGATGAACAGATCATACATGTGTGCAACGCTTGATTCTTTCTTTTAATTATAAGCTGGAGTTATGGTTGGAAAAATGAAAGATAAGCTCATCACTATTAACAATCATGCAATTACTCAACAACCCGAAGTTGAATAATTTGATAAGCATGTTTTCTATCAAAAATACTTAATCCATCAACCAATCAAATTTAATTAAAAATTATGGCAACTCAATAATATTTGTGTTGCCATTATTATATATAAAAGAATTAACGGTTTAAAAAAACAAACAAAAATCTCCATTTATAAAACGCTGAGTACAAAAAAATATCACTATAAAATGAGAGCACATATCGTACTACAAAACGGTGCTTTCAAATATGAGAGAAACAAAAACAGTGTTTCACTCTTTTGTTTTGTTTAATTTGTGTGTACACAATGCATGTTTGTAAGCAGGCTTACATATGACTACACATGTGTGTTTCTTAATTGTTTTATGTGTGTGGCAGAAATATGAAAAGAGAAATAAATGCCAGAGCGAAATATTTACGTAAGAAATTACCTAAAAAATTAATGTTTTTAATAAGAAATTAATTAATTATTTAAGGATTATAATCGTTGAAAAAGACATTAAAACATTATTTTAAGCAACATTTAGCTATTTTACTAAAATAATAGATATGCAAGATTATGCCATATGCATGATGATGGTGACGTAGATTGTTCACTGTTTAAAGAAAAAAATAATACATTTCTCTCTCTCTCTCTCTCTTATATAGCTGTAAATTATTAGCTAATAATAACACATGGCGTTACGTCATTTGTGTTACATGCTCAGAAAAATTTTAATTTTATGTGCGAAATGCCGTAATTTTGTATTTCTATCATTCTTGATATTCATAAAAAGTATTTTGTTAATAAGCCTCTTTAGAAAAAAAAAAAAAATAACCAAACTTTATGAAAAATTTCTCTAAAGTTTACGTTAATTTTTTTTAATCAGAATGTAGCCTCTAGTTTAAAAAAGAAAGATAAAAAATATTACCTAAGTATATGACATACATATATTAACTGCTTTAGTAAAGGATATACGACCAAATTAAACTTGTTTCCTTTCAGCTCTGTAATGAGATTGCGTGAGACATTTTTTAGTAGTTTCAGTTACCGATCTGTGTAAGATGGGAAGGTTGAAATATAAGTTGAGTTTTATGTTTTTGCATTTACGACTATTACTTCACATATATTTATAACAATCATAAATTTTGTATTGGACCCATGGGGACCTATAACTTAATATATATGAGTTAATTCACTTTGTAGTTTCTTCTTAAAAAATATAAAGGTTACTGTTTGCTCAATATCTGTTTCTCAATATCCTAATTTTAGTTATTTTTTAACTATCGTTATGGCCCTCAAAATAAAATAAACATGCACCTGCGCATTAATGAAATTTACGAAAAAGAAACAAATTTATTTAATAAAAAGTGGGCGTGCCAAAAAATTGAAATCTCAGCCAGAGTTAAAAGATGGTGTGCACAAAATTTAAGAAAATTAAAAAAAAAAATAAATTTTCATCAATAAAAAATTGACTCAAATTGCTTTGTTAAAAGTGGGCGTGGCCAGCTCATAAAAATATAACAAGCTTTCTTAACGTATAAAAAACGAGTAATGAGTTAAAAAATAACCAATTAAATTTTATTTTTTAAAAATGGGCGTGGCGAAAATAAAAGTATGTAATATAAGCTGATCTTGTTACAAATTTTTATGAAATTTCAGAAGAATCTTTTGAAAAACAAAAATTTGTAATCACTCAAAAACATATAAAAAAAATTTTTTTAAGTGGGCGTGGCCTGTACAAAAATGTAGAGAAATCTATGGAAAAAAGATTTTTTAATCATTAAAAAATCAATTTAAAAATATTTTATTAAAAAGTGAGCATGGCGGATATGAAAAAAACATGTCAATCAATCTTGCTTCAAACATAGAGAAAAAAATTAAATGAAATTTCACAGCAAAATTCATTAAATAATAGATCAATCTTAGGATCACAGGTTCTATTTCTGACTACCCTCTGGGAGCGATTGCCTGTTAAAAAATTTTATCTTAGAATTAATTTCTAATATTATATAAATATTAATAATAATAATAGAATTTCAATTAATTTAAAAATATCAATGTTAAAATTTTCACAGCAATCTGTTCAGAAATAAAATTTAAAATATTAAAAAATAATTTTTAATGTTTTCATTAAAAAATGGACCTGTTAAAAGCAAAATTATATGGCAATATTTTTAATTATGTTTTTTAAACTTCAGATAAGTCTACTGAAAAATATTCTTTTAATCATTTATTTGTTAGTTTATTTGACCTTTTTATTTTTAATCACAATGGCTAATTTATTAAGCTTGAGGTCGTATTGTATTTTTATATCGATATTTCGCTCCAACTTGCGAAGCTTCTTCAAGATATAATTATATATTTATAATTTATTTTAATCATTAAAAAAACAATTTTAGTTTTTTTATTAAAAAGTGGGCGTGGTCAGAGCAAAAATTAAGGCCGCGTATGACACAATATACAGAAGGTGTCTATGAAATTTCATAAAAAATCTATGGCAAAAAGTTTTTTAGGAATAAAAACCAATTTAAATTTTTTTTTAAGTGGGCGTGGCTAGTATTGACGAATATGGCGATATTTGTGAGAATATGAGGATCGTATGTTTATAGTTTTGGAGCAATACGTTTTTAAACAAAAAGGAAGAAATTAAAAATATTTAGCTGAAAAGTGGGCGTGTCCGGTATAAAAGTATAGTGCAATTTCTTTAAGCATGTGGAAATCGTATGTGTAAAACTCAAGGAAAACTAAGTGAAAACGGGGTTTTAATTAAAATAATTAAATATTACTTTTTTTAAGTGGGCGTGGCTGGTACAAAAATGTAACACGATCTTATAAATAACACACATAAATTCACATATGTATTTCACTGCTTTGTTTTCACTGTTTGGTATTGCTTATTACAGCTTATTACAGTATGCTGGCAATACTGTTATTTAAGTCTGCAGAGTTGTTTTCACGAAAGAACGTAAGTCGAAACGTTGCAATTGAGAACATTTTCTGTAAATGGTACCGTAATCATTACGTAGACGCATTTGAATATTGCATGCCTTTTAAAAACCCTTCATGTTGAATGCAAGGTGTGCAACTGCTAAATTAAATGTTGCAATTTATACTCAGTGAACGAAGTTTGTCATGCGCAAAATTTACTTTTTGCTTTGTAAACGAATGTTTTGAGTATGAGGTTCCCTCTTTGTGGTTCGTACAATTTGCTTACTGCTTCAAGCAAAGGCGGAGCCAATTCGGCTTTCTCATTTAGTTTCTTTTTTTATTTATATTTTTCTTTTTGAAGAAAGGCACATGATAACTAAATAAATAAAAAAATGTAGGTTCCAAAAATGTACCTACTTTTTGTGAACAAAGAGGGATGTTTGGTTTTTTGTCAAACTATTTGGCACAACAAACTCTTACGCACATAACAAAAGGTAGTATGTAAATGAATGATGAATTGCAGGCTGCTGAGTAAGGAGCACGCGAGCGACATGTTCTTGAAGAACTGTGGGCGCTCCAAAAAATGCTTAACAACGATGCGGTTTTCAATGCAACCAAGATGTCTTTCTTGAAAATGGGCAGTTGGCATGGGTGAAGCATGTTGAGTGGTTTGATGGTTGGGTGGTGTTGTTGTTAAAAGAAAATAAACTTCAATTAGCATATTTTGCTGTTGTTGTTTTTATTCACTTGCAGTTTTTTCTGTTGTTTTTAGTTTTTGTTTTGAACCCTTGAAATGTCGTTATGCAAGTTTCACGAAAATAAAATGTTGGTAGGCGGGCGTTTCTTACGTTATATACAAATAATTGTCTCCAAAAACAAAAAAACAAATTTCTTTACCGCTAACAAATAACAGCTATCACAACAAAATGTGTAAATGAATGTGTATCCTTATTTGTGCAAGCACCAATCCATTTGCATATCAGATACCTACCTATGTATCTCATAGATACATTTACTTGCTGAACATTTCGCCAAATCATAATGAAAATATTTAAATATTTAAAGGGACATCATTCTAATGTGCATGTGCATGTGTATGGGTTTCGTACATATAAAAATTATTAAGCAACCCTTGCACATACATAGTATGTGCGTATGTATGTATGGCTGTATTTGTTATGTATACACGACTTGTCGAATAAGAAAACGTTCTGTTGTGGTTCATTTACATACATATTTAGTAGGTATTTTGCATGTGCGCTGGCAAATATAGTTCCAGCTATTACGATCATGGAAAGGTATTTAGAGAAATACAATTGGTGCATTTCAATTTATGCCATTTCCGATCAGAAAATACAAACTCACGAAAACTAAATACTGGGAAAGCGTTATTCGTTTCTTGCCTTCATTTTTAATGTGAAAAATCCCAAGTGTCCTTTCAAAATAATCGTTATTTGAAGGAAATTTCGGTGAATACATTTTGACTATTACGAGTGTCTGTAACATACGAGTAGACGAACTCACAGCAACCTTATATAGAAACGTCAGGCGGTGCATATCCTACACTGTAATCGTTAAGACACAGGTCTACAGAATGAGGTTTTATTTGTGGTGTGTGAGGTTTCATAGGCATTTTGAATATAAAAGAGGAGGTTAAGCAATATAATTTCCACTAACTCAAGAACTAGCGTTTTGATTAAACTTTTAAAAACATTTAGGAATCGCCTATAAAATACCCTTTAAATTATATTAATACCAAAAACTTACTATTCTTATAGCTTCTGAAATATTCTTAATTTTTTGTAAAAAAAAAAATTTTAAGAAAAATTTCAGTTTTTTTCTAAAAAAAAAATTCATTAAAATTTTAAAATGACCCAAATCTCAAATACTGTTCATAATATTAATACCTTCATAGGATACAAATAAAATGAGCCCCATTTCATTAACATAAATTCAGAAGTTCTAAATTAATTCACAATTAAGCAGTAGCCCATAAAACCATGCGCCTTAAATTTTTTTTTTATATTTTAAAATAACATAAGCGGGGTCTTAGATCCTACTCACTAAATTATGAATAAATGAATGAATGAATTAAGCTTAAGAAAAACTGGGACCGCCAAATTGTTTAGTTCACTGAATATTTTTCAATTGATCTTAGAACGAGTTCCAAATTATCAGAGCCTCTTGCTTAATCTACATAATAGAGCAGAGCACATTACATAGATTTTGTTGATTTTAAATGTTTTTAAAAGGACTTAAGAACGGGTTCTAAATTATGCACAGTCGCCTGCCTACTTGGCAGCTTAATGTACAAAAGAAAAAAAATTACTTTGGAATATTATAACAAAAATAAAAGACATTTTCTTAAGTCAAATTCACCCACTTGTTCCGAACAAAATTTTTGTCCGTACAAAATTTTTTGTCCGTACAAAATTTTTCTTATATGCACTTAAAAATGTCTCAGACAAAGAGAAAAATTTTATATAAAAAAATTTTCTACCGACATAAATTGATTGAGCTCTTTGAGATAAAACAAATAGAAAACGCACAATCAAATAATTTAAATTTTTTGTTGGCAAAAAGTATATAGAAAATTGTATATAAAAAATATTGCATGGACAAAAATTTTTTCCGGAAAGAGTAAGTGAATTCAACTTTAATATGAAGCTTTTTATAATAAAAAAACACATAATCGATTATTTTTTTTTTTATCCGCACAAAAAAAATTTTTCACAGAACCTAAGAACGAGTTAAAAATTATCCGCAATCACCTGCCTACTTTTTTTTTTTTAGTTTGCTAAGTATTAACAAAAATAAAAGGCATTTTTTTTAAGTCAAATTCAGCCACTTGTTTCGAACAAAATTTGTGTCCATACAAAAATTTTTCATATGCAGTTAAAAATATCTCTGAAAGAGACAAAATTGTATATAAAAAATATTGTACATACACAAATTTTCTCCGAAACGAGTGAACTTTAATATTATACTTTTTGAAATAACAATTGAAATTGAATAATTTAAAATTTTTGTCCGTACCAAAATTTTGTCCACACAAAATTTTTTATATGCATTTTGAAAAGTCTGAGAAAAAGAGATCAAAAATTATATTTAAAAATTTTTCTAAGGAACGAGTATGTAAATTCAGCTTCAAGACAGATTGGCATTTTCTTAAGTTGAATTCACCTACTTCGTTCGGAACAAAGTTTTTGACCACACATAGTTTTTTTATATGCAGTTAGAAATGTCTCCGATAATGAGGCAAAATTATATATGATAAAAAATATTGTACGGAGAAGTATTTTTTTCGGATAGAGTGCTCTTTGAAATAAAAAAAAATAGCAAATGCACAAACGGATAATTTAAAATTTTTGTCCACACCAAATGTTTTTAAATGCATTTTGAAGTGTCTCTGAGAAAGAGAGACCAAAAATTGGACATAAAAATTTTTTACGTACAAAAATGTTCAAAACAAATACCAGTAATTTTTCTTAAGACTTTGTAATGATTGAATTTTAACAAAAATGACCGGCATATCCAACTTTCGACCGTATGCAAGACGAGACCATAAGACATGTACTTGTAGATCATCTATTCTTAGACTTTCCGTAGGCAAAAACTTTTTTGGCTTCCACAGAAATACGAGAGTTCTCATTGAAAAGATTGGCTTCATCTGAGGTCTAAATCTTAAACAAAATGCAAAAGATCTCCAAAGTCGCATTATATAAAGCTCAATAGAAAATATTAATTCATTCAACTATAATTATGAATTTAATTAGCTTTAACGCTCATCAAATGTAAATGAAAAAATACACCTCCTGTAGGCACACACAGACATTTATGTATACCCTACATAACCTCCATAATTTCTTTCTTGTTTCATTTTTAGAATTGAAACTGTACGACAACGCCTTAAAGTTGGATATCTCCAACTTTCAGCATATGAACATACGGATAAGCACAAAGGGCAAACGCCCTCTCAGAAGTTTGACGCCTAGTGATAAAGTCCATGCGATACAGCGTATACATGATGGCGAATCGAAAGCTTCTGTGGCGCGTGATATTGGAGTGCCAGAGTCAACGTTACGGGGCTGGTGCAAGAATGAGGATAAACTGCGTTTTATGTCTCGTCAGTGTGCAGCTGGCAAAATGGGTGAAGAGCTATTGATGGACAAATCGGGGGGCGATGCAAATATTATGGGTGGGCTGCAAGAGAAAAGGCAGCGGTTAGAAACCCAGATGCCCTTAAATTTTTCCAATAAAATTAAATTTGATGAATTGACTACATTTAAGCGAAATTCTTTGACTGGCTTAGATTTTGGCGGCAATAAATCGATGAAAGATGTTGGCACTTACCACGCAGCAGCAGCAGCAGCAGATTATGCAGCATTTAATGGCTCAGCAAAAAATAAAATGTTTGGAGCTGATGTTGCTTTATCGACAGATCCCTCTATTGCCGCCATAAGTCCCTTGTCAAGTTTGTCACATCTTTCGGGCTTGAGTGGGCTATCGCAGTCACCCTTAGCCATTAGTTTTACCGAGCTGACATCGAATTTAAATTTATTGGCCCAACTAAATCCTGGCTTGGCTGCCATGTCAAATCTCAATAATTTACGGGCTGGCAATTTGAAAACAAAAACTCCAACACATAATCCTCGTAGCGAGTCTGCCGAAAGACAAACTTGTCTGTCAGTTAAAAACTGGGCCAAGCAAAAACCTCCCACACCCACACCATCCGACTCCTCCTCGTTTGAGCTTAATGCCAGTCAAAATGATGTGGCCAAAAGTCAATTAAAAGCACCAAATGCGGCTCTTATGCTGCCACAATTAGGCGCAAATATGTGTGCTCTGCCTTCCTTACCCGAAGATCCACTACTCTATTGGCTAAAATCCCAACAGGCTATTTTAGGCTTAAATAATCTCTACCCACCAGCCCCACCCACTCTGGGCGCTGAAAGCCCACCCATACGCTCCTCAACTCCCCAGCAGCAGATTTTGAATGCCAGCTCGCCTCCTATTATTCCCTCGCCTCTAACACCATCTTCCACACCTTCTGGCAGCTTAGATGACAAAAACTCTATATGGTTCAATTGGTATAAGGCTTTTGGGGCTAGTCTCAATTCCTTATCACCAGCTGTTGCAGCGGCTACTCTACAAAAGAACTCAACACAAGAAACAAAGCCTTGTGGGAGTAATATCGAGGCTTTGGAAAGTATGCAAAATCAAGTGGTTGCCAAAAATGAATTTGAAAATATTTTATACTCACAACTCACCAAGGACCCGTACCCCAATCCAGCAATGCAAAATTACTTAGCAGTCGAACAGAGAAATTTCGAATTGGCTCACAATGTGGATGTAACATATAAACCAGAGGATCTGTCGGCTAAAACAACAACTTTAGTGAAAAGTCCTCTACCCAGCCCTCTGCCGACTACAGCTCCAGCTGCTGAACAAAAAAGAAAACAAAATAATTCAAATCATAACAGTGAGACACCAAGTCCCATACAAATAGCCACTGAGGAAGGCGATTTACAAGAGTCAAATGAAACCAAAAACGATGTGAAGAGCAGCGTGGCCGAGTGTAGGGATGTGCTGGATAGTCTGCTCTATGAGATCAACAATAGCAACAATAAGAAAAATCACAACATTAATGGCAGTCACTGTATTTCTTCCACCGTTAGTGAATCGGACTCTAGTGAGAACAGTGAACAAAACCAGGCAGATGAGTGCTCCTTTATGGACAATAACAACCACAACTCAAACAAAGCAAATGTAGAAGAGCAAGACAAAGGTGGCGACTCAAATGGCACTGAAGAAATGGATGCCGATTCCCGGGAAGCTATTACGCATGGTGAAAAATTTTTACAATGGCTTGAGAACTGCAGCAATCCCCGGGTCACAGCGGTGCAACTTATGCAGCTTAGGTTTCTAATAACTTCCATTAAGACAGCCGTAGAGCCAAAATCAAATGCCAAGGAATCATATTATCTAAGCACAGCTATCGAAATAGATGATTCCTCAGAAGATAGCAACCGTTCAAAAATTCGACGTCGCAAATAGAAACAACCCAAATTGGCTACGTTAGGCTAAACACAAAAACAGGCTGCACACAACTATCATTCACCCTAAACGATCGACTAAACTATAATTCACAATAACAACAAATAATGAGGTCCTTAAGAGTTCTAAGCGGGTGTAGCCTTGAATACTTTCAAACCACAGAAAATCATCATTAACAACAACAAACAAACCAACAAACTGTATTAAATGAGCTTTTTAAGTTTTATCGAATAGAAATTATTAAGAAAAAAAGTAGCAAGTAAATTCTGAATAAAAATATTTTATAAACTTGATTTTTGTATGAATTCGTTTGATGAATTCAGATAAACCAAGAAAAGAAGAAAATAAAAACAATTTTTAAGCCAATTAAAAAAATTTTTAAATAAAAAAAGTTAAATACATATAATTACATTTTTAATTGCTCTAATTTGAGTCGTTAGTTTTGAAAGTGATATAAGTCCGCTTTTTGAAAAAAATGAGTCAGTGGTAATTTTAGCAAGATCTAGACATCATTCAACTAAAACTAGCCTTGACTGTTTTTTTTTTCAAAAAAATTGACTTATACCACTTTCAAAGAAAACCGCTCATTTCATTAATAAAAATATTTTGTTTAGTTGAGTTATTTAGTTTAAATAAACATTTTAAAATAAAACAATTGAAATAGTTAATTGGTTTAATTAAAAAAATTAGTCAATATGACAAAAATATTTTAATTAAAATTTTTCAACTAAAATTAGAGTTAGATAATTTAAAAAAAAAGTAAACTTATACTATTTTCACATAAAAATCTTTCATTTCATCAATAATATCAATTTTGTTTAGTGTGATTAAAAATTTAATTAAAGCAATTAAAAAATTTAATGAATGTTCCAAAAATATTTTAATTAATGTTTTTAATTGGCTTAAAAATTTTTTTTCTGTCAAAAACTAGTAATTTTTGAGAAAGGAATCTAACAGCCAGGCCCTCTAAAAACGAACGTTAGCTTCCTTGATTAAAACTAATTTTTGTGTTTTATTTTTGTTATCAAAACAAAGATAATCGCTTCCATAATCCCTAAAGTATTTTACATATCCTTGAATTACATATAAAAAGATGTAAGACCATGACGAATCTTATAATACCCTCTTTCACAATAGTAGTAAAATAAAATTATTGGTTCCATCAATCAATCAGCCCACACATACTCATATCAATAATATCAACTACATACATATATACGGAGCTTTTATAATTTAATGTTCTCTCATATAGTTAACTTAAATAAAATTCTAATTTTAATATTAAAATATTTATTATGTACTTTAAATGTAAATTAAATGAAAATTGAAAATTTTAAAATAGTAAAACTTATTTAGCAAATATAAACGCCTAGAGCATTTAGGTTATTGAAATTGTTTCTGTTAAGCGGCCCATACACACTCAAGTTCATTCTAAGTCTAGTGGTAAAGTCAGGGAAAGCTGAATCAAACCACAAAAAACAATCACATATATTACGTAAGTTGTTTAAAATTGCATTAAACTGAAGTCAAGAATGATAAAAAAAACAAGGTTCCGCATTCAGAGCCTTGTTTCTCTGTTTACAAAAGTCATCTGATCATTGTGACGAAATTGGAGAACTATGTACTCGTATAAGAAAACAACTAGAGAACATTATGCAATTAATTGTTGTTTATAAAAAAAATTAATTTTTAAAGTTACAAAACAGAAAAGTGTAGTGCGTAGTGTTCAATTTTCATAATGACAACAACTCATTGGGGTATCTAAGAATAAAGACTAAAAATTTGCCCTATTGCTTGAATTTACTTTATTCCCATTAAAAATATTTTCGAGCTAGCACGGCTTTACAATGGATAGATGTTAGTAAAGTGGCTAAATTTGATTAATAGTTTTAGCATCAGGTAGCATTAATTATGGTGTTTGCCAATGCGTTTCATACACACTCAATTTTAATACTAATGCCTGGAAATTTGGAAATTTTTTTAGTATAAGCATAAGAAGTAAGAATGATAGCAATAGAAAGATGTCAAAGAAGTGGGTGGGATAAAGAGGGGAGGTAGGAGAAGAGAAAAAAACTGAGTATGTAACTTAAGCCAATTGCTTTTTTTAATGAACCCAACCCCGGCAGTCAACAGCACAGTAAGTTCCCCTTCACGCAGATTCTCCAGTGCCTGACAAAAACAGAGAATGTGTTCCACGGTTTCTCCTCCTTCTCCTTCTCCTAACAACTTCTAGTCATTTTTTATTTGACCTGTTATCCTCGCCAAAACTGCAGTGTAGTTAAAAAGTCATAAACAAATTTAATATTTTTTAATAATTTTTGAAATTTTTTTAGGTTTAAAAATTTATAAAAAATAGAAAGCATTCAATGCTTCACATTTGCGTTATGTATTCGGAAAGTCTTGTTTAATAGCAATAAAATAAACCCCAAATTTATGAAAATGGAGGAGGAAATACTAATTTTATTCCAACAAAAGTGTAAGTACCCAGTTTAAAAAAAAAATTATGTAAGTAAAAAGGCTACATATGGCAGCCTATAAAGTATTCGACTTAGCGATATCTGTCTGTCCGTCTAGTCGTTGAAATCAACTTTTTGCAGTCCCTAGACAACGCACAGAAAAGTTTAGCAAACCAATCTATCACTATCTTTAGCTGGCTATTGAAATTCAGCCCAATCGGTCAATGAAAATGGCTACTCTCTATATATTTTTAACATTTTTCTGAGTGCGTTTTTTATACAGGATGTCCGCCTCCATTTTGGTAAGCATTAGACTTGACAGTTCATATTTGGCAGTCGTGAAGTAGACGCGTGGCAAATTTATTATATTACGTTAAAACATTTTACCAAAATCAATCATCGATTACTGTGACGATGAGAAAGTTACGTGAAATTTTTGGGAGAAACAACGTGCCACCAAAACGCACTATTTATCGTGCAGTGAATGATTTCGAACAAAGAGGGTTTGCAGGGGATAGGCCCAAGCATGGACCACAACGTAGTGCTAAATCGGCTGAAAACATTACTGCTGCTCAAGAAAGTGTTCAAAACAATCCATCAACCTCAATTCGACGCCGTGCTCAGGAGCTTGGTTTTCAAAGAACAACTTTGGGCACAATTTTGCACAAGGATTTGCTTTTGTTTCCATATAAGATTCAGTTGACACAAGAGCTTCTTGAACAAGACCAAAATTTTCGTTGCTCATTTAAATCTGCTTTTTTGGTTTTCTATGGAAGTATTTAAGCTACACAAGTGCATGATGTGTGTGTATACTTTTGAATTAACGTAAGCGCGCATAAACGAAAACAAGCAGTCATGCTTATATGTACATACGTGTGGGGTCAGGGCACGCATCGAACCTGTGTTCTCCAGATTAATAGATTAGCACACTATCCAATAGCTGTGGATACCCCAGAATGAAGAGAGAACAAAAGGGAATTGCTGAGTACGAGCAAGTTTGTAACCTTTTCCTTTCTCCTCTCTCCTCTCTTCTACAAAGTCAAGAATTGCTGTGTGTGATCCTGGTCTTATGACAACATCTATTGGTGAAACTTAAACTGGGCAGCACTGTAAACATTTTAATAGGAGTCAAGAAAAAACTTTACGCAGACCCATTGTTAACAATTATTACGTGCTGAGCATCTACACTACAAAATTGTTACACTTAAAAGAAATAGAAGCACAATATGCCAACTTTTAATAACAAGAAATCTTTCTCTTTCTCTCTTTGCATTGCAAAATTCAGTTGCTTGCTCTCAGGTTAATGAAAGAAAATTATTAAAAAAGTTTTGTTACCTTTTCTTTAGGCCCATACTGAGTATGCGTACAATTGCTTGAGTTAACTTGCACACACACATACACCCATGCATTTGTAAAACTCCATGATTTCAGTTAAGAGAGAAAGTTAACAGAAACTTACTTAAGTTAAAACCAGAATAACAAAAAAAATATTGTTGTGATCGTGGCTGTAAATCAAGTCAGTCGTCTGTAGATTTAAGTAAGCTAATGTTGATTAATTAAAAATAGGTAAAGAAAGTGTGAAAATTTGTTTAATATATAAATGAATGTCACCACTAGTAATACGATTAAATAGAAAAAAAATTTAAATTAAAATTGACAAAAAAATATTACAAGTGGCACTAAAATGTCCCAGCATCAACATAACCAAAACCAAAAAAGGTAAGTTTTTCTCAAACGTCTACAAAAAAAAAAAGAAAAAAAACCAGTCTAAATAAGAGGTTTTCAAATATCAAGTGAATCAAGTAGTTCACTCAAATGAACAGTAACATATGCTTTGGGACTAGCATTTATTATGGTTTGTTGAATAAAAACTCAATACTTTTCTGTCGCACATGTGTCGTTCGCTAGCGTTTTATATTTGACTAGCATTTAACTCGCTATTTCGTCAGCGATTTATGCACCATACCGTCGCTAGCTTTTTTCATACCAATAAAATGAAAAGGTATCAATAAAGTATGTAAAATGTACCATTTTATTGATTTTTCTAGTTACTCAGCACAGTTTGAGCTCTTTATGATAAGTCTAGATTCGTTAAAAAATTAAAAAGTACCATTTTCTTATCTTAATTATTTTTCACCTTGCCCGGAACAATTTGAGGCCACTCTAACAGTTATAAGTTCGTTAATACTAAAATATTAAAAAGTACCATTCAAATCAATAAAAAGTGTTGTTGTGGCTCTTAATGATTTTTTACTTTGTTGTCAGTATGTAAAATTCAAAAAGTACTAATAAAATCAAAAAAGTACTATTCTGTCCTATTTATTATTTTTCACCTTGCTTAAGACTATTTGAGCCAAATCTCATAATTTTAGATTCCTTAATAATAATATATGAAAAAGTACCAAAAAAAATAATAAAAAGTACAATATGTCCCCTTAATGATTTGTCACTTTAGTGTGCACCATTTGAGCCCAATATTGTACTTCTAGGTTTGTTTACATTAAAAAATCTAAAAGGGAAATTAAAATTAATTTTTACTTTGCTCAGAAATGGTTGACCCTAATAACGTACTTCTATATTCTTGGTTAATAACAAAATATCAAAAAGTACCAAATATATAAAGAAGTACCTTTTGTCTTTGCTTAAGACCGAACTCGATTCATTTACACTAAAAAATCAAAAAGTACCATCAAAGTTAATAAAAAAAGTATCATATTGTTCTCTTAATGATTTTTACTTTGATCAGGTCCGTTTGATCCCAATATCGTTCTATAAATTGCCTGTTAAGCTGTGGAGATCATATGCTCTCTTTTGGATAATCCATCCAGAATTTTTAGAATAAATAAATCCCGTTTGTGTAAATTACGAGAGTCGTTCTCTTAGACGTATTTAGGTCAAGCCACTTAGCGCTGTTTACGTCACCACAATGATACTCTTTCTTGATCAAGGCCATTGTTGGCCTTTGCTTTTGTGGTTTTTTCTTACTAATTATTTAATACAATTTTTTTAGAAATTGGCGCTTTATTTTCTCTGTAGTTCTGCTCTTAACTATTGCCACACGTTATTATAAAGTCACAGAGCCTGATCATGTATGGTAAGATCATGTTATGATTTTTGAAAAGAAATACTTTAACAGTAAAACAAAACTTTCTTAAAGTTGGGATGAAACTCACTTTGGAAAAATGGCCAGTTGGTATATTAATCGTACATTTTTCTTTGATGTTCATCCACCATTGGGAAAAGTGAGTATATAGAGACGACCACAAAACCAAAGCGAATCTATACACGGTGATGGCACCCCAACAATCATAAGTTTCTTGCAAATTTTTTAAACCAGTTTTTTGTGGTTTGGTCTATGAAATTTTTAAATTTCCAATTTAAATAAACTTTGACAATTTGAAATAAAGCAGCTGTTGAGCGAATTCGCTAGTGCGGTCACCAAATTTAATCTCATTATGACTTCATTAGTTACATTTTCCAAATATGACAATTCGAAAGAAAATGAAGAGCGTATTCACTAATGTGGTCAGCTTGTATAGATTCGCCTTGACAGTTACCATTTCCTTGTAAACTGTTTTAAAGTACATTTTTTAGATGCTTATTGGCCTGTCAGGCTATTTAACAGGCTACAATGGTACCTACCCTTTTGAGAAACCTGGTGATAAATACAATGGAACTCATTACGAAGGAATGCGTTATGTAAGTAATATTAAAAATTTCAGAATACATACTGGCTTATAAGCCCATAAAACAAAGTCTGTTTAGTCTAATACACCCAAAATTATAATTGGAATTGGTAGTGGGAACGAGGCACCTGGCCCCTAAATAATCCCATTGTGACCCTATTCTCTTGTTACAAAACTTCTACTTTGTTACCTTTTTTTTCATTTCAAGTTTTGCACTACCCTGGGAGCTTTAATAGTGCCAATGGCTTTTGAGTCTGTCTACGATTTAACAAATTCCTTAGAAGCAGCTACTGTGGCAGCTGCCTATTTAATTTTTGGTAAGTTTGCCTACCACCCACTCAATCATTTTATTTTGAAATAAAAATTTATACAAAAACAGATGTAGGACTGCTCACCTTAAATCAGTACATACTGCTGGATCCGATTTTACTATTCTTTATGACTGGCTCAGTGTGGGGCATGGTAAAAGTGTCAAAGACCACTAATAATGGACAATCGTACACTTGGCAATGGTGGCTATGGCTCTTTCTGACAGGCACTATGTTGGCAGGCACCATTAGTGTCAAATTTGTGGGCTTATTTGTTGTTTTGCTAGTGGGCTTGCACACAATTAAGGAACTGTGGCTTATTTTGGGGGATTTAGAAAAGCCTTTTGTAGGTTATTTCAAAAACACTCAAAGAATTGCTTTTATTAATTCCATTTTCTGAAATATTTAAAGTTGGAAACTATTAAACAGTTCCTGTGCCGTGCCGTGGCTCTCATTTTATGGCCTTCTTTGCTCTATATGGCCATATTCTACACTCATTTGAGGATATTAAATCGTAGTGGCAACGGAGATGGTTTTTACAGTTCAGCCTTTCAGTCGCATCTAATTGGAAACTCTTTATACAACAGCAGCATGCCCAGTGATGTTGCATATGGATCTATAGTCACAATAAAGAATCAAAAAACTGGCGGGGGTTATTTGCATTCACATTTTCATTTGTATCCGAAAGGATTTGGAGCCAGACAACAACAGGTACTAGCAAAAAGAAAAAAAGAAAAAAATTGTGAGCCAATTAAAAACTTTAATTAAAAAAAATTTTATTTAAAATTTTCATTGATTTAATTAAACTTTTAATCAATATGACAAAAAAAAAATTTATTGTAAAGGGTGTCTCAGTAAGAGTGCTTCTTATCATTTAAAAATAAAAACACTTAATTTTTGAGGGAGTTGTGATTTTTTTTATTGGTTTTGTAAAAAAGACTTGGAATAAAATATCTCAAATTTTGGAAAAAAGTCCTTTTCATGGTGAACACACAAAATTGTCAAATTTTTGGCTCAAAAAATCCTTGTGAAATCCAGGAGAAACAAATGCACCCACAACGAGCAACTGTTTGGTGCGGATTTTAGTCAGGTCTTATCTTGACTGAGAACCGCATGATAACGGAGCTCTTGTAGTCTCAACTGGACGTCAATAATGTAGTCTACATGTGGTTTCAGCAAGACGGCCCCACCTATCACAAAGTGCGTGAAAAAATCGATTTATTGCAACATAAAATTAAAAAGTGCACTCTTACTAGAACACCCTTAAGATTAGAATCGACATAATAATTTTATTATTTTTTTTCATTCAGAAAAATAAGTATTTAATTGATTTAATTAAAAAGTTTGTCATATTGATGAAAAATTGTAATTGAATTAATTAAATTTTTAATCAACTTAACTTTTTTTGGTTCATCTGGGCGAATTGTTTTATGGCATCAATAAGTATTAAATTGATTTCATTACATAAAAACTATAATTGAATCAATTAAAAATTTAATCACCACAAGCATTTTCTTTTTATTCTTTTAAAAAGTCGATCGATATCAAATGCTGTAATTTACTCTCTGATTTTAATTATTTGAGGTGTTATTTTGGAAAGTGGTATAAGTCCACTTTTTAGAAAAATTAGTTAACAGTAATTTTAGCAAGATATAAACACCATCCTGCAAAAATTAGCCCTGACTCATTTTTTTGTGTAGCTTCGTGAGAATAAAATTAATAAATTATTTTCCAACGTTCGTGAATTAAAGATAAATCAAATAAAAACAATTAAAACTCCTAAAAACTTAGATCACAACCTACACACACAAAGATGACAACAATAAATGGCTTATAAAACCCTACAATAAAGAGTCGTACGAGGAGCTGCGCCTGTTAAAGCATGGCGATCTCATACGCTTGGAGCACGTACCTACAAAACGCAATCTCCATTCACATAATGAACTGGCTCCAGTTACCAGAAAACATTTACAAGTAACTGGCTATGGGGAGGTAAATAAAAAGGCTCTTTTATTTGTATTCAATTTCATGTTAAATTTAAAATTTATTTTTCAATTTAAATGATCCGCTAGAAAGGTATTGGCGATGCAAATGACATTTGGAAACTGATAATTGTTGGCGGCAAAATCAATGATACTGTGAAAACTGTTACAACCCAGTTCAGATTGCTTCACTATATGCAAAGCTGCATTTTGGTGTCCAGCGGCAAACAATTGCCCAAATGGGGTTTTGAGCAACAGGAAGTTTCTTGTAACCTAAACATTCGTGATAAAAATGCTAATTGGAATGTAGAAGACAATAAACACAAAGCATGTGAGTCCTTTATCAAATAATTAATTTTATAAAAATTTCAAGGAAGCCATGAAATGTTTTTACAATAAAAGTTTTCAAGGAAATGTGTAGCTAGAGGTTCTTAGAAAATTTAAATTTAAATTAGAAATGACAAGTGAAAAAGATGTCACAAATTAGCAAGTCAGCTGCACGAGTCTCTTGTGTTTGAAGATGATCGCACTAAAGGAACGAGAATTGATAGCTTTTCAGTATCAGCAAGTGTTTGATATTAATTGAAATTATCACTAGAGCTTAACTTGTATTAAACTTGAGTGTGTATGGCCCGCATCAGACAACCTACTAATTTCTTTCATTGTTTTTTCTTAGTATCCAATGTGAGCTTCAGCGCCTATGCACCCGGATTTTTTTCCAGATTCTTAGAATCTCATGCAGTCATGTTGCAAGGCAACTCTGGACTCAAGCCAAAAGAAGGGGAATTTACCAGTCGTCCCTGGCAATGGCCCATAATATATCGTGTAAGCTTTTTTTATTTATATTTTTTTTAATAAAAATTTTTCAACTCTTTTCAAACTTTTGAAGGGTCAATTTTTCTCCGGCGGCAGTTATCGTATTTATCTAATGGGCAATCCAATAATTTGGTGGAGCAATTTAGTTTATTTGGCACTTTTTCTGATCGTTTACTTTGTCAAAGCAATTAAGCAAAAAAGGCAAGAGGGTGAAAAATATGTTCATAAATTATCCCTAGAAAACGTGAATAATTATGATAAAAAGGCAGAGACTAATACACAAGAAAAAGGTAAACTGTTGTATTAATTAAAGTACGTATCGCTCATTGACTTTAAAAGCGTCATAACTAAAAAATGTTTTTTTTCTTTCACTTTCTTCTCACTAAAATATTTAATTTTTTTTTAGTTTAAAATATAAAAAAATATTTACCATAAAAGAAACAGCGAATGGCTCTACTGTGAACTCATAATTTTTGAGTTCTGACACAATTGAAGTAATTGAGCGATATTTTCAAAAAAACTTCGATACCTATTACAGTCGACGCTCGTAAATTAGAAGCACTTTGTTCCTGGGGTAATTCTTATTCTCGAAAATTTCTAATTACCAAAGGTTTTTTTTAAACAAAAAACAATTTAGAAATGGATCTTCGTCAATCTCTGCCAATATCTTTATCATGGTGGCTAATGAGAGAGTATTCTTTCTGAGCTTATTTGGGCATTTTATAAAAAGGAACAGGACTTTATATACGAACATTGCCCCTGAGGGTCGTAGGTTAGATTTCTGCCTAGACCCTGAGTGTTTTCTCAAGACAAGCCAAAAAGCTTCGCAGACTTGTGTTATTAAAATAAATCACTCACTATTGAACAGAAATGCACTGACCATGAAAATTATATAAGTAAGACTAGCCGTTTTTACCCGGTCTGGCCCAATCCTTTCATGCATGTGTGGAAATTATTTTTAAGACTAAAAATTCAGAACAATCTATTTAAAATGTGGTTTTTGATTAGCTCACGTAGCCAATACAGCTAGACCGCTTTAAATGAACTTTTTTGTATGCGTTTGAGTGTCGCCCTGGATGGCAAAATCTAAACTATCCAGGATGCCACCCAAACGTACTCAAGAAAATTTATTCAAATCGGTTCAGCTGTTTATTAGCAGTTCTGTGACCGTAGAATGATTTGTTTAAAGAAATTAAGTGAAGATAAATATGCCGAGTTAAATATATTTTAACGTAACCAATTACGTTTTTTTGTAGTTGTAAATGTCATATTTATAAATATGTTTATGTGTTAGTACAAATATGCATAAATACTTTGATTTCTTTAAGAGATTTTTCCAATTTGCAAACGAGTTATAGAAAATTGCTAAATGGGACAAAAGGGGAGGTCGTCTAGATTTGTAATCTAGCGCCCAAATACTCAGAAGTTACTTTGGCCTATTTTTAAAATTTTTTTGAAATTTCCATATACCCCAGTGCTATCGCTTTCAGGGATTTTAGTGACTTTCGGACGTACCAAAGAAAATTACGGGATGGGACACATATCATTTTAAAGCGGAGGTCGTCTAGATTTGTAATCTACTGCCCAAATACTCAGAAATTACTTGGAATTATTTTTAAAAATTTTTTGAAATTTCCATATACCCCAGTGCTATTGATCTAAAGGATTTTAGCAACTTCCCGACGAACCATAGAAGATTACGTTATGGGATACATATCATTTTAAACGAAAGGTTGTCCATTGCCCAAGTACTCAGATGGTGTTTTTCGCTTTATAAATTTGATATTTAATTTTTGTCTGCACAAGCTGAATTACTAATTCCATTTATTTTATTTCTATAGAAGTTTCAAGCAACTCGGCAACACTCAATGCAGCTACATGGCTATTTTTGGGTTGGACTATCCATTACTTGCCATTTTGGGCTATGGGCCGTGTATTATATTTCCATCACTACTTCCCAGCTTTAATTTTTAATTCCATGTTATCAGGTGATATAATAAAAACTGTGTTTATATGAGCTATTATTTTTTTTTAATTAATGATGATTAAATTTTAGTTAGATGACGGCTATATCTTACCATATCTACCGTTAACACATTTTTTTAAAGTGGACTTATACCACTTTCAAAAATAACAGCTCATATTTCAAAAATAGTTATCATTAATTATCACACTCGATTTGATTTTCACTAAAGACGATTACAAAAACGTACAGTTGCTTGATTTAAAATCATATTAAGTTACGTACTTCATCATAAATTTCTCCTTTCTTTGCGTTCACGTAAAATTTTCGTGGAAATTTAATGAAAATTTAAAACCTTTATTTAAAATTTTTAATTAATTATTTATTTTTTTTATTATAAAAAAGCTAAAACGCTTAAAAAAATTTTAATTGATTTTAAAACTGCTTTTAAAAAACATACGACAATAATAATGAAAACTTTTGTAGTAAATCCAGCACATTTAATAATTCAATTATAAAAACGAAAAGATCTGGCAATCTTTGCTTATATACAAAAAGATAAGAATGATAGAAATACAAGATTAAGCCATGTGCATGATTTCTAGTTAGATGAAGTAGTTTGTTTATTGTTTGAAAAAAAATTATAAAACAATTCTCTCTCTCTCTCTCTGGCGTAGATTGTCAACTGTTTGAAGAAAAAAATAATATACATTTCCCTTTCTCTCTCTCTCTCCTCCTCTTATTTAGTTGTAAATTATTAGCCAGAAATTAGCAAACCGCGTGACATCATTAGCAGAAAATTTCAATTTTATGTGCTGGATGGCGTAATCTTTCTCTCTCTCTCTCTCTCTCTCTCTCTCTCTCTTATTTAGTTGTAAATTATTAGCCAGAAATTAGCAAATCGCATGACATCATTAGCAGAAAATTTAAATTTTATTTGCTGGATGGCGTAATCTTGTATTTCTTTCATTCTTGACAAAGAGAGATTCATTAAAAAGCTAATTTTTATTTAAGAAATCAATTTAATTTTGCTTTCTAAATATGAAGGGGCACAGTTATGGCAATTTTAGTTGCGCAACTCTTGAGTTAATAGGAGAGAGAGAGGAAAGAAAGTTTGAACCTCTTTCCTTTTTTCTTTCCTCTCTCAACTCGAGAATTGCACAACTAAAATTGCCGTAACTGTTCCCCGTTTAACGTCTAAACATTTCACAAATCTTTTTCAAGTCTTTTAATTCTTTTATGATTATTAAAATCAGTTTTCAACAAAAACTTATTTTTCGCTTTCCATTTTAGGAGTTATATTTCACCATTTAACGAAACGTTTACCTGGATGGCTTCAGTATTCACTGTTTGGTGCCTTGTTATCAATTTTGGTCTACAGTTTTGCATTATTCTCGCCACTTGCACACGGCATGGCTGGGTCTTTAGCTAATGAGCGCAACTCTACCATGTACGGCTTAAAATGGTTGTCAACATGGGAATTTTAAAAAAAAACTGTTGTTGAACAGTTTTTTTTTATATTTTGTAAAACAAAAATTTTTTTTTCTTAATCGGCCTTATTACGAGTGTCGTGTTCTTAGAAGAATTTTGCGAATTTATAGAAAGTTTAATCATCTAGCATCTCTGTATTTAAAATATGTGTGATTTATCAAAAAATATAGAGAATGATTTATAGACTTAAACCATATATGTGTAACAACTTTAATAAATCAGGAGAAAACTTTAAGGCACACATGCTTTCTTGATATGATCTATAGATTAAAGTAAAACATGGCAGAATTAACACGGTAAAGCAAATAAAGCAGCTGTATATTTTTTGCTCTTCATCATTTTGTCTGCAAGGTTGGCAAAATTTGTTTACATCCGGTGAGCGCCATTGTTCTTCTGCTCAAAATACATAGAATGTGTGTGATTGTATGACCGGATCTGCATTGAATTTTTTCCTTTTTATTTGACACATGCGATAAGATTGTTTTTGTAATTCAGTGTTTGTTTTACACTGCAGTCACACGATCAAGTTTTTTTACAATTTTAAAAAAATGAGAGAAATTTTAAAATTTGAATGAAAACTTAATCGTGTGACTCCCAAGTAATAAGGTAAGCTATTCCCTAACTTGGGGGTCACACGATCAAGTTTTCATTCAATTTTTAAAATTTCTCTCATTTTTTTACCAACACACTCACACTTTTAAAATTTGCTGAGAGTTTGCTTTCAATTTCTCGTTCAATTGAGAGTTTCAAATTACTGTCAAGAAAACAGCTGACTGCAGTTTTTTTATTCCAAATTTGAATTCTTATTCTGCCGCCAGTATTGTTTTGTTTTTTTTTTTAAATATGTGTGTGAACAAATTAAACAATTATAACGACGTTTTGCAGTTCATAGAGATATACAGAAGGCATGAAGTTCTGTGGAACATGAATATTGCTGCATATAGACGGAATGATTTAAAAATTAAGGCATATAACTCTATTGCCGCCGAAACAAAACTGTCGGTGGAAGAGGTTAAAAAAAACCATCTTGTTGAAAAATTTGCTTTGAAATTGCGTGCAGCCTACGTCACAGCTTTCAATTTTTGTGAATTTTGACAAGCAGTATGTGTAAATTTCTTGAAAGAGAATTGTAAAAAAACTTGATCGTGTGACTGCAGTGTTAATTCTGCCATGATATAAAACATATGGCCAATGTGGCCACATATAACTTTTTTCGTCACGACAACGCCACTCATAATTAGGTAAGAAACATACCGGAAAGCCACACAGCACTACAAACATGTGTAATATTTTATAATAAAAAGTGTTTGTAAGCCATTTCAAGTATGCTTGTGTAGTTCTTTATTCTATATATAGGGTCCGCCATCGAACTTTTTTTTCAACTAGTGCTTATTTCGTGAATGGTAACACTTAGGTCATATCTGATTTAACAGATAATTAGTTTTATGCTTCCGCTGAAAGAATATGGTTGTGTTTTCGCTTCGCTAAGTGGGCCTGCGATCGACTTGCCAAAAAAAATCATCTTCTCAGATGAAGCTGATTTTGATCTTGGCGGGTATGTAAACAAGCAAAATTGTCGCATTTGGGGCACAGAAAACCCGCACGCATACATTGAAAAGCCGACGCACCTAAAACGAGTCACTGTTTGGTGCGGATTTTGGTCCAGAGGCATAATTGGGCCATTTTTCTTCGAAAATGAGCAAGGAGTGGCCGTTAGTCAATGGCGATCGTTATCGGGCCATGTTGAACGAATTTTTGTTCACAAAAATTGAAGAGGAGGATATTGGCAACATTTGGTTTCAACAGGACGGCGCTACGTGCCAGACAGCCGAAGCTACACTCGATGTTTTTATAGCATTTTCAAAAAAAAAAAGAAGTTATTTGGCGGACCCTATACAATAGGCCTGATTATGAGTGTCGTTGTTATGATGAAAGCAGTGATATGTGGCAACGCCGGCCATATAATTTACGTTAGCTTGTCTTAAATACAACTACGACATCGACACTCGTAATAAGCCTGAATTTCTTTATACATAAACTGCTTTGTATCAAATACAATATTTTAATAAAAAAAAATTTTAGAAAAAGAAAACCACTGCTTGTTTTATTTAACTAAAAATCATAAAATGTTAGTCAAAGTATGACCCTGTTTATAGTTAAACATAATACGGTTCTCCATTTATAAATCGCATTGAAAAAGTGATTTTAGCCGACACACTTAAAACTTTCAATATGATTAAGAAATATGTTAAGCCTTGGGTATCCAAAGAAAACGGTTTTAATTAATGCGGATTAAAGTGAAGTACAAACAAGTTATATGTTTCCAATGCACAGCAACTTTAGTTGGGCATTTCTTTATTAATTCTCTTTTAAAATTGCCGCTGTGTCTATACACAGCAATTTTGTTTCGGCAATTTTTTTCATTCATTCATTCAGCCTTCAAGCTACTCGTCTTCTTTTTTTACAGCTTTAAATGAAACAAAAGGGAATTGCGGAGTACGAGCAAGTTTGTACCCCTTTCCATTCTTCTTTCCTCCCTCGTCTATAAAATCAAGAATTACCCAACTAAAATTACTCTGTGTGGTCCTGGTCTAAGCAACCTCTTTAAGATACTCTACATAATTTAAAACTCTTGCTTAGACTCTTGTAAAATTCCTTTTTTGCTGACTATCGCACAACAATTAAAACAAAAGTAAGTACATAAGTTAAGTATTTAATGTTGAACAAATAACAAATATGGCGGTGAATATAATAATTGTATTGCATTGATGGAAAACCCTGAGTCATGTAAGTGCAACAAGAACATTAAAGAAAAAAAAAAGGTTTTTGTAAACGTGTTTATGTACTCGTAAGCATTTAAATATTTTTACACCTTTTCACCGCTTAAACTAATAATATTATAATAATTGTGATTGGGAAATCTTTCCAACTCTATGTAATCCATTTCTGTTTGCAAAAATCTATCAAGCATTTCCACTAATTCACCAAATGACGGTCGTTCGTTGGAGTCCTCAGACCAACAATAATACATGATATTGTACAGTTCACGTCTGCAGTGTTCCGGCTTCTCCAGTCTATGACCTTCACGTACCTAGAATGAAATTTAAATTATTAAAATAGAATTTATATAAAGGGAAGATAGGTTTGGAAATTTACCTTACGCATAACTTCGGAAGCAGATATTCCGGGATAGGGTGTTGATCCAAGTGTTACAATCTCCCACATCAGTACCCCGAAACTCCAAACATCAGATTTTACAGAAAATATGTTATCGTAAAGCGATTCAATTGCCATCCATCTAAATAATTTTTGTTATAAATTGCAACAGATTTACTTAAACGAAGTTGATTTCCATAAGAAATTTTACTTAATTATTTTCTCTCTTACAATTCAATTTCTATCATCCCCAATATTTTTTTTCTTATTTTGGCCAAATTTACACATCTTTCAATTACATACTTCAAAAGTGTCATAACTAATTTTATTTTCATTAATACAAAGAAAGAATTAATAAAAAATACAAAAATAATTAAAATAATATCAGTGCTGTTCTGTATTCAGAATCGGAATATATTATGCGGAATTGAAAAATTCAGCACCTCACAACCACTCTGTGGTCCAATTTAAGATTTTTAAAATTTTATTTTTGCTCTATTTTGGGTGCGAAATTATTGGTAGATTTAAAAAAAAACATAAAAGTTTTCATTTAATAAGAAGAAAAAAATTTAATTCCGCATTTTTTCAAATCCGTGTGAAATACAGAACAGCACTGTATATTAAAGAATTTTGTTCATATATATTCTATGAATTTTTTCATTAATTTTATGAAAAATTTAATATTTTTCAATTAATAAAACATTTCATTAGAGTAATGAAATTTTTTTTAACTTAATCAAATAATTTCCTTAATTCAATGAAATATTTCATTAGATGAATGAATTAGTCATTGAATTCATTCATTTAATGAAATATTTTATTGATTTTATAAAATGATGTCATTACTTTCACGAAAACTTGTCATTAATTGAAAAGTAATGAATTAATCTTTCAATGAATGACAACATTTCATTAATTTAATTAAATATTAATTCATTTCAAGAAATAAATTCATTAATTCAATGAAAAATATTTTATTATAATAATTCACATAATTTAAGAAATATTTCATTGAAAAAGTTTCATTGAACTTGTAAAAAAAAATTTCTTTCAGTGTAAATTAATTTTTTCTCAATATTTTGTCAAAATATAATATCCTTAAGAAACTACACAAGCTTGAAGTGAAATATCGATATTAAATATAATAAATATTTATAATACGATCTCAAGCTTAATAAACTAGCCGTTTCAATTTAAGAAGAAAAAGGTAAAATAACTTGCAAATTTCAAAATAATATTTGAAACTCTACTTTTTTGAGTGTAAACTTATGCTTTTTGTCTAATGACACTATTCAAGTAAATGAGCGATATGTATGGATGCAAAGAAAAAAATATATAATAAATTTCGTAAGACCAAGACCACACATAGCAATTTTAGTTGAGCCACTCTTGATTTTGTAGGAGAGAGAGGAAATAAGAATGGAAAGCGGTACAAACTTGCTGGTACTCGGCAATTCCCTTTTGTTCTCTCTTCGCATCTTTTATAAAGATGTAATAAAAGAAGACAGGTAGCTTGAAGGCTGAATGAATGACTGAATAAGAATGCTAAAATTACCGAAAAAAAAAATTTGTGTATGGACAAAACGACAATTTTAAAAGAGAATTGAGAAAGAATTGCCTAGCTTAACTTGCCGTGTGTGGTCCTGGTCTAACTAACATACCTAATAGGCAATTTTCCTTCGCTTTTTCTTTCGTAAACTTTGGAAGTGATTACATCACGTGCAAAACCAAAGTCTGCTACTTTGCAGGTATGATCATCGGTAATTAAAATATTTCGCGCTGCTAAGTCTCGATGTATTATCTAAAATTATAGAAAAAAATAAGAAAATTTAAATTTTAAAAAGTTCAAAATGTAACAAAATATTGTCTAAATTATAGGCTTGATTATGAGGGTCGTGATATGTTATTCAACATTCGTAGTAACGCTGTATATTATTTACTTACCCCTCGTGATGTAAGATAATTCATTCCTTTGGCAACTTGATACATAAATGATATCAAATCCCCTGACGTCAGAATATTTGATTTACCGTGTGTGTTACCATAGTGTCTGAAAGAAAGTAAATAAGTTTCTGACTATGAAAATGATGTAATAAAATTATTGGGGCCATTATTACAACTAAACAATAACTAACGGCAGGATTGTCATTATCACAAGTAGACTAACAGCAGGATTGTATTGCCTTTAACTTTTAACTTGAACTTTAAGCATTTAAAGTTAACATTTTTTTTTTATTAAAACACTAAAACAAAACACAATAAGAGAACAAATATTAAAATTAATAAATAATTTTAAAAGTATCGAATATTTTAGTTATTTTAAAAATAAATGTTAGAAAAAGCTATGTCGTTGCCACTATCCAAATACTATAAGTTTATCTTATCGAAAATAGTTAACGGTCACTTTAGTGAGATCTTATTGGCAAGTTGTAATAATGGCTTTAAAAACACAATAAGAACTTTATACGCTTACCTTTCAGCCCTGGAGTTACGCAGATACGTTTGCAGTTTTCCATGATTGACATATTCGATGATTACAAAAATTGGATCCTTATCGGTGCAGCAACCCAAAAATCGTACTACATTAACATGTGGTTCCAAAGATTTCATTACCTTAATTAGAAATAGAAATTAATTTTTAAATAATTTTTTTTTGTCATTTAAAGTGAATTATAAACTGAAAACGCAAATGACTTCTGAATAAATTTAATGCGAAATTAGAAGCAGAAATGCTTTTCGATTAAGAATATAGAATTTGCATGAATAAGATCATACTGTATGCAGTTATGACAAAAAGAAACATACACTGAGCCAAAAATTGCTTTGTAAAATCAACAACGTGTGTGGTCATTTTGACACCATTCCGTTGTCTATTTAGTTGACAATGAGTGTTTTAAAATTTTTTAACAAGCGTGTACAAATCGGCTGCGGTTGGTTGTCAAGTTAGAAAAAAAGCTACGATTTTACTTTTTTGACAACATACTTTGCCATCTTGTTGATGAACGTCATGGAATTGACAGCAAAATGTTGTCAATTCAAAAACCGCATTGTATCATTTCAATACCAAATGGTATCATTTTAACACCGGTATGGTGTCAATTCCGCAATGATATGTTGCCAATAATGCGTTATTAAAATGACACCATGCGTTGTCAAAGTGAGCACAAACGTGGTTGATACAGTATTGACACCGTTTGTTGTTATTTTTTCTCTGGTTGTACGTACCTCTAATTCTGACATCAAATCTTTTTTTTCAATTTCGGTTGCATTTTCTTTTACTGTTTTCACAGCAACAGTAGTAACGCCTTCGATTCCTATTAAGAGCAAAATAAAATATAAACACTCAATACCCACATAAAATCGATTAATATCTAGAGTATAAAATAAGTAACTAAATAATTTATACTTAAAGTGCACACCAAAGAGCTGCTTGTAAGGCATTTCAGCCCTTTAGTACACACTGCATTGCGTTGACTTAAAAATTAGATTGACCAGAAACAGACACAACAATTTAAGTTGCGCAATTCTTTATTTTATAGGAGTGAGAAGAGAGACGAATGGAAAAGAGTACAAACTTGCTCGTACTTAGCAATTCCCTCGTTTTCTCTCTTCGTATCTTTTAAAGCTGTAGAAAAATGAACACGAGTAGCTTGAATGCTGAATAAATTAATGAATAACAATGCTAAAATTGCCGTGTCTGGTCCTGGTTATTCAGAGAAGCGCAAGTCTTGAAAAAAAAAAATAAAAAAAATACAAAATTACAAACACCCGCACATATGTAATTTCTTATATACTGAGACAGTTTTGTTCATACATTTTCCGAATTTTTTTCATTATACTCATGAAACTTTCATAAATTTTTCAAACTATAACACATTTTATTAAGCTAATGAAATACTGCATTAATTCAATTAATTTTTTTTAAAAATTCAATAAAATATTCACATATTCATTATTTCAATGAAATAACTTCATTATTTTAATGAAATAACTTCATTATTTCAATGAAATATTCACTAAAATTTCTTTAATTCAATGAAATTTTCATTAATTCAATTAATAACTATTTCATTAATTAAGTGAAATAATTTCATGAGATAAATAAAAAAATTTCATTAATTCAATGAAATTTTCATTATTTCAATGAAATATTCATTAAATCAATTAATAACTATTTCATTAATTAAGTGAAATAATTTCATGAGATAAATAAAAAAGTTTCATTAATTCAATGAAATTATTGATTGAGCCATCTTTCTATTTTTATTTGCGCTTACCATCAATGTCCGTTGCCTCACAACGCCAAACTTGACCGAAGGCTCCTTCACCCAATATATTAAAAAACTTTAATTTATGCCTGGGAAATTCTTTTCCATCGTATTTATCTTGTTGTGCAAAGACACCACCAACATCACGATTACCTTCATCTGTAGATGCCATAAGTTGTGGCTCTCCAAGAATTTGAGGTCCAATCTGACCATTTGCGGTACTTGTTGACTGTTGTAAAGTCATCTGCAAAACAGAAAAGTTTTTTTTCAGTCAGCTATTTAATCATCGCAAAAAAAAAGTTAAAAAAACTCTGAGATCAAATAAGAAAATCTTCTTTGCAAATTTGTGTAGATGGGCAACTCTTAGCCCTAATAAAGCCCGCAGAGCTGCCCAACAAAATTTATTAAATTTAATCAAACCATTTTTTTTTTGCGAGACTAATGATTTGCTAATTGAAAAATAAATACTTACGATTGAGGATTCATGGCCAGTTCGTTGCTGTTGCTTTGGCTGCTGTGGTTGCTGGTCCCTTTCCCATGGTACATAACGATTGCCATAGGCCATTGGACCATTCCATTGTTGCATAACCATTGAATTCGTTAAATTGCTGCGGCTCAAATTCCTTTGATTTGACTTTTTGGCCAATTCCTCTTTAGTTTTTTTCTTTAACATTTTACCAAACGAACAAACATTTTTGCCATACAAAAATGCAGTTAAAACAATAGCGGCCACAAATAGACCGCAGGCAATCAAAAGAAACGGAATCATTTGTGATTTAAAACCATAAAGTATTGCGGTGGTGTTTGCTGGGCTCATCTCATATTCACCATTCACATTACTAATGCCACTACCAGCTGATGAATTCATTGTGTCCTTCTCTGGGGACGCTGATAACGTTGTACCATTATGGGTGTATAATTTTAATTTTGTTCGATTTGTAGTAAAAGTCAATGGCTTAGATGTTGTGATGGCTGCTTCAGCACTATAATCATTGTCCTGGTCATCGCTATTTTTAGACCACTCTGGTATTTGCTGATTGGCGTTCAAAACGGAAGGTGGAAAAATGTTAACAAAATCAGATAGTAAAATGTTGGACTTCTTCCTATCTAGCTGTTGATTTCTTATTGATTGTACACCTGGCAAACGATCGAAAGATGGTAAAATATGCGACAGGTTACGCACAACAGTTGAGATAGATGGTGTTGGCGGTCTAGATTGCCAGCGACGATTATCTTTGGCTGACAAAATATTAACGAACACTTCATTTTTGGCCGTCAATTGTCCATCCGTAACAGTTATATAAAGAAAAAAATTTTCACCGCCCTTGAAAAAATAATAGAACAAGTGAATTCAACTCGCTTCACAAGCAAAAGTATTAAGAAGCTTAAATAAAAAGGATAATATTTCAACTCAGATAAAAGCTTTGTCCGATGGTAATTCATTAAGAAGGAAAGAGCTAAAGCAAGTCCGACAATGACAATTGCGTGAGACTTTTAATGGGTCCTTAGTTAATTTTTACATATTAAACATTGAAAGTAAAACAGATAAGTTGAATTCAACCACTCGTTCCAGAAAAAAATTTTTGCACTACTGGACACTACAAGTCCAGCATATAAAAAAAATTTTGTATGGACAAAAATTTTGCACGCAAAACATTTTTGTTCCTACAATACACTTTTATAAGCAGTTTGAGCTATTTTTTGTGAGAGACACTACAAGCTTCATATAAAAAAATTTTGTATGAACAAAAAGTTTGCCATTCGCAGAAAATTTTAGTTCGTACAAAATATTTTTTAAGCAGTTTGAGCTCTTTTTTTTGTGAGAAAAACTTTATATAAAAAAATTTTGTATGGACAAAAATAGTGTTCGGAGAAAATTAATGTTCGTACAATACATTTTTATAAGCAGTTGGAGCTCTTTTTTAAGGGGGAATATACATTTTATATAAAAAAAATGTTATATGGACAAAAATGTTGTTAGGAAAAAATTTTAGTTCGGACAATATATTTTTATATTTTTTTTTTTTTTTTTTTTTTTTTTTCGGAGATACTATAAATTTTGTGCGGAGCAAGTGGCTGAATTCAGTCATAAAAGTTTTAGCCGAGAGGTTGAAAAGGCAGCGGGAGTAGTACACGATTGTATGGGACATTTTCTCCCGACACTTCACTTTATTATTAATGGGATTAGGAAAAAGAAGAATTATAAAATTGGTTAAGATCAATCTTAATTCATAGACAATTTTATAGTGCTTTGTTGTGCAGGCTTAACAGGGTTTTTAAGCGAACAACCACAAAAATTCAACGAAAAACTGCAATAGCAGCGAATCGAGTGAACTAGACAATGAGACAGTGAAGTTGCGGTTGAAGAAAGATTTTTTATTTTTTTTGGCAGCTAGTCAGTGAATACTGGCTAGTTTCACAGTGTCTGTCTCACTATTGACATACAAACAAAAAAATTAAATACTTACTCGACCGCTTAGGCTTTCATTAAGGTAAACAACACCCCCAATTGGATCTATACGAAATGGATTTATTGTGCCTTTCTGTGCTGGCTCCAACCCAAACACTAATTCATCATTTTCAGAATCATCTGCGCTGATGCGTGCAATTATTTGACCAACTGGTTCTGTTTCCAATAAACGCCAATTACGATCCGGTACCAATAGAATAGGTGGACTATTCACATGCAAATGCTCTTGACCACTTGCTTAAAATAAAAGAATCCACGGGAAATATTAAAAAATTACGAAGGAAAAGAATTAATAATGAAATAAAAAATTAATATTAAATTCTATGGCACCCTACACCAAACTATTTTCACTTACTTGGTTTGATAGAAGAATTTGTAATTCCCACCACAAAAACTGTGATAAATAAGCTGAATTTTAGTAGCCGTCTAGAGCTACCATTTGCTGCTCTGCACCTTCTTCTAACGTGATCTTTCTCAAATGCACCACTTAGTTTCTCATTAGAATTTAATACTGCGTACACTGTAAGAAATATAACAACTTATTACAGAAGCGATTAAAAAACTGCTGAAATTTATTTCGAGCTTAATTCAAAACCCTTGAAAGTCATTTTCAAATTTTTAAGCCCCCAAATGTAATTTTGGATTAGGAGAAGGGATTTGAAAAAATTTGAAGATGTTAATCATGCAGAAGAGCTACGGGCTCAACACAACTAATAGTATTATTGAAGTCTTGATGTGACGTTTTTCTAGGCAGCTGAATTTTTTAAACAGAGAAATTGCTTGCTGAAAACGTAATCTTGTTTTCTATTATTCCTGATTCCAGTATTAGATATTCTTATTCAAAACGAATAAGCTTGGCTAATGCCTTAAAACTGTGAATACTAATAGGGTTTCCGAAATTTTGTTGCTTGCTTATTTAAACTCCACTAAATCCGTGCTTTTCGTTCGATAAATCTACACAAATTTAAAAAACACTTCCATGACTGGTGTTTATACGGTCTACATTCTTTCTTTTGTTGGTGGGATTTTACGTTTTCCGGATAGGGAGGATATTTTTAGACTGGTTGTTGTGATAACTGCTTACTGAGTGATCACCAGCCACCCCGACAGGCTGCGACTGTCCTTCAAGGTGGGAGTAAGAAGGCAGTTGTCTACCTTTTTTGCGAGTACTTGCTTTTTCTCACTTACAAACACAAATTGCTCGGTGCACATTTTATGAACGGCCTAACTGGAATATCAGGCATCTTGTGAGATATCTCAATGCCACAGGGGGGGTAGATCACTTTATAATTCCTTTGTCTTGCCTAAATCTTGCGATTCTAATTGGAAACCATCAGGCCAACCCACCAATTGGCAATATTTCAAGCCACTCAAGGGTCATGAAAAATGTTTTACACCTTTAGAGCTGTAAGGCTCACTTTATAAAAATACAACTACAATTTGTATGGAGATCATCTTAAGGATTTCTGTATAATAGATCTCAAAGGTCGCGGTGCGATCATAGCCCATATTGATAATAATAATCTTAAAGCTTAAATTAATGATGTATTTATTGAATGGCTGCACAAGCATACTTAAAAGTCACACATCACTACAAACATGTGTAGTAATTTATAATAAAAAATGCTTGTAAGTCGTTTCAAGTATGCTTGTGCAGCCCTTACTGAGAAAATATCGAAGATGAAAAATAATGAGGGTCGGTCCTACATTTAGGTTAGTGAGAGCGGGAAGAGCAAGTTTTATAAAAATAAAATTTTTATATAGGAGCGATACAGATGGGTATTCGCAGAAAATTTTGGAAAAAAAAATTTATGAGGGCCACCTTACATTTTGACACACTAAGAACCTCTCTGTGGAAGTTGTGAAAGGTTTTTTCCCCATGACCATTTTGAGTACATCAAAAATATTTACAGCCAAAGTCATAAATAAATTATTTGCTTAATAAGATACATTAATTAAGTAGATTTTCTAAAGAAAAATATTTATTATGATTTGGCTGATGGCATAACTGGCCTTAAGTTGATTAAGTTTCTTTTGATAATTTGTATATTATGTGATCTCACATTGTGAGCTTGTCTCATATGTCACAAAAAAAAAAAACAAAACTTTTAAAATGTTCGTAGGCCCTTAACTTGCGAAATGTAAGTTTCTCCGCATATTTATAGATATTTCTTAATATTCAGTTTTCTATTATTTGAAATTTCAATGTCTTTTAAATACACTTATGTACATATATACGTACACACTTGTTCAGATCCTGTTAGCATTCCTAGCAAAACGAGCAATTTTCTATAAACTTACTTTAAAAACATATTTATTTACCACAGATCTTTGCTACTCACTTTTTATTCATTTTATACATACATGTGTATGGATGTATGTATGTGTGCATATATGTTTATGGTGTGTACATACAAATTTAGTATACGTTTTAAAGACTTACTTTCGCACTAGTCACTAAACTTTGAAGCGCTCTACTACCACATACAACACTTGGTTTTCACAATTGCACTTAAACTAAATTAATGATGTAAAAACAAAAGACTCAAGCAACAAACTTACACACCATAGTGTAATAAGTTAAAGGTGGTCGCGAGAACACAACAAATGCAGCATAACGCTAACCGCATTGCTTTTACCTTGTGATTTCAGAATCATTTGCTGTTAAAAGTGAAATGCTTCACGTACTGTTGTTTTGGCTTTAACACATGTTGTTTTTATTTACCTTTCCAAAAGTGTAAGTAAGCTTTTGACATTTACCATTTTTTAGGAAAAGTGAAAACAGTTTAAGGCAAATGTATATGAATATATATATAAATTCGCCTTTAACACAGTTAAAGCAAGATTGATAGAAAGACAAGATTAACCCAAAATCATGATGACGTAGATTGTCCACTCTCTCTCTCTCTCTCTCTCTCTCTCTCTCTCTCTCTCTCTCTCTCTCTATTAGCCAATCGTGTAACATCATTTGTGGTACAGGCGCAGAAAATTTAAATTTTATGTAGGTAATGGTGTAATCTTGTATTTCTATCATTCTTGAGTTATAGTGCCTGCACATGATGCAATATTATAAGGTGTTCGCATCCCAAAAATCATAACAAAGTCGAATTTATTTTCTACCAAGCTGTCAAAATTTTTAAAAACTTTTTTTTATTTTCTCATTTACATTTTTATTTAAATAAATAATCTTAATATATAAAATTCGACTGTACGTGTGTTAGACATTGTACTCCTCCTAAACGGCTGGACCGATTTAATTGAATTTCTATGTATGCCTTTGGGTTACGTCTTGGAAGGTTTAGCGTCACAAATTCGCCTGTCAGGTGGCTCTGCCGTAATTTATTTATCATCTGTTTTACCCGGTCTTGCAGGTAATCTATGAGTACGATTTCTTAAATTAAGCAAATCGGCAAAACAACGTTTGCCGGGTCAGCTAGTGTAATATAAATAAATATTATATATTTCATAATTGAGATATCATACTTGGAGGTAATTTAAAATTAAGTAATTGTAAATGATAATTCATTTTGACAAGTTGGGACAAATCAGCTGTGGGGCGAATTGACTAATGCACACACCTGTATAATTTGATCATCGTTCGCACTATATATTTATATGTGTAATATAAGTCTTAAAAACAACACCACAGATATAACCCAACACATGGAAACGAAGCAAAAAAAGGTTGCTGAACGAAAATATTTCAACTTATACAACAAAGAAGTAGAATTAAAAAATTTGTTGTGTAAAAGCTTAAAAGAGAATTGAAAATTGTACAAAATGAAATCATGTGTCTACTAACAAATCAAGGAAAAACTTGAAACGCAGAGATGCTTCACCTTGTAATAGTTGGCCTTGGAAAAATGTATATCTCAATTCAAGGCGCATCTGCCGAAAATCAAAGACGAATTCATTTTCTTTGCAATTGTTAAAATTTTTCTTTTTTGATGCTTGAAATTCGTAAATTTTTATTTATTGAATTAATTTTTCCGTTTCAAACTGTAAATTCAAATAAATTATGCCAGCTTGGAATAAAACAGCTGTTGAGCGAATTCGCCTTGATTCCATTTGTCAAAAACAATAGTATTTTTAGTATATTCAGGGCAAATAACAGCCCAAATTATCTGGGGCTACCAGCACAATTTCTAACCTTAAAAAATTTTCTAATATAATCACCGAACCTAATAATTGCAATAGAAATTAATAAATTTTTTAGAATTATATTATAAAATGCGTTTAAGTTCCAAGTTATGTGCTCAGCACTTGGACTGGATGTTCAAGAAACACTGGCATGTGCAAGGCAAACTTGTTGCGTTCGACACTGGTGCTGCAAAAGAATTGGCGAAGTTTAACATTCCAGTTACAGATGTAGAGGATGTTGTTAAACAAAAATTTGAGAAATTGCAGTTACATATACATACATATATTTGCTTATAAATTACAAAAATTATATTAAAGTTTTAAAAAATTTTAGGTTTAATATTGATGCAAAAAAACATACGGAAGCTGTACCAGAAGATAATAAGCAGTTCCATACTTATGGAAATTGTAACGTGCTATTAGGAGGGATACCGCAAACACAAGTTCTTACTAAAACCATAGAAATTCAAGGATTTCCCAAAACAATAAAAGATTCTATAAACAAAATGAGTTTGCAAAGCACCATTGACAGGCGTGTTCAGCAGTTAATAATGAGTTCGCATGTTTTTGATGCAGAGCAAGTTAAGTTACCGAAAGTTCCGGTGCTTGAAAGACCACGCCGGGATCCACAAAGGGCATTTGGAATTTCTCATGAGCGTAGAAAGTATGTCATTCATTTTCCAGACTTTCAAGTTCAAATTTAATTATTTCCTTTCAGTCGTCTGTTGATAACCAAATTGTTAAGCGAATGTGAAAAATTGTCTGCAAAATCTGTCACCTCCCAACGTCGTTTATTCGATAACATTGATTTTAGAGCAAATGTTACTCATGATGATGATTTAATACTATTTGCAGTATCTGCCGAAAAATTTATATCATCAACACGGCCAATCGAGCAAGTGAAGGAAAAATTCAATGAAGATTTGCCAGATTTGTATCCTCTCAAACACACCATTTCTTTGCCAAAAGAGAATATATCGACAAATAAAAGTTCTAATTTTTATCGTGAGTTCTTTTTACATTTGTAATTTGAATTTATAAATTATTACATAATTTGTCTTTTGTTTTTGCAGCTTTAAGCAGAACAACCAGGTATTCTCATCCCCACACGCTTATTACTTTTTTCGATAAGGAATTTGTGAAACATTTACATGAGGTTGAAGTTAACACTTCCCAATTTCAAAGTCGCACAATTCTAAAGGCTTTCACAGTTGCAGCTGCAAGAGCGAAGCAATTATATGGCGTACGTTGTTTTCAGTGAGCTTTTTTTATAAATTCTGTTACACAATTTTTTTTATTGCAGGAAAGTATGGTAGGCAATTTACCAAAACCTATTGTTGTGCAAAGTATACAGACAGATGGGATCACGTTTCATTTCGGAGTTTTTCAATTAAACACATTAAATCTGGGAGGCTCAGATGAGACAAAAAATCTTTGGTTCCATGAATCAAACATGCAGCTATTTTCTGAATGTGGCTATAATAAGGGACGTCCGTACCTAGAAGGCTACAACAAAGAAGTTTTTCGCTGCTTGAATGCATTTTATAACAATGCCTAAAATATGCATTTAGTTCTATTCCGTTTTCTCACACAGAGCTCTGATGTAATTTAAGAAAAGCCGCATATCGTCGGCTTAGAGTGTAAACTATATAATTTAAAAAGAAAAAGCATAATTATTATAATATATTTGTATATGTAGACTTTTACAAAGTAAATGTTTTTTTAGCTGCAAATAACAAAAATAAGAAGTTTTTTGTCTGCCCTGTAAAACTAGGTTTACACTCTAAGCCGACGATATGTGTTAACTAGTTTTTACCGAAAATTTTCAGCAACAATAAAAGAAAATTAATTTTTGATTTAGAAGGCTATTAATTTAATGTAGCAATTACCTGTATTACATATGTTTTAAATAAAATTGTTTTTGTTCTAATATAAAGCTGCTGATTTTGCGGTATATTTATAAATCTGCAGTAATATGGAAAAACCGTTTGTCATTTGAAGAACTACAACTTTGGAGGCTCAAAGCTTTTCTTAAACAAATATTTCGTTTCTAGTAAACGGTATTGCTTACCATCTGGGTAATTATTGAATATTTGCACCAAATTAATAAATTTATTGACTTGATTGTGTCAAGTAAATTTGTACTTAAGTCGGCTTAAGTGATTTTTAACTATTAGTATAAAACTAAATTAACAGATTTTTTAAAGTTTGCAACAATAAATATGAAATTTTGAATATTACAAGTTATATAAAAATGCGGTATCAGATTAATTTCTACTATTTTATTTCATTTCATTATTGTGGGCCCATAAATTTCCTTTACTATGCAAAATTATTTGTATTATTGTTACATGTTGTAGTTTTTTAAGCCCAATGTGGAATAACAATGTAATTTTTCAAGACACTTCCTACGATTTGTTTAGTAATTTCCCAATTGTTTTTACGTAGGCTCTCATCTCTGCTATTTTTGTTAGAAGCTGTGTTTAATAGTTCTTAAATTCAGTATCTGTATATTTTTTATATACGAAGTTTGACACTTTTAGCATAAAAAAAAACTACTACTAAATTTTGACAGCTATGAAGTTAGTTTTACCTAATTTTTCTGTGTTTAGTTTCAATTTCCTGTTTGCAGCATTCTTTCTTTTTGTGATTTGTTTGGCTGAGGTATTGTTAAAAGTAGTCCCTGCAAACATCTTGTATATTAATAATAATTTTTTAAACATAATTTGTTGTTTATAAGTTTTATATAAAAATAAACGATTTATTTATCTTATTTTTAGGATTCTAAAATGGGTCGTCGTCCAGCTAGATGGTAAGTACTACATGTTTTTACATAGAATTTGAACAATTATTTGAATTTTGCTGTGTTCTAGTTACCGCTATTGCAAGAACAAACCATATCCCAAATCTCGGTTTTGTCGTGGTGTACCAGATCCCAAAATCCGTATATTTGATCTTGGAAGAAAGAAAGCCACTGTAGAAGATTTTCCTCTATGTGTTCATTTGGTATCTGATGAGTATGAACAATTGAGCAGTGAGGCTTTGGAAGCCGGACGTATCTGCTGTAATAAATATTTAGTGAAATATTGCGGTAAAGATCAATTTCATATAAGAATGCGTTTACATCCCTTCCATGTTATTCGCATTAACAAGATGTTGTCGTGCGCCGGAGCTGATAGGTATGTACACATGAAATTCCTTTAGATTTGTTAGGACACTTGCAGTTTGTTTAAAGGGGCCATTTTAATTAATTTTTATGATTTAACGCGATAGTTCTCGTTACCTTTCCTGCCTCTGTAGAATAAGTAGTGTGGACTATGAAGTTTGAAAATTTTATTAGAAATGTCTCGCAGTTTGAATTGATGTGGACATAATTAGCAATCAGCATTAATTGCAATTACTTTTAACCCACAGGAATTCTAAAATATGTAAGGGACTTTCATTGGTTTTAATACAACTATTGTTGAATTCTATTTATTAGGAACATTTTTGTTTTAAGATATCTTTTTTCTCTGTAATATTAAAAAAAGAAGTGTTACAATGATATAAGCTGCTTGACATTAGTTTCATAGATTTGCACCATTTCAAAATCGCATGAATTTTTTTTTCTAAGCGTTGATATTTGTGTTTGTCTTCATTAGGAGAATGCTGCACAGTAGATCTTAAAGGTCACAGGGCAATTATAGCCCATATAAAAGTCAGTAAGAGTAGTCAAAATGAAGGCAGAATAGGGACAAATAACTTGTATAGGTAGGTATATTAAAATGATACAAATTTGTATAGGTAGTTGGTAAACCTTATTTAGTGATGAAATTTGCTTGAGCACTGGGATATGATAACTTGTGATTACATATTTCTTTGACAAAATAACTGATCATAATAAGTAAATTATAATTAATTAAATTTATTATATTATTAGTATTTAATAACAAACTATTATTAATATTAGGCTTCAAACAGGAATGCGTGGTGCTTTTGGAAAACCTCAAGGCACAGTCGCAAGAGTTCGTATTGGACAGCCAATTATGTCTGTACGTTCTAGCGACAGATTCAAGGCTCAAGTTGTGGAAGCTCTGCGTCGTGCAAAATTCAAGTTCCCCGGTCGCCAAAAAGTAAGTTTTTGTTCCTTAATAATTTATTTAACATGGAAATGGAGTATGGAAAGCTTTTAAATTGTTCACTTTTATGCAACTAAATTTTAAGCCATCGATATGTTTGTTGTTTGAAATATGCATTGTATAAACATTTATTAGTGCGGGTAGGCATATTTAATATGAATCATGCACTATACGCACGCTAATACTTTTTTCTTATTATTAGCACACACACGTTAACATTAAATTTCATAAGCACAAAATAATATGTAAAATTCCTGATACCACGTCACACATGAACTTTCCAGTTGAAAATTAATGCAGCTAAATATTTTCTTTGTTTTTAAAATTGATAAAATATTTTTGTTTCATTTATTTGAGCGCTTATAAAATATTTTATATTTAGAATTAAAAAATTAACTTCATTTCCGTAAAGTAAAGTGATACAAAAATTATTAATGAACGGCTAATGTTAAGGTTTCATTGTATTTTTAGATTTATGTCTCAAAGAAATGGGGATTTACTAAGTACGACCGTGAACGTTATGAAGAATTACGTAATGAAAATCGTTTAGAACCCGATGGTTGCAATGTCAAATATAGACCAGAGCATGGACCTATGGCGGCATGGGAAAAAGTACAACGTGAAGTTTACGCTTAAGAATTGAAAGATATTCTTTGCATATAGTTGGAGTGTTTTTTAATAAATGAAACATGCTAATAAATTTGTTTTCGTTTTTGTATGATATTGATAAGGCTAGACAAAAAAAACCTTGCAATTCTTTTCAGCATGCGAAATGTAGATAGAATATGAAAACTTGTTATTAAATTTATTGATGGGACAATTTTTGAAAATGTCTAAAAAATAAAAAAACTACGATCATGTTACTTATGCAAAGAAAAAATTTTTTGCTTAATGAGTTGTATTTGAAAATTCTGAGTGCACTTATTGCTCGGCATATTTGGCACAGTAAAGGCTTCTTTAGCCAGTTTGTATAAAAACATAGACCAGCACTACAGCTCAGATTTGCGAAGAAGTGGAATAACTCGCAGATGTTGCTCAACTACTGCCCAATAAAAAGTTGAATAAAGTGAAAAATAAACTAAAAGTTATCTCTACCTTATTACTTGCAATGGCTTGCGGCAAGACTAACTGAAAAAAACTGGGATGAAAGTCTCCAGTAATGAATCAAACAAAGTTCAGTTGGTTGTAGCTCACGTAATAAATGTCTTCTTGTGCAATTTAGTAAGAAAATGTATTTCTAAAAAGTAAAACAGAAGATACTAATAAATAATTTTTTTTTTATTAATAAATTGGTTTTATAAATTAAAGACGTGAAATTTGTATGTATGTGCATGATTGTTTTTCCGTTATAATTCATTTTCATCAAGTTAAGCCACATTTTTCTCAATAAACAACTTAAACTTGCACTTTGTCCAGCGAAAATTTAAATTGTATTAACACAAGAAGATATACCATGAGTGTTGAAATTGCCTGGAAAGAAATGTAAAACACATACAGGTAGAGATACACTTTTCGAGCTCAAATAAAGTTGTTTTAATCCACACTTACCGAAGTTAATAATTCTCGGTTTACTGTAACATATCCCTTCAAGCTGACAATAGCGGGATTCATTTCTATGGCAATAATAAACATATCAATTTCATTCTTTGTTTCAACACCAGCCTGAATTAAATTAATAGACAATAATGTTTTTTGCACTCCCTTAGCAACACCACGAGTTGCTTTATCTGAATAATCACAGAAAATAAAAAGCAATGTACTACAATATATTATATCAACTATTAAGCCAAGCTCCTTATATGAGATTTTATAACCATGGTTATGCTCCAGGATTTCTGCAAATGCACCATAGACTGCAATAATAATGTTAACAAATCTGTAAGGATAAAAATTTCGTACAGAGCAGAGAAACTGCAGAGATAGATACATATAGAGACATTTCCATTTAAAACATGTCTACATTTCTTCCTAGTTGACAATTTTTACAGCTATTTTTCTTTCAGCTATAACAAAATTGCTACCATTATGAATTTTCTTTGGCGCCAGCTTGTGCATTTATTTAAATATAAAAATATAGGTCCACTTACATGAAAATACATAATGTAGAATATGTTCTAGCATAGGCGTTTCCCAGAGATTGTAAAAGTTCACTAAGATTTAACCAAAGAAATCGGTATTTAGATATTACTGCAGATGAACAATCCTTTATTACTTCCTAAAAATTGGAACTAACATTAATAGAAAATAGTTAAAATGACTAGTTTTTAAGATTTAGTTCATATTTCAAATACAAAGATCGAATACATTTTTAAAGCACAGTGCCAAAGAAAACGAAGCTTCCTTAATTGCTCTTGAATTGATGTACCAAAGAGCACAGTTCATGTTTATCATGGTTATTATGTGATAGTAAGCAACCGTATGCCACAAAGGATAACCTGTAAAAAATTTTATATTTTTTTCAATATAAGAAAATGTAAATGAATAATAAAATTTTAACTAAAGAGACACAGTAAAAAACAGAGCTTCTTCGAGGACATGCATGAATACATACCTTCTAGAAGAAATGATAAACAGAATAGAAAAAGAACGGAACATAATAGACATCCTGCAGAAATTATCACAATAAGAGTCTTTAGCTTAGGAAATTGTAATGAGGTGCCAGTAACTTTGTAAAATCTGAGCTGAAATCGCAAAAAAATAATTAAAATTATTTTTATGGATACTTAATTAATTACTAAAAACTTTCAATAAATAACCAGAACTAACCCAGCAAATCACAACAGCTTGTTATTTTTGAAATTTACCGCTACCTGGACTTATGCCAATTTCAAAAATAATAGCTCATATAATTTAGAACTAATATTACCTGAAATGAACCCCAAGATGTTTTATATTTTGCTACTTCTTTTGCCACGCCCCATCCAACAAAAGGAATCCAAAAATGTGGTATTAAATATATCACGAATATAACAGCATAAATGTATTCATCAAATTGGGTGGTTGTTTGAAGTATTCTAATACGCTCTTTACCAACAATAATAACAATGACCGTCAAAAGACACCAGAAAAAAATTGCATAGATTGTAGCCCCTGACTTCCAAGAAAATGTAATTTTTCCGGGTTGAGAGCGTAATATTGGCATTACAGCTAATACCCGAAATAGTATAAGCAATAATTTATGGTCTCTATAAAACTGGAAAGAAATATTGGTTTTCCATAAAGGTATTACGAAATTTTAATTTTCAATAACATTTCTCTTGGTAATTTTTTTGAGATATGACTATGTTGCAATAAAGCAGCAATATGTTCTTAGAATTTATAGTAATTTATGGATGTTGTCTGAAAAAATAGATCTCAAAACTACATAGTTATGGTCTTGGATAAAGCCAAGTGTAATAGAAGTCACCAAAATTGCTCCCATTCTACATGTATGTATCTACTATTTTCGTCAAGGCGAATTAATAAATATTTGTTTGACTTGTTTTGTATTTGGTACTTGTAATAGTAGGGGCATTAAGGACTCTATTAGTGCAAATTTCTTTTGTAAATGGGCAAACTTTGTTAAAATGGGTCGTGAGTGTCCTTCTTTAATTGCCATAATCAAAGCTACCAGATGACAAACTCCCCCAAAAAAAATCTGGCAGCTTAAATTTTATCTATCAATTGTAAATGTGTGTTGTTGGTTTATTTACATTTCAGCAAATATACACTCGATATTTTTATTGCAAAAGGGTGGAAAATCAAACAAAAAGCAAATGTGTAACTTTGTTGTGTTGAGCAAAATAAGCATTTTTGCACTGTGGTGAGCGCCTCTAGAATTTTGTGGGTGTAGTCTTGTAAATAGAAGAGGTACTTCTATAGGATGGAAGCGAATTAAATATTAGCGATTTTTGTCTGGGAAAAATTTTTATTTTTTTTTTGTTTAAATTGTTTATTATTATTGAATCTTTCTATAAGAAAATTACAATAAGTATCCAAATCTTAAATATAAAAAGAAAAATGGCAAACATTCCCAATCCGGCCGCAAACTATTTAGCATATCTGCTAATATAGCAGAGGTACATAGAAACCGTTTTAGGCAAGGCAAATTGATATATTAATTTAACTTGCGTTGAAGCTCAGTATTAGTACTACTTAGCAATTAACTTCCTTCTAGCTAAAATTAACTCAACGATTGATTTTAAAATTATTTTCACTGTTAAGTATTATATTTGTATAGTGCTATTAATACCAAATATAACAGTAACAAAAAAATACTGCGGATACCGCGAAAATAATCGAACTTAAGTTCATTCAAGGTTATGTGAAAAAAAAGTAAACGGCAAGACAATCAAACAAGTTTAGCAGAGACTACGTTAAAGTATATCTGTAATAATCAAAAACAAATTTTCTGTCAGGAAGAAGCACCACAATTCCATAGATTTTGCATTTCAACTTAAAGAAGGTACACATTTTCTTTTATACATACTTGATCATGTGCTTCCAATATATCTCCATCCCTAGAATTCAATTTGGCCCGTATTGAACTGTTATATTCTTTTTCTTGAAATGGTAGGTCCATAATTTTTATTTTATGTTGCTTTGATATATCAAAATTTTTCCTTGTTTGAATATCTGAAGTAAGAAGATTCTTAATATCATGTTCTTTATACATTTTTCTGCAAATGCGATTGTTTCCGTTTCGCTCGACGCAGATAAAATGTTTTTTCTTAATATAAATATTTTGTAGACACTTCATGCTAAAAGTTGCGTATTTACTAATTACAAATTAACTAGACATAAAAAATTTATAACACAAAGTTTTTAAATAAACTAACAGCACAAGCATATTTGTTTATCTTTGTGTCCTTCAGCTCATATGGCAAGGACAGTATGTCATTCCATTTGTAATTTTTACAATATGCATTCAAATACCGCTGATAGTGGGGGCCTCAGCCAATATGGAGCAAATGAACATTTACAAATTTTTTGATTGCACCCCTTCTTCCGTTCTGCAATACTTTTTGATATTGGCTCTGCCGTCGTTCACCGCTCCATTTTTAGGTTTCACTAGCTGTACAATAGCTGTGTATAACTGCATAGCATTTAAGAACTTTCTCACTGCTTCGTGTTTGTTATTTTTGACGTGAAAGTAAGGAGAAATATTTATCATATTTTTCATTAAAAATATTCAAATACTCACATTTTGTAGCCCCAACTCCTTTTGAATTTTTTAGAGGTAATTACTTAAATGTTTTCTTTTATTGAGATTCGTTATACCTACGTTTTTCCTTTAGTAGAGTTACCCATTTTCAAGGTTTATTTAAAATACGAGAAAGGAAGCTAATGTTTTTAGAAATTTACTTTTATTAATTTAACATTAATTATAAAGCATAAAGCTTTTTTATATAAAGTTCCATTTGTTGAAACTTAAAGTTAGGATAACAGCTATAATGTTTACCCAACTATCAAATACGCGGAAAGTGGGTAAATTTAAGATTACGAAATAAATTTGGACCGCTGTTTCAATCGAAAATCAATACATTTTTTACGCCTTTTGTTTGCGCTTGAAATAGCGGGCCGAACTGAATTGTTAATTAATAGTAAATAATTATTGCCATTTTTATACTCAACGAGAAAGAAATTTTTTATTGTGATCATTCAATTAAATTACATAGCATTACAATCAGAAATATATACAAATTTATGCATATATGTACATTAGAGTAGGTTATCTTTGTGTTCAAAACACCATACAATTATATGTCTGGGTCATAGATATATTGCATTAAAAATAATCAGTAATCGGTAAAAATTTATTGGTAATGAAAGCTAAATTTCATTATTAGTAAAAATATATTTTTACTCCAATTTTGTTGGTACTTCAAAGTGCTAAAATCTATGGCTTAGATTCATTACGTTATACGAATGTATGAACGCACTGCGTTTTTTTTTTTTTTTTTTTAATTATTCAAAATATCAATCTAAGCTGAGTTGCCGAATAAGATTTTCATAATTATTTAGTTTATTATGTATAACATAAATTTTCAACACTCAAAAATTTGAGTGTTTCATACAAATTTCCTATTTTCTAGACGAGTTGACCTCGACCTTGTGTTATGGAAACAGCACATAAATTTTGTGTGTATGTGTTTTGAATTTGACAGTTACAAATGGTTTTATGTGTTTCGTACAAGAGAAAATGTTTAACAAGTTAGCATTCAATGAAAAATATTCCAGTTGACTGGATTCTAAGTAGTGATCAATGAAATGGCAACTTTTTGTCATGTATTGGGCTGTAAGAAATAAGAGCGGTATTCATGCTTCAGGGTAAAGTTATTACAACTACAATTTATTTTAAATAGAATCGGCATTAAAATAGCTTAAACTACAGTTGTATCATCAGTGTTCTTAACAATTATTACAATTAAAAATTATACATTTCAGTAGTTGTATATAGATTTATTTCCAAGCGTGAAATAAACTAAAAATTAATTGAAAACATTGTACATTTACAAGACTACTTGCATAATTTTTATTCTTTTTTATGATTAGTAAAATTTTTAAAAGCAAATATAGAATCTAAAAGCATATTACGGAGCATCCTTCATCCCTATAAATTTCAAAAATCTATCTTTTAGGTTGTCGGGCGCAGCTCTTCCAAAGAACATCTTACATATGTATGACATGTGTTTTAAAAAGGTTGCCAGTTAGAGGGTTTATTATGTTTATTTTTAGCGTCGCCCTTGTTTATATTTTATTTAGAAATTCAAGGCATTTTGTTATTTTGAAACTGATTGTTGCACATATTACTCATGATGGAATTATGTTGATTTTATGGCAAATTCATTCCTTAATTCATATTATTGTATTGCTGCTCAACATGATTCCCTCTTCCATTATTAGCAGGGAACGCATTGTACATTGGTTGTGCTGCATTATTAAAGTAATTGCCACTATAATTTTGTAAATTATTTCTATACGAGGTTGATGGAATGCAGTTTCCATATGTGTCTGGCAAAACATAAGCAGAGTGTGTGTTACCCTGAATAGAACTATGAGAAGTTTTTGTGACATGATCAGTTGGATATTCTATTACAGACGACCTTAGCAAATCTGAGAGTGTATTCGACAGTGTTTTCTTACCCGAAGATACACACTCTTTGGCACCACCGAAACTTTTACTAGATTTAACTGTTCCGATATTTTCACGTTTATTTTTTTCAATAACTTTGTAAACGGCAATAAACTGTTGTAATTGTTGAGGATCAAAATCGGTTTTGCCCTGAGCTACAAGTGAAGCTGCTAATTTTGATGCTATTTCTCTCTTGTCAACAAGCGACAATAAATTATCAGTTTTAGTTGACGATGATTGCGATTTTCGAATCATAGAATTAAAAGCATCATTCTGATGTACCTCACTTGTTAACCCAGAAGAGATATTGTCACTGGCTTGACCAAGAGAGCAAAACAAATTGTTTTGCATTCGATTTACCAATGACAGTCGTTGAGATGCTAACTGCTGTTTGAATTGATATGCATATTGAAGTAATACATCTGCATCATTGACCACCTGGTCTAAGACTCTCTTTTTTGATTGTTCAAAAAGTCCTGTAATAACTAATCCCTTAAACTTCTCTTTAGCTGTTTCAATTAATGAGCAATTGTCATCAGTTAGTATTATAGCATTAACATGTAAAGGATTGTTTTTTTCGGCATGTAAAGCTTTTGATAGCATTTCTGTAATTTTTGGCCCTAAACTACCGAGACTATCTTCTAGGGCTGTCATTAATCTTAGCACTGAGACAACTTGAGGAATGTTCTCGTTTGAAGAATGCAACGATGATGTAGATGCTGATGAAACAGGGGCGGGCTGTATATTACGAACTGAGGATGAAAACTCATTTGATGAGTCTCTAACTGCTGGAGCCTGTACATGGTACTTTACATCATCTATATTATTATTTGTTAAGGGCAAACAAAGTCGTTCACGTGATTTTAATTTGAGCTTTTCAACTTCTTGATCGTATAACTCTTCTATGCGAATTTTTACGAACCGTACCCATTCGGGTTGATAATTATATTTGTGATGATCAAGACCAGCTGAAACTAGCTCATCTTTTCGACGTTTCCAAAACTTTTGCCATTCCTCATTGTAGGACGGATGGGTTTCAGGATCTTTTCGGTACTGTTTATAGAGTTCATTAAGACTATATAATTCTTGATCAACCATGTGGCGATATGCCTGCCAAATATCATTCTGTCTTAATGGAGATATTGACTTACGTTTTCCGGTGAAAAAGTTTCGATCTGGAGAAACCGAACGTTTTCCGATTTCATGGCATGTACTATTTTTCGGCAACCCTTTTAATGTTCCCTTGAGAAAGTCTTCGACCATAATATTATACGTTTCATCATCAATGTATTTACCAGCTCTGCTGTCTGTTTCCCGATATGTATTTGTAACAGGATACATGTCCTCATGTAGACCAGTTGACATGTATGATTTATAAGCAGTGCCATCCGATAACGAATTTCTAGGATCAGTATGTCTGTGACGGTCTCGTACATTAAATTCTTCCTCGACATTCCTTGAATTTTGATGGCGATTGTGACATTCAGTACTGCCGGCTTTGGTATCAAATATGGCAGTGCGTGAGAAAGACTGTGGCGTATAATTATGCCTATTATTGATAAATTCATCAATTTCTTTTGATCCAACTACGTTTGTAAACGCCGGTCCATATTGTTCTGAAGCATGCCGGCACGAGAATGCTTTTGCAAGTATTTCGTGACGATTTAAGCTGTAATCTCGCTCATAACATTCGTATGGTAAATTTCTTCCATGATGTTGTTCAATGGCTACCGCGAGTTTCGCAAGTACTGGAGTCATTACTTTAAATACCTGATGTTCTGGAACATTATGCATATACTGGCGATATTGTCGTATTGCTGTTGGGAAATGTTTTTCGCAAAATTTCAAGCGATGATTGTAACCTTCCAAATGCCTCTGCATGACAAATCCATCAAATACAAGCTCGCATAAGCCACATTCATAACGAGGAGCAACATCATTACGATGTTTCATTATTTTAATTATATATTCCACCCCCAACATTCCAGTAATTTCATTAACGGTGGCACTTGAACTGTACGACTTAAAAGAAAATTTTGGACGATCGACAGCTTCAGTCGATGATGCTCTATTGTTATACGATTTACTTTTGTGAGCCGTCGGTATTATAACCCTGTCAGTCTGATATTGCACGGTTTTGCTATTATTTTCATCATTTTTTGATTTTACTGCCATCATCGAGCTTGCTTTTAATGCTAACGCTGCTGCTGGATTAAGAACAATTTTTCTTTTTTTTGTATCTACATCTCCCTCACTATTATTGTCTGGTAATGATCTTTTATCAGGTGTCGGTTTAAGTATTTTTTCTGTGCTTTTTGAAGCTGCGTTCAAATTTAATGATTCATCACCATTCTCGTGCTTAACATTTCGGTTCTGAACCACTACTTTTAAATTTGGAGGTTGAGTCTTTTTGCAGATACTTATTCCTGCATTTATTTCTTCACTTTTGTCTTCACCGACAGTAGTAGTTTTAGTTTTATTTGTTTCGGTTTTCACTTTTATACCTTCTGACACTTTCATACTATCATTTACCTTTTTTTGAACATTGCCAGTTGCTAACTTTATGTTGTTTGTTTTATTTTTCACGACATTTTGGGTTTTTTCTTCATTTTCACTTGCTCCTTGCGGTAGGTTTAATTTATTTAGCGTATGTTTTGGTACCGAACTCGGTGTAGAATCTTCTTTAATTTTTGAAAGACATTTTTTAGTGTCTCCTTTTCGAAAATCTTTTGAGTTCGTATAATCAGAATGATATAGTTGTTTTACTCTTTCCATTTGTATTTTATGTTTCTTGCCATCGATATGAGCAATTAAGTTCTTAAATGAACTTGTTTCAAGAACACAGAGATTGCAAAAGAATGGATACGGCGGAACACTTTTTTTTGAAAACAATTTACTCCATTGATTTCCTACACGATATTCAATAGTGAGAATTTCTTGTACCGATAAATGCTGAATAAGTTCAGCAAATGCACCCTTTGTAAGCCGATCTTCGCTTCCATCTTCATTTGCCATTATTTTCTATTTTATCTCGTATAATTATTTTTAAACTAAAGTGACAATACCTTATCTCCTGCGGCGAATCAGTTCCACCAATATTTATTTTAAATGTTTTGAATACAATTTTCGTAGTAATAAAAGCACGTTACTAATTCCGCCAAGACGTTTAAGTTTTCGCCACTAAAAGTGGAGGAAGAAAAACATATCGTTTAGTGTAGTGACAACATTATAAGTAAATTCACAAAACATTGATTTCAAATTTACTTTACGAAACCACCTCCAAATAAAATGTGTCTCAAGTGAATGAGAATTATATTAAAAAAAATAAGTACGAGTTCTCTTCGAATTTTAGCACTGCTTGAAAGGTATTTGTACAAGCTTTTCATTTACATCAATTTTTATAACGACTTTGGCGACCCATGACTTGCAAAATAAAAATATCCTCAAGAATTTGCACTTAATTTTTTTTGTAGAATTCAATTTATTATCATCTAAAACACATTTTTTTATTCGCAGGTACTTTCCTAGAGTAAATTTCAGACCTATTTTCCTCAGACTATTCTTAAGGACATGTGAAACAATTTAAGTTGTATGTTAAAACAAAATATTGTTAAAGTATACACATAAAATACTAATAAAACTAATTACAACAATATATATACTTACATACATTTTTATGTTATGTGCGTATATGGAAAAAAACTATTCTAAAACAGTACATACCCTACGTATATATGTAGACTTTTTCAATTATATATATATATATATATATGATTAAAAAAATTTTATTTGTTGACATGAGTATTTCCACCAACTATTTCGATGCACATTAATACTTTATTTGTTATTATAAGAATGTTTATAATATATATATTTAATTTCAAAGAATAATTATTTTAATTTGACTGCTTTGATTTTTATCACGAAACTTGCATATTTCGGGCAAAACTCAACGCTGACAAAACTGAATAGCTGAACGAAAGACTAAACTGAACGAAATAATGCGGACTTTTTGTTATACCAGCTATGCACTACACCACTAAGCAACACTACACTACACCAGTCAACACAAACAAAGGAAGAAATATATGTATGTGTATAATTTTGTATATACACAAGAAATATGGATGCAATTTGACATTTGGTACTTAACAGACATAACAGAATTAACAAGATACTAACAGTAGAACAGCAAATATCTCCTGCTATCTTTAGTAAGCGTTAAAATTTGTTTGCTAGCTGATGTTTATACTCATGCATACATAGAAAGTGTAATTGGATGGGTGCATTACATTGATTTTTTCTCTTTTAATGACATATATGTCTGACACATATGAGAAAAAGAGACGTCTGCTGTGTTTGCATTTTAGTGTTTGTTGTAAATTTGTCGCTACCTGGCATAATTTTGTCATGCTTAACAGATATACATATAATATAAGCAATAATCAGCTGTTTGTACTTTGCAATATACATATGTAACAATATCTGACAAGCACTTTTGTTAAAAATTATTGCTAACATAAAATGTGAAATACTGTTTTCAGTTTTATTTGATATATAACTTAATGTATATATTTTCACCCCAAAGTAAGTTTTTCAAAAGTTCTGGCACTAGAGAAACCATTTCTTTTCTTAATAGAGAAAGATTACCCAATACTTGCCAGGGTATTAGCCACTCGTCTATACCATAGTGTAATTATATCAAGTGGAAGCAACTCTACATGTGTTTTTTGTTTATATTTGTGTTTTATTTGACTTGAATATCAAAATTTTTTTCATTTTGCTTTGTTTGTTTACGAAATAATACTATGCTTAGTTTTCTTTCATCATTTTGACATTCCATATTTAATTTTACACTAACAAAATATATGGTGCGTATACTTTGTAAATATAATTATACTATCGTCTATACTTAATGCTGCTATTTTACAAATTTTATTTGGTACTAAATGACACAAAAAGTACGATAAGTACAACACTGATTTACATATCGTGCTGTAGTTCAGATGTCAAGAATATTTGTTTAATAAAACATTTATAAAAAATGGAATCTTTAAAATTATCTTGTCGAGTATGTTTGCAATATTATCCCGATATGTATTCTTTCACTGACGAACTGGAATGTGAAGATGATTATATACAGTTAACTGAAATATATAAAAAAGTTACCGCTGTTGAGGTTTGTAATTTTATTACTTAATTTTTCTTTTAATGTTCCCATAAATTACGTACATCCTATTATTTTAATAAGGTCGCCGATTTGGATGATGGCAAGCCACACCACTTATGTCAAGATTGCATAGGACGTCTTTTATATACATACAATTTTGTTTGTTCCGTCGAAAAGGCAGAAGAAGATATTGAGAGTTATTTAAATAGTATAATTCAAACAGAAAATGAAACATGCGAACGGGATTACGAAGTCATCACTAATGACATAGACGTGCAAGATATTGAAATATTGGATGAAGAGTTTCAAATAGAACATGATGAACCCACAGTAGATAATGAAGTCATAGTCAACATGGAAGATAGTCGTGCTGAATCTGGGGAGGAAAATGTGGATAGTAATATGTATATACACATAGATACCTACTAAGCAAGTTTTCTTATTTTAACAAGTTTTATTTCGTCTTATAATTTAGAAATCCAGATAAAACAGAGGAAAAAAAGGAAGGTGAAAATACCCTTGGTTCCCGATTATCTAAACGCATGTTGTCCAGCCACCACCACTACAAATGCAGCAGTTGTCAAAGAGCATTTGCAAAATTGGAAACATTGGATAGGCATATGAAAGTGGCACATACCGCCATACCGCGTGAAGAATTGGCAAATATTTCTATTCAAATTAATCGTTTACAAAGTGATAAGGAAATTTCGTGTTCTTATTGCCCACAAAAGTTCAAACGTCGCAATAATTATATTCGACATTTTACTAAAATGCATTCAGACCAAGTAGAGCAGCTTTCAGAGGAAGACAAGGAATTAATTAAAACAAAGCACAACTATAAAAGAAGCAATTGCCCGTACTGTGGTAAAAATTTTACACAAGCTAGCCTTGTTGTTCACATAAGGAGGCATACTGGTGAAAATCCCTATCAGTGCGATTATTGTGAGAAAGCATTTCCAAGACGTCAAGATCTTGTTGTACATCAACTTAAGCATACTGGCGAAAAGCCTCATATATGTACCACATGTGGTAAATCATTTTCGCGGACAAATAAATTGGCTCGTCATATGCGTGTTCACACAGGAGAACGTCCATATAAATGCACTAAATGCCAAAGAAGTTTTGCGCAATCAAATGATTTAAAAATTCATATGCGTCGGCATACAGGTGAAAAGCCGTACAAATGCAATGTTTGTATGGCAGCATTTATTTGTGGCGCAGCTTTACGTACACATCGTCGAAAAAAAAATCATCACTCTCCTAAAGATGAGTTCGATGATCCTTTTGCCAATTGGAGAGTGTGTAAGCGAGAATTAATACCCAATAATGATTATGTAAATTCCACTCAGCTAACTACTACAAAAGTCGACTGTAAGGAAAAAAGTTTAGAATCTTAATTTTTTTAATTGACTTTAAAATAAAATTAAATGCATTCATGCACTATGCCAATGGGGTACCTGTGTGTGCTTGAAATACAAACTGTTCGAATACTATTTTAAATACATATATATATATATATATATATATATATATATATATATATATATATATATATATATATATATAGATATACTATTCGAATTCTTAAAAATGCATTTTAAGTACAAAAGTCCAGTCTTTAGGTTCAGGTTTGTTGTAGTTGAGCTTTAAAAAATAATAAAACTTTGATACCTAGATAATGTGAGTATTTTATAATTTATTTATTGATGCTTGCTTTAAAAAATGAAATTTTGAAAGTGTTTTTCTTATCCACATGCGTAAAGAGGAAAGCTTACTAGTGCTATAAAATTTTTAAATTAAAAAAAAAAAAATATATATATATATATATATAAAATAAAACAAAACTATAAAATAATTAATACAATACAGTAAGCTGCATGTATTTCAATATGAAACACTGTCGTAGATGTAAGTAGTTGAATACAATTTCACCTAAGAAAGAGAAAAATATATTTATTGCCTACGATTATTGGAAGAATAAGAAGATCTAGACTGGGAGCGTGAGTGATCACGGTCTCGGTCACGTCTTGACGACGTGTAACTACGTGTTCGAGATGATTTGCGGGTGTGATTTGAATTATTTCTGTGTCGTCGACGATACTCATCTTCCGAATCACTTGATGCACTACGACGATTGCGGCTACTTTTTGACTCACGATCTCTTTTTTTGTACGAAACTGATGAATATTTACGATCATCTCTATACGATTTGTGTGATTTTGCATATTGTCTACCAGTAGATGTGTGAGATTTTTGTTTTTTTGCTGATCGATGTTTGTATTTTTTTGAATGATGGGATGATGCAGAAGTTGAAGAAGAATCAGAATTTGATGATGACGACGACGATGAAGAAGAGGAGGTCGTTGAAGTGCTCGACTGGGAACAAGACCGCGAATTTTTACTTTCGCTTACACGTCGTCTTTTCTTCGATTGGCTATAACTACGATCTCGTTCATGTCGTCGCCTCTCTTTTTCTGGACTCGTAGATGTTTTACCTTTTAATGCTTTCTCTAAAGCAGCATCAGCAGCATTCAATGCATTAGCCATACCCATATTTTTGTAATTAGGCAATAAACCATTAATATCTGGTACATTTTGCCTCTGATTGTTAGTGGTTAAAGATGCACTAGTTGTACCAGTATTTTTGGCACTATTTACATTTGCAAGAAATGAAGCAGTATTTGCTATTGACACATATTTATCTTTGTTGTCACTAAAACGTGTAATACGCTCCCTGCGGTTACTGCGCTCCTTTTGTCGCTTTCCTAATAAGAAACATTTTCAAGAAATTATTTTATTTATCTTAATGCATTAATTTTTTTGATAAATAAACTTGATTTGTTGTACATAAATATGTGTTCTTTTTTTAATTTGACATCCAAACTTAAGTTAAGTTTTAAGAATGGTTGATATTTATTTGTAATGTAAACGCATTTTACACTCGGTATCAGTAAATTACACAATAACGCATTGATGCATTTTTATATGAAACACACTCACTTTTTCTAAAAATTAATTGTTTATCTGTTTTACATAAAAATATTGGAAAGAACGTTATTATACGAGTTACTGAATTTGGTTATTAATTAACCTGTTATTTATTATAGATGTATTAATTCCCTTATAGAAATTTTACCCATAAGGGATCCAATAAATAAAAAAAAATGAAAATACAATAAATGATATTTTTACTATTATTTATTTTTCTGCCGGGAGGGACGGGAAACATCGGAGCATGTTCTATGCCCAGCGGTGGCAAGACGCAGAATGAGCTTAGGTAGCGGGTCACTGGTCCCAGGCAACCTGAGCATGATTCGTAAAGTCTTGGACTGTTGTTGGGAACTGAGATACACATAAGACTCTATCCCACTACTTTAATAATAATATTTTTACTAACCCAATATCATATCTCAAAAATATTTTAATATATCTCAATATTGTGCAAAAATATTTCATAATCGTAAGAGAATATTAAAAAAAAAATCATTAGGACGCTAGTACATTAAAAATGCAAACTCTCTTTGCCTAAAATATTTGTCTTTTCCGAACATAACGTTACAGCAAATAGCAACATGTACTTAAGTTGAAGAAAACTTTGGAATAACTTTGCATATTCAGAAAAACAAAAAATTGTCTGTTTCTAAATAAATATACTAAATATGATGGAAATTAAAGTTGTCTAAAATGAATAAAATCAATGTAGTATGTACGTACCTACATACATATGAATACTTTGAGGAATAGTCTTTATCTATTTTTATTTCTCGAGTAGCTAAACTTTTCGGTAATAACAATTTTTAGTTACCCTAAATGATTAGTAGATTTGTGGAAAAACTCTGTATTTCACGTTGTACAGAGTTTTGGTAAAAACTTTGTTCAATTTTAAGTTATAAAACTTAAATAAACAATATTTTATATTGAATATAAATTGACGTACCGTTTAGATGTTGTATCTTTGTTTCAGTTATCTCACCAAAATCTTTTTCATAACCTTTGAAAGTATTGTGTCCGCTGTGACCAAATGTTGCTGTATCTCTTGCTAATGATCTTTCTTGTTTTTTACGATTGTATTCTTTTTCTTCCTCTTCTTCTTTCCTCAAAAAATATTTCAGTTTCTCTTCCTCACGGGCAGCAGCTACAACTACACGGTCTTCTATTTCTTCAGCAATTTTAGTAAATCCCCTTCGCTTAAGTCGTATAATATTCTGTTCACAATGCATAGTTAAATGTTTTTTTATTTTATAGTAAAAAAAACACGTGTTACCTTTATTTCTTCCTCTGAATCATTGTCACTTTCTGATTGACCAGTTGTCTTCTTAGATGAATTAGGGTCATCATTATCACTATCCGTTTCACTTGAGCTGTCTCCATATGCCGCTAAACCTATAATTTATTTTGTGCCAATTCAAACAGTTTTGTATAAAACACTAAGAGCAACAAAAACTTTTATTTTGTGTCTATTATTCGAGCTTGGTTAGGCCTATACAAATTCATATAAAACCTTAATATTATCTAATCCAACTCAAATTGTCAAAGTATTCTTATAATTAAATGAAGTATGAGATTAAAATTAACAGTTCTAGAATAGAGATTTCATGTTTGTTCGTCTGACTAGGTTTTTAAATAAATATTTCATTTTACCAAAATTTTTATTCATTTATTTAAGCTAATTTTGTCTCTTTTGTATAATTTATAGTTTATAAAATTAATATAAAAAAACTTACCTAATCTGCCGGTTAAGGTGGATAAAGCGCTTTTGCGGACCACTTGTGCTGAGGACGCTTTTAGTTTGTATATGTAAAATGTATATTATGTTACATATTATAGTAGATTATTAAACAAAACAAATAAGATGCTAAGATGCTTAAAGCGAGTATTTTTTCTTACAAATTTAGACTTACACTTGCACGAAGGTCAGCTGCGGAAAGACTATAAAAATCTTTTAGTACTAACAGATTAATAGTTACCTTTAGATTTAAATATTTTAATAGTTTCATCAGCCACTTTGGTTATTTCTTCATTAGTGGCTTCCAACAAAAGTTCAGTTAAAGTTTTACGTACAGCAATCATCTATACAAAATTTGTTTTTTTAAGAAAATTATAACCGTGAGTATGGGAGTATCGTATATAAGTGTGCACAAAAACTATTCAAACTTTAAATATTTTATAAATGTAAGAAATTTTAAAACAAAAATTTATATCATATACTTACTAAATCGGCTAATTTTTGTTCATATGTTTTAACTTCTAGGGAATTGTATGCTTCATCGGTTTCTTCTGTCTCGTTATCCTTTTTCAAATTGACATCTGTGTGTGTAGTTGAACTTATTGGTATGGTTTCCTCGTTATCAGTGCTGTCATCATCTACAATTGCAGGCGGCTGTCAGAAATTCAAAACAAACATGATTTTCATTTTATTTGTACATTAGTAAAGATACTCACTATGGCATTTATGCAGGTCACAGGATTACTAAAATTATTATCTTCATTAGGTGATTTTATATCACTATTTTTTTGTTCTTTTTCTAATTGCTTTTGTTTCTCTCGTTCCATTTTTTCCAATCCCTCTCTAAAATATGAATAATTTATTTAAATATTTCGTATTTTAAAAATGTTTTTTTAATTGCCTTATCCATGCCGGCAAGCCTTTCCTTTTTGCTGCGTCCATCATATAAGTATTGTCTGTTTGGTTGGGAATATCTGGCATAACTCTTATCTCATTGGGGTGTGGTACATTAATTTTCAATAAGGAGGGAATGTGTGCCGTAGGGTTTGTAGGTCCATTACTTACTGTATTTTGATTAGGCAGAGGATGAGTCAAAATTTCTTGATTTGTCCAAGAATTCCATTGATTGTTAATGGTTGATCGTGATGCTGTGACATCGCAATATTATAGGTATATATATGTATTCAAATATTTTTGCTATATTTGCACTCACCAATTTGAGAATCATTTTCACCAAAAAACCACGACTGATTAAAATTATGCTGTGAGGAAGAGGCAGTTGCGAAATCATTATTCAACCTTTGTGTAGTTTTGTCATCAGTTTGTTCTTCATCATCCATATCCATATCTGCCTCACCTTTTTCGTCAAACTTGAAGTTGGCACAACTGGAATCAGCTGCCTTATTAACACCTACATTGTGATCTGTTTTTCTCTCCAGCTCGGTATTATCACGCATCTGAATCCACTGCTGTGCTAGCTGAGCCCAATCGATATTTTGGCCTGCAGCCACTGCTTTAGATACAGCGACTTGGTTAACAAATCCATAAGCACCTAAATGATTTAAGCTATTAACTCCTTCACTCGAATCTCCACCGGAAAACATTTTTCCTGCTTTTTTTAATACTATCCTTTTTTTATAAAATTCAGATTTCTCTCTGTAACGCAAAATGCAAACGATGCCAGTAAAATAATACGAAGATTTTTGTTAGAGATAGAAAAGTATTCGATACTTGCCAGCTCTGTAATATATTTCGAGTTGCCAAAAACATTTCTTTTTCTGCTCAACCTTTTCATGGTTGCATTTCTAGCAGAATAGAAAAAAGCAGCCGTGTAGCCGTTATTTAAACGGTAATTTTTTTTCAAAAGTTAAAAAAATTATAATAAAAAAATGTGTTGTTTACATTGATTACAAAATCTGGCTCGATGTAAAATGGTACAGTAAATAATATAAAAAACAAAATTAAGGATTTAATATTGACCATAAAAGCCTGCTCAATTTTTTGTATGGCTATATTTCTGAAAACTTTTAAGTCCAATACAACTTGATAAGTGAAAGGAGTAAAAACATATACTATGTAAAATTTCTAGTATTTTTTTTCTTATTTTTAAATATGAAAAAACACTTTAAGCTCTTAATTTTTGAAGGTTTCTGATATCAGAAGCTGATTAGAAATACATATAAATTATGTATAAATACAATATGGCAAACATAATGTATTAACACGTCTTTCAAATTAAGAGAATGAAATATTAACAGCAACAGAATTGAGCTTGCCAAAGTGAGTGAGCTCCACGTTTTCATTTTTTTCCATTTTTGTTATTAAGTTGTATTTGAGCATGTGTTGTTGGATTGTTTATATTATCATTTATTTAACTTTTGTTTTATTTGCTGCTTATAGAAGATCCCTCTAAAGCATTTTACAGTAATCAGGCCGATTGCTGATTGCCTTTAGTCGACTTTTAAGTGCGTTAGAGTTCACACGTTATCGGCTCACTAGCTTTTTGTTTTTTATTTTTATTTTTTGGTGAGAACACCAGAATTGCTTTTAAATATTATTTTTGTTTATAACAAATTAAAAAAAAGATCATAAAATATAACTGACAATTTTATATATTTATTAGCGAATCATTAAAAAAAATTAAAACTGGTTTATTTGTGAAAAATTCCTACTTAAACATCATTAAATCAAATGAAAACATGAAAATTTAAAGTTAAAGTTAAGCAAATATTAAGTTCACTGAATTAAGAAATGAATAAATTTAAAAAAAAATATTAAGTACATGTATTTACACATATTCATTTTGCATATATATATTTGTAAATGTGAAATATTAATTATTTAAAAATAAACAACAAACAAAATTCGTTACATTTTTTAACAGATTTAAAACAAAAATTCACTAGTACGAAACAGTCAGTAACAGAAAGACAAATACAAAAACATGGCAGTAGACTATGTATTAGAAGACTTAATGGCTAAATTGGGTAAGATATAATGCAAAATTTTTCTATAAGCATACTAACACAAATACACGCCCCCACACCATCAAAAACGCCACACACACACAATACTCTAAGAAAAGATTAATATCCACCCAACAAACAAGTTAAAGTATTAAAATATGTTGGTAGCTTAAAACAAAGTTATTTTATTATTTATTTCACTTTAAGGTTCATTTTTACACTCAAAAAAAAAAAAAATTAAATTAGCAAAAGTTAGTAAGCCCTTTATTATTTTCAGAATTTAAATTTATTTATTACATATTGTTACCTCAGACTTATATGTAATAATGCTATGTAATATATTTTTATATTGGCCTTTGCGGCTTTATATTACATTAATATATTGAATTAAATAAATAAATACACCTTATGTAAGAAACAAAAATAAAAAAAAAACATATTTGTAATTTAAAAATAAAAAAATTTGTGTAAAAAAACTCTAAAATTTATTTTAGATTTTATGTTCACTGGGTTATTAAGTTATAATTATTTATATATATATACGTTTGTACTATGTACTAAAAAAATTAGGTTATCATTTAAAATTTATACAAATAAAGAAGTTGAATATTTTTGGGTGTTAATAGCATAAGGATTAAGCTTTTTCTAATCTATATTACTTATTATTATTATTTATTTTGAGTTATCAGTTTAAGTTTCATTGTTTTTAATTTACTTAGTTCTTCATTTATAATATAAGCATATTTACTTACGAAATGAAAATTAAATATTAGTGTGGTATCAGCGCTTCTAGTCAGTCATTAAACAATCTTTAGGTTTAATTAATAAGATAAGTTAAAATAAATTAATATCCCAGCAAGCAATCTCCATGTTATTTTGCTAACGGGCCGGGGTTAATAACTTTGCATGTGACTGAACTTGTTTATTGAATTAATTAATTAAATTAATTCATTAGTCGGCAACCAGTTTAAATATATTGAATGCATTTAAAAAGTGCCCTAACTATTTAACAGTGTGCTTTATCAATCAATTAATTGTGAATAATATCCTAAACATAAAAAAGAAAGTCTAGTCTGCTTGCTTTACAACAGGTGAAGGTTTTTCTTATTATACGATATTTTATAGTTATTATGCAAATCAAACTGGAATGAAATCATGTGCTTGTGCTAATTGCATTTAATTTATAAATAAATTGATATTATTTTGAAATTAAAATAAATTTTGCATTAAAGATAGGAAGTGGCTAACAGAAAAACAATAACATTTAATACAGTTCTGTGTTCCGAAGTTAATATAATTAAATGATATCGCACAACTTCTATAGAAAATTTCCAATTCAAATTTTGATCAATTTCAGACAATATTGAATTTGGAGCCTGATGTCAATTTCGTGCAATTTTTGTATTTTAAGGGGAATTAAAAAGTGTGGCATTAAATTTTTTCCTTCGTACTATTTAAATATACTTTTTTCTTTTTTTAATTTCACCAACTTTTTCCCACAAAACAAAAAATAATTTGTAAAAAATCCACAAAAGCAACACACAGTTATCAGATTCGGCATACAGAACAGCACTCATTATATAAAAACTGAAAAATTGTTTAAAGCGAAAAATAGCTATTGTGTGTTTTGCAAAAAATTCGTTATGTTACTCGAAGTTAAGTTTGCATTTTTATTTATTTAAACTAGAGTTCGCATAGAAACAAAACAAATGCAAACGTTTCGTTTTGTAGGTCTCCATAAAAATATTATGAAAAACTACAAAACGAAACGTTTCTTTTTGTAGTGTGATAAGTAAAATTTTATTTTATTTTCTTAAACAGCATTAAATTATTTTTAATAAACAATTTGTTTTTGTGAGCATAATAATGTTACTCAGTGTAATAATTTATTCAGCTAGTAATTTTTTTAAAAATTCAATAAACCTACTCGTACTTAATTACATACAAAAAACAAAAACATTTAAGTAGAAATGCATTTATTTTTTTTAACAAAACTACGCTGGTATCTACTAAAGCACTGCACAAGCATATCTGAAACAGCTTAAGCGGGTTTCACATTATAATACAGAGTATTAACATTTAAATTAGATCGAGTGATACTGAAATCGGATGCAAATCAAATAGACTGTCAAAAAATCTAAAGGAAAATGTTTTCTGTTTTTATACCATCACATTTCAAATAAAATATAAAACGCGGCAAATAATTTCGCTTGTACAAAAGCAACCCTTATAAAATGAGCAGTGTGATAGCTTAGAAAAAATTTTAAAATTACAAAAAACCATAATACTGCCAAAAATACTTAAGTATTTCACCACACTTGCTTAACATTTTGTTTTCACTCTATTGGATTTTTACTTAATACACGAATTTTTGATATGTATTAATACTAAATACAATAGTCTGAAACCCTCTTTACAAACATCAACCTTTATTTCAAATACTGTCAAACACGTTCTATTGGATATCAAAACAAATAATTTTTTGTATACAAAGAGAACGGAAAGTCTTTCATTAAATTCTGCTTTGTTTTAATGGAAATTTTTAAGTTGTCTATGGGCGTAATGTTTGTGTAAACAAACAAGAAAACAGGCAATCGGTTTTGTACAAACGTGTGTCTTTTTTGACTAAAACAATGTGTGTGTGTACTTACATATAATGCCTTTGTCTAGTGCATAGTGTAATTTGGGGTTACTGTTTCAAAACAAAATTTGGTTTTGAATTTCTGCTTCCATACAAAACACAAGTACTGCCAAAACTGCATGGAGAATTTTTCAAAACGTGTCAATGCTTGTTTTGTTGCAAAAATTGTGCACAAACGACACTACTAACTGTGTTTTGTTCTAGTGTACAGTAATGTCAAGTGAGTTCAAATGGTTTTGTGCAGGCCTTTAGTAACTACCTGCGTATATTAATTTAAAAATGCAAATGAATGCTGATGATTAAATAAAACTGCATAATAAGTATGTGTATGTGCATATGTAGCGTCTAGTATATGTATAAATTATTTTTCTTTTAGTTAAAAGTCCTGCCTGATATTTGAGAACTCTTTGAAATTTTATATAATTTTAACTTTTTTTTAAATTTTTTATTTTTCATAATTGGGCCTTAATTAAAAGAAAAAACTTTTAGAAATTGTTACAAAGAAGTGAAATAAAATATTTATCAAGGTAAAATTACGATATTCGAAATCGATTGTAATTTCAATATACTCGTACTTTATGCTAAAAACACAAGTGAGGCGAACGATGAATCGCTGCGAACATTCTTTTTTTACAACACAAATCCGTGCAGCTTCTTGGCTTGTCAGCAGAAAACGCCCGTTGTTTAGACAGGAATCGAGACTGCGATCCTCAAATTGGTAGGTTAGTACGCTACCTACGAATCTATGGGGTACAGCCCTTTGAAAAAGAAACACATTTCTGTATATGAAAATGCTCACAACCAGTGCGTTGGGTAATGAACAGCGAACTATGAGTTGTTCGGAGAGTAATTTCGTTTTTTTCATTGTAATTTTTTTTTAACCCAAAAATTAAGCCGCATAGTCATTACATGTTTAGAGAGCCGATATAGCAAGACTTGTGTGCGAAAAAGTTTAATTAATTCTAAGCAGTAGTTCTTGGTTGGTGGCCTTTTAAAGATGAAGAGCAATAAGCAGTATTTTCGCCATATTTTACTTTTTTACTATAGAACAGGTAAAAAAGCTGCTCAAGCCAGAAAGAAATTAATCGATGTGTATGAAGAAAATGTGTTGAGTGTACGCCAGAGCCAGAATTGGTTTGGAAAATTTCGATTCAGCAATTTTGATGTCGAAGATGCAATAAATTTAATGCAAATCGGTGATTAACAACACGTGAGATCTGCGAGAGGTTAAATTTATTGAACTCAATTGTCTTTAATTTAAAAAAAAAATTAATTACTTTTCGAACAGGCCAATATTTTTAACGTCAACGAAAGACGAATAAATTGCCATAGAGTGACCGTATTTTTTTTAGTCTTGTGAGTATTTTAGTAAATAAACAAATTAAAAAAAAAATCTTAATATATTAAATTCGACTGTATGTGTGTTTGACATTGTACTTCTTTTAAACGGCTAGGCCGATTTAATTGAATTTCTTACGCCTTGGAAGGCTTAGCGTCACAAATTCGTCCGGTAGGTGGCGATACAGTCGATATCTGGCTTATTTATCTACTACCTGTTTTGATCCGGTCGTGCACGGCTCTTTTCTGTATGAGTACGATTTCTTAGAGTAAAAATAAATCGTACTCATTACGATTTTTTATTTTCATCAAAACAACTTAAAGCTTTATGAAAATAATAATAGACCACGCCCATTTTTAAATTTTTATCAAATCGGCGAACTTCTAGGCCGATTTGAATAATTTTTTTTTATTATATGTTCAGCATAAGCCATTTTACATTTTTCTTCTCTTCTTTAATTATTTTTCAATATATAAAGGGTCCGCCATCGAACGTTTTTTTTTCAACTAGTGCTTATTTCGTGAATGGTAACACTTAGCTCATGTCTGATTTGACAGATAATTAGTTTTATCCTTCCGCTGAAAGAATATGGTTGTGTTTTCGCTTCGCTAAGTGGGCCTGCGATCGACTTACAGAAGATGCCGATTTTGCCAAAAAAAATCATCTTTTCAGATGAAGCTCATTCTGATCTTGGCGGGTATGTAAACAAGCAAAATTGTAGCATTTGGGGCACAGAAAACCCGCACGCATACATTGAAAAGCCGACGCACCCAAAACGAGTCACTGTTTGGTGCGGATTTTGGTCCAGAGGCATAATTGGGCCATTTTTCTTCGAAAATGAGCAAGGAGTGGCCGTTACAGTCAATGGCGTTATCGGGCCATGTTGAACGAATTTTTGTTAACAAAAATTGAAGAGGAGGATATTGGCAACATTTGGTTGCAACAGGACGGCGCTACGTGCCACACAGCCAAAGCTACTCTCGATGTTTTTATAGCATTTTCAAAAAAAAAATTATTTGACGGACCTTATATAAAATTTGAAGGAAAAACAACGTTTGCCGGGTCAGCTAGTAAATATTTTTATAATTTTTTTCTTAATATTTTTGCTATTTCGGTCACCCTATCACATGTAAATAAAAATTAAATAAAAAATTTTTTTTTATTTCGAATTGTAAATTGAAAGAAATGGATGAAACTATTATAAAAGAAGTAAAAAAAATATAAAGGACGACAGAAATTTGGAAATGAAATTGACAGTTCATTAAGTTTATATGATAAGTGTAAATTAAAGGAATTAAATCACTTTTATTCATTATTCGTTTCAGTTGTGCTTATAGCAGTAAATGAAAATTTCGATCGATTTGCCACCGCGTGTTTGTTACAAAATTTTATAAAAAATGACTGACAAAAAGTTATAAACCAGAGAAGGGAGTTAGTTAATTTTAATGAATATCAAATTGTAAATTAAATTTTTTTTAACCACAACCAAAACAGATATGCTTTTAATAAGGTAATTTTGCAAATAGAGTGTGTCTTAGAAACAAGTTTAAATTTTATTGTTTTTTATTAAATTTAAAATTTTTTTTTTTTGTAACTGAGAGCGTTGTTGTTATTGTGGTTTTATTTGTCAATTATAATCATTTTTAATTTAATTAATTAGACATTTGACGGCACTCTAAAAAATGTATAATATTTGTTATTGACAAAACCATATGGCGGTAATGTACAATGGGCTACACAATTAATAACATAATTAATTTATATCCCAGCAAAAAATAAAGGAAATGATTCTGTTAATTTAGGTACTGAAGAAGTAAGTTTTATGGCGTTTTATTTTCTAACAAAAATGTTGCATATATTCCGCCACCTAATAATGTTTGCGTTCTATTGTCAAAAAAATATTTTTTTATAAAATATTAATCTTTATTTGTGCTTAATTCCAGAAATTGTATTGAGTAAAAGAATAAATTTAAAAGCCAACACAATTTCTGGAATTAAGCACAAATAAAGATTAATATTTTGTTAAATTTTTAATTTCCAAATAAAAATTATTACACATAAAAAAATTTAATAGTTAAAATCAATATCATGTTCTGTTCCTAACATGTTGCATATAAAAGATGCAAAAATGGTACATGTTTTGCACTCAATTTATAAATGAGCGTGAAATACTGCCCCCTTTTTACAACTTATTTATACAAAAAGGTAAATTATTTAATTTGTATTTATATAAAATAGGAGTTTCAACATTTTCTCCGTTAAGATATTTTTCATAAAAATCCATTATTGGTCACTTTTGAAGCAAAAATTTATTTTTATTTTATTTTAGGTGCAAAGTTTTTTCTTGTATCAACTGCTTATAAGTGGTGTTAAGGTAATGGGCAACCTGTTTAAAATTGAAAGGCAGCATGTTTTTGAGAATAGAAAACGCCATTAAAATCACCATCTTTCTTCAACAATTTCATTACTATTTTGTAGCTTCTTAGAGGCACATTTTATTCTGTAAAATATGCTCAACAAAAAATGACTTTCTTCCAAAGGCTTTTTCTACCGAATGAACCATAGAAGTTACTTTGGACTATTTAAAATTTTTTTTTTTAAATTTGCATTTTACTGCTTATCAGTGGTGTTAAGGTAATCACTTTGTACAGTTTTGGGCAACCTGTTTAAAATTGAAAGGCAGCATGTTTTTGAGAATAGAAAACGCCATTAAAATCACCATCTTTCTTCAACAATTTAATTACTAATTTGTAGCTTCTTAGAGGCACATTTTATTCTGTAAAATATGCTCAACAAAAAATGATTTTCTTCCAAAGGCTTTTTCTACCGAACGAACCATAGAAGTTACTTTGAACTATTTAAAAATTTTTTTTTAAAATTTCCATTTTACCCAGTGCTATTGCTTTCAGGGATTTTAGTGACTTCCGAGCGAACCATAGAAGATTACAGGATGGGACACATATCATTCTAAAAGGGAGGTCGTCTACCACCTAAATACTCAGAAGTTACTTTGGACTATTTTTAAAAAAATATTTTGAAATTTCCCTATATCCCAGTTCGCTGACGAAGTAGCGAGTTAAATGCTAGTTTGTAATAAAAACGTTACACTTTTTTTTAGAAAACAAAAAGCCAATAATTTGTTTTTCAAACATGGCGTTTGCTAAATAATTTATTTTGAATGTATATGTGCATGTACTTGGTCTTAGATTTTATTGTAAGTAAATTTCATGCATTCATACGCAATATGCGTTTGCCCTGTCTATTAGCAAATCAATAAAAATTGTTCTCTAAGTAAAAATTTAACAGTTGGCCATGTAAATTAATAGAAAAAGAGTAACGATCTTGGCACTTTAGCAATACATAATTTGAATGCATACATTTTTTTAAATATTTGTTTTCAATTAAAAAAAAATAATAAAAAGGAACATTTCTTAACATCATTGTTGTTACATTTTGTGTAACGAAATGTATTCGAATCTGTTGTGATCGCTGATATTTATTTTCAATTAAGTTTAAGTTTTATGTAGATCAATTGAATTGAATACAAACCTTTCAATTGAATTCAATTTATATAGAAAAAAAAACAAAACTAATTATTCAAATAAATTTAACACAAATAAATATTTACATAAATACAAAGAGCAAACAACAAACATAAATACATGCTTATTTCTATTTGTTAGTAGCGCCACTTCAAACGCCACAAGCTAAATTACATTTACGAAAGTTACAAAACTGTAATTGTATGTGTATGTATGTATATGCTATGTACCATGCTTGTACAGTAAAAAAATATTATCTGCTTCTGGCCTTGTATAAATAATTACAAACATTTGTATGTACCTATTAGATTTTCAAAAAACTTAACTTACTATAGAAATCATTCTTTTATATGTATGCTGTTCCAAGAAAATTTAAATATTTTCTTTAATATGCTGTTTATAGAAAACGACAATCCAATTGTAAATATAAAAATTTTATATTAAAAATACTCAAAATTTTTTTAAAAATTGATGCTCTTATTAAAAAAAAGTTGACGTAGAATTTAAAGTAAAATTTATGAAAAAAATTATATGAAAAATTTCTATAACGTTGATTTTTTTTGATAAGGGGTGAGTGTTTTCCATAAAATTTTTTTTATACGATTGAGTTGTTCATTTACAGTAAACAGCAAATAATTCTTATGTGGTTTTTTTTTATCAAAATAATATTTATTAAATAATGAAAATAAAATGTTTTTTTTTAAACAATTTAAAGTTTTTCAAATTGAGCCTGCTCGTAAATTTTTTAAAATTATTTTTTTTAATTTGTTATGATTTTTTAGGTCCTTGAAGTGATTGTTTTAAAATTGCCTCACAAATGCCTGTCATTTATGAAAGCTAATATGGACTTTTTTTGCTCAGCTTCGGCTCACTGTGCTGTAACATTAATTTACACTATAATACTGAGTAAAACGAATTATCAAAAATTTATATAAAATGAAAAGGTATAATACATAGTGTGAAAACAATACTACATCAAAAAATACGTATAGAAATTTGATAACTTAGACTAAATTTTTAAATGTACTTAAAAACGAAAATATGCACTTAAAAATACGAAATATGCACTAATGCCCTTATAGAAAAAAAACATTCATTATGTTTCTTATCACATATTCAAAGTTTAAATTCAGGTATATAAATAATCGGATGCAAACTCCAACTCTTAAAATTAATGCTGCCGAATGTGTGATTTTTTTTTATTTTTGAAATACTTTACAGGTTATCAGTACTTTTTAATATTGAAAATATAAAAATGAATACAAATTATGCACAAAAATATGCATTTATAACAAAATATGCTAAAGTATGTATTTATAAGAAAATATGCAAAAATATGCCTTAATAATTTAATACCGATTTTCAATAAATTCTCGAATTTGGAGAAGTACTTGATCAGAATTGCTTATAAGTTACTGAGTAAAAACATGCATTTGCATGAATATCCTTGTCTTGCTCATCAGTTATTCCCAATCAAATTGTTTACTTTTATAGTCTTCTTCATGGTATTCAAATGAGTTATTCACCCCTATTCCAGTTTTTGCCGTAAGTTGCGTCGTGGTTTTTTGTCTCGAAATTCCACAAGTTTTTCAAATTGGTCTATATTTGTCCTTTTATTTTTTTTTTTAATTTTTAAAATTTTTCTTTTTAATTTTTTTTTTGTATTTTTAAAATTTTTATTTTTAATTTTTTTTTATTTTAAAAATTTTTTAAAATAAAATATTAATCTTTATTTGTGCTTAATTCCAGAAATTGTGTTGGTTTTAAAATTTATTCTTTTACTCATGATATTCTCATGAGTTATTTATTCAAATGTAAAAGAGAAGAGAAGAATAAAAATAGAATATATGGTTTTCAATATTAAAATGTTGGTTGGGAAATTTATTTATTTATTTATTCAGTTCAATGCTTACTGAGTTTTTTGTTTGAATATTTGAATCTTTTTGTAACTATTGATTAATAATTCTTATTTAGTCAATTGCTTTTACAATATAAAGGTTCTAATGTTTGCAAGAAACGTTGGGAGTAACCTACTGATGAGTCAGAGTAGCGTCTGATGAAATGGTCCATATAGGTATGCTATCCCCTTCAGTACTTATTGTACTGAATAATTAACTCATGAGAATATCATGAGTAAAAGAATAAATTTTAAAACCAACACAATTTCTGGAATTAAGCACAAATAAAGATTAATATTTTGTTAAACTTTTAAATTCCAAATAGAAATTATTACATATACAATTTTTTTTATTTTAAAATTTTTCTTTTTTATTTATTTTTTTATTTTTACAATTTTTCTTATTAATTTTTTTTTAAACAATTTTTAGTCGTTAACTAAAATGGTGACAACAAAATCATAGTCGTTTCAATACAATATCGCAGCTGCATTTTCTTATAGAATACCAATTATAAGCAAACATTTATCGATAATTGACGATTATGGCAACTGGAATACTAATTAAAAGCCGTCGACAATAAACGACGTCGTTATCTATTGCTTACGACTACTGGAATAGGGGTGATTGTTTATTCAAAAATTATTGAAAAAAAATAAATAAAAATTAATTGAAAAAAAAACACATTTTCCAGTTATAACACGGTTGAAGTTTATATGAGCGATATCTACATTGATATATACAAAATCGTTAGCCATATATATGTACGTCTTGACATACATAATTGATAATAAAATCTACCTGTAAGAACGCTCGTTTAAATTTGAACAAACACTCGCAAATATATGTGTGTGTGTGCACTAACACACAAATATTTATACGAGACTGTAATTAAAAGTGAAATGTTGAAATTTTTAAGAATTATTTTGAAGGTGCTACGACTTTGTGTATTTATGCTTGTATGAGTACACCTAACTAACCCAAGTGATCAGTTATAATGGAAAATTATTCGAATTGGAAATTATTTTATGACTTCAAAATGTTTTACAATGTTTCAAAATTTTATTTACAATAATGTTAGCTAAAATGCAAGCAGAAAAGAATATTCATATCAATTCGTCACAGGACTGTATAGTTCTAAAAGTAGATAGAGGGTCTAAGTTATCAAAGTTTATTTATATATATAGACATAAAATAAACGGCATTGTTACTTATATAAAATATATTAGCGGATTTCACGCTTCAGTGCAAAGTCCTTAGTATCGAGTGTACAAATATAAAAACAAAATAAATGTAAAAATTTTCTTACTATTTTCTACAACACTTCAGAAATACAATATGAAAACCCAATGGCGCTCAATGGTGACATAAAACCTGGTGTTTACGTTTTAAGTAGTGAAAAAAAGCTTATCACTGGAAAAATGTTTATGTTAACATCACAGTTGTTTACATTTTATTAATTTACAATTATTAGAAAAAATAACGCTCATGTAAATATCATTAATTGTAAAAGTATAATACTTTAAAGTGTGAATACCCCATTGTAATGTTTGTTTTTATAATTAAATTTTGTTAAAAAATAATCAAGTAAAAGGCCTTATTTAATTTAAATACAAATTGAGGTTGTGGTTTCAGTCTCAGTTAAACCAGAACCTCATTTTTTTTGCTCTTTAATGTTGTTTCCTCAAACAAATGCAATGTGCATGACATATTGCCATTAATAACTCTAAAATATGGTTAAATACTTGTAAAATATTGTGTATGATATTGTTTTTGACAACATGGTCAATTGGGTATATTTAATTAGTTAAACTTTCTATACATATTTAATACAATTAAATATTCAAAAACAATTTAACATTAAGAATTGTTGTATTTTGCTTGTATTAATAACTTGGTGACAAATTTTAGTACCGAAATATCTATGCAAACACACATATATATATATATAATATATTTTATTTTTAGGAAATTATTTAACCTAACATTTTTTATTTAATCTTTTTTATATGTGTTGCCAAATATGTATATTTAACAATCCTCTAATTTATATATTAAAAGATAATTTTAAGTTTTTTTTTTTAATTTAATAAAATAATACGAGCGCATTAAAGTCATATGATAGTTTTTTTTTTAATTTTTTTTTAATAATACAAATTGCAAAATAAAACCAATATAAAACTTTTACTACATGAAAAATTAATTCAAAGTTGGCTGTAGCCATTTGTCTAAGCAAAGATGTTGATAAACTTTATTACTTAAACAAAACAACAACAACCTAGATATCATTCTTTACATAGGGCTTTGTTTTTTAACTAAATAAAAATGTCTTATCTTAATTTTAAAAATGGTTAAAAGAATATTTGTTGTTTATCTTAAAAAATCTTTTTAGACAAAAAATCTTCAATTCAATTTTAAAACAACAAGTAATTGAGTTTTTGTAAAACAAATAATTTTAAATTACTGGATTGTTTATCAAAATTGCAAGAAAAATAATTTTGTTTTAAAAAAAGCAAGAGATAGGGCTTTTTTTATATTAAGGCTTTCCTTTATATTCAAGAATCTAAAGTTGCTAAAAGGCAAAAAAATTATTATAGCAAAAAATCTTCAATTCAGTTTCAAAACTTGTTTAAAAACGTTAGTAGTAATCATGGTACAATAAAACCAGGTAACTTCAAAAATACAAAAAAACAACATTACAAAAAGCCCATATATTTTGTTATTGCTTTTGTGGCTCCTCCTGTCAAAAATTAATTCCGGTGCTAGAGTGAAACAGAAAATTTGTTTCTGCTTTTGATTTCTCTTTAACACATTGATATCTCTTAGTTTTTAACATAACGAGCCGAAATCATACAGGATTCAGCTGGAGTCTCAGTGTTACATGGTTTTCTTACACCATGGTTGTAATTGAGTTTATCAAAATTGGAAAAAACTAAATATTTTTATATCAATACATAAAAAATATTCACTTCGTTTATTTGGTGATTACACATTTTAATTCATTAATTCAAAATCCAAATAAATTGTGTAAAAAATGCATAACGTATTTACTCTATGCATAATTCAGGGGCTTCCATGCTGCTATGAGATTCAAATTCCTACGATATTAAAAAAGAACCCAATTCGCGTAATAAAAGAAATTTTTCTCCGTTTAGCTCGTGTTAAATCAAATAAGTGTAAAAAGAGAATTAGGTTTAATTTATATTAGCTACGTTCCCGTACTTTACTTTGGGAGCGGGTGCCCAAACTTACCCAAAATTGTTCCCGTACACAAAATTTGAGCAAATTAGATTGAATTTGAGAGAGTAATATTCTTTTTCTTCCTGCCCGAAACACACCGCAAAATTTCTTCGGCCTGATTTAGTAAGATTGTAAAACAAAAAAAAAGTAAGCAATTAAAATGTAAAGAAAAATTTCCTAAGAGTTTAAATTAAAATATTGTTATTAAAAAATGATGAAAAATGTAAGTAAATGGAAAAATTTTTATTTTTAAATAATAACAATTTAAACTTTGTTCCCGCCTTTTATGCTGTCTTGTACTAAAATGTCAAAACACTTTAAAATTTTTTTTGGCTAAAAATTTGGTTTTTGCTTTTCTTTTAAACATTTTAGTCTGTAATTGAGAGTTATTTGTCTTTATTGTCTCATTTGACCGAACTTTACCCAAAAAGTACGGGATCGGAGCTATTATTCAGCCTTTAGTTCATATTTTTTGACTTTTAATAGTCCCATAACAATTCCATATAGAAAAATTTATTCCCAGACACCGGATTGCTAGAGAGACGCTTTCGGAAAATCCCCTTTTCTTCATCGGCAGCACTTGTGTTATCAAAAAAATTTTTTTTATTTAAAGAGTTTTTTATATTAAGTTAGCGCTATATATGAGCTGTTATTTTTAAAAGTGGTAAAAGTCCATTTAAAAAAAATAAAAATGATTCAGCCGCAAAATTGCTGCTAATTAATTTTTTTTCAAGTGGACTTATACCACTTTAAAAAATAACAGTTCATATATCGCTATAAGTAGATAAATATATTTTTAACATTTATTTTTCTCATAAAGTAGATAAATAACATAATCTAATCTTGTACGAGTCTTTTTCTTATTTACTGTATTTGCTAAAATGCAAAAAGTTTCCGTCTGCAATTTCTTTATATTTGATTATTTGTACAATTGGGGGGTTTATACCGGTGTCCTATCAGTTATAAAGTCATATTATTTTATGATAGATAAAATAATTAAAGTCCTAAAATAATATTTTGTCATAAGTACTCAATAACTCAAATTTAAAGTACCATACAAAGTTATGAGGGGTTACTCACAGCGGTCATATTTTTTGCTGTGTTATTTTTTTTTAAAAATGACTTTATGCCTAGTGTGTGAGTCTCCTAAATCTTATTTTCCATTTTAAATAACGATATAAACACATAAAAAAGCATTAAATAATTTCTCTAAAAACACTTTACCATTTGTCTTTTCTAGGAGAATTTGGCCGATATCAAGGGTTTCAATTCTTTCTGCAAGTTTTATCTGCGGTAACAGCTGGTCTGCACATGCTGTCACTGGTTACAGTGCAGGCAGTGCCCGAACATCGTTGTTTCATTGAAGGTATAGATAATACGAGTTATTCTTATGCCCCATGGAACTCTTCAGAGATTCTAAATGCTATACCCCGCAAAGTCAGTGGTGAATTGGATTCGTGCCATATGTACGATGGCAAAAATAATACAGTACCTTGCACATCATACGTTTACGATAGAACATATTATGAGACCTCACGTGCAATAGATTGGAATTTTGTGTGTGACAAACGTTGGATGGGCAGCATAGTACAGACTGTGTTCATGTTGGGTGTCTTTACTGGAGCTGTAGTACTGGGAGGTTTAGCGGATAAGGTGGGACGCAAAACTGTATTCTGTTGGTCAGCTTTGCTGCAACTTATTATAGGCGTGGCTGTAGCCTTTATACCAGAATATTTTTCATTCATGTTTGCCCGGTATTTGTTAGGTATATTTGGTTCGGCTGGTGCCTATATCTGCGGTTTTGTACTAACCATGGAACTTGTTGGACCCAGCAAACGTACTGCATGTGGCATAGCATTTCAGGTAAATGGATTTATGTATGATTTTATATATATATATGCATATAAAGCCTTTTTCTTGTTATATTTTAGGCGGTGTTTGCAGCTGGAATTATGCTGGTGGCAGGATGGGGTGCCTTAATTAAAGATCGTCAATTTTTGCAGGTCATTTATGGTTTACATGGAGCTTTATTTATAGGCCACTGGTGGCTGTTGGATGAATCACCGCGTTGGTTGTGGATGCAAGGACGTGCTGGTGAGGCTGTAGACATTGTAGCCAAGGGTTTAAGAATCAATGGATCTGGTATTCCAATCGACAAACAATATTTTCTACAAAAAGCAAAAAGCCAACAAATTACCGAGGAAAAGTCTAGTGCCGGTTTAGGTGATCTTTTCAAAACTCCTAACTTGCGTATGAAAACATTAAATGTTTGCCTTTGTTGGTTTGCCAACTCCATAGTCTATTACGGTCTGTCCTTGAGCGCAGGAAAACTATATGGCAATCCCTATTTGATTTTATTTATCATGGGTTTAGTAGAGCTGCCCAGCTATTTCATTATTGCCTTAGTTTTAGATCGTTTGGGAAGAAGACCTATAACTAGTACGCTTATGTTGGCCGGTGGTATTTGCTGCTTGATAGCCACCGTTATTGAACAGGGCACCACAGTTTCAACAGGAGTGGTTATGGCAGGCAAACTCTTTATTGCCGGCTCATTTGGTGTGATTTATAATTATTCAGCTGAATTGTTTCCAACAGTTGTGCGTAACTCTGCCATGGGTTTGGGTTCCATGTGTGCTCGTTTATCTGGCGCTTTAACGCCACTCATAACTCTATTGGATTCATTCAATCCCAAGATACCGGCTGTGGTGTTTGCTATTATTGCCTTGGTGTCCGGATTTTGGGTAATGTTTTTGCCAGAAACAATGAATCAACCCATGCCAGAATCAATTGAAGATGGTGAGAACTTTGGCAAAGGTGATACCTGGTTTAGCCAATGCGCCGGCAGGAAACAAAGACGACACAGTAGCGTATATCCTGATGATCCCGAGCAAATGGTACCTTTAAAAAACATACAACAAAAGTAATTATTTCAACAATTAATTAAATCACAAACTTTACTTAAAATTTTATACTCACTCCACTGCTCCCAACAATGATGATTTCGAGCAAAAAACAATGATGTAGAAATTTCACACAGTATATATGTATGTGTGCATATATTACTTGTGTATGTGCATTCCAATTGTTAAATATTTTGTTTTAATTTGTTTTCTTTGTGTACATATTTTTGTTTTTAAATAAAATGTAAATACTATGTACATATATATGTACGTAGGCATGTGTGTACATACATATATTAAGCATAACTTATTTTTTGTTTAATTTGGTTAAGCAGAAAAATATCGTAGGCTGAAATGCAAAATCCTATTTTACAGCATAATTTTTAGAAATTTTTTAAATTGCACGTACATATGCTGACATTTTTTATATAAACAGATAAAAAATAACTAAAGCATATTTTAATTATAAATAAATTTCTTAATATATATCACATGAGAACTTTTTTAGATCTTATATTATACTCTCCACGAGTTTTCTCTCTTTTAATGATTATTCGATAACATTATTTTTTGTATATATATTTTCGTTACTTTTCTTTTATTGATTTAAATTCATTAAACATTTTTCATTACATTAATTTCTTTTTTTTTTTTCCTTTTAACTTAAACTATATACAGGTAATTTTGTGATTCGATAGTACTTTTATACTGCAGATATCATATATAAGAAAGGGGAAAATTTTTGTTAATTTTTTTTTGTTTTATGCATATATTCTTAGAAGTTTTACACTACATAAAGCTTGTGTTTGGATCTTCATGCATTTTATGTGTATTTAGGCAATGAAGTGTGGATGTGTATGTGTGCAAATAGAAGTATCTAAATGAACTGTAATATGCCAGAATAATAGAAAAGAAGATTACGCCTTCAGCAAGTTATTTCTTTGTTTACAAAATTCAGTGTCTAGATTTACGTCACATATAGACTTATGTACACGCTTATGTCTTCTTTTTTTAACAACACAAACATGCAAAAGTTTCTTGGCTTGTCTGCAGAAAACACCCAGGCCTTAGAACCTGTCTAGACAGGAATCGAACCTGGTAGATTAGTAGACTAGTTACTAATTTATGGGGACACCTTATAATAACAGAGTAATAGAGAGCAAGAGCTCTTTTCTATTGTTCTTTGTCTAGATTGATGTCACACTCAACAGCCGAATTTTAAAAACAGAGAAATTACATGCTGCAGGCATAATATTTTTTTCTATTATGCTTGTGTAATATGTGTGCCTGTGTGAGTTATGAAGTTTGTAAGCTCTGTATGCAATTAAAGCTGAGTTTGACTTAATTACATAAATACATGTACATGTTTTTTTGCTCAATTTATTTAAATTATTATATATGAAAAGTAAAATTAATGCAACAACAATTGGCATAATAAATTTTAGTTTTCAATTTGGGAATTTTTTTTTTATAAAAATCTATTCAACAAATATTACGTAATTTTTAATAATTTCAAGTAATGAAACGTTTTCTAAATCTGTCTATGTTATAATTAAAAATGTTTATAAAAAAAGAACACTGGAATTAGAGTATGTAGTACATAAATACCAAAACTGTGTCAATAGTAAGCAATACATGGACAATTTACTTTAAAAAGTTACTTTCAAATCACTTGAAAAATAAAAAAAAAATAAAGATTTTCTTCTTAAGCGCAAAGACTATCCAATCTTATCAAAAAAAATTTATTTGGATTTAAAATCCAAAACTTTTCGTTTTACTACATTTAAAAATAAAGCCAAAATAATTCTAAAGATCAACAAGCATTAATAATAATAACAAAAAAACATAATAATGAATAAATGCATTTCATTTAAGTTCACTTACAATCCACTTTTAATATATATTTGAGAATTTGAAAATAATTAAATTACTAATTAACCCTCTTTTGGTTAATAAAAAGTTTTTAATTTCAAGTTAATTGAAATCAATTTTTAAAATATTAGTTTAAGAAATTCCTAAATTTCAAAATTCTCAAACTACTTAGCAGATTTAATAAAAATATGAATAAATAAGTAAAAAAAAATTAAATTTCTGAATATTTCTAGTATGTATTTTTATATATGTACATATGTAAAATACTTGGAGCTTTACAATATTATTTGAGAGACTGTGTGTATGTATTATGCATAAGTGAGATAGTTATGTGCGTAGATGATACACATATAAATTCATGCTTAATTGGAAATAACTGTTTTGTTTAATACCTAAGTATACATTTAAATATTTCTTACATAATCACAATATTATTCGTATGGTTTCAATTCAGTAAAAACATTGATCGATTGGACGCTAGCAACAGTTTGATCAACAACACTAAAATTCTTTAGGGAATTTAGTTAACAATTTTGAAGAGGAGGTGTATTGTATTAAGCTGGAGGTTTTCTCAGATCTGCTGCCTTTAGCATTTATATATATCGATAAAATGTGCCTTGTAGAGTGAAGGAGATAGAGAGAAAGTAGAAAATAATGCAATTGTTACATTAAAGCTATTGCTTTAATGGTATTTTGCATAAAAATGACAAAAAAACTTAACATTAACTCAAATATGTATGTATATAACAACTTTTAACTTACATTACATTAAACATTGAGTTTCATCCTTTTTTATCTATTAAATATAGCTTTAGTTTTAAAACAAACAACAGCCTACATATAACAAAAAATGAAAAAAGTTAGTTTGTTTTGAACGTGTGAAGCCTGGCTCAGGTAAACCTGATTAAGACTTGATTATAATCATTTCCTTTTGATTTGTCGCTTATGCTCTTTCGGGACATTTAGTTGGAACTATTGGTAGTTTTGCACCAGTACTAACTGCATCTGCATTAGGTTCTGGCAATTTTGCTGTGTGTACAACGATTGCAGGCTGGTCTTCGCTTTGTGGATGAAGCTCATGAGATTCGCCTGGAGTGAGACTAGCCAAGGCTGCTAGTAAATCGTGATTAACTAAGGGCTCATTCTCTTCTCTTGGTTCCCAGCCGGCTGGAGGGGAAGCCGGAGGCGATATTAGGAATTGCTTAACCGGAGCTGGTGGCTGGAGATTTTTATTAGATACAGGTGTTACTGGTTGTGCAAAATAACATGTTATAACGGTTTTCTTATTGAATTCATATTGATGCAATTTAATACGGGCATTCGCAGCTGCGATAGCATTATCGTAATTAACCCTTAACCGTCTAAAACTGCGTAACCACTGAAATGTTGCATTTTCGCTAAACATGCGAAATAAGTCCTCCATTTCCTGTTTTAACTGAGGGCTTGCAAACACTTCTGAATGTATGTTAGTTACTATAATTGAAGTAGGCAAGTCATCAAATGAATCTGGATCAACTTCAGGCTCTGAATTGCTCAGAGTTTCTCCATCAGCTAGCGTTGGATGTTGACTTGGTAAACCATCGGCTGGATTTATATAAATATCCTGATCTGGTGAAATTTTATCCATACTTTCCGAGCTACTACTTTCCATAGCCGAACTTGTTTTACTAACACCAGCTTGCTTCACCGCTGTATTGTTACCGCTATTTTGGTCATTTGAATGAGGTGAAGACATAGTGGAAGCTTAAAATAGAATATGAGAAATGCAAATTACAAAATCTTTAAATGAAGTTCTTTTTTGTAAATCATTTGTTACAAGTTGGCCATTAATTCGCTATGTCATACATTTTATATAATTCTTATTTTGTTTAAAATATTTTAAGCAGTTCCAATTTATTTTTGATAAGTTATTACTTAGCCAAACAACAATTGCACACAAATATTATTATTTACTATTATAGACTTTTTGTTAATGCTACTTAAGCTTACGGACAACTTTTTACGGGTGTATTATTTGCAAATTTGTAGTGTTATTTTCCTTTATCGTTTGTATTTACTATTTTTATGCTAATGGCTTGCCATTATATAAGTTTACATAGTAAAGATAATTTATGTTAATTAATATTTTAAAATTTACCTTAAAATCTTTTCCTCGTTAAGTATTTGTTCGTAAAAAAAACAATATATATTTTTTCCCAGATGAAAATCTGTGGCTAGTATTTGATATATTACTATCGAAAGATGTTCTTTTTATAGCAAATAAAGCGCAAAAATCACTTTAAATTAATTATTTTAATTTCATATAATTATACAATATTTGCAATAAATTTCAATTTTATATATTTATTGTATATTTTTTTATTTCTACTTCAAGTACTTTTCTATGTATTTTGTTTCAGTGATGACAACAGTAGATTAACTGTGCTATTTTGGGCACTTTTCTAAGGCACTTTTCTATGCCAAGTTGGCTATTTTTTAGTACGTTGTTAAATGCTTTGATATATAAATGAAAAATCGATTTGTTAAAAAAAAGGTATTTACTACTACCAGTTTTTAATGTAATTATGCTGTTTTGTAATATATGGCGTATAATTTTACATCCGTTCTGAAAAATAGTACCAGAGCATATGTGCAATCACTGATGTATTAATTTGTAGTAGTAACAAAAACACACCTTTCAACTGTCAAAATTGATTAAATTTTTTATGTGTCTATATGTACAATAGCAATTATAACAACACAAAACAGTAAATTTACAAATATATTTTGACATATATAATAGAATAGAATATTACTGCAAGCAAAATATCAGCTGTTTTAGTATAGTAACCAGTGAACGAACAACTATACCATGGCGAATGTACAAACTGCAGCCAACATCAGTTGATTTTAAAAAAAGCCGGAAAAAGTTTCTTTGGATATTTTGTGTAAGTTATTTAAACAATAAATTTGACATTACAATTAAATAAACATGGCAAATGTTGAGTCCATGATTGTAGAAGAGAAGCCACAAATCAAACAAATTGATAGAGAAAAGGTAAGTAGCTCATATATGTCTGCTCTTTTTACTAATTTTCTCTTTGTTTTTCAGACTTGCCCTTTACTTCTAAGAGTATTCTGTTCAACTGGAAGACACCACTCTGTATCAGAATATATGTACAATAATGTTCCTACTAACGAGTTGCAAATTTACACTTGGATGGATGCTTCATTACATGAACTAACTTCTCTTGTGCGTGATGTCAATCCTGACACTCGCAAAAAAGGAACTTACTTTGATTTTGCCATAGTTTATCCAAATTATCGTAACAACCATTTCCAAATGCGAGAAATCGGTGTAACTTGCACAGGGCAAAAGGGAGCCGATGATTCCAAAACATTAGCACAAGCAAAGTTTTGCATCGGAGATTTTCTAGATATATCCATAACTCCTCCAAATCGCTTGCCGCCTATGAGACGCCAACGGCCATACTAATAAAATGACAAGTTCTAATAAAAAAATTCATCATCAATACCTAGGATACTTAAGATTTTTGATTTCTTTATAATTTCATTTCAACAAGTGGATTCTGCCAATTCTTTTCAAAATTTTATAAACTATGGTAAGAATATTTTACTTTTTTTATTTTATTGATTTCGTAATTAAAAACTAAAACAATGAATGTAAAGTATACATAAAGAATATATGTAATGTACAACTTAAAAATAGTTTGAAGCTGACGATGATTGACTTTTAGAATCGTATCAACTCTCTTTCACTAATGTAACATTAGTTTCTATAATTTACACCCGGTCTTTTAGATTTCTTTTTGCCCAGTTGTGACATATCGATCTCTATTCCATTTGGAAGAACAGCTCGATTTTCTTCATAATTAATAAAACCGTTGTCTTGTAATTCGGCGTCTTCATTGCGCTTATTGGGATCACATTTTATACCGGTTTCATAATGATATTCACGCTTGTTACCATCAGGATCTACATAGCCATAAGTACCTCTAAGTTTAAAAAAATTCATGTGTTAAATAAAAAAAATAAATAAATGAAATTAAGCAAATGAGAAAAAAAATACAAACTTTGTTACACAATCAGTGCCAATAAGTTCTTCCTTGAAGGAGCCATCATCGTTTTCATAGCCCCAGGTGATGCTACCATCCTCATTTTCCTCTCTCCATTTGCGTATGGTTTGTGCTATGGGACGTTGACGCCTGCTGCCGCTTGGTTGGCTATCTCTCTCTTGTAATAATATTTGATTTTGCTCAAGAGCAGGACGAGCTTGTATTGGTTTTGGTCGGGGACGCGTTTGAACAGGAACAGCAACAGGCTGCTGTCTGGTCTCTGTCAACTCTGTGGGTCTGTTACGTATGACATGAACACGTTCGCGTTGTGGTTTAGAATGAGGAGCCAACTGGGGTGGTGGTTGTTGCCTGTCTTGGCTGAATCTGGGACTATTTATGATATTTGAACCAATGCCGAAATCATTGAAAACTTGTTTGGAACTTGGGGTAGTTGGAGCTGCAGGCCTTTCAGGAAATCTGGTAGAGAAGGGATTGTTACTAACCAAGGGCTCATCATTGTTCAAAAGATGAGTTATTGGTGTTTCATGTACAGCATTTTGTTCGTTATTGAGAAAAGCGGCTGCAGTTTGTTGAAACTGGGCTTGTTGCACCTGAGCCAATTGCTGCTCTCTTAAAAGTTGTGGCAAATATACATCGGGCACTTCATCTTCCCCAGATTCTGTAACCGGTTTTGCTTCATCAATTACACGAGGAGTTATATTATTTTGGGCATAATTTTGTGATTTCGGTGCTACTGGTCTCCTAACACGAACAACTGGTCGTGCTATGGGAACAGGTGATGCTCCTGGAATTGCTAAACGCTGTGGAGGAAATTGACCATTGACTAGATGTGCAGTTGTAAGTGCAGTGATAATGAAAATTATCTATAAATAAAAGTGTAAGAAAAAGAAACACATGTTTATTTTTGTTCTCGATAAAATTATTGTTTCTGTTTTCAATACAATTAATCTATATCAAATGTTGTTCGTTGGTAATCGCATCACTTGGCAACGGCTGCACCGATTTGGCTAATTTTAGGTTTTTATGTAAAGAAAAATTGACCATGGCCACTTTTTTGTAATTTATCTAAAATCATAGAACGACTGGACCGATTCGTCTAATCTTTTTGATGGTACAGGGTGTCCGCCGGGAAGGTATACTACTTTGTTTTACGGCGTCGTAAATGGTCTTGTGGAAGAAGCTCTTGTGTCAACTGAATCTTATATGGAAACAAAAGCAAATCCGAAGTTGTTCTTTGAAAACCAAGCTCCTGAGCACGACGTCGAATTGAGGTTGATGGATTGTTTTGAACACTTTCCTGAGCAGCAGTAATGTTTTCAGCCGATTTAGCACTACGTTGTGGTCCATGCTTGGGCCTATCACCTACAGACCCTCTTTCTTCGAAATCGAAGTTGTTCTTTGAAAACCAAGCTCCTGAGCACGACGTCGAATTGAGGTTGATGGATTGTTTTGAACACTTTCCTGAGCAGCAGTAATGTTTTCAGCCGATTTAGCACTACGTTGTGGTCCATGCTTGGGCCTATCACCTACAGACCCTCTTTCTTCGAAATCATTCACTACATGATAAATAGTGCGTTTTGGTGGCACGTTGTTTCTCCCAAAAATTTAACGTAACTTTCTCATCGTCACAGTAATCGATGATTGATTTTGGAAAAATGTTTTATCGAATATTTTTCCATAATAAATTTGCCACGTGTCTACTTCACGACTGCCAAATATGAACTGTCAAGACTAATGTTTACCAAAATGGCGGCAAAACAAAATAGTATACCTTCCCGGCAGACACCCTGTAGTACTAGTCCAATTTAGGTTTTTACGGGAACAAATTCACCACGCCCACTGTTTTTATAAATCTGATCGTCTGTATGGATTTTGTAATTTAAGTCCATAAGATTTTCTTACGGAAAGAAAATTGCCGACACCCACTTTTTTAAATCCTGGGATAACTTCAGGTATAAAAAAAATAAATCCGCTGGCAGGTGATATTGATAAACTTCTTAATTATATATGGCCCTGTGGGCTCGATTAATCAATAAATAAATGAAATGAAAATGAAATGAATACTAAAGGGCGCAATCATACTTGAAATGGTAAAAAAACAAGATTACGCCTTGCGCATGAGTTCCCGTTTGAAAAAAAATACATATCTCTCTCTCTCTCTGTCTTATTTAGCTTTAAATTATTAGCCAAAAGGAACAAATGGCGTCACGTCATTTGTGCTACATGCGCAGAAAATTTAAATTTTATATGCTTACAAGCACTTTTTATTATAAAATATTACACATGTTTGTAGTGCAGCCGTTTAGTGAACACCAAACTTATATTTTTTCTAATATTTAAAATGAAACCAACAAAACATTAAGTTCAATGAACTACTATTCATGTGGAGTGATGTTTCGTGCAAATGAAGATAAACACATTTCCGAATATCGATATGTCGATATGTACTCGTATGTATGGAAAAATTGAAACAAAGCGATTGACATTCATCAAATTGAACTAGAAGAAACTCTGTTACGAAGAGTACGAGTACAGCAAAACAATGTTTTGCCGGGTCAGCTAGTTTTTATATAAGAAACAATTAAATATTTGAATTCGGGTGTGGAAGGTATTTTTTTTTTAAACCGCCAGATTTTTGAGAATATTTTAAAATATTTTTCTGAAGGCAACTGCCGTGACACGTGCTCAAGATTTCCCGTTAGATGACGTAGTTTGTTGTCCACTGTTTGAAGAAAAATTTAATAAATTGCTCTACTGTTATCTCTAAATTTTTAATTTATTAGCGTGCCGTCATTGTAGCACAAAATTTAAATTTTATGTATGTGGTGGCATAATCTTGTGTCTATCATTCTTGCATGTGCTTGCTTGCTGTGGTGTTGCTAATGAAATTTTGTGTGAGTTAATTATCCCTTAACTTTTCTTTTTTTTTTATAAATTAAATCATTTCTTAAGAAAAGAAATAAAATATTGAATTATTTCAATTGAAAAACAAAAACAAAACTTGTTTAAGAAAAAAAAAAAATATCAGTGCTTAGCAATTGATTATTTGTTAATGTTGTAGTGGTAGTGACAAATAACATGTTCTGTCTGGATGATGGATGGATGGATAGTTATGAAGTCATAGCCGGTTTTAGATTTAGGAATTGTAAATTAAATTACATTTCTTGTTGGTTGTTGATAATGCAATCGATTTGATTGGATCATTATTATTTTTAACAGTAAATGGTAACAAGAGAGTACAAAGAAAAAAAAACTAAAACAAATAGCGTGAGTAGTAGAGTAAAAACTAAATTGAGAGTGTGTAAAAAGTTAAAGAAAACCAAATCATTTAACAAAAAAATTTCATGAATCTAGTCCATGTGTGTACACATAGTTCACATGATTATGTAATAAAGCTTTTGGTAAACGTTTGTTTTTTTTTCCTTTTGAAATTTATTTGTTTTAATGCTTCATAAAGTCTAAATTGCAGGTAAATAACGATATGCACATGATATGAGTAGTTAAAATATTTGCCAGCAATTTTTTATTTCACTGTCGGGGACAATAAGCGCAAAATGAAAACAAGTTTTAGTCTAGTTTGTTTGTAAACTAAAATGTGTCTTTGAAGATTATTAAGGAAATAAAAGTTCCAATGATAATTACGGGTACTGTTACCGTTACTGTGTTGTTGCATTTTTTACATATTTTACAATGTCAGTTGTAAATGAACTTAAATGTCAAGTTGTGTAAGTGTTATTTAATTGATACAGCAGGTCCAGCAACTCCAATTCGCTGACAATATTTTAGAATTCTAAAAAAAATCACATAATGACGTTATGATATTCAAAATTATAAAACTGCCGATTGTTACATTAATACACTGGCTTCATTTGGCTTGCTTTCATTTTCAATAACGCCCAAAAATTGCTTTTTTATTTATTGCAATTACCTAAATGTTGTTGCACTTGGTTGATTACGCCATAAATACGTGTATTAGTGTTGGTGGCTCTAGCTGTTATACGATTTGGCCAGATTATGAAACTAGTTTGCTTTTATTGGTATAGTTTTTATTTCAAAAATATTTTTTGGTTGCAAAAAAAAAAAAAATACTAGAAAAAAAGCAGTAATTTTTTATGTTTATTTGTTTATTAGGAATTTTTTTTTGTTTTATTTTTTTAGTTATTCAGGTGAAAAATGTATGTATGTTGGTTGAATAACAGCAAACAAGGAACTTGATTTTTCTATAATTTTCAATTTGTTGCAACGTAAAAACAACAACTGTATCAATAAGCTTAAAATTTTTAAACAAGAATCAGTTGGTATTGCATACATACGAGCACATACGTACAATATGCTAGATAATTATATAGATTATGTATCTGCTGCATATCTACTCTTAAATTTTAACTCAGTTTCATATTTAATAGAGGCCAGTCCATGATGGATTCTTACATTTCAAATGTGATTCTACTTTTTTTTTTTTTTTTTTTTTGGCTTATAATCACAGTCCAACAAAACACTCAACACAAAAGTCGTTATCTTTTTAAAATCATAAATTTTTATGCACAAAAGTAAGCTCTTAATAAAAGCTTACTTTACCATAAGCCAACAATTGGTCTAGCAAAATTATATGAAAAGTACTCAAAAAATTGAGTTCTTTCAATAAAAAATTTTCTACAAAAGTGGAACGCTTGTATTATTAAAACAGCATTTAAAATCCTCACTTGAAATTAGCCGCAATTACTGACTTTATATGGCTATCACTTGCGGAAAAATGTCTTTTTCCTCATTGGCCCATGATTCCTAATCCGTAACTAGTTTTGCGCCATCGGGTTTGAGTTTCGTACAAACTTCTTTTTAGTGTTTTTGGTACCCTGAACGAAACCCGTTTTGCTACATCGTCGATTTGCAGCATTTTCTGGGCCCTAAGCCCAGACCGTTTTGCTCCATCAGGCTCGAGTTTTGAGTAAATTGTGAAATTTAGAAAATTTCTTCATCGGTTTCTAGGCTCTGAACGGAGCTCGTTTTGCTCTATTAGTAAATTGTGAAAATTTAAAAAAAAATTTCAGCGTTTTCTAGGCCCTGACACTGGAGCCTGAACTCAATCCGGTTCGAGTTTCGGAAAATTTTTTTGGGGATTTTCAGCGTTTTCTAAGACCTGAGGTTCGAGTAACTTGCGAAAATTTAAAAATTTTTCAGCTACTTTGAGCTTTTTTAGCAATTTACTCGAAGCTCATGACCGGCACAAAAAAAAATCCGGATTCGTATTTCGAGTATCGAAAAGCTTATAAAAAAAGTAAAACTGGCGGCCTCTGAGTAGAATAGCAAGCTTTCGGAATAATAAAGTGACCTAGATACCCTAACCCTATTCCCGATATCTTTTTTATTTAACCCTTTTCCCCTTCTTTTCTCCCTTTTTTTTATCACAAGTTAGGATTTTCTTTAAAAAAATAATCGTTGTTGGTTAGACTTGTAAACCAAAATTTTGAGTGAAATTTCTTAAAATCTGTACACTTACGCAATATGAGCTCTATAGTTCTGAAATCTACATTCCTTTAGCTTTTGTCGCACCATTTCGATTTTGGCTAATTTTGTTAAAGCCAAGGATATTCACTGTAAAATATTTTGATCTAAATTTCTCAAAATCTGTTGACTTTCTGAAATCTACTTTCCAGTAGCTTTCGCTTTCATTCGTTTTTATGAAATTATTTCCTTTTTTTCGTAGTTTTTTATTAGGGTATAGGAAATACTTCAATTATGTAACTTAACAGAACTCTGTTAAAATGTTACAGAATAAAAAAAATTTAGTTAAGTGCACAGCAATTTGAAGGTGTGTTTTCCGTTTTGTAAAAAAAAACTGCATACGTAAATAGTAAGCGGTATGATTTTGGTGTTAAGCTTCTTTTAGACGATCATGCGCGGCATGTCAACATGATGAGAAAGAGCGTAATTATCAAAACATTTTTAAAGCCATCAATGTCACAGTAAAAATTTTCGCTATAACACGATAATAATGGCATTTCATAATACAGTGCTGACATGCCGCGTATGAACGTCTAATAGGCGCTTTAGATTAGTTTAGGTTGAACAGCCCGCCCCAAAGCAGCAATTGCAAAATGTCTATTGAGGGTTGCCGGTGTAGTCCTATTAAATTGCTTTTAGTAAAAAGGAGATAGAGAAAGAGTTGATTTTTTTTTTCAGATTAAATAATTTCGAAACAAAATTGAGAAAGTTATAAAAATTAAAAAAAAAAAACATTTTTCCATGCGAAAAAAAATTTTTAAAGTAGAAACTCAAAAAAAAATTTTTTTTCTTTCGAAAACTGCAATTGCCATAATTTTCGTATAAAATTAAAACGTTTTATTGAAAACCTTATTCTACATTCCAATTACAGCATTAAAAAAGAATTTTTTTGTTGTAATTTAAACCGGCATAAACTTGCAGTGAGCAAATAAAATAGAATTAAATGAAATGAAATTGAATTAAATGAGAACATTTTATGCGATTGTTTGAGCCAGTTGTTCTAGCATTTCTTTGCAGAACAAAGAAATACTTTTCGTTGCAAATGAATGAATAATAAATAAAATTTTTATCTTAAAAACACTTGCAAATACTTTTGCCAGCAGCTAGATTTTTTTTCAAATTCAATTCTCATTTAATTTACCTGCAGTTAAGTGTGGCTCAGAATTATGACTTGGCATCTGGGGCTTTTTATTCGTTTTTACGAAGTGAATGTCAACAACAAAATAGATTTTTTTTAAATGGATTTGTTTATGACATACGCTCGCATTTAATTATTTTATAATTGAAACTTTGCCAAGTTATTATTTCTGTTAGAGTTAAAAAAATTAAAAACTTCGTACTTGCAATTTTATTTCTATACAAATGAAAGTAAATGTGTATGCACAGTGTCTTGGAAACTGTTAATTTAGCAATATCAATTTTACTTAATTTATAAAATAATTGTAAAAACTAAAACAAAAAATAAATTGTTGAAAAAAAAAATTTTTTTTAAGCCCAAGATTTCAGTTTCAGGCTTTTATTACCAATTTAGCCGGTTTCGGCAGACAAGCCACAAAATTTTTCACTTTATGTTGTTCTTAAAAAAAGAACTGATTTTGAAAGTCAATCGTTTAAATGGCGTTAGAGAAATTGCTACAAAAAAAAAATCATATTTTTAGACAATTGAATTGTTTGTTTCCTAAATTTTAAATAAATACATTTTCCATAAAAAAATTATCCCACTTACATGTAGGCCGCTGTTTATTTTTTTTCTTATCTCTACTGCCAGATGATGTGACTGAAAGTCAAAGTTATTAATCACGTTATGTATGTATGTGAGCGTGAGCAGCTTTATAAGATTTTTTTTTTGAAAAAATCCACACAACTTTTAATACAAAATAACCAACTCAAGCCGGTTTTTATTTTTTTACTGGGCCTAAAATTACCGTATCGTATTTTTAAAATTTTTTCTTTTGAAAATACAAAAATTACAATAGTTTTCATTCAATATCGAATGCGCTAATTTACGTAGAATGCACCCAACTTGTTCCGAATACAATTCTTGTTCGCACCAACATTTTTGTATGTGTTTCTTGCAAAGATAGAGCTCAGACTACATATAAAAATATTGTACGCACAAAAGTTTTCCTTTCACCTAGTTTGTGGATTCAGCTTTACTTAGACTTTGTAAGAACTTAATATAACATAAAGAAATGTTTTTGATGTTTTACTAAGTCCAGTTTATTTGTTTACTTAAGCTTAACAAAATTTTCTGTTTTGTATATAATTTTTGTCCTAACAAAATTCTTGTTCGCACAAATTTTTGTATATACATATAAAGTTTGAAATGTCTCTCGCAAACTACGTTTAAAAAAATAGTGTACACATAAAAATTATTCCCGGGAACAAAGAAGTGGATGGATGCAGCCTTACTAAGTGAACACTTGATGAACTAAAAATATGACTTTGTAATCATAATTGATAAAAAAAACTAAGAGATCAAAATATTTTTAATAAAAAAAATTTTTTTTTCGCAAGTACTTTATATTGCTTGGTCACGTGACGTGAGTAGTACAAATATATTTAATTTTTATTAAATGTTACAAAAGAAATATAAAGAAATGTTTTTTTTTGTTCTACTCATTCTTTTTTATTATTTTTAAATACACTCACGTTCACTCTCACGATCACCCTCATACACGATTATATTAAATTATATATTTAATAAAAAAAACAGTTAATTTGTGATTTAAATATTCCACTCATACCTCTTTTTATTTCTGCTCACTCTCACACTTACTCTCATATTCACGCTCACGCTCACGCTCACGCTCACGTTTTTACATAATTAGCTAAAATATTAACAAATATTTTTAGTTTTACTTACTGAGTGAACATTTGACAGACTATTAAAACTGTTTTACCATCGCAACTGATCATCACGTGACGTGAGTGGTTAAAAATATGTTTAATTTTATTCAAATTTAATAAAAAAAAACGGTTAATTTAATGATTTAAATAAAACAATCATGCTGGTTTTTATATTTACTTACACTCACGCTCACTTTCACCGTCACGCTTTTATACGATTACATAATAGATTAAAAAAATGTTTAGTTTTACTTACTGAGTGAACGTATGATAGACTACGAAAACAATTTTACAATCACTATTGATGTAAATGCTCATCACGTGACGTGAATGGTTAACAAATTTTTAGTTTTTATAAAATTTTATAAAAAAAAGTAGAAAACTGATTTAAATGTTCTTTTCGTGATGGTTTTTATTGTTAATTCACGCTAACACCTACTGTCACGCTCACCCTTATACACGATTGCAGAATACATAGATTAACAAAATTTTTTATTTTTACCTATTTAGCGAATACGTGATAAACAACAAAAATTGCGATTGATTAGCATATTAAACACTTGACGTGAGTGGGTAAAAAAAATTTAATTATCCTTTCATAATAAAAATTTCAGCCATATTTTGTATGAAACCCTGTAGGTTCATCTCTCTCTCTCTCTCTCTCTCTCTCTCTCTTTTTTTGTAACTCAAGCAGCGAAATGGTAATGAATCAAGACACTATGAAATGTAAGCGCGAAGAAAAATAAAGAATAATAAAATTATTGTGTTGCTACACCCTCTTTTTTTATTTGTCTTAGAAAAGTAATTTGAAACGATTTGTCTGTATATGAAACCAGCATTAAGTGTTTCTTTTGTCAAGATAATACTTTTTAACCTTGGACTGGAATTAATGACTATAAAATTAAAAGGAAAAAAAAATAATAGAAAAGCAAATCCATTCATTCTGTAATTATTTTTTTAAATTACTTAATTTTGCGCTGAAAGCTTGGCACTTAATTTCAAGTTATTTCGTTGCTTTTTCTGTTTGGATTTCATATTTGTAACAGTAAATTTTAGTTGCCAAAAAATTAATTAGAATCCAGTTAGTCAACATTCCAAAAAAACACACACACACAAACGCAAGTTAACGCCTAAAATCAAACACATACACCCGAATCTATACACGAATGATACTTTTTTTCTTCTTAAGCTTTACTTTTACTTAGAAAAAAAAAAAATGCAATTGAAAAATAAGACTGCCAATTAACTTACCACTTTGAATTGTATTTTCATTTTTAAATATTTTTAAATATAATTTTATTGTTGTATTTTTTTGGTTTAATTTAGTTGCTTAAATAGTTTAGTTTTTAAACACTGAAATTTTTTTATTTGTCATAAGTCTTACAATTACTCTTAATAATACGTTTCAGTAAAACTGAAATGCGTTTGAGTTTGCGCGTTAAGGTTAATAGAAAAAAGAAACAGAAAAAATACCGATCGCTCTACTTATTTTGTGTCTGCGACTGTTGTAATAACCGTTACCAACAAACTTCAACAAAGAAATGTTTTTCATTTTACAAAACTTTGCAGTTTTATATGAGCCACCACCAACACCAAATTAATGGCCATTATGCATGAATTTTTGTTGCTGATAATTTTTTTAATACATTAAAATCCAAAGCTTTTCAAAATGTGTTTGCCTGTTGTTATTTGGCCACTCTGTGGTCCTATGAGATTTTTTTTAAATATTGAACTAAATTTATTAAATTAAAGCAACAAAAATCCATTAAATCCCCTAATTCATCTAACTTCCATCTTTATTTAAAGTAAAAATTCAAATTACAAAAAAAACATGCACAGTGATTTCATTTCATGCGTTGCTAACTATTGCAAGATTTGTGCAAAGAGAGGTCACACTGGCATGTTTAGAATTTTAATTATTTCAACAACACACGTTGTCGCCTGTCGTACGTACTTTTACTGGAATATTAATTGATGTTGTTTGCAAGTTTTGTTTCAACTTTAAAGTGATTCATTGACTTAATTTTTTTTTTTTAAATAAAAATGACGATTTTGAAATGTATGAACGATTTTTTTTTTCTCCTTTCAATTAAAAAAAAAAAAACTTATTTAACGTTTATTTAACATAATGAAACTTAGCTAAATACAAAAAAAGTTATTTATAATATTTTCTCACTAAAGCTTTAAGCTAACTTTGTAATACGTAAACCGTTATTTCAGGATTTGTATTTTTATTTTTTGTTTTAGTTACAGTGGCCAGATTGTTAAATTGATTTTTTATGAAAATCGTCTAAATAAAAATCATCTACTGAAATTTAAAATAAATAAATAATTACCCATGTTCTGAAAAATGAGCGTTTTCAAAACGAAAAGCTTTTTGCAAAACGCCAAAGCATGTCCTGGAAACCGCGTATTTTGCTTACATTTATTTTCACAGAATGTGAAGTGGAAAACTACAGTTTATAACACTAAGCAACCAGAGATGAAACTTTTGAGGTTAGAATTTTGAAAAACAGCATTTTATTTGGAGTTTGTATGTAAGAGACAGATATACACCCCTATCATGAATAAAAGTGAAATTGTTGTTCCTCCGAAATTTTCATTCCCCTCGAAGGGAAAATTGCTATTGGGAATCTCACGTGAGATTTTGTACACGTTATCAGTGCAGAGTGAATGTATAATAAAGAAGAATTTATAAAATTTTCTAAGTTTTCAATAGAAAAACAATACATTTTTGTAATTTACGAATGGTTCTTGTAATAAAGGTGTCAACTTTTATTGTTAAGCAGTTTTCAGTGGCCAGTGCATATAAATAAAAAATTTCTGTAATTTTATAAGATTTTAAGAGCAAAAACAAAATTTTTTTTATTGAAGCAATTTATGAATGGTTCTTTTAGTAAAGGTGTTAACTGCTGTGGATAAACGATTTTATAACAAAATAAATTAATTTTTTATAGGTGGACAACCACTTTTTAATTCTTTTGTTTAAAAATTGCTAAATTCTGCTTGCTAAATTAAATTTTAAGAAAAAAACAAACAAAAATACTTGTGTTCGCCAGCAAAAAGTAAGTGAACAGATTAAAGCAAAAAAGTGAACAAAACAAGAGAAAAAAATTATTTATGATAAGGGGATTTAACAGGGAATTCATTCGTAATTGCTATCCCAGTGAAAGTGAACAAAATTCGAGGGAAATGATATTCATGATAAGGGTGATAGTGTTTTAATAAATATTACGAATAAGAGAAAATAAGCAAAATGAAAAATTTTTTGCTTTAAAAAACATTAATTAAAAAGTTATTTCCGTAATGAAAATGCACGTGCCGAAAATACTTATATCTACGTTTTTTTGTTATGAAGTATGGAATTTAATGTAAAAGTGATAACAAACACAAATTTTCATGTTTTAAAATTCATGTTTACGAAATGTAAATAATGAAAGTGTAAATTTTTTAGAAATATCTGAGCAAAACAAAATAAAAATTTTGAGTTCGTGCAAAAAAGACAGAAAGAAAATGTATACTATATCTGCACTCTGACATCTCTGGTTGCTCGGTGGTTTATAAGTAAACGATTGACACACACAATTGCCAAAATCAAAGTAAATTTTTTAAAATCATATTTTTTATGAAAAAAGTCCAATTTTCTTTTCAATTTTGGTTGAAATAACAAGAAAACATATTTAATTTGAATTGTGCAACATTTTATTTTCTTGCTTGTGCAAAATTTATCACTTCGCTTTAGTGTATGCTTGCGGCTTGAAAACACCAAAATTAAGCATTTTGAGTTTTGGAGACCATCTATTTTGCGATTTCAAATCGTAATCGCCAAAGTTAAGCGTTTTGTGTTTTTCAGAACAGGGGAATTTTTGGGCATCAAAGAAAAACCGCTTATGTTTTATTAACTCAAGTTAGAGGACTTATAAATTACTAGCTGACCCGGCAAACGTTGTTTTGCCTTCAAATTTTATTTATATTGAAAAATAATTAAAAAGAGAAGAAAAATATAAATTGGGCTATGTAGAACATATAATATAAAAATGTAAAAAGTAGGCGTAGTAGGCGTAGTAAATTTTTATTTTCATTAAAATATAAGTTGGGTTTTGCCGAACATATAATAATGAAATTGGCCAAATCGGCCTAGAAGTTCAAAAATTTGAGAAAAATTTAAAAAGTGGGCTTGGTAATGGGCGTGGTCTATTTTAAATTTCATAAAAAATTTAAGTTGGGTTTTAATGAAAATATAAAATTTTTGTATATTCGATCTTCTAACTCTAAGAAATCGTAGTCATAAAGTAAAGGACCGTGCAAGACCGGGTAAAAAAAGGTAGTAGATAAATAACGGATTTGCGACGCTAAATCTTTCAAGGCGTAACCCAAAAGCATACACAGAAATTCAATAAAATCGGTCTAGCCGCTTAGGAGGAGTACAATGTCAAACACACGTGAAATCTTAAGAGAATTTTTTGCTTATGGTTTTTCCAGAAACCGCATGCGACATGTTGCTATTTCACAGTGCTAAAGTTGAAAAAACAACTCGTGTTTTGGTAGCTTATAAGTAAACACTAGGGCTGCCACATTATTTTCAACGACATTCGTAATAAAACCTTTTATCATACCAATACCGCAAGATGTATTATACAGCTTGTACCTTCAAATAGCTATTCTGGATCCGCTCCGAAATTATGCAAATATATGCTTTTCGTTCTATTTTTTATTTTTGCTCTCTTTTGGTAGGACAATAACTTAGCAGATTGTTTATGTGATTTTTAAAAAAAATGCTTTTTAGTAACAGAAAAATAAGAAAAGGCTGCCTTTAAAAACACCACTTAAATTACTTTAAAAAAATCACAATTTTTAATTTTAAAATCGCTAAAATAAAGAAAGAAACTTTTACATCTGGCATTAAATTTTTAGCTTTTATAGAACAGCTTTTGTCAAGTAAAATTTCTAACCCACAAATTGAGTTTGAAGAAATTTGAAATTTAAATTTATGTGTTTCATATTCAACATTTTTATACAATTGAAAAGCTTTGCTATATATATATATAATAAAAAGCTTTAGCACTATGGGGTGGTTGTTGAAAAAATTAATTTTTTTTCTAATTGCACAGGTGTACAATGATTTTAACGCCAAAACTAAAACTGTTTTCTAGTATATTTTTTTAATCCCATATGTAGTTCTGGAGACATAACGTTGTAGCGAGTGCCCGTTTCCTATGGCTTCGGGCACATCTGATGGACGGATTACCTGAGATATCGGAAATAAGGTTAGGGCACCTTCTCAGATATATTAATGTCACGGGTTGGATCTAGGTCACTTTACGACTACATAGTCTTGGCGAGTAGGTGGTTCAAACGGAATCTTGTGATTCTAATTTAAGGCCCATAGGCCGCCGGTGGTTTTTGACCGATGCCATGTTTGTGTGCATTTTCATTTACTCAAATGGGTTTTATTTTTGGCGTCGAATATTCAGAATGAAAATTTCGTTTTACGTTGCAGTTGGGTTCCCAGCATAATGCTGAATAATTAGCCTTAATATGAGTGCCGCTCTCGAATTTTCGACTAGCTAATAGGCCTGATTATGAATGTCTTTGTCGTGACGAAAACAGTGATATGTGGTAACGCCGGCTATATGTCGTGAATTCGACTACGACAACTACATTCATAATAAGGCTGAATAAAAAACATAAAGCGGGCGTTGCCAGCTATCAAGGTTTTTTCCACGACGACACTGGTAAAATCAGGCCTAAAATCAGGGCATGAAAAACTATACGATAAAATTCGTCGTTAAAAAATCTTTTTTTTATAATAGAATCGGGTGTTCTTTTAAGTAGAAGAATTGTTTTTTGCTGCATGTGGCCACTGTTTTCATAATTGAATAAATTCAATTAAAAAAAAAATTAAAAAAAAAAAATTAAAAAGAAATTAAAATAAAATTAAAAAAAAAATTAAAAAAAAATTAAAAAAAAAATTAAAAAAAAATAAATTTAAAAAAAAATTAAAAAAAAAATTAAAAAAAAATTAACTAAAAATTTAAAAAAAATTTAAAAAAAATTTAAAATAAAATAATTAAAAAAAAAAATAAAAAAAATTAAAAAAAAAATTAAAAAACAAAATAAAAAAATTAAAAAAAAATTTGAATGGCGTAGCATTTTTTTAGCTCTTAGTATTTATGTTAAAGCGTCTTATCAATAGTAGTGTTAATTATCTTGTTTAATAAAACCCATTAAAGACAAACAAAAATGGAGTCTGAAAACGCTAAATTAAAAAAAAAACTAGCAAACATGTCATTACTGGTCAACAATAACAGAACTAGATTAAAAAATAAAACAAATGTTTAGCAGTCAACTTCACTACAAAACGCGCTGTCAAAATTGGATTTTGCAATTCCCCAGCGTTGCCAGTGCGCTTCATACATTTTGTATGGGTATAAAAATTTATGACATATAAAAAACGCCTGTTTGTTTTTTGAAACATTTATTTATTTATAACTAAATTGCATATTTACATAGGAAAATTCATAAAGTGTAAGAGGACTGTCGAACTTATAAATTAATTAATTATTTTAAATACATTTAAACAGGCATATCTACCTTGAGCTTTAATTCAATACAAAAAAAAAAAAAAAACAAAAAAAATTTTTTACCTTGTATAACAACAAATAATTGAGTTGTTATTATGGGAAGTAGCATAAGTCCATTTAAAAAAAAAATTAGTTAGAGGTGGTAAATTAAGTAAGCTGGGGTCTAAAACTAGCGCTAAGTTATTTTTTTAAAAAACTGGACTTATACCACTTTTAAAAATAACAACTTAAGTATTAAAAAAATATGCGCATGCACATAGATTTTTGTAAATTTAGCCTTTGGTGTGTGTGTGTGTGTGTATGTGATACGAGTAATAAACCCGAGCAAAACCTTTCAAATTCAATTTACAAATATCACAGATACTTTTTTTAAAAACTTTTTTATATAACAAAAAAAAAATACTTTCATTCATACAGTATTTACTTCAATTAGTTTTCAACATCTTTCATCAAGGCCAAAGCAATTGCACCAATTATACCGCACACACCCATTATGCTCATGGGCAACAAGGGCTCAATATGTTCCTAAAAATAATAAGAAAGATTTAAAAAAAGCAAAAGTAAAAAAATCAATTACGATAGGGCCCCGCAACATTGAACGAAAGCTTCTTTCGTACATTTTTATTGAAAACAAAAATAATAAACGAATATATGTTTGTGTTCTCAATACACTATCATTCGCTTTTATGGGGCCCGTTCGTTATTTTAAAACTCATTTGCTTCTTACCAGAAGCCACATGTAAGGTACAAGTATTAAAGCAACACCAGCCGCCAAATTACCCATACCAACACCAAAGTTGCGCACAACTGTTGGATACTGTAATGCCGTGTATGTTGGTATTATGGCATTATTGGCACCAATAACGCATTTTGCTAAAAGGGAAAAGGTAGCCGTTATGAATTTCATTAAAATAAAAAAACTAGAATTGTTGATTTGATGTAAATGACAATAACTGCTAGATAAGATTTATTTAAATGTTTACCAATCATTGCTAAAGCAATCACATAAATATTGTATTCCTCTCCTTTGGGTACAATATTTGTGGCCAAACAACACAAGCCCGGTATCAGCATGTATGTGATTAAATTCAATCTCAATCCCAATTTTAGTACAACAAAAACACTTAAACAAATTGAAACCGCCTCCACTGTACCAGCAATAGACTAAAATGAAAAAAAAAAAAATACATAAATGAGCTGTTATTTTTAAAAGAGGTATAAGTCCACTTCAAAAAAAATGATTTACTAAAATTACTTAGACGACTTTCAAAATCAAAAGCTTAAATAAATTATTATGAGTGGCGTTCCCGTTGTAGAATTTACGGTCGGCTTGATTATGAGTGTTGAATGTCGTAATGAAAACAGTGTTAGGTGGCAACGCCGGCTATACGTTTTTATATTCAGCCTTATTATGAATGTCGTTATCGTTGTTGTAGTCGAATTCACTACAAGCCCATATAAAACATATGACGGACGTTACCACATATCACTGTTTTCGTCACGACAACGACACTCATAATCAGGCCTATTAGCTTGTCGTGATTTCGACTACCATAACGACACTCTCAATAGGGCTGCATATAAAATATATGGCTGGCGTTGCCACATGTTTACAACTTACCGTATTTACATAAATATTGCCACCCAAATTGCTTATATGTAAAGTTAAACCAAAATAAATGATTATTAAAGTTAACCAAACGATTAGAGTTAAACATGTTGTGCGCCAATATGTTTTATTAAACACAACCACCAAAGGACTGGCATCATTTTGTAGCATTTCATTTGTTGTTGCTTGCAACGATGGTGTTGTTGTTGTTGTTGTTATATTTTGATTTAATTCACTGTTGGTTATTTTTGCTTGTTCAACCGTTTCAATTGTATGTTTCCTCGGTACTACAGCCTCCAAGGATTTTTTATAATTTATGGGCAAAGTAATGCCATTCATGTGTGCTGCCCTTTCAATAATTGCATACAGTTCATCTAGTTTACCTGTAGCCAAAAGCCATCTTGGAGATTCAGGTACACAATACCTTCAACACACAGCAAAAAAAAAAAAACAAAGTAAACCAAAAGGAACAAAAACCTACACTGAAAAAGTTTTGTTTTATAAATTTAATAAAAAGATTTATTTTAAAATGTTTCATTGATTCAATGAAATATTGCATAAATTATATGAAATAATGAAATTTTTTATTTTACTATGAAGTATAAATTAATTTTAATTTTTTCATTAAATTCATCAGTTCATTAAATTCATGAATCAGTTCATTAAATTACTGAAATATTTTCATTAAAATTATAAAATATTTTCATTAAATGAACGAATTATTTCCTTTAATATAATGAATTATTTCTTTAAATTAATGAACTATTTTCATCAGCTCACAGACACTATTTCTATAATTAGAATAAAAGAGCTTTCTTTAATTTGTAGAATTTTTCAGTAAAATTTTTCATTCATCCAATGTGAAAAAGGAAAACATAAATCCAATGAAATATATTTCATTTATTCTATGTACATTTTCATAAATAGAAGAAAAATTTAATGCTTGGTTAATCCAATGAATTAATTCATTGCAGTAATGAAATAAATCTTTAGAAAAAAAATTTTTTAAAAAATGTTTTCAGTGCAAAAATGCTGTTTTAATTGTTTTAATTTACAATTTGCATTTCATTTTGTTACATTGTAAACTCACCATATGGACAATATGGCAAACCATGGCAACGATATCACTAACTGCAATGTACGCCAATCCCTTATGAAATATGCAATTCCTGCTGTTATAACGTATGTAACAGCAACCGGTAAAATAAACAAAATTCCAATAATTGTGCGCCATTTGCCGGAGACCAATTCGACCACAAGCACGAAACTAACAACCGCCACAGTCATTGATGAGACTCCAATTATAACACGTAGTGTCATGTACATGGCCAAAGAAGAGGAGAAGGCCAACAGGGTACCTGGAAACATAAAGAAATATAAAAATTTTAAAGCCAAACACAAATAAAAACTAAAAGTTAACAAACATGATTACACAAGTAACATGACATATGAAAAAGGGGAAGCGGAAGGGCAGCACATATAAAAATGTTATATTTGTGATAGTTTTTTACAAAAATATTTCCGTTTCTCTGGAAAAATTTTTCAAAAATAATATTTTTTTTCAAACTAATGTTTCGTCCAATTTTATTTAATTTTTGTTAATTTGTCGTCCAAAAACACTAAAAAAAATGTTTACAAAACTTTTTTCCCATTTTTTTTTTGAGAATAAAATTTTAAAAAACATTTTTTTTAAATATAAAAAAAATAAATTTTTTTTTATATTTCCCCAATTTTATAAAAAAATTTTTTAATGTCGTCAAAAAAAAAATTTTTTTTTTCCAAACATTTTTGCCATTTTTTCGGAAATACAATTAAAAAAAACATTTTTTTAGAAAAAAATTTTTACTTTTCCAAATTTTATTAATTTTTTTCTCAAAAATTTTTTTTTTATTTTTTTGTCTAAAAATAGGGCATTGGTTCAATGAAATATTTTAAAAACACCGAATATTTTATTCGAAAATGAAAACTTCAGCCCCTCCCATCCATAATTTTGGATGGGAAATGGTTATCGAAATCAAAATTAATGATTAAAAAAACTATTTTTGTCCAATTTTATTTAATTTTTTTCTTTTGTCCTCCATAATAATGATAAAAAAAATTTTAAATAAAAATTAAGATATGTAATAATTTCTATTTGGAATTTAAAAGTTTAACAAAATATTAATCTTTATTTGTGCTTAATTCCAGAAATTGTGTTGGTTTTAAAATTCATTCTTTTACTCATGATATTCTCATGAGTTATTTATTCAGTACAATAAGTACTGAAGGGGAGAGCATACCTATATGGACCATTTCATCAGACGCTACTCTGAATCCTCAGTAGGTTACTCCCAACGTTTCTTGCAAACATTAGAACCTTTATATTGTAAAAGCAATTGACTAAATAAGAATTATTAATCAATAGTTAAAAAAAAATTCAAATATTCAAACAAAAAACTCAGTAAGCATTGAACTGAATAAATAAATAAATAATAATAATCTACTGAGGATTCAGAGTAGCGTCTGATGAAATGGTCCATATAGGTATGCTCTCCCCTTCAGTACTTATAGTAATGAATAAATAACTCATGAGAATATCATGAGTAAAAGAATGAATTTTAAAACCAACACAATTTCTGGAATTAAGCACAAATAAAGATTAATATTTTGTTAAAAATTAAGATATTAAAAAAGTTTAAAAAAATTAAAAAAAATTAAAAAAGTTAAAAAAATTAAAAAAAAATATATGAATATATTTTGTTAAATTTATCAAAAAAAAAAAAATTATTTTTTTTTCGAATTTTAGAAAAAAAATTTTTTAATTGGACAAAAAGTAAATAAAATGGAAAAAACAAAAATTAATTATTTTTAGACATTTTTGGAATTTATCATTAAAAGATATTGGGAATACAATTTTAGAAAAAAATTTTTTGTATACGAAAAATAAAAAAATTTTGTTTGTTGTTTTGGATTAAAAAATAAAATAAAAAAAATTTTAAAAATATTTTTAATAAAAATTGCAAAAAGCATTTTTAGAAAATTTTTTCTTGAAAACAAAAAAAAGTTTTAAAAAATGAGAAAATTGTTTTGGAAAAAAATTAAAAAAAAGTTGGGGAATAATTAATAAAAATTTATTTATTTTTGAATTGTTTCCCAAACTTTTCCGAAAAAATTTCCCAAAATAAATTTTTTTAATTTTTTATTAAAACATTTTTTTTCCAGAAAAAATGTTTCTTCCCAAAAAAAAAAGTTAAAAAAAATTTGTGCTCAAAAATAGGGTTTTTACACAGTTTTTATTAAAATGTGTATTTCCATTTTATTTATTTATTTTTTTGAATATAATTTTTTTTATAGAATTTTATTCCTAAAAAAATGGTTTTTAAATTGTCTCATGCTGACTTACCAAATGTAGTTTGTATCAATGCAAAACTCATTAGGGTATGTTTGCGTCCAAAACGATCAGATATCCAGCCACTAGAGACACTGCCCACAGCGGCACCAGCCAGAAAACACATTTCCACGACACTTAACAGCTGACTTTCCGAACAAACTAAACCAAATTCTTCCACTAAAGTTTTCGATTTACTTTCATCATCGAGAAATTCAAATTTACTGCATGACGTGTAATTTAAAGTTTGTGAAAATGTTTTCAGATAGTCCAGCAATGAGTCCAAATTGTTAATTTCCCCATAATCTATGTTTAATATGGAGCATGAATCAGTTGTTTGTGTTAGATTTTTCCAAGTTGTTGGGTCAATATTGTGCAGTTGTTCCGGTCTGGCGCACCAATAATCTTTAGGGGCCGTCTGAAATTAAAAAGTGAATCAAATAAAAGAAACATGAAATTTTTGTTTGTTTATAGTGGTCGAGTATGAAATAAAAATTAGCAAACAATTTTTTCAACTCAGATTTGTGGGCTGAATGTTTTTTAATGTTTCTTTTTTTTTTAATTTAATTAAAAAAAGAATAATACTCGTATACAAACAACATTTTTGTTGGGCCAGCTAATGAAATGAAACTTTCCTTTTTAAAAGAAGCATCTTTGTGTGCTCAAACAGAATTGCTTTAGTTTACAGCTTTTATTTTTTAATTTTGAATTTATACGTTACAATATTGCCATTCTGTTTAATTGATTTTTGTTTTTTTTTGTTTTAGGATTTCATGACGGTGAAGTGTGTGCGAATGTGCAGGGTTCGAAGTAATTTACTCATGAGCATTGAAAGTAGTCATGCCTGGAAGTCAATGAGCTCATGATCATGTGGAAGCAATCGTTCGTGTATGTCAAAGAGTTCGCGTTCGTCAGTACTCGTGATAGCATTAAAAAGCTGTCATGCGTGAACGTTAATGTCTACGTGATTATATCGGGAGTGCCGGTCATTATTAAAACCCAAACGAACTAAACAAATTACAAAATTGTTTCAGGCTTTCAGCCCCCCTCGCAATTTGAACTACAGTGTTTTAACCAATTGAAGTAGGCGAACGCTATCGTGATAATAAATAAACTGCAACATTGTGATTATGCGGGCTTTAGGGTAACAATTTGAACTGCAGTGTTAAAAATAGTGAGAATTTTAAGATTGGAAAGGAACAACGCATCATCAGTATCAACTGTCGTCATCTCCAGATTATTAAAAAATAAACAGGTCAGTTCAAACATTTTCTTAAGCTCAAAGTTTTGTCAAAAAACTTTATTTTTTTCATTAATTTTTTTTTTTAATTTATGAAAAAATCTAAAATGAACAAAAAAAAATATGACTTTTGCTCTGAAGTTTTTCTTCTCTTTTCACACTCGCCACTCAGCAAGAGTGCACTTTTCGATTTTAAAATAAAAACACGTATTTTTTACAGGGTTGTGATTTTTTTTATGGGACTGTAAAGAAGAAATGTTCCGTTTAAGTGTGGAATAAAATATCAGTCAAATTGTCCCCACGCCTCTGATGACAGATCATTACTCTCTTCATCAAATTTTCAATGACTTTTTCACAGAGACTCAGCCTTATCTGAATGCGTGAACCTGGGACTATAAAGCGGATAGCCTGCGAGAGCAGAATACAAACAGCTAATCGTGAGCATATTTTTGCGCAGAGCACAGTCCAGATAGAAAGACGAGCGAACGTGTAGTACGGCGAGCATGATCTATATTGCGATTCAGTAACTTTTATTACGAACATTCGTATCGAAAAAAAAAGTATAACGATATTTTATCGAATTCGGTATTCAGTAACTTTCCGACAAAAATATTCGTTACGATAAAAATCGTTATTTGCGATGATAATTTATGTGCTGTTAACTACGTCGCAAAGTCAAAGAAAAAATCGCACGGCGTTAAATCTTGGTGGCCAGTTGACATTAGCATTTCTTGAGATAATTTGTTCTTTAAATCGTTGCTGCAATAAATTCAGTGTTTCATGCACTGTGTGGCAGCTGAAATCACATATCGTCCACTTGCGGCAACAAAAACTGAGTTATCATGTCTGTGTAAAGAATACCGTTCACAATCACCTAAATTTCGGATTTTTCTTCTAAAAAGTAAAGCCTCACTAAAACTCACACCAGACAGTTGCTCATTATAGATGTATTTGCATGAGGATTTTCTGAGCTAACAAATTAAAAAATTTTGTGTATTCACGAAGCCTTTCACATGGCAATGCGCTTCATGGGAGAAGTTGACTTTTTTTTTTTTCAAAAAATTGCCATTGACTTCATTTTGCTGCATCATAATTCAAACGCCTTGTTCAGCAGCAATTTGTTTGGGATTTGGAATTTCTTTTTGAACAGCATTTCCCGCCGGGAATTTAATTATTTAGAATTTTATATATGAAAATCTTTATAGCTAATCACGTGCCAACAGTTTATAAATTAAAAAATACAACTAGAAACAATTAAAATAACTTTTGTTAATTTAATAATACGACTGTTCTTTGTTTAACAAAAAGTGATGTTGATAACAATTATCAATTAACGTTGAAACAAGTTAAAACAAATTGCTATTCCTGTAATTCATTCATAATTCAATAATACACAGTCACTACGTTACTCATAATTTCACGTGAAATCAATACAAATGCTTTCATTTACACACATACACATATACACAATTTGAACTTGATTTTAATACAAAATATACATACAACAGGTTTGTAGGACGTAGTATCTGTTTGAGGAGTTGTTGCTACTCGCGAACTAAAGGCAAAGAGAGGAATTTCTGTAAACCGTGACTGAATGAGTTGAATGGTAACTAGGAAAGACCAGACAACCTAATTTTTTTCTTCTTTTTGTTGGAATTAGTACAAGAAACAACTATAATTTTAATTCATGAACCACATACGCAGTGTAGTGCAAAAGGCCACTCACTAATCACTGCAAACTACTCATTTTATGGATAAATTATATAGAGCGTTCCAGTAAAAGTTCACTTTTTTATTTTAAAATAAAAGTTTAAATTTTTTGAGAGAGTTGTGGTTTTTTTTATTGGATTGTAAAGCAGACATGTTCTGATTAAGTGTGGAATAAAATATACGCACTGGCAATTCGTTCAATGGGTACTGCAGCAAAGTGAAGTCAATGCGTATTTTTCAAAAAAAATAGTTGTCTTCTCCCAGGAAGCTTATACACAAAATTGGCGAGTTTAAGGCTTAGAAAATCCTTATGCAATCCCTCAAAAACAAATGCAGCCACAACAAGCAACTTTCTAGGACGAATTTTTTGGTCAGATCTTACTTTTTTGGAAGATGAGGTCGAAATTGTGATGACTGTGAAGGGTATTCGTTACAGAAACATGATAACGAAGTTCTTGTGGCCTTAACTGGAAGGTGTGGATCTGAACGGCAAACCCATTGAGAAATAATGGATTTCTCAAAATTTTATAGTCGAATTTTTGCAGAATGACCCACTGTGCGACATGTGGTCTTAGCGAGACACAGCCTACTGCAACGATTTCCAGAACAAATAAGAAATTCTGATGTCAAGTGGCCATCAAGATCATGTGATTTAACGTCATGGGGGTTTAGAACTAGATTTATAATGAGAGGCGGCAACAAGTCACCTGGTCACTGCGGCTAAACTATACAAGTTCTGCCTGAATCTACACTGAGGAAACAACTTTGGTTGTGAGAACCAAATTCAAATTTGTTTCCAATCAAAAATTCAGTTGTGGAAGCTGAATTTTTTTCTAACGGTACAATAAAAAATCGTTATATTTGTAAAGGAACAAAATTTTGGACTACAGTATCAAATTTTGGTTGCTACAACTGAAATATTTAAGTACCACAATAGAATTTTTGATTGAAAACAAATTTAGTTCTCACAACCGAAGTTGTTTTCCGTGTGTAGTATTCATATAGAATTCTTGGGTAATTTATCCGCCAGGCCCTAAGTAGCGAAAACGGTTGGAAATTACACCATTACAGTGACACAGTATATGTTCTACTGTCGCTTTTTCTTCTTCTTCACTAAGTTGCAGAGTTTATACAGACTGATCCTTGTATATGCCAAATGTTTCAATTCTCTGCAACGCTCCGTCATGAATCCCCTGACAGTAAGAATTCCTAACCGGGTTAGGAGAAGTAATTCATTCGTTTCCTTACGCACATTCGTAACGAAAAAACGAGTATAAGGATATTTTATCGAATTCGGTATTCAGTAATTTTCGGACAAAAATATTCGGTATGATAAAAATCGTTCGTGACAAACTTCGAATATTTTTGTGGGAATCTTGCTGAATACCGAATTTGATAAAATATCGCTATAAAGTTACTGAATCGCACTACAGATCAAAATGTTATGAATGTTTTCGCTACCCAGAGTGATAACTTTTGTTTGCAGCCAATATTGTTGCGATTATCTTTCCAGCCACTCCCTTAAACTGAGCTTAATAGAGCTCTAAGACAGTGCGCAGAATGGTTCTAGGCCAATTAATCTATCAGCCGTGCCTTTTCTAGCGAGTTCGTCTGCATATCCATTATAACATGAAACCCATTTTAATCTTTGGGGCTTATATGAATAAACCACCAACAATTCCTGAGGTCATTTGGAAAAGCCAACAGCTATAACTCTGTGAAAAAAAGTCATTGAGAATTTCTTGAAGAGAGTATTGGTCTGTCATCACAGCCGTGGGGGCCATTCGATATTTTATTTCATAAATGCTTAATCGGATTATGTCTGCTTTACAAAAAATATGTGTTTTTCTTTAAAAATGAAAAAGTGCTTTCTTACTGAGACACCCTTTTTTAGTTTTATATTAAATTTAGAATTTTTATAATTGTTAATGAAGAGCTTGTTTGTTTGTTTTTTTTGCCTAACTGACCGTCAGCTTAATCAAGCTTGAAACTTGGTCAAACTTTTTATTTAGTTTTGTAATTTGCAATTGCAATTCTAACTCAACCAGTTTACAACACACACACACAATTCAAATTTTTTTAGCTCATTAAACTTCCGTTGCAGTTGGTTAACAAAAGCAACACTTATTTTTTTAATGCCCGGTTTGATATAATTTAATTATTAAATAAATAAATTGCTACTACATTGTATGAGTATTTAGGGTATAGTATTTCCCCTTTAAAAAAAATATTTGCTTAAACGGTTCGTTAACACTGTAATAAAAATTTACTTGAAATACAAACGAGAATAAATGCAGGGTTGAAATGCATTGAAATATTGATAAAATTATACACCAGAGTGCCTGCCACAGTCCCTTGTGACCCATTAGCACTGCAAACAATTTATTTTGTCTCTTTTCATAATCCTCGCACAGCAAATGATAGTTTTTTAGGTGTCCCTGAATTTGCAACAAATCTATTTCATTTCCTTCACAAATTTCATTTTCAATTATAAGCGAATGCATTTTTCTTTTTATAATTTTGAAAATTTAAAATTTTGTTTAAGCAAAATGTGTGATCTTGCTAAAGTCGTTGTTAAATTTAAACTAAAACTTTGTCAAATTAATTGCCACATTTTGATCACTTTATAATCAGTTTAAACTTATTTTTAAATAAATTATTTATTTGTTATTTACATTTTAATTTAAAATTAAATCTTACAAAAAAAAAAAAAAAAAAAAAAAAAAAAAAAAAAAAAAAATTAAATGCAACGTCTCTCACTCACTTAAAAATATTTTTAATTTTATTTAAAGAACTTAATGCAAATGTAAATGTTTAGTGATTTTTGTTGCTGTTTTGTTTTTTTTAATAGTTGTTTAATATTGAAATAACTGGTTCCAAACAACTTTTGAGTAAATTTACTTTAATGTGAGCATGATTCTTTGCAGGCATTTTAGAAGAAAGAAAAAAAAAATGGCAAAAAATTTAATTTGCTTTAAAAAGGCAACAATGTCTGTCTCTCTCTCTCTCTCTCTCTCTTTCTCTCTCCTGTGGCTTTTTGTTGGTGTGGCAACCTAGCAGCAAAAATTAGGTATTTCCCTTTTTGTCCAACAACGATCGCTAGGCACAGGTAACCCAAGCACTTCTCTGAATTCTTAATGAATACTAGACTTAGGGGAGATTTGTAAATCTATTCTGATCGCAGTGTCCAGATGCTTTGTTCCCGCTTTTTATTCTAATTAAAAGTACTAGACAAAAACGGAAACTTGATGTCCATCCGAACATTCTAATAAAGCCAGGCGGCAAGTAAACAATTGCAGTGTCCAGAGCCGATCATACTACAAAGTTCATATTCAAATTTAAGATATTTACGTATCAATGGCTCTTATTACGGTTATCAACATTCAACAGCATCAATTTAAAATATAAAAGCAGCATTGTCACCTTTGTTTAGGTACAAAACAGAATCTTGCGCTTCTAAATGAAGGCCGTCAGGTCGCTACGCCAACCAATTAAATTTTATTACTACGTGAAGATAAATATCTTGGCATAAATATGCTTTAACGTAACCCCTTATGTTAATATCTTTATGTGTGTGAAGATAAATACGTCTACTTAAATACGTTTTTTTTAAATATCGCATGCGATAAAAAAATTTCTTCACATATTTACTGAATTTAAATGGGCCAAACCCTTCTATCTCAAAGAATGGGATCAAATGGAAAACAACCATATTCTGGGAATACAGTTTCTCCCAATTGTATTTGTGAAATTTTTTAGAAAACGTTGAAACTTTCACTTACTCGTAGTACAAAAATAGCGTATATGTGGTCTCTGAGAGATGAAGGCTAAAATATTTTTTAAAAATGGTCCAACGTAACTTGTGAGTATTTGGGCGGTAGATTACATATCTAGACAGTCTCCCCATTAAAATGATATATGTCCTATCCCACCATCTTTATAGGTTCGTTGGAAAGTTCCTAAAATCACTTAGAGCAACAGCACTGGGGTATATGGAAATTTCAAAATAATCCAAAGTAACTTCCGAACCAAGCATAGAAGATTTATCATTTTAAAGGGCAGGTCGTCTAAATTTGTAATCTAGCGCCCATATACTTAGAACTTACTTTGGACTATTTTTGAAATTTTTTTTTAAATTTCCATATACCCCAGTGCTGTTGCTTTGAGAAATTTTTACCATTCCCCAATTTGCCGAGGTACCATTGCCGATTTTAAACAAGAAAATTACTAAAACCAAAAGGGAATTTAATCTTTAGGTTCCAAACTTTCTGGAAGTGTTTTAACATTTTCGGAAAATTTCGTAGTTTTTATTTTATGATGCAAAACGGTACTGCCAAAATCCTTGAGAACAACAGTATTGGGGTATATGGAGAATTAAAAAATTTTTTTTTAAATAGTCCAAAGTAACTTCTGAGTATTTGGGCGGTAGATTACAGATCTAGACGACCCCCCCCTTTAAAAAGGTGTATGTTCCATTCCATACTTTTTAATGGTTTGTCCGGAAATTGCCAAAAACCCTCAGGGTATAAGGAAGTTTAAGAATTTTTTAAAAATAAATCAAACTAATTCCTGGGGTTCTGTCCTTTAAAATAGTGTACATCACATCACGTAATCCTCTATAATTCGTTTGGAAATGACGTAAAACGTATTTGATAAATATGCAAAAAACGTAAAAGGTTACGTTAGAAAATATTTATGTTGGCATATATATCTTGACTCACTTTGTGGTTAGCCGTATTAAGCTCGAGTAAGTTGATAATGGCCAGTTCTTACACTCAGACTTTCCGATAAGCTATTAAACAAACTCTTGAACTTATTCTGTCTTATTACGGTTGTCGAAATTGTTATGAAAATAAATAAATGTGACAACGCTAGCCTTATGTTTTATATTAATGCTTTCGAATATTGATTAAAAATTCGACAATGGCAATAGAAGCCATTAGACTTTCTTGTAGAGAAGGTGAGCGATAAATCTTTATTAAATCAACAACTCAAAACTTTTGTTGTGTTGAGTATCGAGTCTATGAGGCATTAGTGTGCTTGACAGCTAGTTTGAGATTCTAAGCCGTTGATTACACGCATATTAAATTCTATTTAATATTGAGATGTAAGCAAATAACTAAATGGCTCTGCGTTAAGCTCTCCCCACAAAATGAATTTCAAAACAACACATTGAAATGCATTACAGCATCGTGGAATTATTCGTTCCATCATCTACTTTAGATCCAGTTCTCTAAGTTTTATTACTAAAAAAATAAATTATAAAAAATTATGTAAATTTAATATTTAAATTTATTTGTGACCGAAAGTGATTGGTTTCGTCATAGGAAAATCTTTGGTGAAAATACAATAAAAAAAAGAGGTCTGCTGTAATAAACACATCTAACAGGTTTTAATAATAAAATAAAATACAGTGGAATTAATTTAAAACGAATCACAGTTAGT